>JAPDVR010000011.1:25794948-26394948 GCA_026230005.1 Gila orcuttii
CTCTGAGACTGGCAAGATCAGCCTCCAAATCCTCAGTTCTCATCCTGCTGGATCTGTCTGCTGCCTTTGACACAGTTAACCACCAGATCCTCCTGTCAATCCTAAAGATGAAGAGCATCTTGTGAACCGCACTCCAATGGTTCAAGTCTTACCTCTCAGGTAGGTGTCAGGGTCTTGCTCTGGCAGCTTTGTCTGTGTTGTCTTTGTTTCATGTCTCTATGTTTGTGTTGTGCTTGAACATATGGTTGTGTTTGTGTTGGCCATGTGCTCCTCTGTTCCTGCCTCCTTGTTTCCCTGTACCACGCCCTCTTGTCTAGTTGAGTCCTCGTTTGTCTCAGTGTTGTCACCTGTTCCTCATGTTCTCTGCTCCCTTGTTTCAGTCCTCGTTTACGTGAGTGTGTTCACCTGTTCCTTGTCTAAGTGTTCTCACCTGTTACTCTTGTTAACTCCCTTTATGTGTGTGCTCTTTCCCTCATGTGTTGCCAGTTCGTTAGATGTTGTACTACTGTGCTACATAGTTTGTTTCTTGTGACTAAAGTCTACAGTGTTTTATTTGTAGAAGTATTTTGTGCTTTAGTTCTGCCATCGTTCCTGTCTTGTCTTCTGTGTCTCTAGTTCCAGTCCTGCTAGCAGAGTGTCCCTGACTGCTTACACTCTTGGCTTTGAAGGAAGCCTGGTGCTGAGCCTGAGATCCCTGAGTGCCTTGCTGGAGTACTTACAAGTTCCTGTCTGGCTACTGCTAGTATTCTGAGGTCTCATTCTGCTCTGCCATTTCTACTCTCCAGCTTCCAGTCATCTTGCTAGTTACAAGTGTTGCTCGGCTAGTTACTACGGCTGTCATTGTGTCTCATCCCTGCCTATTGTCTGGACTGTTCACCTCGCCCACCACATCCTGTCTTCTGTCTGCTGTTTGTCAATAAACCTGTTAACACTCGTTCTGCATTTGAGTCCTCCTTCATAGACCCGTGACAGTAGGTCCTTTAGGGTGTTGTGGAGGGGTGTGGTGTCTAAGACCCAACATCTACTGTAGCTACTGGAGTGCCTCAGGGCTCAGTGCTTGGACCACTCATCTTCTCCATCTACATGACATCACTAGGATCTGTGATTCAGAAACATGGCTTTTCCTATCACTGCTATGCTGATGACACACAACTGTACCTCTCATTCCAGCCTGATGATCCGATGGTAGATGCTCGTATTTCAGCCTGCCTGACAGATATTTCTGAAGGCCACCACCTTCAACTAAACCTTGCGAAGACAGAGCTACTTGTGGTCCCAGCCAACCCAACACTTCATCACAACTTCACCATTCAGCTAGGCTCGTCATCCATTACTCCATCAAGGTCAGCCAGGAACCTTGGAGTTGTAATTGATGATCAATTGAACTTCAGAGACCACATTGCTAGAACTGCCCGGTCATGTAGATTTGCCTTGCACAACATTAGGGGGATCAGGCCTTTCCTATCAGAGCATGCTACACAACTCCTTGTCCAACCACTTGGTCTATCTAGACTGGACTATTGTAATACTCTCCTAGCTGGTCTTTCAGCTTGCACTGTCAAACCTCTGCATCTGATCCAGAATGCTGCAGCCAGAGTGGTCTTTAACAAGCCGAAGAGAGGACACGTCACTCCTCTCCTCACAAAATTGCACTGGTTGCCAGTTGCCGCTCGCATTAAATTCAAGTCACTGACGTTTGCCTACAGAACAACCACTTGCTCTGTTCCCCTTTACCTAAAATCATTACTTCAGACTTATGTGCCATCCAGAAACTTGCGCTCTGCGAACGAACTTCATCTTGTGGTACCTTCTCAAAGAGGCACAAAATCTCTTTCTCTGACCTTTACCATGACTGTTCCCTGCTGGTGGAATGATCTGCCTAACTCCACCAGAGCTGCTTAGTCTGTAGCCACTTTCAAGAAATGGCTGAAGACGCATCTTTTTCGGCAGCACTTGATCCAGTAATATTAACACTTTCTCTTCTATTCTATTTTTTATTATTTATAAAAAAATAAAATAAAAAAATAAATAATTACATATATTATTCAAACTGAGAAGGGTCATAGCACTTGCATATTGTTGTCTGACTTAGTTTAACTGCTTCTTTTGTTCTCATTTGTAAGTCGCTTTGGATAAAAGCGTCTGCTAAATGAATAAATGTAAATGTAATATTTTCTATCACAATGCACTGACATCTATCATTTAAAATATTCTCCCTGAAATATAACTTCTTTAATGGAAAGCAGGTGGAGTGTTACAATTTCAAAATCTTTTTGTTGGAGAAATCAGCCTTACTCCTGTGTAGGGCACATCCCATGCACATCAGAGCATATATCTCCTAGTGTTGGCCTTTATTGTCTATAACTGAAGTAAAAGGAACTAGCAAACATACAGTAATATGTCTCCAAAAGTGGGCTGATATTATTATCTGTAACTGTAGTAAAAAGCATTTTGCAAAAATAAAGGATCGAAAAAAAGAAATAAAAAAAAGCCCTGATCTCTAAGCCCTGACAATAATTTAATGCATCCCATGCACATTAGAGCACAAGGCGCCTGACATGGACCATTTTATTATGACTGATGTGAAAAGTCTAGAAAACCTATAGGATAACCAGAAATTGCTGATATATGGGGATGTGCAATACAATGCAATACAAATGTTATTTCTATGGCACATTTAAAATAACTGCAGTTGACCAAAGTGCTTTCCAGCATAGATAATACAACAAAAGCAATTACATAGTCACACAAACTAAATTAAATCCTGTTCTCTCAATCAGTTCTGAAAGCCATACTAAAAAGATACAACTTCAAACTAGACTTAAAAGCATCCACAGATGGGCAAGATTTAATGTGCATTGGAAGAGGGTTCCATATATGGAGCTGCCAGAGAGAAAGCCCTATCACCCTTTGGTTTTAATCTAATTTTAGGAATATGAAGAATCATCTGACTAGAAGATCTCATATTTCTTGTGTTTTGATAAGGTATCAAAAGGTCAACAATACATTTTGGGCCAATACCATACAACGCTTTAAAAATCAACAAAACCTTAAACTCAATTCCCAGACAGCAACATAGTGTCGGCACAGATCCGGCCCATCCGGTTAGCGTGGAATCTACATCCAGATGTGGCCCATATCTGGGCCGACACTATGTTGCTGTCTGGGTTCTGAATTTTACAGGCAGCCAGTGTAAAGAAACCAAAATGGGGTAATTCTCTCTCTCTTCTTTGTACGAGTCAAAAGTCTGGCCGCAGCATTTTGCACAAATTGTAGATGAGATAATTGAGATATATAAATGTTTCAAACATACAGGATTTTTTTTTTTTTTGTAGCTCAGTGGTTGTGTACATGTTTTGAATATATATGAGGAACTGAATTCAGTCCCCAGCATCGCTGTCAAGACAGTAATGCAAGCCATGCACATTTGAACATATGTCTCACAATCTGTGCTTATATTTAGTTTAACTGAAGTAAAAAGCACTTGCAAAAAAATAGGTGTACAAAAAAAAAGTGGGTAACTGGAAGTGTAGCTCAGTGGTTGAGTGCATGCTTTGCTTGAGAACCTGGGTTCAAACCCAAGCATCTCCAAGAACCGTTAAAGCTCCAGTAGGTAGCTTTTGTAAACAAATATTTGTTAAAACTGTCATTATGTCCTGACAGTAGAATATATGAGACATATAATCTGTGGAAAAAATCAAGCTCCTCTGGCTCCTCCCTGTGGTCCTATTGCCATTTGCAGAAATACACCGCTCCCGGTCAGAAACAACCAATCAGAGCCAGGAGGAATGTCTTAGCAGTGTCAATCACGCTCGTGTACGCGCTGATCACCCCTCTCTTGCACAGCGCGAGCGCGTACCGTCATTCGTGACTCTCCTGTTCGAACGCGTTCATCCAAATTAACGAATCTTTTTTCGAGTCATTTTGTTCATTCAACGAACGAAATGACTCGAAAAAAGATTTGTTCATTTTGAACGAGTCTTTTTCGGAGTCATTTCGTTCATTCAACGAACGAAATGACTTGCAAAAAGATTTGTTCATTTTGATGAACCAGTTCGAACAGGATCACGAACGTCCATCACAGAACAGAGCAAGGCGAGCATTTGTGCTTATAAAACTTAAAGTTTTGTATTTATTTTTGAAATGACCGATCGTTTCGCTAGATAAGACCCTTATTCATCGTCTGGTATCGTTTAAAGCCCTTTGAAGCTGCACTGAAACTGTCATTTGGTCCTTGAAACGTTTGTGTCTTATTGAAGTACATTATATGGAGAAAAAGCCTGGAATGTTTTCATCAAAAACCTTAATTTCTTTTCAACTGAAGAAAGAAAGACATGGACATCTTGGATGACATGGGGGTGAGTAAATTATCAGCAAAAGTTTTTTTAAAAGTGAACTAATCCTTTAACGTTATTTTACTAGCTATTTATAACTTATAGAAAGAGTGCAACGTTATAAAGTTACATGTATTGCAAAATACATAATGACTTGAGGACCAAGTTTGTAGTCAAAGTATGGGCAGGCCATAGTCAATGTAAAGCATATTGTTGATGTTTCGTCCCTATTAGTGAATGTTCCATAACTGTTTATAATCCGCCGTCATCGGTGGTCCTGTTTACTAGTCTGCGCGTTCACGGCAGGCTCCGCTGTGGGGGAGGAGCTGTGGAGGGAGGGCTGTAGCGCAGCAGAGAGCAAGGGGGTTGGACCTGTAAGTTGTGCTTGTTCAAATTTTCAGGCTAAGTCAACATTTTCTCAAAACTCCCTACTGCAACTTTAATGCTTAAATGTATCCCATACACTTTAGATGATTTGTCTCCGAATGTGTAGGCCAATATATATTAGCCTTATCTGTGTTTATATTGGTTATAACCATAAATGCATCAATCATGTTCAGATTAATATTCCTGCACTTTACACCACATAACAGCTAGTTTACCACAGGAACATTTCACGTCAGTTTCTCTGTTAAGCTCATTCTTGTCTTAATGAAAAAAGAAGAAACTCAGGCTGGATGCTGCATCAGTTCATGCTGTCAGAAAGTGCAGATCTCTTTAACCTCCCTCTCCTGTAGGATCGATAACGTTCCAGAGAATTTACCATGTGTAGATCACATAAACAGCTCGGAGAAAACCCAGACCTGAAGCCCAGTATACGTCTGTGGGTTGGCATTACTGAGACATTTGTATCTATTTGCTCTTGAACCTGTCAAATGGACTATGAAATAAATTATCTCTTAGCGATTTCACAATGGGTTTTCACAAAAATCATACCATTTTGATTATTTCAAATATAAAAAACCCTCCACCAGCCTCTCATTGGACTTCATCTGGATTGCAAACTAAGTGAAGTTCTTCCCCAAATAAGGCATGAGTAGAAGAAACACAATGTTAAATCCAGAACCATTTATTTACTGTGACTTTTTTTGTTTATACTACCATCTGTAACCATTTTTCTTTCATGCTTATATACTGTTAAGGTATCTTATCCTATGGAGCACAGCTGTGCGAAAAAACATGGATTGCTATGAAAAACACATGACATAAATGTGTCGAATCAACCTTCAAACCTTCATTTTATATAATGGTACATGAAAATATTGGCCATTCCTACTCTCCCTTTTGTGTAGTGGGGGGAAAATTTCCCCACAGATTAACAAGTGAGTTTTATTGGTCCACCAACACCTCATTGGTTGTTTAAATCTAATAAATTCTTGTTGATATTGTGTTCTATAGCCTGCACAGGTGGCAAACTGTAGCACAAACACCTCACAATGAGAGAAACACACTTTGATGAGTAATTTGTTCAGCAGCTGGTTTGTCCATCTGCACATTTTTGTCGCAACATTCTGCTCAAGATATTTTCGCAACATTGCCTTGTACACACAAGGGAATGTGCCTATAACTAGAAACCAGTTAGTGTTCCTGTTGCAGAAGGATGATTTCACCCATATGACTTGAGAAGACTTAAATAAGATTAGCTTTAAATCTGTATTTTTTATATCCTAAAAACATTATTATCTTTTTTATGTTGTTGGAGGTATTTAAAAATATAAGGAAAAAAAAAGAAAATCAATGCAAACATTTCTGGCAAACTGGCAACAATGAAAACAGGACAAAACTAAATTGTACAATAGACTATAATATTGTTTGGTATTTTTCCTCAGGTTACCATCACTGTTTAATGGGCTACCTGAGCCCCTTTTAAATATCTGGATCTTTAACCCAGGTGTTCTCCATCAAGCTAATTAAACAATCAGAAAAACAAGGGGAAACAATTACTGCAAAGGCAATAATAATTACCAGGCTGAGATGTTAGTTAACTACATTTTCAGCAGTCTTTATCCCTTTCTCCCCAGACTTTAATATGCCAGCCTATAAATGGTGCTTGACATATAATTGACAGGAAAGGGTGGCAACAATATTGCAATCAATAAGTCAAGATGTTAAAAAGAACTCATTTCCCAATGGACTCTTTCAACACACTGATCATTTGACATTTGTTGGCTTTTTATTGAATGTAATCAATGAATAATTAAAGCTGTGTGTCTGTTTATGAAAAAAACAAATGTTGAAAAATCTGGCTCGACAGCAAAGATCTAGGACAGGCTTATGGATGTTGCAATCAATGCTTTGGGTGAGAGAATGTTCTGGAAATTTATTTTGATTCAGTTTTGTTTATTCAAAAGCATGATTAAAGTGAAGGGCCAGAGAAAAAGGCTCTAGGGAATAAAATTAAAGCAGACATGGCCAAACCTCAGAAGAATGGGGTCTTCTGTGTTTTCTATCTCGGATCTCGGCCTGGGTTGGCCTGTTATTTGTGCTCAAATCTTTCTTTCTGACTTTCATTGTAGCCATAGAAGAAAAAACGAAAGATGTTATTAAACCTTATGTAAGGCTCAGAGTTTGACATGGAGGATATGCTCAACTGGTTATGATTTGGGACAGCTTGTGTAAAAGTATGTGAGGATGACCTTCTCCATTATACCACAGTGAAAGATACAAAGAAAGAACAGTCTGTGATGCTAACCGAGTTTTTATCTCGGTTCATAATTAAGAGTCTGTCATTTCAAAATCAAATTTAAACAAGCACATTAGTATGCTTTTTACTTACAATAGTCAATTCCTTTCCCCTCCCTAATCTCTGCTATTAACAGAATAGTTCAACCAAAATTAAATATTCAGCCATCCTTACTTGTCGTTCCAAACTCTTTCTTCCATGGAATACAAAAGTTTTTTTTTTTTTTATTATTTATAAACTAGCTGGTCTTTCCTTTAAGAAAGTGTCCAAAATTACAAAACAGCATCATAAAAGCTGTTCATATCTTCTGAAGCTAGCTTTGATTTAGGAACATACTAAAATGTAAGTTGTTATTCTCTGAAAATCTTAATATCCACTGATATATTCAAGAGAGTTTGTGAATCTGAAGTTTTTAATGAAACTATTGATTCATGCACTAATCAGACTGATTCAGTTCAAATCAATGGAGTCATACAGAAGCACTTTTATGATACTTCTGTGGTGTTTTTTTGTCATTTTGGAACCTGAGAGCTTTTATTCACAGAATGCAAGGGAGCAGCCAGGACATTCTGGTAAACTTCTCATTTTGTATTCTAGAAATGAGTCATATGGACATGTCATATGGATTTGAAACAATATGAGGGGTTGTAAATGAGGACAGAATTTAGATTTATGGGTGAATAATCTCTTTAATTTACTGCTTGAGAGGTTTCGGAGCATGCTTTTTACAGCATGTCTTGGAACTGTTGTACCATGAGTACCACGTGGCTGAAAACACGTTACATATGTGTTAACATAATCAGGGTGAATTACAATTCTGTTTATGTCTGGTTGAATGGTGGGGGACCTGGAACATTCATCTTTTCTAAAGATGTGTTGATGTGGTTTGCAGGTACAAGTGGACTATTAACTTTGCATGTTCAGCCACATCATTTCAGTTTGGAAGAATGTATCTCACTCTTTTGAGCATATACATATAATTAGCACTTCATGAAAGTATGGAAAAATGTTTATATATAAGGAGGATTTTGACTGACCATACGGCTCTCTTCCTCTATCCTTGACGCATAAAATCAGCCTTCTTCAGTTTGTCCCTTTAGAAATTAGAACAAATTAAACGTGAGCAGAAGCTCAGACGACAGGTCATTCTTATGGAATGAAGATTTTACACACTTTAAATTGTAAATATGTTTGTCCTGCAGGAAATTACACAAGCAGAGAAGAAGAAAAACAGAGGGAAGTGAAAGACACAGCAACACATTCTGATGGCAATTCATAACTATTTTGTTATGGAAAATTGCTGGATAATTTGTATGAAATCAATCTTTTTACGTCCCAGTGACGGTTATATTTAGGGGTGGGGTTTGGGTTATGAATTCATACAAAATCCCCACCTCATAAAATAGTTATATGATTTCCTGAAAGATTGGGTTGGAAACTGAGAGAATGAGAGACAACATGACTGACACAAACACATTTCATAAACTTTCTTTCCTGTTCAGTGTAAAAAAAAAAAAACAGAAAACAAATCTTGATGTTTTGTATTTGCTTTTAACCCAATCAGATGGGAAAATGTCACCTTACAACTCAAAATAAATTCAGCAGGTGTGACAGGTTTCCTGGTGTGAACAGCAAACAAATGTGCTTGTGAATGTATTTCTCAGGTGGTGTGCTGGAAAAATAGGTAATTGTAAAACATTGAATAAATTACATTTTAACATAGCTTGAAGCACAAATATGGTACTGACATTGTGATGTAATGTATCTTGTGTTATGTAGGCTATACATGGTTGTGTTATTTGTTTGCTTTTATCTGAGATGTACCTGCTGCAGTCCCACCTGCTGCTCGCTGCAGGATAGCAGAGAAACACGTGTCCTAGGACAGAAACCAAAAAACTGTCTGTATTTTGTAAAGCAAAGAAGAGTAAAGATGAGAGAAACAAAAAAAAAAAAGCAGAGTGGGGTTAAGAGAATGAGGAAAGAGCAGGATAAATGGAAGTGAGCATGTGTGTAGCAGGACGTTCTCTCTTGTGCCAGTAGACAGATGCATCCAGACAGAGGAGGAGGGATGACGATCCTCCCGTGAGGATCTTCTGGCCAGGGATGCTGTGGATCAGTCAGGCTTTAGTCCTTGGCGGGAGGATGAGCATGGATAACTCATCCTGCTAGCAGACTTCTGACAGTGCCGTCTATAGTCTGCAAGCCACTCTGGACCTTCACGATAAAATCAACTGGGTTTGTATGTATTTGTGTTTGTTGGGCAGACTATTAAGGTCAACTCTCAGAGACTCTGACCTAACTAAATGACCACTAGAGGACATTCTGGCCTCCACAATTTTGGGACAACTAAGGAGTCAACCCCAAAAGAGTTTTTAAAGACTCAATCATTTAAAATAAGACATTCAATTAGTGTTCTAAAATACAATTACATACCTTAGCAGGGATTTTCAAACATGGGTCGAAGTGGCTGAAAGAGGGTTGAATGTCCATGCAACATTTAAGAAAAATACATAGGCCCTATTGAATACATGCCTTTCCAAAAAAAACCAAACAACTATAGTAAACTTATTGTGAAAATTAAAAAGGACCTTAAAACCATCCCCCAAAGCATTATTTTCCTTCATGAAAAATAAAATATGGCGTGGACACTGACTAATATCATTTAGCTATTTATATTAGCCATTTTATGTGAAAATTAAAGCAACTTATATATATATATATATATATATATATATATATATATATATATATATATATATATATGTCATTATAGTATTGTTGAGGTTTCAACAGTGCCCAGGTCTGAGGGCGTCGTGTACTTGCGTTCTTCCACCAGTCAAGCAACTGTCATGGAGATGAATGGGAGTATTTAGGGTTAGCTTTTTCTCTAAAAGATTGACAGAAATAAATGTTCCCAAAAAATGTACCTAAAAAGACCACTAGAGGGCACCGGGTCTCCATGACTTATGAATGTGCTTGTGTCAATGTCAAATATTATGTTCAAGACTGAGTTGACTTTGCAGATCAATATCTTTCTGTATCTGAATCAACTGTTAAATCCAATTGCCTATTCAATATGAAACCGACCTAATTGTATATATAGCACATTGACACCTGTGGGTCTGAATCAGTCTATACTTTTACATGTTCATGTTGTCTAGTCATCTCCTGTAAGCAGGGGCGTAGCCATAATTTCAAAAGTGAGGGGGACAGAATGTCAAGTGTAATACCATTTTTTTTCAGACTTTTGTTGACAGGTTAATTGGCTTAATATGCTATTTATTTTTAAAGCCAAAAAACAGAAATAAAGAAATGCAGATGTTCAGTACTTTATATTTCACACGCAGGGTTTTTCCTGGCTTAAAACGAGGCGGATGTGGTAAAATCCTGACCATGTATTTTAATTAGATAATAACATTTTTATTTTTCGTAGACCATCATTTAGCCTACTGTGTTTCCCACAGTATTTTTGTATGTGGATCTCGGTACTTCTAGGGGGGTCCGGGGGCATGCCCCCCCGTAAGAAAATTTTGTACATTTTAAAGATAAATTCATTAATCTGGTGCACTTTGAGTCCCCCGAATCCACTGTTAAAAATAAATAATCCACCCGTCAACCGCCCAAACATATGATATTCTCTGATTTAGATATCTGATCATCGCATTAAAATTATTCCAATTATAAGTGTTGGCCTACTGTTAAGCATGATAATATGGTTAATATCAAACTGAAGTAGGCTGATTTAAAAATAACATTTACTAAAAATAAAAGTTCTTCTTTTGGCAAAATAACATTTCCTTAATAGCTTAAAGGAGTGAAGAGTTTTTTTTGCCGTTTTGAACTCTATGAAACTGATGGATTCGGCGCGGGTGCGAGCATGGGCGTGTCGTAAGCTAATGCACGAGTGACTGATTACCATGGAAGCGTGAAAGTCACGTATGTAGATAGACTATCCTTGACTCTTTGGATTTTAAATCTCGATGTAGGGCAGGCTATACACACCCGCGGAAACCTCAGATTGTCATAGACACATTTTGCCCTATGAAAAAGTGCGGGGGACGAATTTACATTTTATAAAAAGTGTGTGTGGGGGGGGGGACACGTCCCCCCCGTCCCCCGCGTAATCTACGCCCATGCCTGTAAGTGTGTGGTGAAGAGACATTAGCCTATTTAGCTGTCCTTCTTCGCACTTTGTGTGTTTAGATGGTGCTGGCAGAGCAGTTCTGAGCTACATTGATCGCCATAACTGGAAACATGAGGTTTCTCACTATGACACAAAGGGTTTGAGATGGATTTGGGCCAGCCTGGGTTGTGTAAACCCTACTGCCTCACAGTGGCTAAAGCCTAGTCACATTTCAATACTCAGGGTTGTATTTTCCTGTCATCCACAATATAAATTCAAATGTCCTATATAGCAGTGGTTCTCAACCTTCTCCTGCAGGGACCCCCAACAGGACATGTTTTTGTTTTCACGCTGAAATGGCACACCTGATTCAATTAGTCAGCTACACATTAAGCCTTTGAGCCTTTAATTAATTGAATCAGGTGTGCCATTGCAGGGTTAAAACAAAAACATGTCCTGTCAGGGGGTCCCTGCAGGAGAGGTTGAGAACCACTGCTATATAAGACTTTGCTTAAAAATGTGCAAATTAGGCTCTTGAATAATAAAGTTCCAGAATGGCCATACTGTAAGGTCCGGTGTACAGGGGCGTTAGCCCAACAAACAGGGAACATTCTAAGAACTTGGGGCTAACGTTCTGGCAATGTTCTCTCAAAGTTATGATCAAACGTTATTTCAGTAATGTTAAAATCTGTTCAAAGTTATCTGGTCTTTAATAATATTCTCAAAATGTTAGCACAAAAACGTCTCAGGTTACGTATGTAACCCTGGTTCCCTGACAGACGCTGCGTCGTGACGCGGTGGGAACGCCCCTGTGTGATTGCGTCGTGAAGCACGTGTATAATCCAATGGACAGTCAAATGGAAAGATGAGACGTCAAGGGTGACATCACCGACCAGGAAACTATAAAGCACACCTAAAAACAGACCGTGCTAGCTTCTGAAAAGCTGAAGCAAGTCGATCACAGGCATGCAGAGGGTATAGCAGGGCGACGCAGCGTCTCGTTCCCTCTCAGGGAACCAGGGTTACATATGTAACCTGAGACGTTCCTTTTCAAGGGAACTCGAGATGTGTCGAGACAAGGTGATAACCCCATACCCACTACGCCATAATAACAAAGGCCTGTTCTGTGTGAAGTCACTGCGCAAACTAAGAAGCAAGCATCCTAGACCGTGGACTGGAGCCAAGATCCAAGGTATAAAATCTAACAAATGTATGCGGTGAGGACCAGCCTGACACATCACAGATGACATGGAGGGAAACCCCTGACTCCGGTAGAATGGGCCCGAAAGGCCAAAGCTGAAGGCTGACCGGCCGCTTCATAAGCAAGTGAGATAGCCTCGACTACCCACTTGCTTATTACCTGCTTGGAAGCAGGGTAACCTTTTCTAGATGACCCAAAACAGACAAATAGTTGGTCCGAATTACGCCACAGGGCAGCTCTGTGAACATAAGCATCCAAAGCCCGAACCGGGCATAGCAGATTAAGTCTTTCCTGATCTGGTGTAATAAAAGGTGGAGGACAAAAGGCCTGCAGCATGATTGGCCCCGAAACATTAGTAGGGACCTAAGGAACATAACCCAGCCTAGGGTGAAGAAAAGCCTTTACCATGCCAGGTGCAAATTCCAGGCATGAGGGAGCAACCGTCAAGGCTTGCAGATCTCCAATTCTCTTGATAGAAGAAATAGCAATGAGAAATAAAGTTTTTAGAGTAAGGAACTTTTCTGAAACCTCTTCATAGGCTCAAAGGGAGCTTAAGCCAGGCCTTCCAGTACAACGGCCAAATCCCAACCCGGTGCTCTAGTGCGCAGTGCAGGCCTCAGCCTCAGTGTGCCACGAAGAAAACGGATAATGAGAGGATTTCTTCCTACTGATGCACCACCCAGAGGGGTGTGGTAAGCAGATATAGCCGCCACACACACCTTCAAGGTGGAAAGAGATAATCCAGCAGAGAAACCCTCTTGCAAATAATTCAGTACTGTACCAACAGGGCAGTTGGCGTTCTACACACCAGGCAGAAAACAGTTTCCATTTCAGTGCATAAAGCCTTCTCGTGGAAGGAGGTCTAGATTACAGTATTGTCTCCACGACCTCGGTCGAGAGACCAGATTCTATGAGCTGGGCCCCCTCAGGGGCCAAGCCCACAGTTTCCACAACTCCGGGCGAGGGTGATAAATCGTGCCCCCTGCTTGAGACGGTAGGTCCCTCCTGAGCGGAATCTTCATCGGAGAGCTGTCCAGAAGGGATAGCAGGTCCGAGAACCAAACTCGGGTCGGCCAATACGGGGCTACTAACAATAGACGGGCCCCTTCCCGGCGAACTCTCTCCAGAACTCCCGGAAGCAAAGATATTGGTGAAAAAGCATACATGTGTAACCTCGGCCACACCAGAAGCATCGCATCCAGCCCGAGAGGAGCTGGGTGTGTGAGGGAGAACCACATGGGACAACGTGTTGTGTCTAATGATGCGAACAGGTTGATTTGAGCTAGACCGAAATTCTCCCAAAGGAGCTTCACCACCTCGGGGTGAAGTCTCAGCCCCTGCCTCGACAGGATATTCGCTCCCTGATTTAAATGCCCTGGAATATATACTGCCCTGAGAGACAGTAATTTCCCTTAGACCCATAGGAGGATCTGATGAGCCAGTTTGCAAAGATGACGTGACCTCAGACCCCCCTGATGGTTGATATAAGAGACCACCAATGTGTTTTCCGTGCGGACAAGCACATGGTGACCTCTCAGGTCTGGCTGGAAGTGACAGGAGGCCAACAGTTATTACGTTGGGCGCAGCTGCCATGAGACCCAACAGTCTATGAAACTGTTTCACAGTGAGTGACTGGCCTAGTTTTACCCCATTTACAGATGAGAGAATCGACGTAATACGTGTTGGTGACAATTGTTCCCGCATCGTTGTCGAATCCCATACCACACCTAGAAAAGTGGTCCTCTGAGTCGGGAGGAGCACACTCTTCTTGGTGTTGAGCCTCAACCCCAGCATCTTCATCTGTGACAGAACGACATCTCGATGCCGAACTGCCATCTGATCGGACTGAGCTAAAATCAACCAATCGTCGATATAATTCAACACGCGGATACCCTGGAGTCTCAAGTGAGCCAGAGCTGCATCCACGCATTTCGTAAAAGTGCGGGGTGATAAACCTAGGCTGAATGGAAGAACCCGATATTGGCATGCTTCGCCCCTGAAAGCAAACCTCAGGAACTTCCTGTGATGAGGATGGATAGATACATGGAAGTAAGCGTCCTTCAAGTCTATCGTGACAAACCAGTCCTCGGACTGAATCTGTGACACGATCTGTTTAAGTGTAAACATCTTGAACTTGAGTTTCTGAACCCTGCGGTTTCGTTGGCCAGATCTAGAATAGGATGCAACCCCCCATCCTTTTTTTGGAACAATGAAGTACCTGCTGTAAAACCCTGACTCCATGCTGGGAGGAGGAACCCTTTCTATAGCCCCCTATCGTAGAAGAGTCTGTACTTCCTGCTCCATAACCAGAGCCTGCTCGGGATCCACCACCATAGGGAGGACCCCCAGAAATTTGGGCGGATAAGAACCGAACTGAATTCTGTCACCCTTTTCTATTGTATGCAGGACCCAATGAGATATATTTGGCAGTAGTTTCCACGCTGCCAGAAATTCTACTAAGGGAACCAGTCTCTCGAGACTGGCCTCTGGATTTTGTCGAAGGATAATACAATTATCCTTCGGAGGATAGTTACAATGTACAGACACCTCGGCGCCCTGAAGCAGCAAACCGGCAGGGAACAGCCGAATTGACTGCTTTACGACCCTCCTCGGAGGATCGTTTGGGGACGCTGACACCTCGGTACTCTGAAACGGTGAACCGGCAGGGAACAACCGAACTGGCAGCGCTGCGACCCTCCTCAGAGAGTCGCCCCCCCAGAGGGTCGCCGAGGAGACACGGATTGTCGAACCTATGCCTCCCCGGAGGGGACCACACTAAGAAGCCTGATAGCCTCGGCGTCAGGATTTCTTCTTTGTCGAAGCTTTCTTAGAGACGATGACAATCCTCAGATCTTGCCTGCCTCTAATCGGCTTCGTCTGCGACCACCACCCAGGTCCCCCCCGATTGTGGAGGAGCCTGCATGGCGACGCTTTGTTTTTGTTGCACTCTGTGCTGCGAGGAGCTCGTAGACGGCCGAGACTGCTCCTTTTTAATAACAGCAGTTTCGGGGACATTAGACCGGCGAGGAAGAAACTTCTGGAACGCCGCTGATTGTTTCTTCGCCTCCTAAAATCTATCGACGACAGTGTTTACAGCGTCGCCGAATAGACCCGAAGGCGAAAGCGGAGCGTCCAGAAGAACAGACCTGTCTCTATCTTTTAAATCAGCCAGATTTAGCCACAAATTACGTTTCTTGGCCACCATGGCTGCCATAGACCGACCTATTGATTTGGCCGTCTCCTTGGTGGCCCGGAGAGACAGATCTGTTCTCGAATTGCGTCAGCACTGACTTCCTCACAATCATCCATGTCCCTAAGCAGATTAGCCTGGTATGCCTGCACATTGTGTGCAGACATGCCACAGCCTGACCTGCTGCCGAATACGCTTTACCCATCAGCGCTGAAGTGGCTTTTAATGGCTTGGTGGTTAACGCCGGGGCTTTAAATGATGACGCTGACCCGGGAGAGAGATAGCTCGCAAGCATCTCTTTAGCCCGAGGCATTGTCATATAACCATAATCTCTAATACCCATAACATTGCAGTAATTAGATGTCTGAGGATTAAAAACTCGAAATGAAACCGGTTTCTTCCACGATTTCGACACCTCAGTGTGGAGATCGGGAAATAACGGCAAACCCCCGGCGAGATGGCTGTGATCTAGATGGTAAAAATCTTTCATCTAGTAAACTCTTGCATTCATATTGTTCCTCGGCTGGCCGGTCAATATTTAATTTGGCAACAGCGCGAGTGTGGCAAGGGGGGCGTGGTTCAGCGAAGTCTGTGACGGGAGAGAGGATCGGGAGACAGGTGCGGCGTGAGTGGGTTAAGTGTGAATGACAAACACCTGTGTCTTGTTTCAGTAATTGGCGTGGGGAGACGGATAAAAGCCACGAGGACAAGAGAATGAGGAGAGAGACCGGCAAAGACGCGTGGGTGTACTGGACTGTGACGGGAGAGAGTGAGAACGCTGAGAGCGAGTGACTTTGTGTAGCGTCTGTTTTGTCCAGCGCGTGGTGCTTATCTTTTGTTTCTGTTTGAATATTTTGAGTTAAATAAAACACCCACCGTCATCTGAAGCCGACCCTGTCCTCTTCCTTCCCTTTGTCTGAACATTTCATTTACTACAGCGAGTCACAACCTCCATAAGCTCCTCGTCAACAGGGATATGAGCTGGCGAACTCTCATAATCTGGATTTGAGAGTCCAGCCGTCCTCCTTGAAGAACGCTCGGCGGGAGCGGAGCGTCCTCACGGACAGCTTCTCGCAATGCTCACAGTCAGCCCCCTCGAGAACTGACTGGGCATGCTCCACTCCCAAACAAGCAACACATGTGTGTCCCCACCTGTGATGAAACGAAGCCAGGGAACAACATATCGCTTAAAATCTTGCTTGCTCGCCATGGTATATATATATATATATATATATATATAGATAGATAAATATTGTGCTTGCAATGACAGACAATAATAAATAGACAGGGACAGTATACAGAGAGCGCTTGCTGAAGGCACAGAAGCTAGCGTGAGCTGTTTTCAGGTGTGCTTTATAGTTTCCTGGTCGGTGACGTCACCCTTCACGTCTCGTCTTTCCATTGGACTGATTATACACGTGCTTCACGATGCAATCACGCAGGGGCGTTTCCACCGCGTCTCAACGCAGCGTCGAGTTCCCTTGAAAGGTAATTATTTTTTTATACATTATTTATACATCGTTCATGAAATGTTTTTTTCTGAAAGTTTTTTTGTTTCGTTTTTTTTTAAATGTTACTACTTGTTTCAGAACATTCAGAGAATATTCAGTAATGTTCCAAGAATATTCAGTAAAGTAATGTACCAAGTTCCAATATTGTTTGCAAAATTATAAAACAGATTCGCATCCACTCTCGCATCCACTCTGCAAACTAGTACACCAAATCCTCCTGTGGTCCCTGATTTAACTCAGGGCAGCTTACATCTCTGGGAGCCAAAATCAGGGAGCAGACATCCTGTCAAGGCAGGGGCTGCGGCCCGGGGAATGGAGGCTCCACCCCTATGTGGTGGAGCAGATATGGGGGTGTTCGGCCAGGCAGAAGTGGATCTGTTTGAGTCTCGAGAGACGTCTCACTGTTTACTCTGGTTCTCCCTCACGCATTCAGCTCTCCTCGGACTAGATGCTATGGTTCAGACAGGAGTCAATATGCATTTCCCCCGATCACTCTGCTCCCAGGAGTTCTGGAGATAGTTTGCAGTGTTAAGGTCTGCTCACCTTAATATACCTGCGGTGAGTGGGCCGAGTGTGGTTTTCGGGTCTTGTGTCTCTCCATGGGAGATTCTGATCAGTAGGGATCAGCACTTGACAGAAGTACTTGATCAGTTTCTGACTCCCAAGACTTTGTTCCCCTTAGCTATCAGCTATCACTTCTCTTAAAAGGATAGGAGATTTGCAAGTTCTGTTGGTTGCCCCTTCGTGCTTGGAATTTGCACCTGGCAAGGTGAAAGCGTTTCTTCATCCTAGGCCAGGTTACATTCCCATGGTCCCCACTAATGTGGCTAGATATATTGTACTGCAGGCCTTCTGTCCTCCTCCATTCCAGGATCCAGACCAGGAAATAAATAATCTGCTGTGTCCACAGAGCTGCCCTTTGGCATAAACCCAAACAACTGTTTGTTTGTTTTGGGTCCCCCAGCAATGGGTCCTCAGCATCGAAGCAGAGGATGAGCAAGTGGGTAGTTGAGGCTATCTCTCTTGCTTATGAGTCATGCCCCTTGGTGAATTTTGAATGCAGCTTCCAAAAAACAAACAATAATAGTTCAATATTTGATAATTAAGTTCCGTGATAATGAATGAATAGTGCCCCAAAATTGTCATCTTTTGATGAATTTCCCAGTTTTGAAGCCAAAATATGTCACTTCGTATGTAATTCGTGTAGATCCATTGATTTTTTTGCAAAATTTATTTTGGAATCTGGAAGCGAGTAGATCGAGTCAATTAACACCCCTGTGATAAAGTGAGGTATGTAACTTTCAATTCAAAGAACCAAACAATGGGTTTTGTGTTCAAAATAAGTTTATTTACTGTTTTGTCTCACATGTGTCGAATGGAAGGTGCACATTTCATTGCGACTCATGTTTGTTGGTCTTAGCCTTGAGTGCCTGTAAATGAGAAGGTGAATGTAAATTACACAAATAATGATCTGTTTGTTAATGGTGACTCTTTGTCTTACCTTCTTCCTGGAACTTCCTAATAGGAGGGGCTCGCCCACCGGAAGCCTGACTTATACCTTCCCAAAGAAGGAGGAGTTCAAGTATTGAAAATGTTGAATGTTATTAAATTAAATGCATGTCTTTTAAGATTCTCGTTGATTTTCATGATGAAAATAGAGCTTAGTAAAGAAGATGCTAATATTCATGTTTGAATATTGATGTTAAATATGATCTTATAAATAAGCTATGTAGATTGTATTTGAGACAGCCTTGCCATTGGTATGTTTGAATTTGAGGGGAGGAGCCTCAACTATAAAGAGTCTGATTGTTTGGACAAACGGGAAAAGAGAACAAAGGGTGACTGTTGGGCCAGTAGCCAACGTGTTTGATGTTTCTCATGTAAATATTATTTTGTTATGTTTTTTTTTTTCCCTTTATTTTTGTTTCTATTTTGAATTTTCTTGTATTGGAATTTTGGTGGATGGAACCCTGTTCACTGTTTGGAGCATGCCCTGACCAGAAAATTGAATCACCTTTGAGAGACTTCAGAGTTTTTACTTTTCTTGCTGCCTGCTTAGCCACAACAAGACTATTTTTACCACAACCCCCAAAGGTTCACATTCATTTCCTCTTCATGGGTTCGTCATTTCATCCGGTAACATTAGGCAGTTTTGATTTATATGCTGTTTAATTTTTCATGTTCGTGTTATTTTACATTTCCATAAGCAATCTTCTATCACTTGTTTCTGCTTCTTCTTCCCATGTGTTTTGATCTGGAGATTCTGTTCTATTTCAGAAGATAAGTAATAATGCCCCCTACCGTATAACAGTGAAAACACAAATAGCCAGAAAATTTAGTCAGTGGTGGGGAAAGTGTTGTAAATTCCAATGTACACTACCAGTGGACTAGCCTACACAAAAAAAATCAGATACTCAGAATTAGGAACATATCTGTTTTCTTTATAAATCAATACTTTCAATCAAAAGAGTAAACACAACTACAAGCCAATTCTTAGAATACTTAATTATAATATCTTGATCAAATGATTGAGTACATGTATAGGCCAAATATACTTAGACCTTTCTGTCAGGCCTTCTCTGCTGGCCTAAACACTATCAGAATCACTGACTTGCACTTTAATATATATTTTCCATGAATGAGTATTTAATTATTCCCAATAGTCCATTCTCTTATAACCTCACAGCTTTTCTCTTGGTTGCACTGCTTCCAGTATTGCATATTTATTTTAGCGCTTTTATCCAATTATATTTCAGCCATCATGTGTTGCCAGGGTAAACTAAATCTGCCTTGAGGCCTTCAGAATTGACAGTGCGGGCGCCTGTCGCTTAAAATGAATGGAAATGAAACCGTTGCTTTAACCAATCAGATAATCAGTCAGATTTAATCAGCCAATCAGATTTCGATTTGACTGCACCGGGGCCATCTAGCAGGCGTTGGCATTTTCACGTCCTTTGATTGGGTGGTCAGAGCGTGTACTATTACTGGTGGTCGGAGGCTGAGCTAGCCGCATCTGAAGCGAACTGGAGATTCAGCCTGAGCTTAACGCAGAGTCACGGAACTCTAACGTTATTCGATACAGATAACCTGTACACCAGAGTAATTGAAGTCTTTTTGAGGAAAGAAATTAGGATGGATTTTGTGTAAAACATAATCAGTAGTTTTGGTGAGTATAATGCTTTCTCTTACGAGAGGTTCTCTCGTACTGCGTAATATCTTACGCTATGGGGAAAACCTCTTTTCTACGAGATATTGAAGCCAAAAATTATCCTTAATTTTGAATTAATGTAAAACGCGTTGCAGAAGCATGCAGACATAGGCAAGACGGCTTGTGTGCCTATTGGCTGACCTGCGGCAACAGCAGCAGCCTATCGAGAGAGGCCCTGCGTGACGCCATATCCAATGGATATCCAATGGACGCCCGTCGAAATAGGTGTGGCCTTGACCTATAAATATAGCTCGACAGGCTGATACAAACTGATTTTTCATCTCTTCAGCGAAGCTCACGCATCGCTGGATCCAGAGTGAGAAGCCGCGCCGTTTGAGAATAAGCCTTCTGCGGGACGAGCCTCTGAGTCTGAAGCCGCTGGCCTTCACCTCGCCGCCTTCAGCCGCCGTACCTGCTACGCTTTCCGGCGTTATATCCTTTTACCTCTGCAGTGTGTGTTCGCCGCCGCGACTCACATTCTCTCTCTCTCTCTAAAAGATCTAGCGTCTTTTTCAAGATGCCTAATTCCTGTGGCACTCAGCGACGGGGACCGCCATGTCATCTGCGTTTCCTGCCTGGGTGAGGATCATGTGGCTCTCGCGCTCGCTAACGGCGGATGCCCTCATTGCGAGCTGATGCCTATGGTGACTCTGAGGACTCGCCTGGCATCTTTCTCGGAGCCTGCACTTCTGCCCGCTGTAGTGCCGCGCCGCAAAAAGCGCCGTGCTCAGCGCGCCCCCGAGCCTTCTCCTGCCTGCCAAAGCTCGCCGGTTCGCCCGCCAGCTTCGCCGGCATCGCTCGAGTCGCTCACCGACGGACAACGGCCGCCGTCCGCCACCGCTTCCGCCATTGAGATCGACGAGACAGCCCAGGCCTGCTGCTCTATCCTGGCATCGGACAGTGAGGATTGGGCAAGCTCTGTGGACCTCCCCCCTCTGCCCGCGAGCCTTCAGGGAAACGGGCTGGCATCGAATCAGAGCTGATGCGTCTGCTCTCACAGGCCATCGACAACATCGGCCTCGAGTGGGAGGCGCCTGCGCAGCCTGCGCGCAACCGGCTGGACGGATGCTTCCTGCAAAAGGACCGCGCCCGGTCACAGTCTAGGCCCGCGACTTTTCTTCCTGAGCTTCACGAAGAAGTCGCGAAGTCCTGGAACGCCCCCTTCTCGGCCAGAATGCATACCTCTGTCTCTGCAGCATTCTCCACGGTGGACGGTGCGGAAGACAGAGGATACCTCTCTCTTCCTCCAGTGGCAGCAGCTGTAGCAGCCCATCTTTGCCCGCCCTCTGCTGGACGCCGTGCTCAGACGGTGCTACCCTCTAAAGCCTGCCATGTGACTTCCGCCATGCACAGTCGCGCTTACACCGCCGCTGGGCAGGCTCTATCAGCACTGCACACTATGGCCATACTGCAGATCTTCCATGGCGACCTTCTCCGTAAAATGGACGAGGAAGGACCGGAAGCTATCAGCGTGCCGGATTTAAGAAGCGCTACAGACCTGGCTCTACGCGCTGCGAAATCTGCTGCACAGGCCATTGGACGAAACATGGCTTCTCCCAACGTGGCTGAGAGACATCTATGGCTGACGTTATCGGAGATGACGGACTCGGAGCGCTCTGTGTTCCTCGACGCGCCCATCTCCTCAGCTGGCCTCTTTGGATCTACCGTCAAGGATTCACCAAAAACTTCACCAAACACCAAAACTTCTCGCTCGTTCAGTTCCAAACAATGCGACTGTTCCAGTGTATTTAGCAGTAAACAGGCCGGTACCAGAGCCCGCTTGCTTGCACACAAACGCCGTTTTTACGGCGACCCAGATAAATCTCAAAAAGAGTGTATTTTCAGGTATTCCGGCCACGGACGATGGTGTTATGAGTGTTATAAAAATGCCCACGACTCAGTGCTCATTCCTACACACAGACACAGCCCGCCACAGTACAGGGCTCGCACAAATAAAATCGACTCATGTCGATTGTGCATTAAACGTAGTGAATGTGCCCACGACACAGTGCCCACAAACACTACACAATGCATGTCCCACGGTTTCTGTAAAAACGAAACCAACACACATTCACTCAGCTCAGGCCGACGGTGTTCTCAGTGCAGTGAGTGTCCCCGCTGTCCCGCGCCCACATTCCCTCACAGACATGTTAAACCCCACGGGGTTCGTCCCGCTCGCTCTCTCTCCACAAACTGTCAAAGAGAAGCCGAGTGCGGCCAGGCTGCCCGCTCAGCGCGCCCCCCGCCTCGAACACTGCAAACACAGTGTTTACTTTTCAGCACACCAGAGCTCTCCGGTCACCACTACGTTGCGGCCA
Organism: Gila orcuttii; assembly: GCA_026230005.1. Taxonomy (NCBI): domain Eukaryota; kingdom Metazoa; phylum Chordata; class Actinopteri; order Cypriniformes; family Leuciscidae; genus Gila; species Gila orcuttii. The sequence goes on from JAPDVR010000011.1 coordinate 25,817,517, forward strand.
GAGCCCAGATCTCATTCTACCTTTATCTATTCATGCAAATGCGTGGGCAAAGCTTCCCGGGGTGTCAGAATCAGGCTGAACACTATAAAAAGAGGCTATTCGCTGCAGTTCGCTCGACGTCCCCACCGTTACACGGCGTGAGTCGAAACTACGGTAAAGAACGAGGTAGCTCATCTACTTCGAGCCGAGATAGCGAAACTACTGAGCAAAGGGGCCATAGAACCTTTATCTCAGGCTCAGAGCGAAGGGGGTGTATACAGCAGATATTTTCTGGTACCGAAAAAAGACGGGGGTCTCAGACCCATTCTAGATCTGCGACAGCTGAACAGAGTGCTTGTGAAACGCCAGTTCAGAATGCTTACAACCAGGAAAATCCTCACGCAAGTTCGCCAGGAGGACTGGTTTATGTCAATAGATCTGAAAGACGCTTATTTCCAAATACAAATAGCGTCACATCACAGGCGATTCTTGAGATTCGCCTTCGAGGGCCAGGCATATCAATACACAGTCCTGCCGTTCGGCCTGTCCCTGGCACTCCGTACATTTACGATGTGCATGGACGCGGCTCTCGCACCCCTGAGACTTCGGGGCATGCGAGTTTTGAACTACTTAGAAGATTGGCTGATTCTAGCTCGATCACACTCAGAGCTCATAGAAAACAGGACCAAATTACTCGAACATCTCGAGAATCTGGGTCTCACAGTCAATTGGGCGAAAAGTGGTCAGAACGGGAAAAGCTTCTACACATAAACTGTCTGGAAATGATGGCAGTCGACAACGCGCTGAGGCGCTTCTGTCCCCAGATAAAAGGTCACCACGTCTTGGTCCGGTCGGACAACATGTCAGTGGTGGCATATATAAATCACCAGGTTGGCATCAGGTCCCGAAACCTTTACAGGCTGACGGAACGCCTCCTGGTCTGGGCTCAGCACAATCTGCTTTCATTGTAAGCAGCGCATGTGCCTGGTCGCCTGAATCTGGGACCGGACAGACTGTCCAGAAACAATGTTCCAGCAGGAGAATGGTCGCTGCACCCGCAGACGATCCGACTGCTGTGGGAGACATTCGGCAGAGCGCAGGTGGACCTGTTCACGTCCCAAGAAAACGCTCACTGTTCGAAGTTTTTCTCCAAAAGCAGGGATGCGCTGGTCCACGTCTGGCCCCGCTGCCCTCTCTATGCTATTCCCCCCGTCTCGCTCCTGCCTCAGGTGTTGGAACGAATCAGGGAAAACGGATGCTCAGTGCTGCTTGTGGCTCCGCTCTGGACGAACCAGGCTTGGTTCCCAGTCTTGATGCAGCTGACCAGTATTGCCACGTGGCCAATACCAATGAGGAAAGACCTCCTCTCTCAGGCCAAGGGCTCGATTTGGCATCCTCGCCCGGAGCTAGGAGGTTGAATCCTCCCAGACCCCCTTCAGTCCCTGTGTGGGACCTTTCTACGGTTTTGGAAGCCATGAAAGGTGCCCCATTCGAGCCAATCCATTTGTCAGACATTTGTCTTTCAAGACAGTGTTTCTTATGGCTCTCGCTTCAGTGAAGCGCATTGGGGACTTAAAAGCGCTTTCGGTAAGTGCGACGTGTATGGAATTCAGGCCTAATGACTCAAAAGTCATACTCAAACCAAGGCACGGGTACGTGCCTAAATCCCTCAACACACCGTTAAGGGCCAAGGTCATTTCCCTGTCCGCCCTTCCGGTTCACAACGAGGAGAAGGACGCGAGTCTCCTTTGCCCTGTCAGGGCACTGAGAACTTATGTGTCCCGCTCGTCTGTTTTCAGACAGACTGAGCAGCTCTTTGTTTTGTTTAGCGGGCGTTCTAAGGGACTAGCCGTATCAAAACAGAGCCTATCCAGGTGGATAGTCGATGCCATAGCGCTGGCTTACACTTCTAAGGGCCTGCAGTGTCCTTTGGGTGTCAGAGCGCACTCCACGAGAGGCGTGGCCTCGTCGTGGGCGTGGTCTAGCGGGATTACCTTGCAGGATATCTGTACGGTGGCAGGCTGGGCCTCGCCGTCTACATTTATAAGGTTTTATAACCTAGAGGTTCCCGCCTTACAGGCTAAGCTTCTGTCGGTCTAGGAATCAGCACTGTCTGCCCCGTTGTGCCGGCTCAGAATGCTGCATTTTGCTTGTGCATCGCTCACTGATCGATAGAACAACCCCATGGGTATTGAAAGACCCGTACTGCTACCCAGTTCAAGCTGAATGTTTTTCACCCTGACTGCGTGGTACACTGTTAATATGGTTAGCTCCCGTGGGATGCTATTTATGGGTAATGACGCTTCTAGCCTCTCTTCCCTGACTCTCTGTGAGTCTATGGTGATTATGCACTATATAAGCCCCGGGCTACTGCCCTTGGGACTTTGGTGTCGGATCCCAGTACACACGACGTTTTACACTGTGTTCCCAGTAGCGTAAGATATTACGCAGTACGAGAGAACCTCTCGTAAGAGAACAAACTCGGTCACTAACGTAACCTCGGTTCTCTCTAGACGAGGGAACGAGTACTGCATATCTTGCCGTGCTTACAACATGCTCTGGTTCGCTTCGGCGATGAAAAACCAGTTTGTATCAGCCTGTTGAGCTATATTTATAGGTCATTAACCCTATAACTGCCAGTGCAAAAGGAGCAATTTCACAACAATAATAGAGAGTCTGTGCGCTGCCACGCTATTAAAAGTTATTCATTCAATGCACGGCCCGCCACTGAAGTATAGGCTACGTAAGTGCAATTTTAAGTATATTTCTGAAATACATAAAGTATATTTCTGAGAAGTACATAAAAAGTAGACATTAAGTATACTTTCTTATTTTTAGTTTAAAATAAGTATATTAATAGCACACTTCTTTTTTGTAAGGGGTAGCAACGTACATCGGTGCCGCGAACCACACTCATCAGAGGCAAAGCACAACCAAAACAATGTTGTTCAGCAAGATGTGTGGTTTTATTTCATGAAGTTTCAGTTGCTTTATGTAAATTTTTATTTATCATTTATGAATAATAATAATTTTTTATTTTGAGTTGGATTTTTCCCCACATGATACACAGATATTTCTGTTGTTTCCCAAACATGAAAATGCTAGGCTATTACTGGCTGATTTTTTAAAATCAGAAATTTAACCCCGACCACCATGCACAGGGCAGTATAAGTGTCACCCCTGGTTAAGCAGACCTACTGTCTGTGAGACAGACCTGCATTGGATCACTGTAACACTCAGGTCTTGCAACAGGGACCATTTATTCACTGAAGAACTGTCTGCATGTCTTATTTCTTGCAGTATTTCTATGTGTCCTTCTCATCTACTGTCTTTCTTCCCTAGAAGGATGTGACTGGTGGACGGGGATAGTTTAAACACTAATGATGTTTTATGGTGTCCGATTCTCCTTCTCTGGTGAGTTCCTGTTTACACCCTTACAGCTGGACAATGTCCATGCGCGTGTGTGTATGCGTGGAAGACATAGTATGAGCTAATTTGTTGTTCTCTCAAGGCAAATATTCAAGCTAGATAATGAAACATAAACTCTATTTCAAGTTGACTTTAATTAAGGCCTGTCTCAAGTCAATAAAATACTTAGAGGTCTCGACTCTCTTCTACAATAAAATTGTTTTTGTATTCACTCACACATTAAGCATTATGAATGCATTTAATATCTTATGGTTATATAGCAGAGGTATGCAACATTATAGAATGTATTTTATGAGTTGTCAGCTTTTGCCTGCTTTTTACGCAGTCACGCTGATTTTATTAGCTGGAGCGACCTCTAGTGGTCATCAGCTCATATTCACAACTGTCATTTTGAAGACAGTTTCTAACCATGTTTTGTGCTTTTGGCAGTGCAGTCGCTTATGAGAGAGAGAAAGAGAGAGTGTGTGTTCATCATGCCAGAGTCTGCATTCCAGTCATTTGCCGTATGCTCCCTGAATATGTGCACATTTGCAGCTGGTTGTACAGGATGCTACTTGGCTGGATGGTACCGTTTCCAATGCCAGTGGAAGGAGACAGGGGGCGAATTACTGAATAAACTGCAATTCTTCTGCACAATGAGACAACCACTGAAGAATCTCTGTAGGCTTCAGATATGTCAGCTGTATCAAGTGAAATACACCATTGTAGCTTGTATGTGCTACTTCTTGCCTGGGAATGTTATCAGGAAGTGCAAGGTCAGTTTTCATAGATGATATACAGACCTTGTTGCCTTGTTGTATCCAGCTTTAAATGTGTGGCCCATATTAGACACAATTGCCTTTTATATGAGAAATAGGTCTATAGACCTAATGTCTGAATGAAGCTGTTGAAATCAAAACATGTCAATACTTTCTAACACTGGTCTCCTTGCTGTTTCAAGAGTCATAACAATATAGGAATAAAATAACTTGTGAATTGTGATCTATTTGAACCCTTTCGTACCTCACGTGTGATCAGTCTTGGCTGGTCTCTGGAGCGTACGATCACACCGGTGTGATTAGAACGGTCAGTGCGTCACGTGATCAACTGCTAAATTCAAACGTGCTTTCGCTCGCGCGTTGACTGGCGCTGAGTCAGAGACGGACGCACTCAGTGCTGTCATATATCACAACTATTGAGTGTTTTCAACCACATAATGTTTATTTTAGGTTTCAGACACTTAAATACACATAAGTTCTAGCAAAACAATGATTTTGACCACTTACTTTCATGTATTTCGTGAGAAGTGGAGGAATTGACGTGTTGTAAATCCAACTGTGAAACAAACTAACATGGCGCCGCCCAATGTGCATACAGCTCAACTAACGCGATCGTTATAAAGGTGTTTAAACAACAAAACACATCCACTTGCACATATTTGACAATCGGAATATCAGTGTTTCATGTTATAGCTAATACATTTGTGTATATTTTTAATAAAAAAGGAAAAATTACATAAAAGCAGATCATCATTCATTCAGCGCTGTCTTGTGCTTGCGCTGTGTCACGTGACAAGCAATGACGCGTCACCATGGAAACATTAAAGCGACAAGTTCTAAAAACTCACGCTGGGGGGGCAGTTAGAATATTTTAAACTTACGTGTGAAATGGTTAAAAACTAAACCATAACAGCAGTAAATAATCAGAATTAATAACCTGAATTACTATTATTTACTTGCAATTTTTCATTTTACTGATATTCACATTGTGAGAAAAGTGCTGTAGGGTAGACTGTGGCAAGTCAGAAGAATTAGACTATATTTTGGTAACTATAAGGTTTTAAGTCCAAAATACACAATTCTTTGCTTTCTCTAGCAGTGATTGTAGGGTTCAAAAATTTCAAAGTGCCTTACATTAGGATATTGATCTGTGTAACTAAACTAAACTTGCTTATCATCATATTTTTGTTCTTGAGTAAAAAAAGTGAGCACAATAAAGCCAAGACAGAGATTTATTTTATATTTCCTGTCAAATCTATATGAAAACCCTGAAATAGACAATTCACTGGTGGGTATTTTGACAACCTACCCCATATATGACAGCATGCTATTGATCACAAAAGGTCAGTGTGTTTAGTGAATTGTATAATTTTAATAATGGTTAAACTGTTTAATAGTTAAAATTTGAAAAAAAAAAAGAAGAAAGAAAACCCCCACCGAGGTAAAAAGTGACAACTAGCCTCTACTTTCAATATTAAATCAAAAAAACGATTGAACGCAACTTACACGGACCCCTATGTCTCCCATTTATATAATGTTTGTTTTCTATTTCACACTTTGCCAATTAAACTGAAAAGCTAAAATTGGATGATATTGTATGAAGAGAGCTGGGTTAAATAAAATGGTAAAACAAAAACAAAAAAGCGGGCAAAATAAAAAGAGCGCCTTGATACATCATCATGGATTCCTAAGGCAGTGTTGATTCAACTTTGATTCCCCAATGTAGTTATTCAGATCTCAGACCAAATAATACACATCTACACAGACATATGATACACTTGCTTTAATTATTTTTCTCTTTGGAAAAAGAAAAAAAGAAAAATCGTTGTTTCTCAACAATGCTGCCTCTAATTGTCAACGAATGGAGATGGACAGACATTTCAAATCTCTAGCTTTCTGCTTAAAACACAGCAATCTACCAAAGGACTCAATTTATTTGACGGGACCCCATAACAAACATTCCAGCCAGAGGTCTTTTTTTTTTTCTGGACGGTGCTCCTGTAGCCTTGGCACAAACACACCACAATTTTTTATTCTTTTGTAATAATACATTAAGTGGAAAACAGCAGTGTGTCATTGACAATTCTCTTTCTAGAATGATCTGTAGAGGCGCAATACGGCTTATTGTAGTAATGAGCATTAACAATGGACATACCAAAAGAATCAGAAGATTTTCTCAGCCTTTTGAAGAGAAAAAAGAATTGGTGATATGTAAAGCTTCTCTCTTTTTCTTCTTCCTCAGATACTCAGAGGAATGAAAACAAATATTACAAAAACATCCATTGCCCATAATCTCCAGTGTGCAGAACTAATCAGTCTCCGCTTATTGCCCAGGGTCTCTCCATTTCTGATGAACATTGTTTGCCCCCCCCAACAAAGGCAACATCCAAGCCGAAGCCCTGTGCTCAAAACAGCTCCGGCTTTGCAATCTACTTCAAATTCCGCATTTTTAAAACTTGTTTACAGAAAGATCAACTACAAAACTCCATGGGAAGACATCACTACCTCTCTGACATGAATAATTGAACTGGCGTGATAACCTTAAACTCTCTGTTTTTCCATAATTGCTTTGCTAAAAACATTCACAAAGCGCAGCTCAAAGATTATCAACTACAGTTCTGCTAAGTTTACACACATGCAATACTCAGTTAAAAGAGGTAGAGAAAGCCTCTGGCAGGGAAAGTTTTCAGAGTTTTGTAACTCGGAGAACACTTTCAAACTAGGAAGAGAGACAATACAGAATGATTACGAATGAAAACAAAAAGCATCAAACCTATACCAAAAAATCCTGTCAACACTACACACAACAACACACTCCAGGAAGTTAAGTGGAGATGAATTCAATACATTTACAGATAGTGACACTGAAAACAACTCACAGACTGACTGAAAGGAGAAGCATGAGAAAGCAAATAAGATCATTATTCTTTTTGGCTATTTGTGAGGGAAGGTCATGTTTCTATTATAATAAAATGAAATGGTTATTAATAATAAATGCTGCAATTTAAATGATATCGTTTGATACATGGCACACAAGACAAGAAAAAATGCCTGTACTTCTTTAATGGTATTCCTTAAAAACATGAAAGCTATTGCAAAATGTTACATCTGAATTGTTGCATGAACACACTGGAAAGACTGATGCCCTATTAGGCTATACATGTATAATTTATTAGAATTCTTCTGAAGAATTTCAATTCATGTCGTCCAAGGATTTGCATGTCCACCCATACACTGAGACATTCTGCCACCTTGTGGCTTTGTCATCTTTTGCAAAGAGGAGGAATAAATGTTTTTGCAGTTCACATTACATCCACTTATATGTTTCCATAATTTACACACACACACACACACACACACACACACACACACACACACACACACACACACACACACACACACACACACACACACATACACACACACATACACACACACACACACACACACACACACACACACACACACACACACACACACACACACACACACACACACACGTTGTGTTTTTATGTTTGGGGACTTTCCATAGACATAGATAGACATTCCATAGATGAAATGATTTTGATCTATGATCTATCTATCTATCTATCTATCTATCTATCTATCTATCTATCTATCTATCTATCTATCTATCTATCTATCTATCTATCTATCTATCTATCTATCTATCTATCTATATTCAAAGTGATCAGGTCTTCAAAAGACATTATTAAACAGTGCCCCCACAACCATTGAACTTCTCCTATATCTCCCTTAATTAAGGACAGGTGAATGCAGACGAGTGACCTTGAATTGATGGGCGAAGCGAGAGAAAAATAGTCTTTCATTAATATGTTTAGGTCTCAGAGCTGCCAGTGAAACAGGATGAATGAAACACGATGTGCTCTCTCCGCTGCCCTGCTTTAAAGACAAACCACATCTGGTGAAATGATGAACTCTCTAATCCTTTGTATTCATTCTTCTGCCCCCAGATTTAAACGGGTACACTGTCTCTTTTCTGCCTGTTAACAGGCAGCAGTATAATAATGCAGTTTCCTGTGATGTTTCGACACCATTGCTCCAGGCTCAAGCTTAGTCTGCAGCGTACAGGATCAAGAAAAAATGTGAGCCAGAAAATGGATAAAAATGGCCCATTGTACCCCAAGGTAGGGAATGATAACTACTAACGTGAGGCACAAACAGCATAATAAATTATTAGAGATTCTCTGCTCTTGTTCCAGCAGACCAAAATCAAACTTTTCAGCCTATGCTTGGCAGGCCATTAAAAGAATTACTTCATGCTCTGAAAACAGAGGCCTAATGTTAATTTGGATATTTCATCAGAAATGTACAGTTCACTCTCCAGATTAATCAACTTTGCTGTGTTTAATGTTCTCTGCAAGAAAATAAGGTGCTCCAGCATTGGAGTTAGATATTTTTAAACTTTCTTTTAAAAGGCATTTCTTTTTTATTTTACTATAAATTAATGATTTATTATAATCAATTCACATACAAGACTTATTTGATTTTGTTGGCTCATCACATATCTCTCTGAACCCACAGTTCAGATGTCAAATACATTTGATGCAATAAGTTGTCATGTGCTTATTAATCTAAATAACACTCTACCAAAAACTAAAACTTCTGTTTGGTTTTGATCATCATTTCTATCGCGGTCAAGCTCACGTGACATTGCAGTTCTTCATCATCATGAAAGTTTATTATCTGCAGGCGTTTTAAAGCCATATCAGTCTAAAACTTCTGGTTTTCTGAGTGCACATCCAAAGCATGTGTACAGAGGTATTAAACTAGGTTGTCTTTCACATCTTATTGCGTTTAAACTGTCAAATACATACGAGGTTATGTCGAACAAAGTTCACATAAACACAGTCGTTTATGTCTGTGAACGTAAACAGCAAGTATAAAGAAATTACATTTGTATATTAGGTCTGTGTATTAAAGTGAAAGGAGCGTAGCCTAATAGCTATATAGTTATCTCAGCCTCAGACGTCACGCCCACAGACCGTTGGCTGAACGTCTGATGCAGATATGGCACACTTAACAGGAAACACTTCAGGATTTTCAAAGTCGTCATCTAATTGGTTGAATTCTACAGGATGTCCAGGAGACGTGTGTGTCATGATCTTTAATGGCCCGCCTGGAAACAAAGATGCCGTGGCGCCAAACCCCCTCTGGGAAGAAGAACGCCGTCGTGTTTACAACTGTGACAATGAGCGCTTATCAGGATCATCTAAACGCTGGATTTTCAAAAGTAGCCTATGTGAAGTATGTAAAGTTTGCAGCATAGATTCTCTAAAATACATCCAAGAGTTTTCACGCCCCTAAACATGACGCTGAACAAAACAAACTGTGATTGGTTGCTTTACATGTCAGTCAGACGGCCTCTGGGCGGTCCTCGGCCAATGACAGATGGAGTCCAGACCTTCTGCCATCAGTCTGAAGGTTATGTGACACTAAATATATAGTACCTACTGCTATTAATATGAATCAAACAACAAAAGAAAAAGAGTCTGGTCTAGCCTGAAAAGTAAACTTTTTTTAACGCTATTTGAGCATAAGTTGACATAAGTGACATCAGTTCATGTCATATTTTGTTGCTGATTTAAAATATGTTATTTAATTGTGTTTGTCAAGCAGTTTTTGAGATTTCACAGGACTTGGATGCCCGAAATAGCTGCCTGGAGGCATTGCAAATATGGCCGCCGAGTGAACAGACTTTCCTTGAAAGGAACTTTGGTACAGCTCACTCAGGGTGGGGTCCATCAGCAGTCATGGGCGGGCATAGGCATTTTGTGACATCACAAAAGGTAGAATCTGCAACAGCTTGTTCTGAGATACTGCTGATGATTTATGGGGATTTAAAAAAAGAGGAGTGGGTGGATTTTTTGCACATGCACCTGGAACAATCCTATAGATACTAACAGTTTACAGGATTTTTAGCACATGCACCTGGAACAATCCTATAGATACTAACAGTTTACAGTCGGTAGACAATTAAAAGTCACAGTTCCAATAACTTAGGACATTTAAGAGACCTTTCTACTGACTCTGAAAAACACCAGAAGAAAGATGTCCAGGGTCCTCGATCACTTGTGTGAAGAGGGAGGCATAAGCACTGCAGATGTGGCCAGAGCAATAAACTGCATGTCCGTAATGTAAGACGCCTAAGACAGTGCAACAGGGAGACTGGAAGAACAGCTGATCGTCCTTGCAGTGCCAAACAACGTCCAACTATATGTACATGCTAAGAAATTTGCAGGAAAAAATCAGTTGAGGACGTTTTTTTTAAATAAGCCGTATTAAATAAGATTATAAATAAAATAATATTGATGCACACACTACATTACATTTTATTAAAACTTTAGATTTGGTCAGTCTACTTTTAACACAATTTTTTTTAACAATAAACAACAGACCCTCATTCAGGTCTAAATAAAAAATGTTACACAATTATAGCTCACACAACAGACAAGTCTGTGTGCTCAAATTCGTCAAAAATTTAATATGGTAATTGTATAACTATGCTTATAACTGGACATATTGTAAAACCCTTTTGCATAAAAATGTGTTGCAAATGTCCAACTGGCTAAGAACCCCACTCCATCTTTCTTTTACCTTGCATAGTTATATTAAAATTTGTTAAAGGATTCCCATCACTGACAATGTTATGAAAGAAAACTTTTAATGTCAATTACACTCTCTATCACTGCATGTAGAGTTTAAATATGTGGTTTAAAATACATTTAACACATCTTTATAGTAACAAAACTGATATGCAAAAGATCGTATTCAATTTCTTTAAAGTGTAATCTCAGATTACAAACAACAACATAAATGCAATTCAGGAATTCATTATAGTATGCATAAACAAGACAGTTGCCTGTATCTATTATCAAACAACTTAAAACTGCAATCTCCACTAAAAGTATAACAATTTCCAACAAGAAATGCTTACAATAATTTTCCGATAAAACGATAAGTTTTCTAGCCAATTATGATATTATTATTCACCAAATCACTAGGTGTGCAAGTCCAGCTCCCCACCATCTTTTCTCTATTTTTTGTAACACCAGCAGTAACTTCACCTAAGAAGAATTCACCCTCTGTCTCTGGAATAATCCATATCGTGAGCGGGGGATTTACAGTATGTCTCCACATCACCGCGCTTTATAAAGACCCAATGCACAGTTTCTCCGTGAATATTAACACTACCTTACCTTTTCACTTTCCCTTTTAAAGAGCGTAAACATCGGTTTTGTTCTTCGTATATGGTGTGATTTGTGTACGCACAGACCAAACATCCCTCCTGCAGTTTTAGTTCAACCTGCAGAATTTTAGGCAAAATGGCGACATTGTAACAGATGGAGGACGAAAAAAAGGAGTGTAATCAAGTACCATGACAAATTTGTCCCATGTTATAGTGTCATTCTCTGGAAAGGTAGGTGTAAAGCTTACAAACGTCTTCCCTTGTTGGATGTGTGTTTAACCGTGTTGAGAGAGTGCGCGATGGGTACAGTGAGTCCTTGCATGGGCACGAGAGCTTATAGACGGGCATCAGGTATGTCAACACCGTGCCAGTCACAAATCTTGCAAGCTAACATTTCACCCCTCTACTGTCACGCTATTGCTCTGAATGGTATTGCATTTGGGGGAAAGTTGGACGTTCTTCTGCCATCTGAGCTTTCTCGTTCCCCCCCCTGCAAAACACTTTATACACACTTTTACAAGGTGGGTGTCAGAATCGATCCAACACGGTGTCAGTCATTGGATGAGACGAGCCGTTTTTCCGTGTCAGCGGGGAGTTTGTGTCGCGGCCTCTAGTCGCGGGTTTGACACTTGAAGAGCGCAGACGTGTTTAGACGCTCTTCATGAATGCGCTCGGCGCGACCTTGATTGGAGGGAATCTGTTCGCTACGCGTTTGCGCACCGCGGCAAACAAACATGCCGCCAGCCTATTGCTTTCACTTGAAAACCACAGTGGCTCATTTTGTATGGTACTTAAAAATAGGCCCTATGTGAAAGATTCTTGCATGTCCCCTGAACATTTAATAGCTGTAAACGCACATTTTATAGGCCTAGTCTTTTCAAATGGACTGATATAAATGTGTGGCCTACTGAATGGCCGTAGACATCATTTTGATAAATTCTGCTTTACCTCCATTATTTCCAGACTTGCTGATGTAGCCTACAAAGTCTCTTTTGCTGCATGACAACTTTTTGTGCCGAAGTAAAATTCTGCTTTAAAGTCACCATGAAATCAAAATCGATTTTTTAATGCAATATTGGAGTTTTATTATAAATCATACAGTATGTGCACATTATTATTATTATTATTTTAATTCATGTGCTCCCTCAATCTTTAATCAAAATAACTTACCCTCCTACTTTCAACAACATATCTTCTCTGATGACGTGTTCACTGGCGCAAGGGCGGTAGCAATGGGTCGATTATGATGGATTCTTTCATTTTGAATGAATATTTAAAGGGGTGGTAAAACACGATTTCACTTTTCTAACTTTAGCTAGTGTGAAATGTTGCTGTTTGAGCATAAACAACATCTGCAAAGTAACAATGCTCGAGGTTCAAAGCAAAGGGAGATATTTGCTTTTAAAGAAAATAACTACAACAAATGTCTGGTAGGGACTACACGACATTCCTCCTGGGTTAGTGACATCAGCAACCCTAAAATGTACATAAACCCTGCCCCCGGGACACGCAGTCCCTTTTGAGAAGAGGAAAAGTTGTTGTATAAGAGTGAGTCAGCTCAAACTTTAGCATCCTTCTTTTCACATGCAATAAAAAGTCACTCTGTGTGCATCTCACAACAGTTCATATACAAGTGATTTATAGATTATCATGACAATATGCTAATTGAAGATAGTTAACTCCACATCAGCAACATAAATTCATCAACTAACCATTCAGAGACGTCCTGTTGCATTCTACATGTTGTCACTTCTTCTTGAGTCTCTCCATCTTTGTCTAACTCTGTTTTAACATTAAAGGGAAAACAGTTTCTGTCATTTTAGGCCCTGTCCACACGGAGACGCGTTTAGCTGTATACGTACAATTTTTTTATCGGATCGGCTACACACAAGAGCTCTTGAAACACCGCCCTCTGAGGCAGCTCATTTGTATTTATAGGGCCAGGCACAAAACGGTGCGTTTTTGCTAACCCTCAAAAAGTGACAACTTTAACATGCTATATAAAAATATCTGTGGGGTATTTTGTGCTAAAACCTCACACACACACTCTGGGGACATCAGAGATTTATTTTACATCTTGTGAAAAGGGCATTTTACCACCCCTTTAATATGACTCAGGAACAACGAGTTGTCTCTTACAGTGATTCATTCATTTTGTGTTGACCGCGTATGCGCAACATCCTATAGTTTCTGTACAGGAAACATAAATGATTAGTTCACCTCTCGCGTCTTTGGGTTCGGATTTGGGTACGAGTCGTTCGTTCATCCCTTGACAGCCCCATAGAGGCTATGCTGTCTGTACCGGAAAGATTTGTTCCTTTGTCACGTGACGGCGTATTGTATACAGCAATTAGTTAATAATTCACAAACTTCCTTACAAACAAGAACGTTGTTCGCTTTTCAACTTTTTCAACAGTTACGTGATGTGTGAACTGGTCTCAAATTTTTGCTTTTTTATTTTTTTTTATTTGCTTTCTTACAATTTATAATTTTTTTAATTTCTGTCATGACGGTTCTTTTCCATAACATTGAATGTGGTAATAAAGAATTTATAATGCTTTAAACGTTATCCGTATGATATACACTTTGATAAAGCAAATATGCCTATATATAATAACAACATACAGTTACGTGACTAATGAACATCTCAAACACGAAGACTCGAGAGGTGAAGTAAGCAATTGTGTTTCTGGTACAGGCTGCAAAGCTTCTGACTGTAGATGTGGTGTGACAAAAGAACAAATGACTCAGATCGGGAGGTGAGGTAAACTAACTGACTGACCAGCTAAGCAATTAATTAATCGTTTCTGTTTGCCTTGGCTGCATTATAGTATGTATTTTCAAATAAGTAATTCAAGTTACTTTGTTTTTCCATTTATTGACTGACAGCTCTCCTGTTCCCATGTTGAGAGAAATCACGAGTAGGCCTAAGTGCAGAGGTGTTGTGTGCGCTGTGCGAACATGCTGGTTATTGTAGTTTTAGAATAAATGTCAGCAGGCATTTACTCATCGCACAGATTCAGTATTACTCAAAATGAATAAAAACAGTGAAATGCAATCTTAGAATATTACGCAAACCAGCAATAATTCAATATATTAAATTACACAAATAGCCTATACTTTATGTAGGCTATTTAATCTCACTTTATTAGCCAGTATCTTTGCTGCTGACCTTCGATGATCCACTTCAACCATACTAATAAGCAAAAATGACTTTAGATAAACATCAAATTTGAGTTGAATTTTTTCAACATTTTAATGCTGAAGTAAGCGTAAGCTTTCTTCTCCTGCATCCTATTCTTCTTCAATCCAGAATGGCAGAACAAAACTATTTTTTTTAACTTCACCCTCTACTATACAGGCATGATTTTGCATTTCTTTCAGCCTGAGGCTTATTCATTTCACTTTTGATGTGAAAGTGTCTTTACATTTGCCAAAACTAGAAAAATGAAAAAACAAACAAGCAAGCTCACCCAGGTGAGAAAAAGTAATGCAAAAGTAGTGCAACACATTGCATTCCATTAAAAGTTACTATCACAATTAGTTACTTTTTTAGGGAGTAATGCAATATTGTTATGCATTACTTTTAAAAGTAACTTTCCCCAACACTGTCGAAATGTGATCAACATCGTGTAAGTAGAATTTGTCTATTAACGTAAGTCCTGACCTCCACCCGATAGAACACCTTTGGGATGAATTAGAGCTGATACTGTAAGCCAGGTCTTCTCGTCCAACATCAGTGCCTGACCTCACAAATACGCTTCTAGAAAAATGGTGAAAAATTCCCATAAACACACTCCTAAACCTTGTGGAAAGCCTTCACAGAAGAGTTGAAGCGGTTATAGTTGCAAAGGGTGGGTCAACTCCATATTAAACCCTACAGATTAAGAAGTGGATGTCATTAAAGTTCACGTGCATGTAAAGACAGACGTCCCAGATCTTTTGGCAATATAGTGTATGTCACAATTGGGAAGAAAAAGACTATCACAACTTATGTTTTATGCTGACTTTAACCTTTTTTCTGCCCTAGCTCTTTGCTAACTATGTCAAGTTTCAGTGTTTTCATTTGCTCTCTAGTCAGTTACTCACAATGCTAGACTTGCAAGCCATAAAGCTGTGTGACTCGTCAGCTGTAACTCAGAGACTTTCTACCTACACATACAATTGCACCTTTGATTGTTTATTTAATAAAAACTACAAATAAACTGAATAGATTAAAAAATGGCTCAATCATGTCAAAGAGTGCTATTGGACTGTATTATCAGCACGGCTCAGCCGTATGACTGTAAATGTGATGTTTATGTTATTAAAAAATGTCAAAAAGTAAAATCAATAGTAAATATCAAGTAATGTGCTCTTGAAAGCAGTGAACACAGATAAGTGGAGTGAAATATCTATGTGCTGTTATACTGTATAGACAGGGGTTGGACAATGAAACTGGTTTTAGATGACAGTGATTTTTTATGGTGTAGGGCATTCCTTTGTGGCCAATACAGCATAAACTTGGGAATGATAGATACAAGTCCTGCCATTGGCCAGAGGGATTTTGAGCCATTCCTCTTCCAGAGCAGTAGCCAGGTCACTACATGATGCTGGTGGAGGAAAACGTTTTCTAACTTGCTCCTCCAAAATACCCCAAACTGGCTCAACAATATTTAGATCTGGTGACTGTGCAGGGCAGGCCATGGAGATGTCCAACTTCACTTTCATGTTCATCAAACCGTTCTGTTACCTGTCTTGCTGTTTGTATTGGTGCATTATCATGATAATACAGGGCACACCCTTCAGGGTACAATGTTTGAACCACATGGTCCTCCAAAATGGTTCAGTAGTCCTTGGCAGTGACGCACCCATCAAGCACAGTTGGGAATGTTACGATGTAGTTGGGAATGTCATGATAAAACTGACAAACAGTTTTGGTAGAAAAAGGAGAGTTCGAGGTGCACATTTAATTCTGCAGTGATTTGGGAAGTTGTGGTTTTATGTTTTTTGGATACAATCCAGGTTAGTACCCGGACATTCCTCACAGCTTCCTGTTACTCCTGTCGGTTCATACTTCGTGGTGGTATGCCAACATTACCCTGGATACCATAGCTCTCAAAATCTCCAACACCATACTGGCCAGTGTTTCAGTTTCATTCTCCAACTCCTGTAAACATTAGCCTGGGTGCCAGGCCGAACCCCGCCCACAAAATGTTTAGGTCGGGAAGTTCGGTCTGGACTCGATCCGTTGAGGAGCTATTATGCCCGAACAAAAATAGTTCGGACCAATCAAATTGTCAGGGCGGGCTTTATACGATGATGGACAGATGAGCAACCATAGACATCATATCTATGTGAGCAGAGCAACGGTAACGTAACCATCCACGTCATCAGAGCGCTTGGGTTGAATTCATGGCTGCCGCTGTAGAATTGAGTTGTGTATATTCCGCTATCGCTTGTGTTATAGAAGATATAGAAAGCGCATTCATTTTAGAAGAGGAACAGAGAACTGCGATCAAGGCATTTGTCGAATGGGAAAGATGTTTTTGCCGTCCTTCCTACGGGATTCGGAAATAGTTTAATCTATCAACTTTAATCTATCTCTCAACATACGTCACTTACTCCGTTGCTCTGATTGGTTCTAGGTCTATCCAATTGAGTGCAGAGGCCTTTTATTTCCTGGTTCGGTTGACACATGCCACATAATCACAGCCCAATGGAGCAGTTTCAGACTCACATTCTGACTAGAATCTGGGTATGATGACGTCAGGCTATGTAAACATATCAGCTGTCACGGTGTGGGTTTTGTGTCTTGTGTCTTGTTCCTTGTTCTTGTCGGTCATGTGATTCCCTGTTTGCCATGTGTCTTGTTAATTGTCTGATCATTATTCCCATGTGTTTCTGATTAGCCACGCCCCCTTGTTATCTTGTTTAGCTTGTTTGCCTGTCTATTTATACCTCTGTGTTTCAGTTGTGGTTTGTCGGTCGTTGTTGTTGCTTCAGTGTTCGTGTCCTGAGTTCCGTGTTCCTTTGTTTCACCTGTTATTTTATTAAATTAGCTGCATTTGGATTCTCTCTCTGCTTCGTCCTTGCTGCATCATCACAGAACGACCGACCCTAAACATGAATCCAGCAGCACAACTTGTATGTCTCCGTCAAGGGAATCTATCAATTGAGGACTACGTGAGGGACTTTTTGGAGCTGGCTCATCTGTCTCGTATGGACGATTTATGTCTGATGATATTTTTTAGGGGAGGCTTATCTGAACCGCTCGGTTCATTCATGCCCATGCATGACTTTAACGGGACCCTGGAGCAGTATATCGACCTGGCCCTTTTATTGAGCGGTTCGGCATTTACTGTGGGCTTGGTGGATGAAGAACCTCGCAAGCTCACAGTACCCCCTGAGCCTGAGTCCTTTCACGTCAGTCCCGTCGAGACCAACCTGCCGGAGCTTATATCTGCTGCTCCAGAGACTGTCCAGCCAGAGCTTCACGTCAGCCACGTCCAGCCAGAGCTTCACGTCAGCCACGTCCAGCCAGAGCTTCACGTCAGCCACGTCCAGCCAGAGCTTCACGTCAGCCACGTCCAGCCAGAGCTTCACGTCAGCCACGTCCAGCCAGAGCTTCACGTCAGCCACGTCCAGCCAGAGCTTCACGTCAGCCACGTCCAGCCAGAGCTTCACGTCAGCCACGTCCAGCCAGAGCTTCACGTCAGCCACGTCCAGCCAGAGCTTCACGTCAGCCACGTCCAGCCAGAGCTTCACGTCAGCCACGTCCAGCCAGAGCTTCACGTCATCACGTCAGCCACGTCCAGCCAGAGCTTCACGTCAGCCACGTCCAGCCAGAGCTTCACGTCAGCCACGTCCAGCCAGAGCTTCACGTCAGCCACGTCCAGCCAGAGCTTCACGTCAGCCACGACATGCCTGAGCTTCACGTCAGTCCAACCGAACCAGAGACCGTCCAAGTCACGTCTGCGGATCCAGAGACCGTCCAAGTCACGTCTGCGGATCCAGAGACCGTCCAAGTCACGTCTGCGGATCCAGAGACCGTCCAAGTCACGTCTGCGGATCCAGAGACCGTCCAAGTCACGTCTGCGGATCCAGAGACCGTCCAAGTCACGTCTGCGGATCCAGAGACCGTCCAAGTCACGTCTGCCGATCCAGAGACCGTCCAAGTCACGTCTGCCGATCCAGAGACCGTCCAAGTCACGTCTGCCGATCCAGAGACCGTCCAAGTCACGTCTGCCGATCCAGAGACCGTCCAAGTCACGTCTGCCGATCCAGAGACCGTCCAAGTCACGTCTGCCGATCCAGAGACCGTCCAAGTCACGTCTGCCGATCCAGAGACCGTCCAAGTCACGTCTGCCGATCCAGAGACCGTCCAAGTCACGTCTGCCGATCCAGAGACCGTCCACGTCACTTCTGCCCAGTCAGAGACCGTTCACGTCACTTCTGCTGATCCAGAGACGGTTCACGTCACGTCTACCCAGTCAGAGCCTGTTCACGTCACGTCTGCCATGTCAGAGACTGGTCACGTCACTTCCTCCGAGCCAGTGTCTACGGACAAGATGGCCGAGTCAGAGACTGTTCACGTCACTTCTGCCAAGCCAGAGACGCTTCACATTACTTCTACAGAGCCAGTGTCTACAGACAAGATGGCCTATCCAGAGTCGGTTCACGTCACTTCCTCCGAGCCAGTGTCTACGGACAAGATGGCCGCCTTCGAGCCAGTGTCTACGGACAAGATGGCCGATCCAGAGTCAGTTCACGTCACTTCCTCCGAGCCAGTGTCTACGGACAAGATGGCCGAACCAGAGACTGTTCACATCACTTCTGCTGATCCAGAGACTGTTCACGTCACTTCCTCCGAGCCAGTGTCTACGGACAAGATGGCCGCCTCCGAGCCAGTGTCTACGGACAAGATGGCCGCCTCCGAGCCAGTGTCTACGGACAAGATGGCCGCCCCCGAGTCTGCTCCTGTTCCCGAGCCAGAGTCTGCTCCTGTTGCCGAGCCAGAGTCTGCTCCTGTTCCCGAGCCAGAGTCTGTTCCTGTTCCCGAGCCAATGTCTGTTCCAGAGCCAGTGCCTGTTTCAGCGCCAGAACCAGTGTTTGTTTCTGTGTTTGTGTCTATTCTTGTGGCTGTTACAGTTTTGGTGTCTGTTCCTGAGCCAGTGCCAGTGTCTGTTCCAGAGCTGGAGCCAGTGGCTGTTCTAGAGCCAGAGCTGGTGCCGTCTGTTTCCAGAGCCAGTGTCTGCTCCGCCCTGGCCGCCCGAGGGGTCTTCACCGCCCTGGCCGCCCGAGGGGTCTTCACCGCCCTGGCCGCCCGAGGGGTCTTCACCGCCTGATCCACCCTGGCCGCCTAAAGTGCCTTGCCCCCTGCACAGACTTGACCCTCCTTCCCTCCCCAAGACCACTTCCGCTGCACCACCCTCCTGAACTATTCTGTTTTTTGTTTGTTTTTTTACTAAGGGGCATCGGGAGCCGCCCATAGGGGAGGGGCTATGTCACGGTGTGGGTTTTGTGTCTTGTTCCTTGTTCTTGTCGGTCATGTGATTCCCTGTTTGCCATGTGTCTTGTTAATTGTCTGATCATTGTTCCCATGTGTTTCTGATTAGCCACGCCCCCTTGTTATCTTGTTTAGCTTGTTTGCCTGTCTATTTATACCTCTGTTTCAGTTGTGGTTTGTCGGTCGTTGTTGTTGCTTCAGTGTTCGTGTCCTGAGTTCCGTGTTCCTTTGTTTCACCTGTTATTTTATTAAATTAGCTGCATTTGGATTCTCTCTCTGCTTCGTCCTTGCTGCATCATCACATCAGCACACTTTGAACTCTGCTTGAGCAATTAGAATAGAGGACTGAAACTACCTGTTGTATTAACATATTTAATAGCAAGGACAGTGTGGTTTGTTGCTTTGTACGCAACAAGTATGCAAGTATGACCCAGGTTGTTGCTTTGTTAATGTTTCTGTGGAGTGTTATTGCAAATGTGTGACTGACCCTTGTATTGAGTCGCATAATTTTCTTCTAGTTTTAAAAAAAATAAGATCTAAATACCCTTATTATTGATCATTAGTTCTTTGCAACTCTCTGTTTTCTCATTCTAAATTATCTAAGCATATGTTCACAATGAAGCTATTTTACACTGATATTTATGCTTTGTTACCATAGACACTGGATAAAGAGGCCCAGGAAACACAAGGATAATTACTTTTTTATTGGTGTATACAAATAAAGCTGATGGCATATGTTTTAGTTTTTATCGTTAAGGTGAAGCACCATTACAGTTTTAGTTTCTCAGACTTAAGCAGATTTAATGGTCATTTCCCCATTAGAATAATCTCTTTACTTGATCATTTAAACAACAATTAAAAATAAAAGAAAGCTTTTTTTCTTTACTTGATTTTTGATAAGAAAGTGGTAATGGCTGCTTTAATGTAGAGCTACTTAAATATTGATTTGAGTTTTGGTTTTAATTTATTTGTAGAGACTGTGAAGTCTGTGGATGTCTGAATGAGCAATATATTCCTAGATGAGCAATCTATTATAAGTTGATGCAAAGACAACGATCCCTTGGAAATATTTTACTATACTGAATCTTGAGATTGACCAACCAGTATCAAGAATACCAGAGAGCTGTAGAATATTATAATGCACACTAATACCCCTGAAAGCCGCATTGGTTTTTTTTTTGTCCTGAGAAAACTTCCAGTCAATTCAAAGTTCATGACAGAGTCCTATCTCAGTCCATGCGTATTTGATAGTCACCTTAATTTAATGTAAACAGAGTCTTAACAGAGATTTAAGGGGAAAAAGATCTGAATACTAAAGCTAATTGAAGAAGGTCAAGACCAGGAGCAAGGCTCAGGCTGATGCAATCTGCAACCCACTCTCTCACAAATTCATAATTAAATCCTGTAAAAATAGATTACATAGCATGACTAAGTAAATTAAACACTACATTTCACACAAATTGATTATGTGTCACTCAGCAAGGTCAAATATTTTCACTGAGACGCATTTGTGGAATGTGCAGAATGCTAAAAATCGGTCCCATTTTCCCTGTTTTTGCTTGGCTCCCAGTTCTTAGTGTTCTAAATGAAGACACTGGGGAATGTTTTAATGGAAGTACACTGGCCTGAATTAGCAAGCCAGCACTACTGCAGCTGGGCCGGAGAGATATTTCAGTAAGCTGTTGATCTAGCCAGAACATGGAGACCTGCATAAATCTATTAGTGGAAGAGAGAGAGAGAGAGAGTGAGAGAGAGAGAGTGAGAGAGAGAGAGAGAGAGAGAGAGAGAAAGAGAGAGAGAGAGAGAGAGAGAGAGAGAGAGAGAGAGAGAGAGAGAGAGAGAGAGAGAGAGAGAGAGAGTTGTTGGTTTGATAAAGCATTATCCAATATAAAACACAGAGAACCTGCAAACCAACACACACGAGACAAATATCAGCAAACCCTCAAAACATACAAGTCAATACTAATACAGAAAAAAGTGGATCACATGAAATCAAAGCTTAATAAGATTGAGGAGGCAGTAGATCAGAATTCTTTTTGGGAATTATGGAATAAATTAGATAAATCGAAAGAACCTAAACACATTCCCATCTATGACCCAAACATCTGGACCGAACATTTTGGAAAACTCTATTCCCAAAACGAACCAACCCTCACCCAAAAACACCTGACCTCCCAACTCCATAACCTGGAACGCACTGTAAAAGACCAGCTAAACCATTTAGACCAGCCCATATTATTAATTGAACTAACAGACAAGATAAAATCCCTAAAAAATAAAAAATCCTGTGGCATGGATTTAATATCAAATGAGATGCTGAAACACAGCAGCCCCAAACTGAAAGATGCAATTCTCAGATTATTCAATCTTTTATTAAAAGTAGGACACTTTCCTGAGATATGGAAAGAAAATTTGATTACACCAATCTTTAAACAGGGCGAGAAGTACGACCCAAATAATTACAGGGGCATCACAGTGAGCAGCAACCTGGGCAAACTCTTCTGCTCCATCATCAATGACAGATTAGTTCAGTTCCTCCAAGAACACAAGATCCTTAACAATTCTCAGATTGGATTTATGCCTAAACAGAGAACATCAAATCACATTTACACACTCCACACACTCATACAAAAACACGTCCAACAAACAAAACAAGGGAAAATATTTGGCTGCTTCATTGACTTTAAAAAAGCCTTCGGTATGGCATAATGGACTTTTCCTAAAACTAATCCAAAGTGGAATAGGAGGAAGGACATATGACATTATAAAGGATATATACAACGGGAACAAGTGCGGGGTGAAGATTAATGACAAACGTACTGATTATTTCATTCAAACTGAAGGAGTCCGTCAAGGCTGCAGCCTCAGCCCGACTCTCTTTAATATCTATATTAATGAATTGGCATCAGCACTTGAGAAGTCCTCTTGTCCCGTTCTGACCCTCGAGGACAGAGAAATCAAAAGCCTCCTGTACGCTGATGATCTTCTGCTGCTGTCTCCTCATGAAGAGGGTCTGCACCAAAGCCTCTCGCTTCTGGACCAGTACAGCAGCGACTGGGCCTTACCCATCAACATGGACAAGTCCAAAACCTCGCCTTACTGACAAAAAATACAAATTTACACTTGGGGGAACAATTCTTAATCATGTCACCTGTTATAATTATTTGGGTCTGACAATCTCAGCTTCTGGAAAATTTGACACTGCAATAAAAGATCTGACTGATAAAGCACGTAGGGCTTATTACAGTATAAGAAAACCCCTGTTCAAATTTAACCCACCCATTAAACTGTGGCTGAAAATCTTTGACAGCATCATCAAACCCATCCTTCTTTACGGCTGTGAAATCTGGGGCCCCAAATTTAAATTAAATTACGAATCCTGGGACAAAACCCCCGCTGAAATTTTCCACCTCGAGTTCTGTAAGAACATCCTGGGAACTCACAGAAACGCTCCAAGTCTGGGTTGCCGGGCAGAATTAGGCAGATTCCCTCTCCTATCTGAAATCCAGAAGAGAGCCGTAAAGTTCTGGTTTCATCTATCAGACGCGCAGATAGAGAGTTACCATCACTGCGCTCTCAGATACATGGCAGGACACACAGAGAGCGACCCCATGCTACATTTAGTGGAAAAACACCAACTCAATTCATCAATTCAATTTAGACACTCAAAAGTAAAAGAAATAGGGAAAATAACCAAAGAAGAATACATACACGATTGGCAGATAAAGGTCACACAATTAAATAAATTACAATATTTCCACAAAATAAAGTCAGATTATAAATTGGCACCATACCTGACTGATATCAGGAACTATGGTCAGAGAAAGCTCCTGACAAAGTATCGCATTAGTGACCACAGTCTGTGTGTGGAGATGGGCCGACACAAGCAGAGCTGGAGAGAGAGAGAGCTCAGACTGTGTCCACACTGCACTGATGGAGTCGTAGAAGACGAGCTGCACTTCCTCACCGAGTGCAGCAAGTATAAAAACATCAGAGACGCTTATTTTACACAAATAGCACAGATTATACCTCAGTTCCAACAAGAGAGCCTTATAAACAAACTGTCTTATATTTTGGGAGAGAAAGAAGAGTGTATTCAGCTGGCAGCGCAGTATGTGTCTTCCTGCCATCATATGAGGGAGAAGGGCTGAACCCTCTTTTCCATTAAACTGCTCTCTGTACTTATTTTTGTTATTGTATATATTTTTGTTATTTTATTTATTGTGATATATTTATGCATAATATGGAAATGTTTTTTTTATTTTTATTTTTTTTATTGTTCACTTTTATGTATCTACATAAATGTTTATATATTACTATTGCTTTGGCAATATTGTGCTATTTTACACAGTCATGCCAATAAAGCTCAATTGAATTGAATTGAATTGAGAGAGAGAGAGAGAGAGAGAGAGAGAGAGAGAGAGAGAGAGAAAGAGAGAGAGAGAGAGAGAGGCCTATTTATCCTATGTCATGCTATGACTATTAGCTGCTCATTCCATATCATTTAACCTCCAGCATGACCTCTCATTACAACCACCAGACTCATTAGTATATTACAATGTAATGTGCTCTACTACTGGAAGAATCTTAAATGAGATGTTGACCTTGAAGGGTTAGTTCAACCAAAAATTAAAAGTCTGTCAGTAATTACTCACCCTCATGTTGTTTCAACCCCATTAGAATTTTGTTCATCTTTTGAACACAAATTAAGTTATTTTTGATTAAATCTGAGAACTGGATCAGGCTTCTATGGGATTGAAACTTGCCGGCCCAGAAAAGTTATTAAATACATCATTAAAATAGTCCAAGTGACTATAGTGGCTCAATCTTAAATTTATCAAGCGACGAGAATACTTTTTGTGCGCAAAAAAACACAAAAATAACGACTTTATTCAACTATTCGTTTTCTTCGCTGTGGGACTCGAGTAAGTTCACGTAGTGTAATAGCGCAGCGCTTCTGTGTTGTACGTCACAAGCATCACACACATGACCAGCGTCGGCCAATAGTGAGCCTACGTGTGACGTACAACACAGAAGCGCTGCGCATCAGAGGGGATTTAGAAGTGGGTATACGCAATGCCGACTGAAAAAGAAGTGGGTATACGCCATATACCTGCGTATACCCTGCACTCCACCAGTGGTTGTATCGCATTAGACTAAAACTTACTGACTTCGCTCACACAGGGTATAACTACTTCCCAAGATTTTTTTTTAAATTATTTTTTTTTTTTTTACCTTGTTACACTTGTGGTGTTCCCGGTCAAAAATGACTGGCCCAAAAACAATATTTTTGTATTTATTTTTTTGGAACTGATTGATCGTAGGCTTCATTGATCTGAGCACAAAAATAAACACAAAACCTGCCCTAATTGAAAGAAAACAAGTTGACAAAAAGATTTAAACCAATATTTGGTGATAATATACTTTAGCATAACAAGATATTTACAAGCTATTTTTTTGTAGGCCAGTAATTTTTTTTTGACTGGGAACACCAAAGGTGTTACAGGGTTTTCAACACAGTGCAATAAATACAGTATCTCACAAAAGTGAGTATACCCCTCACATTTCAGCAAAAATTTTAGTATATCTTCTCAAGTATGGAGGTGCTTGAAAAATCATTCAGTTGTGTTCTATGCGGTGGGACGTCAAGTCTGTGGCAAAACTCAAGTGTTTTACACGCACCATTCAGATCAAAAAGAAGGTCGAAAGCACTTTTTAGGGGCACAAAACTTATTTTAGCGTTAGATAAGTGCCTATTACCAACATAATACAATCTGAATTTATTTAATACATCCGACCGGACCTAACTTTTTATTTAGGTCTATACAAATATAGTTTTTTTAATATATATATATATATATATATATATGTTTGTGCACAACATGATATCAGGAAGCAACGTAATAGGCACATGACGACAGGAGTGACGGCGGTGCGTAATTCGAGTTACTCCTCCCACTTCTTCTAGTTTTACTGAGATATCTTATCCCGTGCGAATTGGCCATTATTATTACAGACGTCCTGTGCTAAAATTACATTATCCCACCTCTCCATGTTAAACTAGTCCCATCCGAATAGGGCTTAAGATATATCCAAGTTTAATTTTGTCCCTTGAGAAGATATTCTAAAATGTTTGCTGAAATGTGAAGTGTGTACTCACTTTTGTTAGATACTGTATGTATTAATTTATTTAAATAATCATTTAGTGTATTTTCATTTTTCTTCTGTATTAAAGTTAATTGCAATGATGAATGTTGTTAGAAATTTCATTAAGAAATTTTTTTGAAATACTGACAGAATTTGGGTGGAAACGGTGAATTTAAGATTTGTGTCTTCCCTAATGTTGCTGGAAAGCTGGAGTGACAGCGCTCTGGCTGTCTGTACACAGCACCAGGGGTGTGTGTAATGTTCCAGATATTTGGTGGCATGTCTCAACACCTTGAGCTGAGGCACAGATGTGTGAACTGCTCTGATACTATAGCTGGGTGTGATCACCAGTCAAATTAAATCAGAGCTGTCAGTTACGCTTGTCAGAGGCATACTTCCCGTCAGCCTGGAAACCTGGCAACCTTCATCTTCCTCTAGCAGCCCTCCAGAAAAAGGCCAAAAAAAGGGGAATCTGGGTATAATGTTGTGTGAGCAAAACTGCCAAAATAATTTTGTGTAATTGGACAATGATCCAACAGAATCGAGATGATAGTGCGGAAAATGTTAACCTGTCTGCGTTCTGCATTCAAAAGATAGCTTTGTCTCTGAAGTTTGTCTTGGGATGTGTTCCAAAATTATTTGACAGATGTGATTGTCACCGGTTAGTTTCGTTCCAAGTTGAGAGCTTGCCTCTCTTTTAGCGCAATTCTCACAACTTTAAAACAGTTATGGCATGGGTGTCCCAGCAGTCAGTTATCCACACCCTGGATAAGCAAATGAGAACACCTCTTCCTATTAAAGACTTTATGAGGGAAGTTACACACGTAAAATCTTTCAGCTCACCAAATGCTACAGACTGCATCTGCCTCGGGCTCCAGATCTCACACTGATGACTTCACCACTAGGGGCCAGGATTTGATCACTAATGCTCAGTGGGATGCTAAACTTGGTTACAGTTAAACATATGAATGCATCTCTCTGAAGATTCAGTTACTGCTCTGCCAGTCATAGTCTGGATTTAAATAATCCTAGTTGTATCAGTATGAAATGTTCTTATGAACAGCTGAAAAATACATGGAAAATGACAGTTGCTTGTTTTTTTTTTTTTGTACTGCATGATAATAGGTAAATTGAACATGCTTGAGTGAAATTGTGTCTATTGCAAGTTCTCGTATGAAAAAAAAAAATATCGCAGAGGAACACAGTCCGTCGGAACAGTCGTGTTTGTAAGCGCCTACAAGAGATTCCAGAATCAATAGAACCAAGGCCGTAAGAATGTTCTATCGACGCTGAAGGGTGTCTCTTACTGAGCACCAATTAACCAAAATTAAATCCACTGTTTCTATTGATTGAAAGGGTAAAGGCAAAAGTTTGCCTGAGAATTAACTGTCAAGCCCCCCAAACCTTTTTTCTTGCGAAATCCTTCAAGGTTGTGGTTCACCAATCTCATTAAATTTTCCAATTATTCCTGGAGTTGAATGTGATATTTTAGAGCTTTGAAAAGAGGTTGCAGGGTGATGTGTGATAATAGAGCATTTCTGTCAGAAAGAGATCACTGAATTACATGTGGTATTAAGAGACTAGATGAGAGTGTGTGAATGGTTTTCTTGTGCAGTCATCACATATAGTAATATTCTACTTATTGATGTGTTGATCACAAGCAGGTTCTAAAACTTAATTTGTACAACCAAATTTTGAGGAAGGCCGTAAAAGCAGAATACCTATTGGTTTTTTAATATATACAAATATTTAAATATTTCAAAACTAAAAAAATCATGCTTGAAAGGACAATTATTTTATTTTTATCCTCAAACACATACACGCAAACTTTTTAAAATATTTTATTTTTCAGGGTTTTTCCCCCAACTTTTTCTCTTTCTTTTTTTCTTTTTTATTAATTTATTTGTCTCTTTTTATATATAGGCTATATATTTCATGTTATCTCGGTTATAGAAATGTCTGGACCAATGTTAAGTTGCCAAGGCCATCTGTTGGTCATTAGGGGTAGTGACCAGTAGGAAATACTGACACAGCCAGCTAGTTGGGGTGAAACAATATATCGTATCACAATACAAAAATGCAACAATATGTATTGTGGATAGTGACAATATGTATTGTGTATAGTTCACCCAAAATGAAAATTACTGTGTGAGAAAAAATGTAAGTTTACGGAGTTTTAGTGTCAGTAGCCTACTATAAACTACTATAGTTGAATATAATGTACGATAATCCAATGGGAGAATATTTGTGGGTCCTGAATCCTGATAATGCCAAATGTCTTATGTTACCAGTAAAAAATGACCTACAATAATTTAAATATATCTAGTCTAGACAGAGTGCAAGCATATTCGTCTAAATAAATTTTGTATTTTCAGCTTCAGAATCATGAATATTGTAATTCTGGTGTCACCATTGTCCTGTGCATTGGGTTACCAGCATCAAGTCCAAGCCAATTCATTTACACCCCCAATGTAATACCAAATTTAGCATTTTAATAAACTGTAATTTTTTTTTCAACCTTTTATCTTATGTCTTGGAGTAACACAATAATATTGTTTTGTGAGTTCAGTATCGTGATATGTATCAAATCGTGACATGAGGGTATCGTTACACCCCTACCAGCTAGTGGCTTAAATATTATTTTATTATTATTATTATTATTATTATTAATTGATTGTTCAGAGACTTCATTTTATTGTTTATTAAATATGATCCTTATTTTACACTTTTGTGTGGCTAAAGGGAACCACAGTTACATTTAAAATTGTGCAGATTACATCTGTGACACAAAGTCATATTTAGCTGTTATGCTGAGTCCCACTTTCAAACAGATTCCATAAAATAAGCATTAAACCCTGATATTTATTCCAACTTGATACTTTAAAAATATATTTTTTTGATGCTTTAAAAATCAATTTAGATTTGGTATTTGTTTACA
This sequence comes from Gila orcuttii, assembly GCA_026230005.1. Taxonomy (NCBI): domain Eukaryota; kingdom Metazoa; phylum Chordata; class Actinopteri; order Cypriniformes; family Leuciscidae; genus Gila; species Gila orcuttii. The sequence continues at coordinate 25,846,466 of JAPDVR010000011.1, forward strand.
TATGTTCTGAAATGCATATGCTTACACCACGCTTGTCTGTTTGTATAGTTCAATATATATTTTTAAGAGAATGTCTTATCTCTTGCACCACATTTTGTTTCGTTTTTGGTTTGGTTTGCTGCATTTTGACTTCATTGAGTACAACCAGACGGTGCACTAAGTAAAGTGGCTTTGGTGCCCCGATATTGATAAGAGCACATTAATTGGAATAAAGAACGAGGGCCTCTTCTTCTGTCTTTTGTATACATTTACTGTTATACTCATTAGCTTCCCGTCGTCTCCCAGGTAGCATCTTCTTTACAGCCCGCCGGGAGTCTCTCGGGAGGTTATTTACATCTCTCCATGGGGCTCTCTCTCAGGCTACCAAGCACACCCCCTACCTCTCCTTCTGTATGCGTCCCACCTCCTCTTTGATATGTTTGGGAGTTGCTCTGATTGAGTGGGGCTCTGGTGTTAATGACCAGTCTGGATGCAGCTCCGCCCCCTCTTTCAGCTTTAATAGATGCCATTGACAAGCAGCAGGGACTGATAAAAATGTGATGATTTTTTAATATCCTAAGGGAGCCTGTTCAGGGGGAGATGGAACACAAAGTGCAAGCTTTGCTTTATGTGGTTAAGAATGTTTTTTTTTTTTTTCATTAGCAGAATGTTATTTTAGATTAATTTTTGGTTAAACAAAAGTCAATTTGAATGTGTTTACATCCATCAGTTTAGTCCTGATTTAGACAGGAATCCTCTGCCACTATTTGCCCTTTTCCACTTTTATTATGTTGCTCATGTCTTATAGCTTGCACGGCACATTACGTTTTAAGAAAAGGTAATAAAAGTTGTTTCATCCCAAAACCTGCGCCGCTTGACATTTCTCCAAATTTAAGCGTATTGATGTCTGCTCGCTTAGACCCGATCCCGTCCTCAGCGTGTAGACAAGCGTTGACATTGACATGCTTTCATCTGATTGGTCACGTGTCTTCAGCAAAGCGGCAGTGACAAAGTTAGCTTTATTCTTTCACACTACTCAAGCAAGACAGATGTATGCGAGTCTGCCCTCGATCACAGCGGCAGATACGCGCCCGTGCAGCCCCGTCATATTTAAATCAGATCTCCAGTAATCATCACATTTCACATGAAAAAAAATCAACGCCGTACAACAGCTAAAAAAGCGCCTGCAACTCATGACCTGAGAGGAAGTATATCTCATGGCATATTGCTTTCATATTTTACACAGGATAACATGCAACAATCAATGTTTATTTTTCATCAAGAGATGTGTTGCCACGTAAAAGTAGCAGAATGATGCAACTGCCAGAAAACTTTCGCCTCCTTTACGTGACAAACTCTTTGCATCATTCTTTAATGTGAGAGAAGCTGCTGGTGTAAAGGCCTGTCGACCTGCGCTACTTCGCACCCACTGCCCAGCTCACGATAAGAGCGCCCTCATTAAAACTGAAACCCCAGACCTGCTCAGCTTTTTTCCTGCTCTCTTGCTCCCTTTTTAAATAAGAGAAGTTTTAAACTGACAAAGCCGCGGGATATCCCCATCAGACATCCCTCCCTTAATCCGTCTAATTTTGAAAGGTATTGTTTAAGGCTTCAAAGTTTATATGGTTTAATCCTCCTCTAACACTACAGGGCAGCAAATGAGGCCATGTCAGCAGCTCTGGCACCACTAATCTACTTCACACAACAGAAAATCCTCCTTCTAGATAAGGTTGCATAGGTTTCCTGTGAACTCGCCTTTTGATGTTCCTTACCTGCTATTGAACATGACTTCTGTCTTAACCCAACTGTCACTCACTCCCTGTCCCCTTTTATCATGCCCAGTGACCCCCCTTTCCCCTCTCCCCGATCCTAAATCTACCATCAGGAGGAACAGCCATTTCACTTGCTCTATTTTAAGAAAGAGTACTGAGGAGAGATGTGCGATCGAGTCTTTGAGAATGTGTTGGCGTTCTTTTAATTTGGGTTGAGGAAGGATGTGTTCTTTTGTTTTGAAATCCAGAGCCAAATTTGTGTGGACCGTTTTTAATCTGGGTTAGTTAACAGAGTCGCAATGTTGCATCACCTTTGCTATGAATGGCAACCTCTGGAAAATGCAACTTTTGCAGTGCTGTGGCAACCAATACCTTAGAGTTGGCAGCCTTGGCTCCTGGTTAAGTAGCGGTTTGTTAGACACAGAGGGAGAGATGGCTAAGGTAGCTGCCCCTGCACTCTGTGGAGATTGTGTATTGAAGCAGATTTATTGCTGAGCTCTCAATTTCCACACAGCGTTCAAAAGAAATTGGATTCTTGCCACTCTCTGCGCATCTTAGTTTCTTTTCCAAACGATGGGGAAAGAGGGGGGAAAAAATCCTTCCCAAAACATCTCTTCTCCCGTCAGCTGTAGCATGTGCTGTGAAACCCAGCAAGAGTTTCCTCCTGTCACTACTGCTCTGTGTGTTAAGGAGACTGTTTGAGTTGAAGTCAACGCTTTTCCTCAACATGGCAAGAGAAGAAGAGAAAGACAGGCTCTCCTCAGTCTCTGTGAGGTGTCAGGTTGAATAGCTACCTGTTTGTTTGCTCACAGCTGTGCTTTGTTAGTCTCTCACATTTGAGAGGCGGCTTCATAAATTCACAGTGTGTCAAACAAATCAATAACTCCCATTAACCGAGGAAGATTCTCTGCTCTGTACTTGAGGGGCCTTGGCCTTCCTTCTTTGTTTAGATGTGTTTTTTCCTGTGATAGAGGAAGAGGGTATGGGGAAAAGAAAGACAGGTAAAAGAAAGAAAGAGAGAGAGAGAGAGAGAGTAATGGATAAAGTGAAATGGAGTTGGGCATGTTTCCGATTCACATAGACAGTTAACTGCTCTGAATATCTTCTCCCACCTGGTCTTTCTGATTTTTGTTGTAGTGCTCTCTTTTAGGGGAAGAGTCTAAAGGAATTATGAAAGGTTTCACTGCTAGGGTTAGAAGTGTTTGCGTAATAAATTTCTGTCTCGTCACTTGCATGCATTAGGGGAAAAAATACATAAAAAGGAAAATGCAATATCTTCACCCTACCTCAAGAAGTTATTTTTTAATAGAGATTAATGTGAGTTCTGTGAATGTGTCTAATATTTATAGAACATACTTTATGGTTCTCTGCATTTGTATTACACCATATAATTGTATTCTTGGAACATAAACTTCCAACTTTTGGCCTTTTGTCACCAACATATAAGTCTAGGTGGTGGAAAAAAAGTTGAAGACACCAAAGTGGAACATAGCAAGTAGTTTGTATTCTCCTATGATTAATAAATATCCCAGAAAAGTTTACCTTCTGGGGTTCTAGAATAATATGTAATGATAATATGCAATTATCACCTCTTATTTTTTCAGCAGTAACCTCAAGATGAGGTGCAACTCAAGTGTTAGAACAAGTGCTGATGGAAAGAATAGGGGCTGAGAGAAAGAGAGGAGAGAGAGCACATAACATATGTGTGTCGTGTAAGTGTTAAGTGCTCTTTTACTTGTGCAGTTAATTTAGTCTGATCACAGGGGGACCTCCTCTGATTCATTGTTGTTTGTGAATTCAAACATGTTCATTACTGAGCATATTTCAAGGAGGGAAGAAAGAGAGTTAGAGCGAGATTGAGAAAAAGAGCTAATCGCTTCAGATTGATCTCCGCGCTGAGCGTAAATGTATTTAAGCTCATAATCCTTGTAAATAGCTTCCAGCAAGGCAAAGGCAGCCTTTTAACATTGACTAAATGAAGTAAATAGAAGCGAATGAATTTTTAAAAGACGCATTGCAGTTGAACCCTGTTTGTTATGTATGTAACAGATCAGTGTGGAAACTGGAAGCTAATGAGGCCTGTAAATTTAAAGCTAAAATCATATTCTGAGGCTTTGCCACCCTGCTGTTTAGGGGTTTGCAGTGAAGTTCGTTTTTAAATGCAGAGCGTCTGTTCTCCCTCTGAAAGCCCCTCACACCCCAACAGATGGAGAGAATATGGAGCTCGGAAGGTTTACCTAGGAGGTGGTAACAGTGAAGCCACTCATTAACACTGAATTTAACACTTCGTTAGCAACGCGGCTTCCTGTTGAGAGCAGCTAGTGCTGAATGTCAAATCCTCAGAGCATACACTGTGGCCTAGCAGGACAACAGCAAGCCTGGGCCCCTTTAACACACCCTTTAAACACACTCCTGTTGTCCCACAGGTTTGCTGGTGTCGAGCTGCTGAAAACCATCAAATATAATTAGATTGGCTGATGACACCTGAGGTATATTTCTCTGGCTAGTCATGAACGGGAGCGTTTCTACCTGAGTGTTTGTCTGTCTCTGTGTATGTTTGTGCAGTGTGCCAATTTGTCAGGTTTGAAGCAACAACAGTCTCGTGCTGGGATGTGCTTTGGCACCATCAGAGAGTGATAAGACAGAATAATATGATCTTATTGGTGGTGTGCTTTGTTCCCATGGAAATTGGTCAATTTTAGCAGGCGGCTGAGAACTTTGGTGGGAGAAACAGGAAGGTTAGATCCCAGAGGTGCATTCACATAATTAAGCTTCCTCACCAGGACTTCCAGGGCTAACATTGGGGTGTGTTGTGAAAAGAAGCGTTGACAGTGGGTGTTTGGGATTGTGGCAAAAAAAACCCACAAAAAAGTCGGCAATCTTCTTTAGGCCACTATTAGTTCATTTTAGAAAGCTCTAAATTATTTGATGCTCCCTATATTTCAGGATGCATTTTTTTTCATAGATTCTATGCATTTATATAAAACAAATAATACATGAATGAATACGTACATTAATGCATGAATTAACTATTTTATGTTGATTGTTTTTAATTTCTGAATTAAAAATTATTGAAACGACTGTTCTTATATCATAATGAATTAAAATATTTTAACAAAACTGCCTTCAGCTGCTTATTAATATTTGAAATAATTTTGAGCAGCAAAAGTTATGTGGTCCATCCTACAAGGTCATGTGCTCCTAACAACATACAGAAATATGCAGGAAAAAAAGATTCAACAAGAAATTATATCATAGAGAGTACCTTCATGAATATTCTTGCTATTTATTATCTTGTAAAATATATTTTAATACAATTCTTTATAAAAACAAAATCATTAAATCAAAATATTTCTTGAAAAGTTTAAAAACCACATGAAACCAACATGAATACAAATAGTACTTTTCTAAGAACTTGGCCTTTTCTTTATCAAGGACACATTCCATCATGTCATTGACCCCTAAAACAAGTTATATGGAGATGAGATTTGAAACTGATCACTTGTCTCTCTTTTATAGATTGTCTTGCTCCGTTATGGCGGCAGTAAAAGCCCAGAGGAGCACAGAGGAAGACAAAGAGGTAGAATCTTCCTCTGACACTCAAGAGTTGACAAGCACATCTTCTCCCAACAACAACAATAACAACTTGGATCCACCGGAGCCCCTGCCCTTGGACAGTCCCCAAAACCCTTTAAATGGAGTCCAGCCGAACCCATTTGTCTGTGGTAGCATCCCTGCTGCCCCTAGCACAAACGACTCATTGCCTTCAGGAGCACTTGTTAATGGAGCTGCTTCACACTGTACCTCAGAGGAGTCCTGCGTCCACAACAAAGACGTGTCCCCTCTGCCCGGGACAGACACTAGCCCTGAGGTGTTACCGCCTCCCAGTGAGCTTCAATCAGACACCCGGCAGAAAGCAGAAGGGTGCGCCCTAAAAGTGCAGCCCGCACGGGCCTCATCTGAATCAAACAGTGACGGTGAGGCCCCCCTAGATGTGCTGGTGGGGGAAGGCTTGGATACCAGGCCAATCAGCCGACTGTTGGCTAGAAAGGGAATCAAAACAGGGTGCTTATGGGACTTTGATTCTGAGTTGTCAGAGAGTTCTTCTGATGACTGTGATGGTCTAACTTGGGGCTTGCAGGAGAAGTTCATGCGGATACTGTTGAAAAGCAGTGTAGCAGGTGATGGGGTAAGAACAAAGGTGGAGATTGATGGGGCTCCACCTGCCAACCAAAGGCGGAGGATGCGTAAAAAACGTACCATGGAGAGGGCTGACACTGGAGGACAGGTTTATGATGGCTTTGATTACACATCCCAGAATTCCCTATCTGACGAAGACTCAGATTTTGAGTTGTCCATTAACAAAGAACATGCCTTCCGGAAAGAGCCGGAAAGTTTGAAAGCATATGCTGGCTTGCGCCTGGAGAAATTCTGCGACAAGTCAGCTACCATGAAGGAGCTAATTTCAACCGAGAAGGAAGAGAGATGTGATGAGGGCGGCAGCGACATAGAAACAAACACCTACATGGGTGAAAAATCGGCACGGTTAAAGACAGAGACAAAAACAGACGAAGAGCTTTCCTTTTTCCCTTGTTCAAAGTGCAACGATAATTTCAAGGAGAAGAGGCATTTGCATAAGCATATGATGTATCATTTAGATAAGAATAAAAAGGTGAGACAGGAACACGTTCCCCGACCCTTTATATGTAGAGAGTGTGGGCGTTCATTCCGAGACATAACCTCTCTGCAAAAGCACATTATAATCCATCAGGTGCGGAGGGAGAGGCTGATGGAAGAGATTAAAGGTTTCAGTAAGATAGATGTCAAGGGAAGAAGAGCTTGTCTTCAGTGTCCCCAGTGTGTCTTTGGAACGAAATGCCCCAAAACTTTCGTCCATCATGGCAAAACTAATGAGAAGGAGAAGTTGTCTTATAGCTGTGAGGAATGTGATCACATGACTACAACTGAAATGGAGGCACATGTGTGTACAGCTCATCACACCACATATGGCAAGACTGGCAACTCTTTTGTATGTCAAAATTGCACATTTAGAAGTATGAATAGATATAGTCTCAGAAAGCATGTGGAGCTCATCCACGGGCAGCCATATTATGAGAATTATGAACCTCAATCACACCACAATGTAGATGATCGCATAAAATGTTTGTTTGACCAACCTAAAACCAAGGACTCATCTTTAGTGATGCCAAAGATTCAAAGCACAGAGAAGCGGTATGTTAGGGACAGAGGTGAGCTGCCCTTTAGGCCCAATGGCTCAGCTGACCTTAATTTGAGAAGCAAAGAAACACAAAAAGCCTGTGACGGTTTCAGCTCCTCCCTGATCAAATGGAGCCCTGGCAGCCCTGCAAACAAGCTGTCACCATTCTCACTGAGAAGTGACAAGCCAAGCAAATTATCCCCTCTGCCTACAGAGAAAATAGACGTGACTACAGGTCTCCCGTACGTTGAAGAAGACAATAAAGAATATGAAAGCGCTGTCTCCAAAAAGAGGACAAAATATCTTTCCAGCTTTGACGTACATCTTACAACAAAAACAGAGATCGTGAGTAAAGCAGCCTGTCTTAACCCTGGCACTGAGAGCCATCCCAAAGATCCTTCAACTGGCAGTACTTTAGCGCTGCAAACGCTGAGGCACAAAATACCGTCGAAAAGAAAAATGTCAATCCCATATCGCAACACCCATGCCAATATTCCTCATGTGGGTCTTCCAAAATCTGAGCCTGAGTCTCCACAATGGGACTGTACTACACCACAAGAGGGAGATGACAATGAAGGTGCTCAGGATTTCAGCGACTGCACCAAAGAGTCTCCGGATCAGTGTAATAGCAATACCCCCAGTGAATATTTCATCCCTCTCCACAAAAACATTCTGGACTATGACAATTATACTAATCCAGACAACAGTAGAGTGGAGGACAGTGATGATATTTGTACTTTTATAGTGAAGGAGGAGTGTGTTGAAAGTATAATAAGTGAGGATAACCCTGATCATGTTCTTTATCAGCAAAGCGATCCTTATGCAGAGTATATTGTCAACCCTTTGTCTTTGGTGGGCAGGAAGTGCTGTCCCTACTGTCCCGCAGTGTTTGAGTCTGGGGTGGGCTTGTCTAACCATGTGAGAGGACACTTACATAGGGTTGGGCTGAGTTATGATGCTCGTCACGTGGTGTCACCTGAGCAAGTGGCATCTCAGGACCGCCAGCCTCGCATACGCAGAAAAATTCCCTCAGTGAATCGCAGAATCAGAAAAGGTGATTATTGTTCACCTTTCCTTGTTAAAGTCATTGTGATTTTAGATAATGCTCTCAAGCTAAAATCACACATGCATAACCCATATTTATGTATGTGTACAAACATTTCTACATGTAACTTATTAATTTAAAGTAATTATGTGCTTTCATCATGGCAGATAAGCCAGAGTCTAAAACCGAGCACACCTGTCCCCTGTGCCTGGGCTGGTTTGACACTAAGACCGGCCTCTCCAATCATGTGCGGGGTCATCTGAAGCGGATTGGCAAGCCTATTTCGGGTGCTAGCAAGTCACCTCTCTGCATTCTGACAGAACTTCTTCAGGATGAGGTGGAGTACAGGAACATTATGAGGGTGTTTGGTTCCAGACCACACTTTTCAAAACCTTTTGTCTCTCAAAAGTTTGCCAGCAGTGATGGACTGTTTCTTACATCCTCTGGCATTCCCATGAAGATCCATCATGCCACTGGCACACCAGACGAAGGGCAATGGACTATGATCAGGCGCCCCCAGGTTGACAGGGAGAGGAAGAGAATCAATAAGGTCCGATCTAGCACTTTAGAGGATTTGCTGGGAAATAGGAAAGTGGAGCAGGAAATGGAGGTCGAAGGCCACTCAGAGGATGCCAATACTCCTTTGACCATCTCCTACACTAGTGGCAATATACCCAGATCACCATCTGTGCAGCTGGATCCTACCTGGAGCCAAGGTTAGGAACCACACAATCACTTAATTATGTCATTTGCTGTTATCCAGAAAAACAAATTAAATATTAATTTACATAGGGAAGCCTATTTTATGTCAGCCTCTGAAATTGAGATAGAAAAACACCATGCAGCTGTCCCCCATATTCATACATGTTGGATTTACATTTTTAAATGAAATTGACTATTAAAAGGATTGCTTGTGTGCGCTGGTGTTTATTCCAGTCTTTTAAAGTAGTTGAATGAATGAATGCTCGCAAGGTGCCTGTAACGATGTTAAATAGGCTAGGCTATTTAATCAGTAACGCACACAGCGTAGAGGAGAATGACAGTCAACTACTTTGAATTTTATAGCATTTTGGGCATAAACATGTACATAGTGAAAAGATTGACATTGAAAAATGACACAGAATGATTAAAATATTTAATCCAAATAAATAAAATGTTCGTGGTTTATACTTCAGCGTCGCAGTCACTAAGACGAACACTGACACCCTGTGGTGAAATAATGGTGTATTTTAACACCCGCTGCTTTCTCAGATCGGCTTGGGTTGGATTAAAAGTTCATGTTGCAATAAGTTTGGAAAATTCTGCACACAGTAAACATCAGAATATACATTCAAATTTTTTAAATCTTATTGCGGACACTCATTTTTGGTGGCGTTTGTTCAACTCATTGACCACTGTACATTGAAAGTAAACATAACCGGAAATAAGTGAGATGTACTATTTCCAAACGGAAGTGCGTCACAACGCTAAGTGGTACATAGCATTAAACAAACCAACAAGCCACTGTTTTATATGCCAGCAAATCTGTACCTGGACTTCCATAAAAAAGTGATAGTTCATCCAAATATGAAAATATCCCAGTGTCATGTCTGTTTTATGGAAGCATGTTTCTGCCACTGAATAAATATAAAAAAGATAATTATTAATTTTATCTAACAATTTAGTTTTTTTTTGTTCTTAGAATTGTGCGATATAAACTAGAAGTCAGAATTGTGAGATATAAACTTGCAATTGCTTGAAAAAAGTCTTAATTGCGAGAAAAACGCGAGTACCTTTTTAATTGCAAGTTTATATCTCAATTCCTTGGATTTGCAAGAGAAAATAGTCACAATTACATGTTTTATTTTTTATCATATGGCGGAAACAAGCTTCCATTTAGTCCAAATCAAAAAAAAAAAAAAAAAAAAAATATATATATATATATATACATTCAACTATTTTTTTTAGCTATTAGGGGTTTATTGAGGGAAAATTATCACTGGATAGCATCTTAAATTTTTGTTTGTTCCTCACACAAAGATATCGTACCATTACTGAAGCTTTGAATATAACGCACAAGTCACAATTTTCTTTTGGCAAGCAAAAGAAAGAGGTTATTATTTGTAAAAATCTTTTTTTTGTCCCTATAGTGGCTCGGAAATTTTAATTTCATGTTTAAGATGACAATACCTTACTTATGTTTAATTACAAATGCCCATTTAGCTTCAAGTTTAGTGGTTGAAAAATAATTAGGCTTGTAATTGGCCATTCATTTCTGTTTTCTCATGCATTGTGAATGGACAAAGAGAGCTTGGAAATACCATTGATACTGAGCAATTTTAGTAAAAACAAAACCCCTCCATGACAAGAATCTTTTGCCTGTTCACTGACTGCTGAGCGTGTGATCTGTCTTGTTTCGAGTGATGTTGAATCAAAGAATCTGAGAGTGACAGACAGGTGAGGTTTCAGATATCTGGGTCACAATCCAGCGTTGAACATTCTTTATTCCCACAACATAGGGTTTTTATTGTTGTTAGTCTTTTGTTAATAGTTATAGCCCTTGAAGTGCAAATAATAAAGTAGTTTAAGTGCTGTAGCATTGATTTGAGATATTTACAGTAAGCATGGGTAGAGATGATCAATACAGTGTAGCATGACTGCACAGCCTTGTTTCACAGCCGCTCTCATATGTTTTTCCACCTCTACTGCCTTCATTATTTACAGTGCACCTTAAAACCCAATTTCAGTCATACACTCCATATTAAATATGTATGACAGACGCCTCATATTTAAGACAAAGTTCTCTTCCTGTAACCTTGAAGTTGCCAGTTGATTCCATTAAAAGAGAGAGGGAACACAAGATTCAGAGAGTGCAGGGTAAAAGTTTGCCACTCATTGAAATATTGTAGCAGGTACAAAAAGAATGAATGTCATCAAAAGTGGCTTTGAAATTCAAATGTAAAACGCATAGCTCTCTTTTATGTACTGGAAACACATCAGCTGTATTTGCACGTCTTTGTTTCATGCGTACCCATATAAAACTCTCATTTCATTAATAGTAATAAAAACAACAACTAATTAATGAGGTTTTACAGTCAAATTTATTTCACAGGTTGTCCGTTTTAATTGGATAAACAGTGATTAGTAAATTTGATTTGATTGTTCAGCCAGATTCATATAATCAGGTCTGTTGCTTTATGTTTTGCTAGAACTCTCTGATTGGAGATGCAGCACTGACAACTGTTGAAGGAAGTTCACTGAGGCCAGTTAGAAAAAAAGGGACATTTGTTATTTTCAGAGTCATTTTGATAGATACACCTGTAAACGGTTACACTTAAATTGTGATATTTTTTCTTAATCAAATAAGGCAAGCCTATTTCGGGCGCTAGCAAGTCACCTCTCTGCATTCTGACAGAACTTCTTCAGGATGAGGCAGAGTACAGGAACATTATGAGGGTGTTTGGTTCCAGACCGCACTTTTCAAAACATTTTGTCTCTCAAAAGTGTGCCAGCAGTGATGGCAAGCTTGGGCACTGACATTTTCAGTAATGAACTGGTGACTCTGTTTTTACCTGTCAGTGTCTGTGAAGCAGTTTGCAGGCTATTTCAATAAGAAACTGTCATCTCAAAAGGAGTTTTGTGTATGTCCTTTTGTTACTAATACCCAGAGTGACCAAAAGACCATGACTTTGATATTTTTCCATCTTCCATTATGTTTGTATTAGGGCTATCAATTCAACATGATTTGGTACAATTAATTAATAAATAATAATACAAATAATAAAATCGTCCTATTATCAGAACAATACAAGAAAGTAATTCAAATCTTTTTTTTTATATATGAACGAGTTAAAAACCATCCACAAAGGACACGTTATTGTGTTCGAAAACTTCAAAACTGAGTGCTATGGAATGGAACATAATGTTGGGGTCTGGAGACGCAGTTTTGAAACCTTGTTAACTTTCCACAGTGTTTTATGGTACAAGATGCTAAAAAAACAGCATCATTTTGACATCTACATGACCAACCATTAAAAAATAGTGCAGACAGATTGTTGAATATTTGCAAACAGCATTGCAAAGTTGTGTGGTTGGAACGACAGCTCTCGACCTGTGGTTAGAAGCATAGTTTCTTGTTTGCATGACATGTGGACTTAATAAATCCTTATCTGGTACCTCAAGTTTGGACACATTTAGACGATAAAGACACAAACACCTCAGGGAATTCTCGTACCAATTCATCAGTTTGCTCTTTCAAATGAGTAAACGAAACTACAGGTGGAGGAACAACTTCTCTACAAACTCGCCTCCCTGTCAAATTATTCCCCGATATTACAGAAACGCCATTCACGGGTGATTCAATTTTGTATACTGAATCATTGTTTTCTGAATCACACAAATTGTATACATATAATTTTTCCAGTGTTAAAGCAATAATGCCATTATTGCAAACGTTAACATCAGATTTTCATTTTAAATGATAACACGCATATATAACGCATTCGTTTTATACATTTACGGACGAGCCCCCATTTGTAACAGCCGGCTCTTAGGCTGCAACAAAAAGTAGATCAGACGGGTCAATTTCCCTAAAAAACATTTATTTTAACCCAAGGAAAACAAACATAAATACAACATAAACAAAGAAACGTGTCAGGGGCCGGCAGGACACTCAGCACAGCACAGACCGTCGAACTCCATGCTGGAGATGATCACCCAAAACAATGCACCCACATGAACCGTTTCAGCAACATTTAACTCGGCGTTTGAAGTGTCAGGTGTATCGGCCACGTCCCCTCCAAACGGCACCTAAAAACACACACAAACCACACGTACACTCACAGCCTACGCTGGGTTGTCACACAGCTGTAGATTGCATTAACTGGACACATTTCATCTAAAAGTACAATGAGAGGAGATGAGAAGTTTCAAACATTGCCCCTAAAAAACAAACAAACAAACCATCAAACTGATTGCAGATACTTGCTGAGAACATACAGTACGACTACATGTCCTCATAAACAGAGTGCACAGCCGATCTTTATTATATGAAAACAGATGGAGTGGGAGGTGATGACACTAAGGGAATCACAGTTTTATTTTCTTCAAGCTGCTGTGTTCCTTTTCTAAATTACACACTCATGTAGCTGTATAACCATGCTTTTGCTATTTATAGAGGAGTCATGAGTGGAGTGCAGCTACAGAAAAAAAGCATGAGGTCATCTAACTTATTTAAATACTCATTAGCTCAAAACTTTTTTATTTATGTGTAATCCAGAGAAGTTTGCCGCGAATAAGAAGATCTGCATCCACTGCAACGTGACGTTCCACAGCGCCGTAAGCCTGTCCAATCATCTTCGAGCGTATGCGCGACGGAAGGAAATCGCCTTATTAGAAGGAACAAGTAGGGTTTCATACTTGCTCTTCCTATCAGTTCAAATTTAATCATCTAGCCACTCAGCTTTTCATTGATTATAATTACATCGTTTGTTTCACAGCATATGATTGTAAACAGAAGAGGCCAAGATCAAGGCCTGGGCCAAAAAGGAAAGAGTTTTCATCTTCACACGCCGTCTCTGAAGTAATCTACAGAATGACCTGCAGGTACTTTACAACACTCCTGTACTTCATCAGCACACTCTCTCCAACCAGCTCTCATATCTTTCTTTATTTCCCTTAGGTTCTGCGATCTGATCTTCCAGGGTCCTCAGTCAATTCAGGAAGACTGGATCAAGCACTTGCAGAGGCATCTTATGCACACGAGTATCCCCGGCATGGGTGCAGGTATGGTGGAGGTTTCAGCGCTGTGTAAAGAGCTGTGTTCCCCATCTCCCCCCGAGCGCCTGCTCCTGGATACACACCCTCCTCTCAGTCTGCCTGAGGGGGTCTCCTAAGCCACGTTTACACACCAGCTACGCTCACTGTACACCTGTTCTGCACATGTTCATAAACAAATACACATATAATACTGGATATGCATCTCTATATAAATACAGAATAGAAATATAATATAAATTAAAGATTTTCTTATATTGCATATTATTCATTTTTCTTTTTGTTTTATTTCCCGATTTAATTGTATCGATCTTCGGTTGTTCTTAAGGGCATGCTATTTGCAACATAGATTTAGAGTTCGGCTATATTTAGATCTTGGATGTGCACATTAGGCAGCCTCTCGCTGCAGACTGCAGTTCTCAGCTGCTGTAACTTGTAAGTCTAAAATCCAGCAGCTAGATTGTAGAAACTATCCAGATCATAGAATTCAGAGGTCACTGTTTAGAACATGGCACTATGACGATCAAGATCATTTGATTTAATGCTATTTACTGTAATTTTGCAGCGCAAAGTTTATTTACACTGACAAAAACACATGTATAACCAATTTTTAAGAGAGTATATTAACATTATAATATATCTACTGTAGTGCTTTATTTCTGGTTAAAAATTATTATATTTACTCTTATGCATCATTTAACACATTAGGGGGAAAAAATCATATTATGGATAAAACGTAACGCAATCTTTTATTATTTTTGTTTTTAATGCTATTATCAAAGAAATGAACTGTGAACTGTATGAATATATCAATGATTATTTTTCAAAGCTTTCTAGTTGTTTAGTAAAGTAATATCATGGGCAATACTGTCATAATGCAATATTAATTAGTTCTATCTATATAATGTCAGAAAAATGTCATTGTTCTATATTATTGTTGTAAGTTGCTGAAACCTCTGCAAATGCTATTTTTGATCATCATTTTATGGTGCTACAATGTAAGGTATGTCACACAAATGCATAATAACGCAACTAATTATCATGTTTTACTTTAGGATACTAAAGGGAATCTTTACCACTCATTCTTTCTGAGGTAAATGATTTCTTTGCATTTGTTTGTAAATAAAGCTGTTGGTAAAGACCGACTGGAGGAATAGTCCTCCATGTCTTGGTCAGCCCTTCAAATAGTTACCATGTAACTATGTACCATTACTTGGTGATGATAATGTGCAAGCACATACCGATCAATTAAGGTATACAATGTGTTAATGAGCCGAGCAAGCGTTAACACGTTGTATTTATGTCTCTGTTAAGTCACTAATACCCAATTAAAATGTAATTGTGATTTAAACCTTTGTATCTTTTTCTGCTGTAATATTTATTTACACTGCCACTTTGTTGACAAAGGCTCTGTCCAACACTGTCGTTATGAAAGTATCAAGGATTTATCAGCTCTGTTTTCGTGTAGTAGAGGAATAGCTCTGATAATATCAGAGAAAGCGGCTTGACCGGGGTTCATCAGTAAGCGTCTGGACCGGGAGGCGACCTCACAGTTTGTCCCGGGCAGGGCTTAGACTGGCGATCAAAGCTGTACAAACCAATTGCCATCACGTTCCTCCGGAGGGAATTTGGAGTACATTAATGCCCCTGCTTTGGGAAATAATTGTATCTCTCTGTGACTTCATTAGGCTCTCCTGGACAAATCAAAAGGCACTCCACCAAGGCTGGAAGCTGCATGGTGGGCAGACAGTGTCCCAAAGGGCCGAATGAATAAAAAACGAGGGATTATAATGAGATTGAGCTAACCATGACCAGGATTGAGTTTTTCCATTATACCATCGGCAGCTTTAAGAATGAGGTGGACGAGGGGGAGGCAGGAACATAAAGAAATGTGTAAGATCCACACCAGCCATCTGCCACGGGGTTGTGCCGCTGACAGACCAGAGCACGCTTATCATTAGGCAGTGAATCAAAGAGGCCTGCTCTCTGGAGATTCCTCCATTAAAACAGTATACAAGTGTCATCACTTCTCGGTGTGCAAGAGAGCACATCTAATCTGAAATCAGGAGGCATAATGACTCGGCTCTGGAAAACAAGAAAGAGGCTTTTTATTAATCACCATATTTTACTTGGTAAATCGAACCTCCACATTGTTTAAGGAAGAGATTGCATGCTATGCTATTTCATATTAATGGTGTAACCTTAGGTGGTAATTAAAATCGCCCTCTGGCGGATAAGCATGTTCTTAATATTTCATTGGCGCAATTGTGACAAAGGCAGACTAGGGACCTCAGGAAGGATAGAGAGGGTTTATCTCACATTACATTTATCTCCCGATGATAGTCTCAGGTGATCCTGAGGAGATACTGTTGATTGATCGATTGACGGACACTCTTTTTAGCCTTTCTTAGTGTTTTGTCTCCTAAGACTGTCACTTGTCTTGACTTTTTTCCCTCCTCTGAAGTGGCAGGAGCGATTCAGGGATCAGGACCAGTGACCGAGCCCTCGCCGTTGTCGACCGTGCCCTTGCTTTTGCTTTCGGTCATTCCTAAAGTGTAAGAGCCTACACTTCCTCTGTGAAAAAGAGAAAAGAAAAGAGAGAGTGTGAGAACAAAAAAATCAATAGGTTTCCATTATCTGGTTGGGCAGTGTCACTGGCCTGTCAATGATCCCGCTACAGTCCCGGCACAAGGGTGAGACGAGCCCCCAGTCAATCGCCACTGACAAGAGGGAAACATGCTGACAGCAACCAGGAACAAGTCAGAACACAGATTTGCACTTCAAGCGCTCGTCCGAGGGGGCGGTGTGAGGGGCCACCAAATGACGAGGGGCCAGACTCAGGCTCAGAGGGGGGCATGGTACAGGGGGCTCTGGCCGGGTTTTCACCCCCTCGTCTGAATGTCTCACTCCCCATCACAAACGCTTTTATCCTCGCATCAATTATTTACCTCTGGATACACCAAAGGAAATCCAGGTGCACTGATTGTGGCCAAGAGAAATTCATCACCTTCGTTGTTGCCACAAGAGCTCTCTGTTCCGTTCCTTCTCTTTCTCCCCCCTTTGCTACCATTCTCACTGTCCCACAAAATAAATAATAAAAATGATAGTATTAAATATGCATGTAGGTGTATTTTGTGTCACTGAATGTAGATAATTTTAAATAATAATAAACTTAAATGTAATCAATAAGTATCTCATGATTTTAATGTGATGCTTGAAAATATCTGTAAAAAAAACCTCAATCTGTTTTTTAGCATGGGCTGTTTTGAGTTGTACTTACTACCAAAAGTTAAGATAACTTTTTACATTTTGTTTATTCAAATTCATTGGAGAAATCAATTGTACAAACACAGCAAATTAAGTGTAGTTTACATAATAATAAACTTTGATAAGTATCTCATGATTTTAATGTGATGCTTGAAAATATCTGTAAAAAAAACCTCAATCTGTTTTTTAGCATGGGCTGTTTTGAGTTGTACTTACTCCCAAAAGTTAAGTTAACTTTTTACATTTTGTCTATTCAAATTCATTGGAGAAATCAATTGTACAAACACAGCAAATTAAGTGTAGTTTACAAAAAAAAAAAAAAAAAAGACAAGCTAGAGTACTTTGCCTCTAGAGTATCTCTAGAACAATGAGATACAGCCTATAAGTTAAGTCCAGTTTTACAGACTCGTTATGGGGTGTTAGTATCAGCCCTCCATTTGAACCCTCTTAAACCAAACTCTCTCCTGCTGACCGCTAAGAGAGACATCAACCACTCCACAAAACCAGAGAAATCAATACATTTTGACAAGGATGCAACCTGTTTGGGATGCACCATTTTTGTGCTCCAAAAATATGCTTTAGCCCTTGTCACATTCAATTATATCTGTGGCTTGTCTGAGGTTCACCACAGTCAGCTTATATGGAGCAGGACATCCAATCCTCTCTCTCTCAGTGTTTATATCTGTATTTCTTGTAGTACTGTGATTTTAAACACTGTTTATTCTTAAACATAAAGGTGAAATTGCAACTGTATCGTTACTAATTATGTGGAACTAGGTCTTATAACAAAGGTTAATGAGAAATTAGCTCGCCCATTCGCTCTAAATTATTTCTAATGGATGGTTTTTTTCCAAAAGGCTTCAAGCTCTCGGGGCATCATCTGACATGCTGTACATAGAGCCTATTAATTAATGTGCTTTCCCGCCAATTGTTTTTCAATTAGTCCGCCTTCTTTTTTTCCCTGAGTTCCCTTTCCTTGTCTACTGCACTAATTTGGTATAGTGGATGACTGCAGGGAATTCAGGTTAATATGTTGACAAGCCTCGAACAATAGCGAGTCATGTCGCTGTGCACGCTCGGCTGGTTCGGTTCATTTCAGCAGCTGACAGCAGGTCCTAATCATCCGCTGCCCTAAAGATACGTCATTACGTACCATTATGACGACATTACAGTTGTCTATTTTAAAATGTTTCCAATTAATGGGACAGGTTGAAATGTAATATGTAGCATTAACTATGTATAGCCTAATGAAAAAAAAAAAAGCCAAACTTTATCTTTGAGTATTTTTATATTCTTTAATTAAACACAATTATTTGTTATTTTTATAAGTTATTATCATTACAATCTGTATGCTATACTCTTATTCTTCTTTATTATTATTATTAAAATTATTATTATTATTAATATTATTATTTAATTTGATTAAAGCGTTTCTGTATTCTAGCGACTAATGTGTTAATGTGTCACCGTTGTTTAAACAGGACATATTGACATAAACCCGGCATGTGATGATTGGATTCGAGTTACAGAAGAGGATAAAGTTAAGGCAATAATAACAGCAACAATCATAATATAGCCTAATTCCATTCAATAAGAACAACGTGTCAGCTCGGTGTGTAACATGCTAAAAATCCCAACAACAGCAACTGTAATAATAATAATAATAATAATAGGCCAATAATAATAATGCTTTGAAAAGCTGTTGGACTGTTTGAAGAATGAATGCCCGTATAGCAGAGCTGTAGGTGTGACTGGTCACTGAGCAGCTGGCGCTCATCCCTCCGGGCGTACCATGACCTGCTTTTCTTTCCACACTAAATTGGAGGCTTGACAAGCCACAAAATGAAAGTGATTTGAGTTGGATTCGGGAAGAAATGCAGAATAAGAGCCAAATATGACGAGTCGGACGGGTATCCCGGGCATGAGACATCACGCGTGAAACATTCTCCGTTCAAATAATTGTCCAGCAGCACATGGCCTATGTAGCCTGTTAAAAATAAATAAATAGTCGACATATTTCCCTCTGCGTTATGCAAAGCATCATATAACATGTGTGTGCCATTGGTCTAAGATTAATTAGTGTGTATTACTTAAATCGTATTGTGTTAAAATAGATTAATTAATCTACCAAGCGACTTCATAGATGCACATAGGCTACATAACTGTGCATAACTTGCTTACAATCTCGATATGTAGGCTATTGGTTGTAATGGGTTAACTCATGATGGAAAAAAACATGTTATGCTTTTCTCACACTTTGGGGGAAATAACAACCATATCAAAATGCAAGATTTCTCTCTCTTCTGTAATAAAATGCGGCGCCAATTTGGTCTTCCCAGCTCCGTTTGCGAGTGTTAATTGATCGTTTCAGACCAATGGAAATGTAGAGAGAATTGAGCCAATCAAATAAGATCGCGTATGCTGAGTTTGTCTTGAAGCCTCTGTTTGCCATGCATTTTATTTATTTATTTTGAAACGTAAACTGCAGTGGCCACGCAGTGCAGATATTGGCCACTAGGAGTCACTGCACTGCAAGATCCACATACTCTTGGCTACAGATGCATTGTTGAGCCAACATTAAACGTTTGAGATGAGTCTGTCTAACCGGCTTTTAACCTATCTAGCTACTCACCTAAAACAGTTGTAGTGTATAAAACATTTAGTAGTAGTTCAGTAGTTGTGATTTACACAAATCTAAACGCTAAATAAAATGAAGCAACATTAAATAGGCTAGGCCTACAGGCTATTTTTTTTTCGATTTACACAATCCTTCCAGAACGTGTATCAGTAATTGTACGAGTATGATTAATGCTATTAATGTATCTGATTCGTATAGTTATTAATGCATTTACTATATGCAGCCTAATGTAACACACACACACACACACACACACACACACACACACACACACACACACACACACACACACACACACACACACACACACACACACACACACACACACACACATACATATACATATATGTCTATATATGTCTATATATATATATATATATATATATATATATATATATATATATATATATATATATATATATATAGTCTATGTATTACAGCCTACTTTAATATAGCCACAAAACATTCTAGACCATATGATTTGGGGAGGAGGATGCAGAATGAACTCCAAATATTTAATTTTGTCTTTCAACCCCCCACCTTGGGATAGTGCTGTCTAATTTTAGAAAGCTTCGCCTCACGCAGAAAAACGAAATAATTTTGCATTCACTGCACTGACATGTCTGTTGTTTCAGTGCAAAAACAAACACACAAACAAACAAACAAACACAAACTTGCTCGCGCGCGTCATCCTGCCGTGTGTTTATTCCTTTACCATTTAAACGTGGAATATCTTCACCGTAAGCAATGCTTTCTTTTGCTTTTTGCTTTGTTGATATATATATATATATATATATATATATATATATATATATATATATATATATATATATATATATATATATAATTGCGACCCAACTGTATACTCCTGTTGAGAAATGTGTCAGGCGACACGTGAGTATATAGAGCAAATGACAGAAACAGAGGGGGAATAAGTGACAGTAGAAAGACACACGCAGTAGTACAAAGGCGCGCAGAGCTTTGAGAGCGCAGTTTGTTTTAGCGCACATCTCCGGGGCTGAAGAAAGAAACTAACACGCCCTGTTTAAGAAACAAACATGCAGATTAGATAGGGGTTTGACAGACACTCTTTACTTGCAGATTCGAGGTCCCATCGCGCGTATAGCTACCAACACAAATAAAGCAGCAGAACCTGCTTGACTAGTATTGCCTTTCAGCGAGATATAGGCTATATATATATATATATATATATATATATATATATATATATATATATATATATATATATATATATATATATATATATATATATATGTTAACATTATTTATGTTACAGGTAAATTTAACATGTAAGCATAGGGTTAGTAATGGTAATTAATAACACGTGTTTGTAAGTTTACTGAAATTTTATTTTATGGCAAAATTTTGTACTTACAGATTTTATTGTTTTGTATTTAATTTAATTCTCATTCAATAACCTTTCCATTTCGTTTTAGGCATTGATATTAAGTGGTTTTATCTATGTCATGTTATTTATGGAAAAATGGAGGAGCTCTGCATGGCACAAACATATGTCTTATTCAACTGAAAATATGGTGGTGCATATGTGTGCCTGGAAAATGTTGCCATATTTCACTTGCTGGTGTAGAGGCTAACATTGCAGGTGGTATGCAATCACTGACAAACAAGTTAAACTGCTCTAATCTGACATGATCAAAAAGAAATGGCATTGCTTTTTTTTTTTTTAACAATGTGCTCCATGTTCTTTTTTTTCTGGTTCTGTTAAGGGTCATATAGCTGACACGGTGTGTGTAGATATCACAGCTCGTCCAGGGAGTTGTCACCTGTTATGCGTCTGTCACCTCCAGACTTACTAGCTACATCAGGAGCTGTGATCATTGCTCAATCCTGCCAAAGTTCAGAAACATTTCTAGGACTTTAAAAAAATGTGACTCATGCCAAAACATGTCGACCTGCCATGAGTTTGTAAGAGGTGACAACGAATTAATTATATTTTTATCATTTCAGAATTTTTCAGGCTATATCTATATAACATCTTCACATACAAGGTCCAAAATTTGGAAAAAGGCCAAAACACACTCGACACAGCATCACTAAAGATAGTGTTTTGATGGTTCAAAACAATATTTAATACAATAATTTAAAAGATTAAAACCCCAATCTGCATCATTTAGATTACAATATTCATGTTACATTTTAATTGCATATGTAATAACTGAGTAATGCAAATTAACATCATGCTATCAGTTAATAACTTAGTGCCTATTTTTAATAAATAGTATTGAATATTTAATGTTGATATGACAAGTATTATTTGTTACAATTGAAAATTAAATATAGCTTTTGCGTTGAACTATATTATGGGGTCAATGGACACAAAATCTGTAGTTTGTCACGTTCGTAATTGGAGTCAGTCAGGCTGAACAATATTGAGATTTTAAATTAGAGGCACATGGGCCTTGTTGAATTGACTGTTAAGTATTCTGCCCACTTCCAGACGCTGTCCAATATTGTTCTAATCACTAGATCAACAACTCAAATCTACGGGAGAACAAATAAAGTGATTAGCATACTGTGAAAAGTACAATACGTTTCTTATTTAGCATTTAGATAACTGTCTGTCCCAAAGAGCAAAGCTTCAAAGTTGAACCCAGTTTAGGCGAAGGGAATTAATTCTCTCTCCTTCATGCTTCATTGAATCTCTCATTACCAAACTTTGTCTGTATTGATGTTAGATTTGATTGAAGATTAGAGCATTTAGCAAATCTTGCTTTTGCGCATGTATCAGGTTTTTTCAAGCGCCTGCTGGTCAATACCCTCACTTTTATCCTGTGTCTGCTTCATTTAAACTTCATCAACTCCATCAATGAACTGGAACAGAGAAACGTCCCCGTGGTACAATGCTGTTCTTTTGTTAGATAATTCTTTACTGCCTGTCTCCCCCCCCCCCCCCAACCACTAAACCTAAAATCGCACTATGATGAATTATTTCAATCAATATGGTAATGAATATTGGTTTGAGCTTTCAGTTTGTCTGGCTTAACAATGTATATGACAACAGTGATACGCTCTCCTGATGTGCATGTCAAACCCCATCCCACTTTTTTACAGCCCTATATTTTCACTGACAGTGAAAATTGTTCATATAATAGAAAATGATGTATTCTCACTTGGGAGATGTACTTCCCATGAAGGAAGAAATCAGTGTTGGCTTCTATGTTTCTACTCTGTATTCCTCGCAACCCACTATATGAGAAATGCAAATATGCAAGACAGCTAGTAAACCATACTATTGTGTGGAATAGATCATTCATGACAGGGTTGCAAACTACATGGTGTTATTTGTCCCCTGTAGTGAATACCTAGTTGCTTTGACTTTGTGCCTCTATAAAGTGAGACGTGAAGCAGTGCATCATATTTATATGGCTACCCGAAGAGCCATTTCCGAAGTATGTGCGGGGAAAATGTACGTCCCCATCTGTTGCCATACTAATGAATGTTCTGCCGTCTGAGCCCATTCAATGGTAATCATATCTTTAATGATCAAGTGGCAAGTGATATACACCTTTCCATAAAGTCCCTCAGATTCACATTTCAGCGGGAAAGGGCTGTCCGTATGTCACACAGCACACAGCAGTACCCTGCCCATTTGTTCTGGTTGTAAACGCAGCAAATTAGTCTCCAGTTGGTGGAGTTCAGAGCAATATATACTGAAGAACCACAGTACCACAGAGACGTTCTATAAAGAGAGAGACATACTGCCCCTCTTTTTATCATAAACTATGTGAGTTTTACGTTACACTTCTAATAAGTTGTGTTATACTTTTTTGAAACATTTGATTATGGGAAATATAAAGTGCTGATTTAATTTATATTAGGGATTAGTCTCAATATTGCCTCAAATCTCTAGGTATTACATTATCATATTCGCCAGCTAATTTTGATTTCAAATTGCTTCACAATAGCAAACAACTTTTAATTAAGGTGGGCTTTAGAAAATGAAGTCCTATTTAGTGGGTGAAGTCATGGACTTGTTCATCAGAAAATATTGGGTCACGCTTCCAGTTTGGCCTAAAATGGTCCTTTTGGTAAATGCAAAGCAATCGATTAAAAATGACCTTCGAAAATGTATATGTGAAGGCAACACTTGCATTTTACCCCACTGCCAGTAGGTGGCGTAAACAAGCCCTGACCCCACAGGAGCAAGGGTTTTGAGTTCACTGCTGAGTTAAAAGGGTTGAACTAAGTATAGGTCCTCAACCCTTGAGAAAATGTTTCAGTAATTCAAAATGACTCTGCTTCTCCATTTCACACAGAATGTTATAATTTGCAGTTCTTGCAAGAAACAGTAGGCACCAAAATCGTAACTATTTATATATCGATTGGAAAATCGTTTTAATCTGGTAAATTGTTGACGGTGCTTTACAGCTGTCTAATAGTGTTTTCCTCACCTTCAGCGCGAGAGTCCCAGGATGTTCGCATACACGCAGAGGTTTTACATTCAAAACCTGTCCCGGCAAGGCATCTCATTATTCCTGTCTGGAAGTATTGGCACACAGAGAGAAGTGTGATTATTGGTGATAAATGTATAAGTTTTACGCTTATCTAATCCATTGGTCTCAGTGTGAGCTCTCACCCAGAACGTTCCAAGCAAATGGGTAAAATATGAACATGCAGGAGGTGAAGATTCTCTATTCTCCAAAAACAGATGAACATCTAATAGAATATGCATAACATGTTAGAAATGGTTTTGCAGTTTGGCAAAGGTAACAGATTTGTAGCCTGTGAATAATGTTTTATATGTAACTTTAATATGTTAAAAAATGCAATTCATACAATGACTTGAATGCACTAATGATGAGAATGTTTAATTTCATTTTAATTTATTTTATCTTTTGGGTGGCAAAAATTCAAATTGTCAGGGAGATAGAACTTCAGATATCATAATAAATAAAAAAAAATCCTTATTAAAGAATGAAACTCTTAAAATAAACTTGTTTGGCATATGACTAGTACATATTTAATAATACTGCTTCATGCTTATTAATATTTGAAAAACTCCAAATCAAAGTCATGGGGTGCATCCAACATCCAGAAACAGAAAAAAACTGTTTGTCAAGATCAATAAGTCTCTTAAAATATCAAGATAATTTGACTTATACAAGGAAGAAAAATAGAAAAAAAAAAAATAGAAGGAAGGTTAGTTCAATCAGGTTAGTTGGGTCGTAAAATGTCATGTGGTGGCAAAAAACATAACAATTTATGAATTATAATTTATTTAATTAAAACAAAGACTAGTTAAATATCTGAGACCTTGACATATTTTAAAACGTTTTTTTTTATAATCATTAAGACTCGCATGTATTATAGGTGTAAACAAAATGTTATACTTTTAACCTTACAAGTCATTAAATGTAATTTAAACTAGATTTTTCCTTTTCTTTATCGTGGACACTATCTCATTAGCCCATGTACCGTGTTTGCAACTGAGTAAAACATTCCAAATATTTTTTTTGTGATGATATTTTTGACGTATGATGTTTGGTGTTGCATAGTAAAAGAATGTTAGGAATACAACGTGTTTGTGATTGGTATTTTTGAGCATGTAGTGTGGGCACCAGTGAGAAGAATTGGATGGATTCAACAGACTCATCAATTCTCTCTCTCCCTTCTCTTGTCTTTTCATCTCTCTCAGTCAGTCTGGAAACAGCTGTCATGTTTGACTGACAGGCTAACATACACTCGACATGGCCAGACTCTCTTGTGTGAAAGCCCCGTTCTCTCCCTTAGCCTGGCCAGAGCAAAGACACATGTCAAGAGAAAGCTTTTTCCATCTCTCTGTTCAAACTCATACCACACTGCCAAAAAGAGAGAGCGAGACAGATGCTTCACATCTCTTGCTTTGCCTTTAATCACAGTCAATGTCTGCCGTTCCTTACAACTGCTTTCATGCTGTGACTGGTCAAAGATACGTGAATGAGATGTTTCAAAGTGCTAAACCAATTTAACAGGCATTCTCATATGAAAGGAGACACAATGGTAGCTGTTTAGAGCAGTCATCAATACCATCCACAAAGACTACAATGAGGGGACAAACACCTCACTTCACAAAGGACAACATGTTTATTAATCCTTGCTCTCCGTTACCGAGCTTTGCATCTTCGATGACAAAGCACAGTAATGATTTACGACAGCTGTATCTTTCTATTGCCATTGAGTGGTTGATGAGACGTCGTCATTGATGTAAGACACTGTGAACACCTGAAAGGACCTCACAGGAAAAGACATGCTTTTTACCTACATCTTTGTCAACGTCTTGTATATTACAAAACAGTGGTGTCTTTGAATGAATGTTGTTTTTCTGATCTACTTATCAGAGGTCTTTAAGTTTATTGAGGCTTAAACTGACACTGGAAATGACCAGATTGGAGATCTTTTTTTTTTTATGTCAGATTGTAATAATGGAGCGATTGAGATTGTATGTGTGGAGAGCACAGATCCTGAGGCTTTGGTCACTGCTGGAGTGGGGTTGGTGTTTATTTGGTGTGTTGTGTGTTGAAGATAGATAATGATGTCTCCAGTGAGATTTGGTGTGAAGCTCTTGACCCCGGGTTCCCAATTCTAGGGCTTGCCCACCTTCTCTTAACCGCACAGTCCCATCAGTAAGGCTCAAATGCGCTTAACTGACACCAAATCAGGAATGTATTCAATATAGTGAATATCATATAGCAAAATCATTTGTTTTTTACAATTATTATAATAATTTAACTAAAAGAATTTATACTTTTGAATAATAGACTCACCAAAACGTTCTCTCATCAGTCCCTTTTATGAGACATTTTTATTTATGAATGAAAACGTGCTTTGAATTGACATGATTTAATCATGTACATCAGTTTAATCATGTACATCACCACACAAATCAATGAAGTTACATCAATGTTTTTTTTTTTTTTTTCAGCAATCATTTATCAGAAAATATAGTTATTTCATGTAAATTCAGCACAATGTAAAAACTATCAGGTCTCATCTTGATCAAAAACGCATACAATATTATTTATTTTCAAGATTTACCTTTACGTCACATGCATAGCATTCTGGGAACTACAGATCCCAAATGCATACTTCGGGTCTTTAGTGACCCGAGATATCATTCACTACCCTCCTCCTCATTCATTTTTTTAAAGTAAGACATCAACCTTCTTAGTATTCCTCAATCAATTAATTATAAACAATATAACAATAATTTTTTTAAATAAAAGAATACCTTTTTTCCCTATTTATTTATTTATTCTTTGTAAAAATTGTATAGGGTTGCTGAAGACCCAAGGTGTGTAACAGTGTACGATATAGGGAGGTGTAAAGATATTGTCACGGTGTGGTTTAAGCAAGGAGGAAGCAGGATCCAAATGCAGCACACAATTTATTCATTAAACTGAAAACTAGACAAAGACTCAGGCTAGGAACAGGACTCAAAAACAAAACAACCAAACTCAACATTACGACATCAAAACAAGAACTCACAAAGACTGAACTAAAACACAGGGTTTAAATACAAGAGCAAACAAGCTAAACAAGATAACAAGGGGGCGTGGTTAATCTGAAACACCTGGGAAGACTAAAAGACATAATGGGGAACTGCTACACAAGAAAGGACAGGGAAACACAGACAGACACAACAGATATAGGCAGGTGAGTTTTTTTTTTTTTTATCAGGGTTGGAGCTAAACTCTGCAGGACAGTGACCCTGCAGGACTGAAGTTGCCCATCCACAGTCTACTGTATTTCCAGTGGATTTTTTAAAGTGTTTGGAGCAGGATTTGATTAAACTAAAAACATGAATAAAAAATTATGAACAAACCTGGTGCATTAGTGAAGGGGTAACTAATAATAATGATTGGAATAATATTTAAAGTATGTAGGTACAATTTGTTTGGAAATTCAGATGGAACAAGTTTTCAGTGTTTTGTGACGCTTCAAAATGAAATGTCCAGTGAGTGGCATTAAAAGCACATTTAGTTTTATTCTAAACAAATGAAAGCGAATCTGGCAACAGAGCGATTGAGAAATTCTTTATCACGTTGGTTGTTGTACGTATAGTGTAAAGATTCAGAAATTAAATGTGCAGGGAGTAGCGCTAAAAGGTTAACGCTCTATGATGTTTAACATACCATCTACTTTAAACTCTTAAATGAAAACCTAACCGACAAAAACAAAAGCAAAAGAAATAATGAAAATGCATTTGCTGAAGCAACCATGACTTTTTAGCATGTTTCTACAAGTTTTTGAGCTTCACAGGATTCATACCCATGTACAACACATCGCAATGCTATAGCAGGTGAGCACCAAGCAAGTGTACCTGATCAGAAATGTCATACACATGGAGCAGGTAATGTGATGCAAACGTCAAAATGTATTAGTTTACAAATTATGCACTATAGAAAAAGTGTTTTGAGGCCATAGTATTGTGCAAAGACCACACAATAATAAGTCTTTATTAATCGATAATCTGCCCTGTAATCATGATTGTGTGCAGAGGGATAATAGGTCATTTAATCTAGTAATTGAGTTTAAAGTTTTGCAAAATTGTCTTAGGTAGAGGCAAGTTTCTGTAATGAGCCTATAGGTTGCATTTGACCTGCCTGAGATACATTTGCATGGCAATCTTCTGCATACTGCCCTGTTCAATATATTTCATTTCATTTCATTTCATTTAGTTTATTTATATAGCACAAATAAACACAACAGAAGTTGACCACTGTGCTGTACATACAAGAAGAATAGAAATATAAAGACACAACAATAATACAAAACTAACAAGCAATAAAACACTACATTTGCATTCTTTATACCAGGGTTATGATTGAAATGCGCAGTTAAAAAGATATGACTGCAGTTTGGACTTAAATTCATACATAGATGTGGCAGATCTCACAGATAAGGGAAGACTGTTCCATAGCCTAAGACCAGCCACTGAGAAGGCACGATCACCTCGCAACTTCAGTCTGGATTTTGGGTGTAGAAGTGTGATGCTGTCTGAAGAGCGCAAGCATCTTGTTGAGTGTTTCACGTTAACAAGGTCTGACAGATAAGACGGAGCCTGACCAATCAGTGCCTTAAAAACAAATATTAAAATTTTATATTCCACTCTAAAATGCACTGGCAACCAGTTGAGAGAGATTAATATCGGGCTGATATGTTCTCGTCTACGCGCTCCAGTTAAAAACCTGGCAGCGGCATTTTGGACCATCTGAAGCCGCAACATGGATGATTGAGGTAAACCAACATACAGTGAGTTACAATAGTCCAAACGAGATAAAAAAAATGCATGAGTTACAGTTTTAAGATTGTTGAAAGATAAAAAAGGTTTAACTTTGGATAAAAGTTTAAGGTGGAAAAAACAGGACTTGACCACAGAATTAATATGTTTGTCAAACTTGAGGGATGCATCAAAAATAACTCCTAAATTTCTCACAGTAGGTTTGATATAGTTATTTAAAGAGTCATAATTATTATTGGGATTTATCTTTCCCAAGGGCCCAAAAACAATTACTTCAGTCTTAGACTCATTTAAATGCAGAAAATTCAAAGACAACCAGGCTCGAACATCATTTAAACAATCACGCAAGGTTTATAGGCATTGCTTGTCATTTTGTTTCAAGGGTAAGTAGATTTGGGTGTCGTCTGCATAAAAGTGAAAGGACACTCCATATAAAAATTTAGCCCAAAGTCAACATGTACAATGAAAACAATATGGGGGCCAAAATAGACCCCTGGGGGACACCACAAGTGACTCGTGCTACAGATGATACAGCATCTCCGATACCCACTGAGAAAGTTCTATCTTTAAGATACGATCGGAACCAGCTAAGAGCAGTACCTCGAAGCCCCACACACTTTTCTAGACGCAATAGCAGAATGATGTGATCAACCGTGTCAAAAGCCGCGCTCAAGTCCAATAGCACCAAAATTGCTGAGTTCCCAGAGTCAACAAATAATAAAATATCATTTAAAACTCTTACAAGTGCTGACTCTGTACTATGATGTTTCCTAAACCCCGATTGGAATTTTTCTAAGATACTGTTAGTTTCCAAAAATCTCTGCAGTTGTACAGATACAGCATTTTCTAAGATTTTGGCAATAAAAGGTAGATTAGAAATTGGTCTAAAATGTGCTAAGACAGATGTGTCCAGACCTGGCTTTTTCAAAATAGGTTTCACTATTGCATGTTTGCAAAAAGAAGGAACAATTCCAGATCGAATGCTCTTGTTTATAATTGCTAAAATCCAATCTCCAACACTACCAACAATCAGTTTAAAGAATTTGGTCGGAACAATATCACAGGCAGAGGTGGTAGGCTTCAGCTTAGGAACAGAATCCATTAGACCCGGCATGTGAGTGGCTCGAATGAACCAATATAGCCTATGGATGGCATCTGATAAAAAATAAAAAAAAATGAGGAAAGTTAAAACCACGGAATCGACCAAGGTCACTTTGATATCTTACGTATCTGACAGATACTTGCCTAGATTTATTTGCTCTATTAGGACTGCACCATATTAATTATATATATATATATATATATATATATATATATATATATATATATATATATATATATATATATATATATATTTTACAATTAAATTTAAATTAAATCAATATTAAATTAAAAAGTCATAAATGTCATACGTGGTGCACACAACCACAATACATGACATTTTGTAATGCCCACATGTAGAAAAAACACACTCCCACATCTGTAATAAACATATTAGTCCTGTCTGAATGGGCACATAAAATCAAAAGTTGGGTGATTTGCCTAAAACATCATTTACAAAACTGTGTAGGCCTATGTGCTGTATGTACTGCTTAAATATTGACATCTGAAATATGCTGATTTCCGCAACAGATGCTCTTCTCTCAAAATAGTCAGCATGAAGATGTCAGTATGAAATCAAAATCGACAATTCTATATACTTATTCTTTTATGTTGCAGTGTTTATCCGTGCGCATCATTATTATTATTTTTTTAATTCATGTGCATTCATAATCAAAAACATTAACCTCCCGTCATCTGTTCTCTTCATGAATTATGTCTCGGCAGAGAGTGGGACTAAAATGTCCTTCACAACTGATTGCAAACTGGCATTCAGATCTGCCTCTATTTAGTTAGCAATGCCCACCCTTACGAAAAATAAGTTTATTCAAGTGTTCTATTAGTATACTTCTTTTCAACTAAAAATAAGAAAGCATACTTTCAGTCTACACTTTATATACTTCTCAGAAATATACTTTATGTACTTCTCAGAAATATACTTAAAATTACACTTCAGAATACTTGACTTATACTGAGAGAAAAGTATATTGTAAAAGTATTTGGCCTATACTTGTAATCAATCTTTTGATCGAGATATACTTAAAAGTATAATAAAGTATTCAAAGTACACTTGGCTTGTAGTTGTGTTAATTCTTTTGATCGAGTAGCCTATTAAATATACTTTTTTTAGTTTTTCATATACAGTCTTATGAAACTTACATTATTTGAAAATATTGATTAAAATATTGATATAAAACAGGTATGTTTCTAATTCTGCATATCTGAATTTTTGTGTAGGCTAGTTCACTGGTAGTGAATTTACTTTAATTCTACTTTACTCTTTCCCCACCATTGACTGTATTTTCCAGCTATCCATGTTTTTACTGTTATACGGTAGTGGGCGATATGACATCTTCTAGTACAGAATCTCCGAATCAAAACACAGGAGAAGAAGCTGAAACAATTGATAGAAGATTGCTCACTCAAATGTAAAATAACATGATCATCAAACATTAAACAGCGTGTAAATCAAAACTGCTTAATGTTTCCAAATGAAATGAAGCGTTACACATGAAGAGAAAAAGCTTTGGGGTTGTTGGACTCGATCTACTCCATCTGTGTTTTGATCATCGTTCTGAATCTGATCAAGGTGTAGACTTTTTTGTTTAAAATGTTGCCTTTCTTTATGAAACTTACCAACATTCAAGTGTTGATAAAAAAGGATGCATGAAGCTAATAAAATGTTTTTAAAATTAAAGTACAGTTAAAGGTATTTTTCAAGTATAAAAAATAACATTTGAACATAGTAGTATAGGCCTACTGCAAGTGCAAAAATAATATATAAATAGTAAACTATAAGTATAATGTTAAGTTCACTTAAAGGGACATTGTGTAGGAATTTCTCCCATCTAGTGGTGAAATTGTATTTTGCATTCAAACGAATTGTGCTCTCCAGCGCCTCGCTTTTTCAAATGCGTGTTGCATCTACGGTAGCTGTTATGTACCAAAAAGCTATGACAGGATGTCTTCTGACAGGATGTCTTCTAACAGCACTTCGTCGAGTTTTCCTTCGGGTGAACAGGTTTGTTATTTCAAACAAACTGCAACTTGACACAACGAACAAACGAATGTTACAGTATGAATAATAACGGTGCAATGCAGCCTATTAAACTTGCCGGAGCAGTGACAAGCGCCTCTCACTGCTCTGCTCCTCCGTTTCTGCTGCTTTCAGTTACGTGACGCTGGCTCTGAACGAAAACGCGTTGGCCTAGTACTTTTTGACCCTTTCTGCTATTATAGTTTTTCAAGATGGCGGAACGACATGGAAGCCTCTGTGGACCTACCCGTCACATGTATATAAAGATAATAAATTCTTTGTTTACGAGGATAAGTCAGATAATTAGCAGAGGTATTTGTACACCATTGAGGACATATTTATGAATAAAAATATTCATTTTAGATAATAAAATACCTAAAAAACGTCTCAGGTTACGACTGTAGCCATAGTTCCCTGAGAAAGGGAACGAGACGATGCGTCAACGACCGCCCCCAGCGTGAATGCGTCTGAAGCATCTATGTCAACTAGTCCAATGGAAAGAATGATCGTCACGGGCGGGTGACGTCATGACCAGGATATGATAAAAGCACATCCGGTGCAAACCGGCATTAGCTTCGAAATTTGCCGAAGCAAGCCGATCACAGGGATGCAGGAAGTATGGCAGGGTGACGCATCATCTCGTTCCCTTTCTCAGGGAACTATGGTTACAGTCGTAACCTGAGACGTTCCCTTTCGAGGGAACTCGCGATGCGTCAACGACGCTTTGGGAACGAGAATACCCAAATCGCCAGACTTACAAATGCCTGAGTGTCAGCCTGTTGTCACACTGCACCAAGCACCTGGGACCCTGGGGCAGCATCCAGGTCCAAGCTGTAAAACCTCACAAAGGTGAGCGGTGAGGACCAGCCCGCCGCATCACAAACGTCTTGGAGAGAAACGCCACATAATAAGGCTTTGGAAGCCGCCATACTTCTCATAGAGTGGGCTCTGACCGCCAAGGGGCATGGTAGGTCAGAGGACTCGTAAGTAAGTGAAATAGCCTCGACTAGCCACTTGCTAACCGTCTGTTTAGAAGCAGGAAGACCTTTCTTAGGTGATCCAAAACAAACAAATAGCTGATCGGACCTTCTCTATGGAGAAGTCCGATGAATATAATGCTCGCACTGGACACAACATGCTCGCACTGGACACAAAAGGTTCAGCTTTTCCTGGTCCGAAGAGGTAAAAGGAGGAGGACAGAAAGCCTGAAGCACAATAGGCCTCGGAATCATGGTCGGCACCTTAGGGACGTATCCCTGTTTTGGATATAGGAAAGCCTTGACCATCCTCGGTGCAAACTCAAGGCAGGTGGGGGAAACCGAAAGGGCCTGAAGGTCTCCGACTCTTTTGAGGGACGAAATAGCTAGCAGAAAGATGGTCTTGAGCAGGGGTGTCCAAACTCGGTCCTGGAGGGCCACTGTCCTGCAGAGTTTAGTTCCAACTTGCCTCAACACACCTGCTTGTAAGTTTTTAGCATGCCTAATGACCTTCAACAGCTAATCAAGACCTTGATTAGCTGTTTCAGGTGTGTTTAATTGGGGTTGGAGCTAAACTCTGCAGGACAGTGGCCCTCCAGGACCGAGTTTGGACACCCCTGGTCTTGAGAGTAAGACATTTTTCTGAAACCGAATCTAATGGCTTGAAGGGAGCCCCAGACAGGCCTTCTAGGACTATTGCCAGGTCCCAAGCCGGTACCCTAGTGCGAGTTGCAGGGCTCAGCCTCAAGGTGCCATGAAGGAAACGAGTAATCAGGGGGTCTCGCCTCAGAGATATACCACCCACCAGGTCATGGAAAGCTGCAATGGCCGCCACGTAGACCTTAAGTGTGGATGGACATAAACCTGATGTAAAACGTTGTTGTAGAAACTCAAGTACTGTGTTAACTGAACAGTTAAAAGGGTCCCACTGGCGTTGATGACACAAAACTCTCCATTTTAATAAATAAAGTTTCCTCGTAGAAGGAGCTCTGGAGCTTAGAATGGTCTCAACAACCTCGGTTGAGAGACCACTCTCTATGAGTCGGGCCCCCTCAGAGGCCAAACCCACAGTTTCCAAATCTCTGGCTGGGGGTGAAATATTGTGCCCCCAGCTTGAGACAGAAGATCTCTCCTGATCGGGATCTCCAAGGGAGGGCCGTCGAGAAGATGAATGAGGTCCGCAAACCAAATTCGGCTCGGCCAGCGTGGTGCTACCAGCAGTAGACTTACTCCATCCTGGCGGATTCTCTCCAGAACTCCTGGGAGCAGAGCAACAGGGGGAATCTGCTCGGATCCACAGATCCACTTCTGCTCGGCCATAAAATTCCCATATTAGCTCCACCGCCTCGGGGTGGAGTCTCCAGTCCCCTGGCCTCAGCCCCTGCCTCGACAGGGTGTCTGCTCCTATATTCTGCCCCCCTGGAATATACACTGCCCTCAGAGAGAGTATTTTCCCCAGGGACCACAGGAGGATCTGTTGCGCCAGTTTGCAAAGCGGACGCGAACGCAGACCCCCCTGACGGTTCAGATAAGAGACCACCGATGTGTTGTCTGTCTGGACAAGCACATGATGGCCTCTCAGATCTGGGAGGAAATGTCTCAACGCATTGAAGACAGCCATCATCTCCAGGCAATTTATGTGCCAAGAGAGATGATGACTCCTCCACAGACGCTGAGCCGAGCGGCCTTCCATTACCGCTCCCCAGCCGGTGAGGGAAGCATCTGTCGAGATAGTAACTCGATGGCAAAGAGCTCCCAACACTGGACCCTGGGTCAAGAACCAGTGTTTCCTCCATATAACCAAGGCGCGGAGGCACCGCCGCGTGATCTTGATCATACGGAGTGGGTTTCCCCTCGGGGAGAACCCTCTGGTCCTGAGCCACCACTGCAAAGGTCTCATGTACAGCAGGCCAAAGGGTATCACATTGGATGCTGCTGCCAAAAGACCTAACAGTCTCTCGAACTGTTTCACAGTGCGTGACTGGCCTAGCTTTAGCTCTTTCATGGCTGTAAGGATAGCAGCTACACGAGCGGGCGATAGAATGGCTCGCATCGTGACTGAATCCCAGACCACACCAAGGAAAGTGGTTCTCTGTACTGGAGAAAGAACACTCTTCTTGGTATTGAGCCTCAACCCCAACATTTGCATATGAGTGAGGACGACACCTCGGTGCCGAGCCGCTAACTGTTCTGATTCCGCTAGAATCAGCCAGTCGTCTATGTAGTTCAGAATACGTATGCCCTGCAGCCTGAGCGGGGCCAGAGCTGCATCTACGCATTTCGTGAACGTGCAGGGTGATAAAGCTAGACCGAAAGGAAGTACCCGGTACTGGTATTCTTTGCCCCCGAAAGAAAACCTCAGGAACCTCCAGTGCTGAGGGAGGATGGAGACATGGAAGTAAGCGTCTTTCAGATCTATCGTGACAAACCAGTCCTCGGATCTGATTTGGGTCACTATCTGTTTGAGTGTTAGCATCTTGAACTTGATTTTCTGTACTGAACGATTCAACAGACGAAGATCTAAAATGGGACGCAACCCTCCATCCTTTTTTGGAACAATGAAATAACGGCTGTAAAAACCCGATTCTCTGTGAGTACACCTGTTCTATAGCTTCTTTCGCTAACAGGGCCTTTACCTCTTGCTCCATTACCAGAGCCTGCTCGGGATGCACTATCGTGAGTAACACCCTGTTGTAGCGTGGGGGACGAGAACCGAACTGGATCCTGTATCCCTTTTCTACTATCTGCAGGACCCACTGAGATATATTTGGCAGTAGCTTCCACGCTGCCAGAAAATCTACTAAGGGAACCAGCCTCTCGAGGCTGGTCTCTGGTGTTATAGAGACAGCCAGCTTGGGAGCCTGAAACATACCGGCAGGAACTTCCTCGAACTGACTCTTTTTGAACCCCCCTCAGAGGGTGCGAGTCTGACGCAATGTCAACTCGCTGGAGACCGCTGCGCCCCGAAGCGCCGAGGGTGGCGGGGTTGGCAGAACGGGCCCGTGAGGACACCGAGATGGAACGGGCACCGTATTCTGAGGTGTGTACCGTTCCACGCCGGTTGGGGCTGCCCTCACAGGTCTGACGCCAGTGACGTCAGGACCTTTTCTTTTGCACCGAAGCCTTCTTAGCCTGAAGAACGGTCCTCAGATCCGGCTTAGGCTTAGAAGACTTCGGTTGAGAGTGCTGCGTCTGCTTCCAGTGTTTCTGTGGAGGTGCACGAGACGCAACACTTTTCTTTTTGCTGTGCACGATATGAGGAGCTTGACGGCTGGGGCTGCTCACGCCGAGCAGCCCCAGGGGGTTGGACACGGCGAGGGAGAAATCTTTTGAATGCCTCCGATTGCTTTTTAGCCTCCTGGATCAACCGGGGCATCCAGGAGAAAAGCATGATCTTTTTCTTTTATCTCCGCAAGATTTAACCAGAGATGCCTCTCAGTGGCCACCAGGGCTGCCATAGACCGCCCAATTGCTCTGGCGGTCTCCTTGGTCGCCCTGAGAGACAAATCTGTGGCCCGACGAAGTTCTCGAACCTCACCGGGCCCAACTCCCTCACTCCTGTCAATATCCCCCAGCAAGTCAGCCTGGTAAGCCTGAAGCACTGCCATAGTGTGAAGGTATGCTCCAGCCTGACCTGCTGCCGTATATGCTTTGCCCACTAAAGCTGATGTTGTCTTTAATGGCTTCGTGGGCAGAGCCGAGGCCTTCAGAGACGATGCTGGCCCGGGCGACAGATAGCTCGCGAGCGTCTGTTCAGCTGGGGGCTTCGACTCATAACCATACTCCTTCAACCCCTTTATTCCTGAATAAATATGAATTTCGGGGCTGAAAATACGTGACGAGTATGGTTTATTCCACGATCTGGACAGCACACTGTGCAGATCGGGGAAAAAAGGAAGGCCTCGTGGTGGAAGTGGAACATTAGATGGGAGGAAGCGCTCGTCTAATTTGCTTTTGGGACGAGCTCCTCGTTTCTCGGCTGGCCAATCAATATGTAATTTATCAACAGCGCGAGTGAACACTTCCACCAGCTCCTCATATGCTGGGGAAAGAGGGGGTGAATCTCTTTCCCCAGTGTGTGTGCTTTGACTTTCGATGCTCAGCACGTCTAACTCCTCGGAGCTAGAGCACTGAAGCATCGGGCTCTCTCCCCGGGCAGAAGAAACCGCAGGGCGGGCTTCTGACACCGGATGGAGAGCACTGGATCCTCCAGATAAGGAAGGAGATAAGGCCCGGGGACCCGTCTCCAACCCCTCTGAAAGATCCTTTTGCGATCCCCAGGAATGCATTTGCCGTGTTGCCTCGGCAACTGCGGGCCCTGCACCCTGAGGATCGCGAGCCCAGCCACTTTCCTCGAAAAAGGGCCAGGCGAGAGTGGAGCATGCGAAGCGGAAGCATCTCGCAATGCTGGCAATCAGCCCCCTCGAAGGCTGATACCGCATGCTCCACTCCCAAACAAACTATACAAAGCTCGTGTGTGTCCCCACCCGTTAAATAACGCGGGCAGGGAGAAGCACAGAGTTTGTATAGCTGTTTCGCCATCTTTCCAAATATATATATATCACAGACAACAGTAAATATAACAGACAGAGACACAGATCGCTTGCTGAGGCAACAGAAGCTAATGCAGGTTTGCACCGGATGCGCTTTTATCATATCCTGGTCATGACGTCACCCGCCCGTGACGATCATTCTTTCCATTGGACTAGTTGACATAGATGCTTCAGACGCATTCACGCTGGGGGCGTTCCCAAAGCGTCGTTGACGCATCGCGAGTTCCCTCGAAAGGGAACTACACATTGTCCCTTTAAAGAAAACTTGTAGTATAAAACTACTAAACTAGTAGAGTATACTTCAAAGTGTACTTTCATAAACTAAAAATTTGCTACAAGTATTAAAATAGTAAACTACTAGTATACCCATAAATTCACTTACGTAATTCAGAAACGTAATTATGAACTAGTTGTGCACTTAACGCTTACTAATGTTACACTTATAGTACACTTAAACATATACTTTTATATACTAAAAGTAGGCCAATTTAGTCCCAAGCGGTATTAAAATAGTACAGTTACAAGTACATATTGACATATTCTTACTACATAATTATACTCAAAAATATACTTGAACATTACTTAAGTATACTTCATAAAATTAACTTGAAGTATACTTCTTTTTCGTAAGGGTAACTTCCTACAATCCATTCAATTCCCGAGGACGAAATCCAGTCCTGCCCTACATTTCTTTTCAGATTCCAGAAACCGGATATATACGTCACTATAGGGTAGAAAAGAACTTCCGTTGCATGCCGACTTGAAAGCTTACAGGCTTCTGTGCATTGTCCGCCCGTAATGACTTCTGGGATTTCTAACATTTTAATTCTCTCAAGTCTGCATTTGATGGATCCTTAAAGGGTTAGTTCACCCAAAAATGTATCCAATAATTTACTCACACTCAAGCAATCCTAGATGTATATAACTTTCTTATTTTAGCCAAACACAATCAGAGTTATATTAAAACTATTCTGGTTCTTCCAAGCTTTATAATGGAAGTGAATGGTAAATTAGATTTTAAAGCCCTAAAAGCGCATCCATCTATCCTAAAAGTAATCCATATGGCTCCAGGGGGTTAATAAAGGCCTTCTGTAGCGAAGCAATGCATTTTTGTAAGAAAAATATCCATAATTTTAACTGTAATCACTAGCTTCCAGTAACATCTGTCCACACTTTCACGAGAGAAACGAGTTCTGACATATGGCGTAGGATGTAGAAGTAGCGTAAGATTAGGTGAGAGTAGACGCCTCTCACGGTTCAAACAAATAGGGCTGGGCAACAGACTCAAGCTCCTCTGACATTTCTCTTTAAAAATTCTTGTTTTAGACTTCTAATTCGTCTAAAAGGTTAGGTTTGTTGCTCTATCCTCTGCGCTTCTGCGTTTGTCAATACGTCATGCGTAGGGTCAGAGGTCATTCCACCGGACTCACGGACAGAAGCCAGTGATTCTAGTTTATAAAGTTATAAATATGGATATTTTCTCACAAAAATACATCGCCTTGCTTCAGAAGGTCTTCATTAACCCCCTGGAGCCCTATGGATTACTTTTATGATGGATGGATGCACTTTTTTTTACTTCAAAACCTCAGTTACTAGTCACTCCAATTATAAGGCTTGGAAGAGCTAGGCTATTTTTAGTATAACTCTGATTATGTTTGGCTGAAAAAAGAAATTCATATACACCTAGGATTGTTTGAGGGTGAGTAAATTATGGGATAGTTTACTAACCCTTTAATATCAACAAGACTTCTGAGAACTAACATGTATTCTTTGTACTTGTGTTCACGAGTACTGGAATTGAACTTCGACAGTTGATGATGACATTTGAGAACACAAGGAAGAATTTCATCCTACGTCAAAAGTGAGGAACAAATCAAGGTTGATAAAGGCAAAAAATTACTGAAAAAGTTCATATGTGACCCTGGATCACAAAACCAGTCATACGTATCATGGGTATATTTGTGGCAATAGCCAACAATACATTGTATGGGTCAAAATTATCGACTTTTCTTTTATGCCAAAAATCATTAGGATAATAAGTAAAGATCATGTTCCATGAAGATATTTTGTAAATTTCCTACCGTAAATATATAAAACATTTATTTTTGTGAGTGAATGCAGCACAATCACGAACATAAATGGACAACTTTAAAGGCGATCTTCTCGATGTTTCGATTTTTTTTGCACCCTCAGATTCCAGATTTTTAAATAGTTGTATTTCGGCCAAATATTGTCCTATCATAACAAATCAATGGAAAGCTTATTTATTTGGGTTTCATGTGATGTATAAATCTCAATTGAAAATAATTGACCCATGTGACTGGTTTTGCCATCCAGGTTCACATATGCGTATGCCAACTGAAGAGCACGCGTATCACAGGAGTTCACACTTACAAATAAGTCAGATAAAAGGTATGCGTATTTGGCATGCTGTCCGAGGAGAGGGCTCTTGGCTCGGTATTTGGCCCGAACCCAGAGAAACAACACAAAAAACAAATTGAGAGAGAGAGATCAGATGGAAAGTTTAATAAAAGTATTGTATATTAAATTTTTAACTTTTTTAGGTTCTCATTTCTGTTTTATAGATTAAACCCCTTGGAACCTGCTCATACACCCCTTTCAGGTAACCCTTTTGGGGAATTATTCCCTTACTCTCCTAATGTGCTGGTGCATCATATGACCAGATGCCTTTAATCCACTGTCAAAAGTCAGGATTTTAGTTATTACTACCATTTATTCTCTCAGTCAGCTCTGCCTTTCATATCAAGCCATACTAGAACAATCAAGACTGCATTGCTACGTGGTTTTTGGGAGGTGGGAGATTTTGAGACGAATAAAAGATCTGTGAATTAAAGACCATCTGCTATGTGATTGTACTCTCATTCTTTTGAGTTGTGTAAAATAAAGACCTCTTACAGCACCTTGCAGTGTTTGCTCATCTGCAGGACCAGCCCCTGCTCCACAAATTCAACACAACCGGACTTTGGCAGGGAGGATCTAATTTAGCTAAAGGGAATATATGCATCAAACAAAAGAGAAAACGGATGAAAAAAACATGCAATTATGTCCTTGATCAGGTTAAGCTTCCCTTTGCCAGTGCTCCAAACCACCAGCATTTGCGAATCAGCCTCCAAATGGGTGGCGTCTAGGAGCTGGGCCAGTCCCGAAAAGCATTCCCCCTTTCCCCACAGCTTTCACTGCCATCTCTACATTTCTCATTCCTCAGATCAGCGTCCAGGCCTCTCCTCTCCTCCCCTCTCCCAATCCCTTGCTCCCTGTTCCAGATAATGGAGCACTCTGCCTCTGTTAGGCTGCCAAGGGTGCAGCTCTGCCGGCTAGTAATGACCTGAGGGGATGGCGCGTGACAGGCCGGCTATAATAACGCCTCCAGCCACGGACAAAGCAGCCCCCAGGGCTCTATTTTTAAATACTTTATACTTTACAGCAGGGCTAAAAGTCATTTATTGTTTTGTAGGTCATGTCTATGGATGGGCAATGGTGTGTGGGTAAGTACAGAGCGAGAGGCAGTGAAGACACATCCTAGTCACTCGAGGTGAGTGTTTGCATAAAAGGAGGACCGCTTTCTTTAACAGGAACAGAAGGATTTAAATTCAGCCGGTTGAGCGGGTTCAGTTGCAGCGTCACTGGAGGGAGTTTTGCTGTAAATGTGACTGTTCACAAAAGATGTTAAATTCATTAAACAGCAGCGCTGTTGCGCAAGGTCTTCCCTTTGAGTGTTCTGCAAGTCATTTGCAAAGATGGCTGTAAAGCAGAAACATACAGAAAGTGTGTCGGAGGTGGTCGCTCTGTTCCCCTGCGGCGCAATGGTTTTTCTGTCAGCATTTTCACTCTTCAACCCCTCCAACAGAATCAGTTCAGCCCTGTTAGTGCCTTACATGATTAAGCAGGGCCATTTGACATGACTGACGGATACTTCCACCAAACTCTCTCCAAAATAGAAGGGATGGTGTTAAATGGAGAGGAGATCTTAGGGGGTTTATAAATATGTATATCCCTGCTGAAAAATCCAGAATTGCTGGTCACCAGCATAAGGTAAGTTTTGCATGCTAGGACCAGCATGGGATTCTGATGGACCATGTTTTGCACGCTCGGGATGCTGGTGTGCTGGTGGATCAGTATATGTTATCTTTTGGGTGCTGGTATGATCTCAGCAAGACCACAATGAAACTTGTGTGCACTCAAAAAAATGAACGAGGAAGGTTGTGCACTTTACATAATATATTTAGTTTAATTATAATAATTATGTTTTTTTACTTGAAATGTTTTTTTCTATTAAGGTCCACGTAATTATGTCTCAACTTAACAGTACAAAATCCTAACGCGTTGTCTAAACACAAACCATTTATGTTAAGTAAAAAATTCTTACATCCAGAGGGTGGCAGTATAGTGCGACACCAACTTCCATTTTGCCCTAACTTTATTTGATTGTGTTCAATCTTCTTAAGTATATGTAAAATTTAAGTTTACTTAATCTGTTTGTGTTGGATTACATGATTGATTTGTGTTGCATTACATGATTGATTTGTGTTGCATTACATGATTGATTTGTGTTGCATTAATTGAAACTGGGCAGTGCTTGTAAGTTCCCAGCATGCTTTGCATATGGTCGAATTAAGAGAGAATAAATGTTAAAATTAAGTGTTATTTTATGTTTTTTTTTTTTTTTGAGAAAATTAGAAAAGGGGAAGACTTAATAGTGTGTAATTGTGTTTAATGTTCAATTACATTGGAATTATTAGAATCGTTTAAATTACAGTGGGTTACCATTGTGGAGAAGAGTGGAGCATTTTGTTTGACTGTGGACTGATTTCATTATTTTTAACTGCTTTGGTTGAAGGGGCATGTATATCTTAGCATTTAAGATACTAAAATGTGCAACTGCTAACAAATTGCTAGCTATAGTCTATCAATTTAATTATGTATCACTAAAATAAATGAAATATTAATGGATGAATAAATATAAAAAAATACCTGAATCATGTCAGGAAGTCTTTTTAAAAAATACTTTGAGACTACTTTTATTGGGTCTCTTAAAATGACTTAATTCCATGATGTTGAAGTTACATGAACAAATTATGTTTGTTTAACGTAACCCAGTTATGTGGAACCTGTTGACAAAAAAAAAAAAAAAAAAAAAAATTAAAGCCTACATATCATTTTTTTTGAGTGTGTGTACATATCACATTTCTTAGTGTGTGTTCATCATTAAATAAAGACCAAGACAATTTTCCAATTAATTTTAATAAATTATTTAGAAAAGAAAACAGGTTGCAGGTTACGGGAAATATTGGTACAGTGCAAAATCCTCAGAGTAAAAGTAATGCAGAAGCAGTTTTGCAGTTAGTTAAAAATAAAGTAGATTCACTCTACAAGTGATGTTTGACCATTACTGATGACTCCTGAGGTTAACAAGCAGAATCATTGAAGATAAGAGGAACAACAAGAACAGAAAAAAAGTTAAGAGAAGAGCCTTAGATGAAATCAATGCAAATAAATTCAATGATATCTCACCAGAGGATGCTTAAACAACTCCATAAACAGCATAACCATGTTTACTGATTATAAAGTAGTAGTTATTTTATATGGTACATGTACAAAAGTTGTTGAAGTCTGTTTGTAGCCACCATTATGGTGAATAATGTTCCCTTTAGTTGGGCACTTGGCCCTTGATATTGGTTAAATTAAGTATCTTTCAGCAATTGGTGAAAGGTGTCACAAGTGGTTCCAGTAAAATAGTGTACCAAGACGAATGACTCAAAAGAAAACAGTCTTTCATATACACTCACCTAAAGGATTATTAGGAACACCATACTAATACTGTGTTTGACCCCCTTTCACCTGCCTTAATTTTACGTGGCATTGATTTAACAAGGTGCTGAAAGCATTCTTTAGAAATGTTGGCCCATATTGATAGGATAGCATCTTGCAGTTGATGGAGATTTGTGGGATGCACATCCAGGGCACGAAGCTCCCGTTCCACCACATCCCAAAGATGCTCTATTGGGTTGAGATCTGGTGACTGTGGGGGCCATTTTAGTACGGTGAACTCATTGTCATGTTCAAGAAACCAATTTGAAATGATTTGAGCTTTGTGACATGGTGCATTATCCTGCTGGAAGTAGCCATCAGAGGATGGGTACATGGTGGCCATAAAGGGATGGACGTGGTCAGAAACAATGCTCAGGTAGGCCGTGGCATTTCAACAATGCCCAATTGGCACTAAGGGGCCTAAAGTGTGGCAAGAAAACATCCTCCATACCATTACACCATCACCACCAGCCTGCACAGTGGTAACAAGGCATGATGGAGCCATGTTCTCATTCTGTTTACGCCAAATTCTGACTCTACCATCTGAATGTCTCAACAGAAATCGAGACTCATCAGACCAGGCAACATTTTTCCAGTCTTCAACTGTCCAATTTTGGTGAGCTCTTGCAAATTGTAGCCTCTTTTTCCTATTTGTAGTGGAGATGAGTGGTACCCGGTGGGGTCTTCTGCTGTTGTAGCCCATCCGCCTCAAGGTTGTGCGTGTTGTGGCTTCACAAATGCTTTGCTGCATACCTCGGTTGTAACGAGTGGTTATTTCAGTCAAAGTTGCTCTTCTATCAGCTTGAATCAGTCAGCCCATTCTCCTCTGACCTCTAGCATCAACAAGGCATTTTCGCCCAGAGGACAGCCGCATACTGGATGTTTTTCCCTTTTCACACCATTCTTTGTAAACCCTAGAAATGGTTGTGCATGAAAATCCCAGTAACTGAGCAGATTGTGAAATACTCAGAAATATTGATGGAAATTGAAATTGATCTGAAATTGCCCCCTATACCCTTAAAAAGGGCACTATTTGAGAGGACAGCCATTTGTGTTGGTGTCCAAAACCATATTGGACATTATCAAGTGTATTCATTCAAGGTATACTGTGATACCTTTCCAGTGAAGGAACCAGCATAATCGTCTGGCACCAACAACCATGCCAAGCTCAAAATTGCTTAAATCACCTTTCTTTCCCATTCTGACATTCAGTTTGGAGTTCAGGAGATTGTCTTGACCAGGACCACACCCCTAAATGCATTGAAGCAACTGCCATGTGATTGGTTGATTAGTTAATTGCATTAATGAGAAATTGAACAGGTGTT
The DNA here is from genome assembly GCA_026230005.1 of Gila orcuttii. Taxonomy (NCBI): domain Eukaryota; kingdom Metazoa; phylum Chordata; class Actinopteri; order Cypriniformes; family Leuciscidae; genus Gila; species Gila orcuttii. The sequence continues at coordinate 25,891,221 of JAPDVR010000011.1, forward strand.
CCTAATAATCCTTTAGGTGAGTGTAATAATCCACAGTAGTACACAGGAGAAACTCAGGGGAAAACACAACCACGATACATAGATGACAGGGATCACATAACTAAGGCCTTTTCCAGACGAATACATTTTCGTTTGAAAACGCATCTTTTTCTTTGTTTTGGCCTTCCGACCACACTGAGACGGTGTTTTTATGAATGAAAACTAAGCTTTTTGAAAATGCTCTCCAAAGTGGGTAAATTTGAAAACGCCGTTTTCGAGTTGTAGTGTGGACTGTCAAAACGGATATATTTAAAAACAATGACTTAAGTTTAGTCATGTGACGCATATTGTACCAATAGATATCCATGTTTATACCGGTATTGTGGCTGTTATGTGCTATTCACTTTCACACTGTTGCTAAAATATGTTACCATATTCATAAATATGAAATGTAGTTTGCGGACCAGACAGAAGTTGTCGGCGATTCTTTCTTTTGTAAAGTCATGCAGTGTGAAACCCCCTGTCGCCGATCCATCGTGCAGTGTGAACACAACAGCAACTGAATGTTACCCCAGATAGTCATGCAGTGTGAAAAGAACAGTGACCCGACTACTTTGAAAATCGTGTAATGTAAACTCGGCATTAGGCTCTTTGTCTGCAATGGGCTCTGGCATAGAGACTGTCGAGGGTGTGGGAGGCGGCTGGCTGGGCTCTGGATCCGGAGTGGGGCTGGTGATGTCCTCCTCAGCTGGGTAGATGGTGAACGCCAATTCGTTGTTCACCAGCACCCACTCTACAAATATGGTTGAAATTTTCCCGAGGACCATCACCGGGCAGGTGTGCCTTGGATTGCTCTCTGAGGCTGGTGTAGTAGAAGATGCAAAGCGAGTGATCCAGGTGGTGGAGAGGCATAGCAGATCTAAGATGCCTCTCATGTGGACCTCGATGTTACACTGCTCCTGCTCTAAGCAGAGCAGTTGGACTGCTAGTAATTACATTTTTTTTGTCGATTGGTTCTTCTGTAACAGAGTTGTTGTGGTAAGCATGCACGAACATGAAGATACGAATAAACACGTCTTTATTATAATCCAACAAACACAGGAACTCACATAGGAATAAACGCTAACCACTTTAACAAATAAACGAGAACCGACAACTGAACTGAACATAACAGGGAATATTAATACCAGGCAAACATAATGACAGACAGGTGCAACTCATAAGTAACCATGGATGCAAAGAGGACATAATCACTAACCCACAAAACTAAACAGAGTAGGGAAAATGGAAACTATAGAAAACAAAGCAAAATATCAAAATAAGAATGACAATAATCACTGTTGAGTCTTTTTTGAGTATGAGTGTCACATGACTTGGTTCAAATTTTCTTTGCTCCTTTTGTCAGCCTGACCTAAAACCAGCACATTCGTCCATGGTGCTGAACATTCTGACTTTGCAGAAAATATATCAAATATATAAAAAATCCTTTGAATAGGTTTTACTTAAGTCTATATTATATAAAAAGTGACATGAAATTATTTTTTTGCTGATCATTTTCCACTCTAGGCTGTTTACGGGTGAAATAGAGAGTCAGGAAATAATTTCAAGTTACGTGTTCCCTGGCAACAGCCTACACATCCCAGCATAAACGCTTTTATTTGTTATTAAACTGGCTATGTTCACAAACCACTATAATTTGAACAGAAAAGCAGACAATTCTAATAATTAATAACCATTGCCTGTGGGATTCAGCAAAACAAAAGTTTTATTCAAATTCTGAAAGGATTATGTAGTTTAACGCCAAAAGAGGGTTTGCTCTGGCTCAAGCTGTTAGTAAATCTGGCCCAAAATCTCTTTCACCATCATGCTATTATTACGAAGACAAAATAACCTAGACCAGCAGTTATGGTTAGCTTTTCCTTCTAAAAGCAATAAGAATCCGTAGCAGTCAGTTGTCTGAGTAAAAAAATTAAGTTTTAAATTTTTTTTTTAAGTTCTTAAGTCCGTGGCCAGGGGAAGGCTGTAGGCCTAGCCCAGACGTACTGTACACACGTTCTTACCTAGAAAGCCCTAAACGGTCTACCTCCTTTCTATTTAATGAGTTTCTATCACGCTACAATTCATCACACTCTTTAAGGTCACAAAACTCTGGACTTTTGATAGTACCAAGGATATCAAAGTCTACTAAAGGAGCTAGAGCTTTTTTGAATTTGGCTCCTAAACTCTGGAATAGCCTTCCTGATCATTTTCGGGGCTCAGACACACTCTCTCTGTTCAAACCTATTTTAAAAACACATCCCTTTAGACAATCATTCACATAATGCTTCTCATAAACTTGTACTACAATTATATCTCATGAAATAATACCAACTATACATGATCATCTTTTGCCTAAAATGCTAAGAAAAGCAGCTATGCAATTTTTTTTATTTTGCTTCCCTGTTTCTACCTCGGGATGCCCATCCTGGAGTAACTACAGATTGTACCAGATCCAGTTTGGATCCAGCCTTTGCAATGTTTTCAGGTGACACCAACAATTGCAAAGATTTCAGATGACAGCAATTTTGAATCGACACCCAAAACGTTCAAATTTTATCCTATTATTGTAATATTATCCTTATATTGAAATCATTACGAGCACAATTTGTAATTTCTGCCTAACTGGAAGTTAAATAACCACATAACTATACAGCTGCATAATACTGCCATGGACATTACTTTCATACACTCATCTCTGGCTGATAACAGAATACTTCCTAAATTGAAACACTAAAATAAGCATTTTCTGTAAAGCTGCTTTGAAACTATTGTGAAAAGTGCTACAAATTAACTTTTACTAGTAAGGGTAGTATGCTAGTATAGACCTTATTCAGAGCAGCACCACGAAAGATTTGAAAGCAAGGCTTTGTAGGATTGACTTAACGTGTTTTCAATGACATCCGCTGTAAAAAAGATGCACAAAACTCGTAGATCACATATAATATTCCACAGCTCATACTGTCTGGAGTGTTTTGTCTACTGAAATATATTGGAAAGATATTTTTGCAGTGTTTCTTTAGATTACAAATTAAATAACATTAAATAACAGTACAACCCACTGAAGAGATGTAGGTCTATTGGTTCTTCTCATTTCTTATTTGTGCATCCTCGTTACCTTTCCTTGCTTCCTTTCCTCGCGTCTCAGCTCCACCCCCTGTAGGATACGAGGGAAGGCTGCAAGGAAAGAAAAGGAGGACGGAGGAATCCAATGAAATCTTTTTTATACATTGGAATACTTGATCACTAGAGCATCACTTTACAGCGACATCAGCAGCGCTCAAAGGTTCTGCACTTATGTTGTTGAAGTTTGGTTATTCAAGAAATTCATAATGAATAATAATAAAGCAAGATAACCTGTTAAAATATGTGCGATGTGTGGTTTATATAAATGGCAAAGGTAAAGTATAAATTAAAATTATTGTGACCGATGTGAAGGGGGAGGAGAATTGATACGTGTGTCACGTTTAGTCGATAAAACACTTCCGCAAAGAATACACCCGTGTATCCTCGCTTATAACTCCTCTGGAAGCCTCCTCTCTCCTCGATCCTCGCCTGCTCGCGGTGCAATTAGAGAATTGAGATGCCATTCAAGATGGCTGAGCTCGATCGGTTTCCGGGTCATAGGATGGAGGAGCGAGGAAACGAGGAGGGATATTGAGAAGCATCCTATGTCTATCCCTCACACCCTCGCTTTCATTCCCCTTTAAATATCAAAGATGGTGCTTTAAATAAGGTCTATGGTGGACACAGAAACATAGTGTCACTAACTCCGTTACCTCCCTCTCTGGCCAGCAGAGGGCGCCCTCGCCCGAATATTGACTCTTTCCTGTTTACACTACATTTCCCAACAACCCCAGTTTTGTCTCTGATCACTATGCCCAGCTGTAGGTCATTCATCTGGCTTTATAGCTGCGTTGCACGCAGTTCTCTGTGCGAAGTCTTGTTTTGCTACTGTGAACATTACCAAGCGTTTATCCCTGTGATTGCCTGATTGTTGCTGACCCCTTCTGTCTTTGATATCTCCTTGTCTGCCGCCCGCCTACAATACCCCTGTCTTGTTCTCGGACTCTGACTGTTATCCGCCTGCCCTGATCTTCTGCCTGGTATTTGTATTACGACTTAGCCCTGTCTTCACTGCTGTGTTTGCTGGTTTTGACCCTTGCCTGTTGGACTACTCTACTAAATAAAGAAAGCTGCAAATGGATCTCTATGACTCGGATGATTCACAACAATAGGCTGTGTCCGAAATTGCCCCCTATACCCTTAAATAGGGCACTATTTGAGAGGACAGCCATTTGTATTGGTGTCCAAAACCATATTGGACATTATCAAGTGTATTCATTCAATCCCATAATGCACCGGAATAACAAGTGTTCAACTGATGTACACTCAAAGGCAAGAGCATACCCACAATGCACTGTGAGAGTCACACACCGATTGAATTGTCTGATCTGAAGATGGTACCCAATCATCCATCCATCCATTTTCCAAGTCGCTGGTTCAATGTGGCTACAGCGTAATATCATACAGGTAGTGTATAAATTCCTTTTTAATTGATTTGGCCTATTGAATTGTTTAATTAGGGTTTATACATGCTAGTTTCCATGACAGAATTATAAATCTTTTCATTACTACTGGAGCTTCCAGTTTGCTAAGTTTCAAATGATTATTAAACAGCAAGCACAAACCATGCAAATCAAATCAAATTTTATTTATAAAGCACAATTAAAATCAACCTTGGTTGGCCAAAGTGCTGTACATGAAAGAAAAACATCTCGGGTTATGACTATAACCCTTGTTCCCTGAGAAGGGAACGAGACACTGCGTTGTTGAAAACCACTCTTTGGGGATGCTCCCTTAGCGTGCGCCTCTGAAGTATGAATGAAACTAATCCAATCCTGATTGGTGTTGCGTCATGACGTAACATGTGACGGCACATAAAAGTGACGCTGGCACACACACACATTAGCCTCGCGATGAAGCAAGCTGCTCCTAGGCATAGAGGGGCGTGGCAAGACGACGCAGTGTCTCGTTCCCTTCTCAGGGAACAAGGGTTATAGTCATAACCCGAGACGTTCCCTTTCGAGGGAACTCGCACTGCGTCGTTGAAAACGACTCTTTGGGGAACGAATGCCCACTAGGCCACGCACCGAAAAAGGCCTGCCCTAGAGCAGTGGTTCTCAATCCTGGTCCTGGGGACCCACAGCTCTGCACAGTTTGTATCTCTCTCTCATTTAACACACCTGATTCAGATCATCAGTTCGTTAGGAAAGAGCTCTATGAACTGAACTGGGTGTGTCAGATAAAGGAGGCATATAAAATGTGCAGAGCTGTGGGTCCCCAGGACCAGGATTGAGAACCACTGCCCTAGAGTGAAACTGATCTCAGTCACTCAGCTAGGACTAGAGCACACGTGCGCCAGGCGTACTAGGGAGGTGCAGGCTATAAACCTGATAAAAGTGTGCGGGGTAGCCCAACCAGCTGCCTCACAGATCTCCTGGAGGGGCACTCCCGAGAGGAGGGCCCTAGAGGACGCCATGCCTCTAGTAGAATGAGCCCTTACGGCCAAAGGTGAAGGCAAATTGCGCACCTTGTAGGCCTACTTAGGGTTTGTATAGCCGGGAGCCCCTAATAGGTGACCCAAAACACACTACAGTAGGTCCAACCTCCTCCAAGAAGAGGACCTCTCAAGGTAAATACTCGGAACTCTGACTGGCAGAGCAAGGAACCTCTCCTTTTCTGCCGACACATGAGGTGAAGGATGAAATACTTGCAGGACCATGGACCTAGCCATGTTAGATTACACTTAAGGCACATAGCTGGGTCTCGGATGCAGGATGGCCTTAACTCCGCCGGGGGCAAACCCCAAGCAAACTGGTGATAATGCCAGAGCTTGGAGATCTCACAGTCTCTTTAAAGAAATAGCTAAGAGAAAGGCTATCTTGAACGTGAGGTCCAAGGTGAAGCCGACTGGAGGTATTCGAAGGGAGCCAGGGATAGCCCTTCGAGAACCACGCCAGGTCCCAGGAAGGAAGGTCGGTCTCATCCTCCAAATACCATGGAGAAATAGTATGACCAGTTGGTGCCTCCCCAAAGGCCCAACATTTAGTGGTGCATGGAACGCCGCAATGGCAGCCACGTACACCCTACGTGTGGACGGGGAGCACCCTACGTGCCACTTGAGGCCATATAATCTCCTAGTATACAGAGCCCAAGAGATAAGTATGGTTTCGACCACCCCAGATGATAGCCCAGCATCTAGGTACTGAGCCCCCTCAGAGGCCAGACCCACAATTTCCACAGCTCCGGGCGAGGATGGAATATAGTGCCCTCCCCCTGAGACAACAGATCCCTCCTCAGAGGAATCTGCCATGGCGGAGCTATCAGGAGTGAAATTAAGTCTGAAAACCATACTCGGGCTGGCCAAAACGGGGCTACCAGAAGAAGACTGATGCCCTCCTGACGGACCCTCTCCAGGACTCCCGGGAGCAGAGCGATTGGGGGAAAAGCGTACAGGCGAAACCTCGACCAGGCTTGTACCATGGCATCCAACCCCAGCGGGGCTGGATGAGTGAGGGAGAACCAAAGTGGACAGTGGGACGTCCCTCGAGACGCAAACAGATCCACTTCCATTGGTCCAAACCTCTGCCATATCAACTCCACCACCTCTGGATGGAGTCTCCATTCCCCGGGCCTCAGCCCATGCCTCGACAGGATGTCTGCTCCCTGATTCAGAACCCCCGGGACATATATTGCCCTAATAGATAATATTTTCCCTTGGGACCATAAAATGATCTGATGCGCCAATCTGGATAGAGGGCGCGATCTGAGTCCCCCTTGTCGGTTCAGATAAGCTACCACTGATGTATTGTCCGAACGTATCAAAAGATGTGGTAACCTTTGCTGTCTGGGAGGAAGCTCCTCAGAGCCCTGAACACCGCCAACATCTCTAGGCAATTTATATGCCAAGAATGATGATGGTCCTGCCACAGACCCCTGGCAAAGCGTCCGTCCAAGACCGCGCCCCAGCCAGTGAGGGAAGTGTCTGTTGAAACAGTTTTCCGGTGACATGACGCCCCTAACACTGGCCCTTGGGACAAAAACCAAGGTTTCTTCCATATTAATGGAGAACGAAGGCATCTGCGCGTAACCTTTATTATACGGAACGGATTCCCCTTGGGGGAAAACCCCTTGGCTTTGAGCCACCACTTAAGGAGCCTCATGTGAAGCAGCCCTCAGAGGTCCTACACTACAATTAGGATCTCTTTCCCAAAGCCCTCTTCGCCTGAAGGACGGCCCTCAGGTCGCCCTTCTGGCTGGAGGACTTCGGTTGAGAGCGTTTCCTCTGTTGCCAGGCTCCCGCAGGAGGGGCTCTAGAGGCAACACTCCCTTTTTGCTCTTGCCGATGGGAGGAGCTGGTTGACGGCTGAGGCTGGCCACTTGGACCAGCTCTCCTAGATCCAGATTTAGAGCGGCGAGGGAGATACTGTGGGAAAGCCGCTGACTGTTTTTTTGCCTCCTGAAACCTGTCGACGACTGTAGTGACAGCATCGGAGAACAGGCCAGAAGGTGATAGCGGAGCGTCCAACAGACAATATTTGTCTTTCTCTTTTATACTGGACAAATTTAGCCACAGATGTCTCTCCGTAGCCACCATAGCTGACATAGACCGGCCTATGGCACGTGCCGTCTCTTTAGTGGCCCGGAGAGACAAATCTGTGGCTCTTCTCAACTCCGCGAAGTCAGCAGGAGTTGGTCCCTCGCCCTCGTTTAGATCTTTAAAAAGATCGGCCTGGTACGCCTGCAAAATCGTTATAGAGTGCAGGCACGCACCAGCCTGACCAGCCGCCATATAAGCCCGGCCAAGCAGTGCAGAGGTGTCCCTGGTTTGTTGGGCAGCGCCGGGGCTTTAAGTGAAGATGCCGCATCAGGAGAAAGATAGCTCGCTAAAGCTTCCTCCATCTGCGGCATCTTGCCACAACCCGCCTCTCTCGCACCCACCACATTCCACCGGGCACTCGGGCACCAGGCACTCATCACGGGCAGAAGAAGCCGCATCGCGGGCTTCTGCGTCGTGAACGAGTGTTATAGAATATGCGGATGATGAACGAAAAAGTGCCTCGGCAGTCTCGTTCTCATTCGCGAGATCCTTCTGCGATCCCCACAATCTAAGCCGCAGCGCCGCCTCACGGACACGGGACCCGAATCGCGGGGATCGCGAGCCTGGCCATCATCAGAAAATATAGCCAAGCGGGAGCGCAGCACTCTAATAGGAAGTGCTTCACAGTGTTCACAGGCAGCCCCCTCGAGAGCTGCCTGTGCGTGCTGCGCCCCTAAACAATACACACACAACTGATGCGTGTCCCCACCCGTGAGATATCTATGGCAGGGGTGCACACACTTAGTGTATTGTTCACTCGCCATAATATAGAGCTTTGCACAGACAATACAACACCAAATAAGACAGACAGCATAAAGTCACTTTTATGTGCCGTCACATGTTACGTCATGACGCAACACCAATCAGGATTGGATTAGTTTCATTCATACTTCAGAGGCGTACGCTAAGGGAGCGTCCCCAAAGAGTCGTTTTCAACGACGCAGTGCGAGTTCCCTCGAAAGGGAACAGGAAGGAAAAAAAATTTGATAGAAAAATAAAAATAAAAATTAAGACAATAAGCACAGTAGAGCTACAAAGAATTAAAAGCACAAGAGAAAAAATGGGTTTTAAGCATGGATTTAAATTCAGTTAATGTAGAAGCAGTTCTAACATGTAGAGGCAGGTTGTTCCACAACTTCGGGCCAGCCACTGCAAAAGCTCGATCACCTCTGCATCACAAGCGAGATTGAGGGAAGGACAGAAGATGTTGATCTCTGGACCGAAGCGATCTGGGAGGATTATGCGGTATGATCAAGTCAGAGAGATATTTGGGGGCTTGATTACAATGGGCTTTGTAGGTGAAAGTTAAGATTTTAAAGTCAATTCGATAACGGACTGGCAGCCAGTGTAGAGAGCACAAAATTGGGGTAATATGATCACATTTACGGCTGCCAGTGAGCAAAATTTTGGACCATTTGAATCCGAGAAATTGCAGACTGAGGGAGACAATATAGTCAGTTGCAGTAGTCCAATCTTGTGGAAATTAAAGCATGAATGACTGTCTCAAAGCTGTCTCTTCTTAATTTTTTTTTAACTTTGGCAAGCCGACGAAGATGATAAAAACTAGCGCTAACTGAACTATTAATTTGTTTAATTTAAGACTGCTGTCAAGATAAAAACCCAAATTTTTAACGTTGGTTGTAAGGTATGGTGTGAGGGTTCCTAGGTCAGTACAATTACCATTAGAGAGGACCATTAGATATTTTGGACCAAATAGAATGATTTGGGTTTTGTCATCGTTCAATAGCATGAAATTATTTGTAAGCCACAGTTTAAGTTCATGAAGACATGCATCTAATCTCTCAAGTGCTTGGCTGTCTTTGTGATTTATTGGTATGTAGATTTGGGTGTCATCCGCGTAGCAGTGGTAAGACACACCAAATCTACTCATGATAGTTCCCAAGGGTAACATGTACAGAGAGAATAATAAAAGCGCAAGAACCGATCCCTGGGGCACACCACATGTAAGGTGGGTTGCTGAGGATGTTTGTGCGCCTATATTAACTGAAAAACTTCTGTTAGATAAAAAGGCCTGGAACCATTTAAGTACCATGCCAGTGATACCAATTGACCGCCCCAGTCGAGATAAAAGGATCTTATGGCCAACAAAATCAAATGCTGAACTCAGATCTAATAGCACTAAGGCTACAGTGTCCCCAGCGTCAGTAGTCATGAGAATATCATTGAGGACTTTTAGAAGAGCAGACTGTGAAGGGGTTTGTAGCCAGACTGAAAGATGTCAGAGATAGAGTGAGTGAGCAGATAATTCTGCAGCTGTATAAAAACAGATTTTTCGAGAATTTTAGATATGAAAGGTAGGTTGGATATGGGTCTATAATTCTCATATACAGTACAGAAGGATCAAGTGAAGGCTTCTTGAGAATGGGAGTCACGGTGGCGACTTTAAAACAGTCTGGTACAGTTCCAGTCGCAAGAGAATTGTTGATAATGTTCACAATGTCAGATCAAACAGTATCGATAACCAGTTTTAAAAAGCGAGAGGGAAGAATATCTTGGGGAGAGAAGGTAGACTTTAATTTCAAAGTTATTTCACTGCATGTCTGGAGGAAGACCGGCTCGAAAACGCTCCACTGTACCCTAGAAAAAATAGGATCAGGTGCCAGCTGTATCGAGGTGAAAGCATGAGCTCGAGTGGTGTTGATTTTATCAGCGAAGAAATTATGAAGATTTTCACATTCAGGTGGGAAATCATGAACTGAGATTTAACAGAGGGTTCTGGAGCAATGTGAATTCCTCTTAATGATGTCAGACAGGAATTTGTTCTTTGCTGCCCTTACTTTGCTGTCACATGCAAATGCCCTTTCAGTGCACTCCGTGTCCGAATTCACTCACTTGTTTTCATTCACTCCTTCAAGGGGACTATATTAGTTGGGCAATGTAGGGAAATAGTGAATTAGGGTATTAGGGTATAGGGGGCAATTTCGAACACAGCCATAGGCTATACACCGCTTGGGAGCAGACTGCACGCGCATTGTAGTGGCAGAAAGTGAGTGAACAGTGGTAACAAGTGGAGGAAAATGAGAAACTAAATTAGAGAAAAAATGTCTTGTGCCTTTGGGTGTCAGAATCGGAATGCAAAAAAAGAAAAAGAAAGATAATTTTTAAAGAATGCCGTGTATAAACCTTCCTTGTTCTGTTAACTTTATTAAATTTCATTTTCAGTAATACTTGCTTGCTTACTAAACATTAGTATAACTGATTAGCCTGCTAGTCCAGCATACTGATTACCACTACAAAATGAAAACTGGAAAGGCTATTTTGATTATAAAAAAAAAGAAAAAAGATCACGGTACTGAGATTTTCAAATTTTTTAACTGGCCTTACAAAGGACTACCTATTGGGAGTAGAGGAAGAGGATTGTGTGGGAGGATTTTGCATGAAATTGAAATGAGAGCAATGAAGAAACATAGAGTATTGTAAAGAAAATTGGAGCAGAATGTGTCCCAAGCAAGTAAATATGAAGAAAAACTGGTTAGGTGAGTTTAGTTTATGCTTGACAAACTAGATTGTGACTTGCCGAATTAATAAAGAATTTAGTGTTTTTTTTTTTGTTTTTTGTTTTTTTGTGTGTGTGTGTGAGAGTGAGTGTGTGTGAGAGTGTGAGTGAGTGTGAGTGAGTGTGAGTGAGTGTGAGTGAGTGTGAGTGAGTGTGAGTTGAGTGTGTGTGAGTGTGTGTGAGTGTGTGTGAGTGTGTGTGAGTGTGTGACCAAGGTAAACCCGACATTATGGGGATGAAATGTCCATCATAAAGATGGCAATATCCGAAATTCTTGTCCTTGTGGGTACAAGTGATGTTTTTGGAAAATCTAAAAATGCAGAAAGTTTTCTGTGATGAGTTGGTTTAGGGTTAGGGTTAGTGTAAGGGGATATAATATACAGTTTGTACAGAATAAAAATCATTACGTTTATGAAAAGTTACCCGAAAAAAAAAACACAATGTGTGTGTGTGCACGCGGTAACTCTGGAGAATGAGCTCAGCTGGTAAAAGAGAGTTAACAGAGAGCTCTTGGGAGTAAGGGACGAAGCTGAAAGAGTGCAGAATCATACTTCACCTCATTGATTTTTTCGATCGGTTTAAAGAAGGAGCACTTTAGGCCAAGAGCTCACCACTGAGCCATCAGTCCTCTGCTGGGTTAACTGAGCACCACGCTGCCATGTTGCAAGTAATTACAGCACACACACCATCACACCAGCTGAGATGTGCTCTGCTATCCTATAATTATATCATAATCTGTTCTTTGTTCATTTTCTAGAGTTTGGACACAATGTGTAAATTGTCTTTCAAATACTCTGCCTTTTAAATAATAAAATGATATTTAAGAAGCTTCATTCATGATAACAAGGAGTCAAGACCTTTAATTAAAAACTCAAACACAAATATATATCAATTGATGAATGGTAACTATATATTGTGCTAAAATAATGAAATATAATATAAAAATGTGGTATCATTTAAATCATCTAAATTGTTTTTTATTATTGTTACAATCCACTCACTTTATTGGCAGCATATTCATCACATGTCATTTAGTAACAAATGACTTTCTAAAGCAAATATTGATTGGGACAACTCCATTGTCATACTGTTTACCTACCTGCCAATAAGCTATGCACCTTTGAGAGGCTCATCGGTATTGTACATATTTGTAGCACATCTGACATTTTGAGCATTCCATTATATTACATCTGACAAGTGTTGCCCCTGCTCCTTGCTGTGTGAAATATAGATTTTCTATGTTCTCCAGGATTCTTGTAATCCACACCTATTATCTTACACACTACAGGGTTGCTTTATAATAGTATAGATGATAATTAAATAATAATTATAAAGCATACACCAGCACACCTCTCTACAGACAGAAGCCACATGCACCCTACATGCCAAGAACAATACATCCTGTGATTTATTACATGTGGGTGTGTGTGCATGAACATTTGAAAATAAACTGGTTACTGGTAACACTTTGTTTTGATGGTCCCCTTTAGACATTCTCTTAAAAGACATCTTACTGATTATAAGTAACTTTGCAAGTATGTCAACTTATTCTACTAACCCAAACCCTACCCCTAACAGTCTACTAATAGTGGTAATAAAAGTTAGTTGGCATGTAGGTGCAACATTACTTATAGTGAACAAAATGTCTAAAGGGGACCATCAAAATAAAGTGTAACCTAATTATATACAATTGTCCAGTTAAGTTTTTTTCCCACTTTTTTTGTCTACTATTAAAACATGAAATATCAGAATGGCTGTCAAATAGCCTACTTATCCAGATCGTGTAGATGCAAATAGCTCAAGCTAGCAACATTTGTTATACAGAGAGGAGAAATAAGGGATGTGACATGCACACACATGCTGCATAACAAAGTAAAGTAAATCACCAGAGTAACAGCACAATGACCGGTTTGTGTTTTCGCGTTGATTGAATGATAACAAAGAGCACGAGTTACAAGCATCTCCTCATTTAACGACCCATTCGAGAGAGAGAGAGAGGGAAAGAAAAGGCAGGAACGAGTGGCAGGGCCTGGCGAACAGCTTGCCTCACCTCATTAAAAGCTTGTTGACGTCTTGTAAATTTTAGAGGAGCACGGGCTGGTTAAAATCCGCCGCCAAACTTACTCATAAGGGAAGAGGATAGATTCAGTCCCCGCCCATCAGGACCGAGCGATGGGCGAGAGGAAGAACAGCCATCTGAGGAGAAGAAAGAGATGCAAACAGAGATAGAGACAAAAAGAGAGATAGAGATGAGAGGGAAGCACCCAGACATACAGTACACAAGCCAACGATAAATAACAGACGTATAAATTGCCTCGTTTTCTTGTTTTGGGTGATGTCGATTTAGCTGCTAATTGGTGACAGAAACTGTCAAATGGGTGGCAGCAAGTGATTGCAGTGGCTTCTGTCAGGATTAGGTGAAAGGAAAAGAAAAAAAAATGCTTTTTATCTGAATAGAGAATGAGAGATATGCTGGCAGCTTCCTCCCATCTCCTCCCGTTGTCTCATATTTACCCAAAACACATTAAAAACACAAGGCAAAGAGAGCAAAAGAAACAATAAGCTTGGCATTATAGGCCCCAGTTCTCTCGCTGTCTCTCAAACTGATCAGTGTGTTTGTTTGTAGAATCTTTGTTTGTTTGCTTGCAGGAAGGAACTGAACACACAAACACCCGTGTTAACCTATTCAGAGTAAGAGAGGGAGAAAGAGAGTGAGAGAGAGAGAGATAAAGGCTGACTGACTGATCTCCTGGGGCCGTCTCCTCCAAACCCTGCCTTGACTCCCCCTCTGTCCCGGGGAATATTGAGATGAGCAGTAATTAGGCTTTGATACTCTGGCAAATGAACAGTAATTAGTGGCTGTGAGTGAGGCTCCTCTGTCTGAGCTGCTCATCCAATATTCACATCATTATTGAACATTAGGATTAGCTCTCTTCCATGCACAAATAGCATGGCACAAACACTGCCCGTGCAGATGGCGATGAGTGGGGGGGAGTGGGGGTTGGGTGACACTGGCGCATGTTTTGCGAGGAATGTGTGGATAAAAGTCAGATCTATGTAAGTATTGCGTGATACAGTATATCTAGAGGAGCAAGAGCGTGTGTGTGTGGGATGTAGAGATAGGTCACCCGTGTCTGGCCGTCTCTCAGAGGGGATTTTCTGGTTATTAGAGCAGCACCAGATCATGGGCCAATTATACAGAAAACTGTCAGTCAAGAGTGTGTGGCTACGTGATTAGAGCAAAAGGACAAAATCAGGTGAGGAGTGTGAATCTATCCGGGGCAGCTTTGATTTGCTAATGAGGGGAAGAGGGGATAGGACCGGGGCCACCATCCCCAGCTGTAGCCCCACTCGCCTGCCTTCATTTTCGCTCTGACCTTCTTAGTGGATGCTGCTTTTGATGCAGGAGGGAAACAAAGACAGGGAAAAGCTAGAGAACAGTGGATGACTCTCTCTCTCCAGGAGCGACGGGACCCCGGCCCTCAACGGTGCATGTGCCACAGGTCACAGTCCGTAAATGAGACCAATGCACCCTGCTAGCACAGAGAGGGCCAACAGCAATCAAAGTCAAGGCCCACTCTATTACTGCACGGGCCAAAGACTCCTTAATTACCCTTAATAGCTTAAAACACGCTAATTCCATCCACTACCCCCTCGAGTATTGCAAAAACACACCCACGAGTGGAGAGGAGGAGTTTAAAGGACAAGAGGAAGGAGGAACGGTGCATCAGCCCTCTCCTCCCAGAATACTTCAGGCCCAGACTAGTCCTCTCATTTAAAAAAAAAAAAAAAAAGGAAGAGCTGACGGTGGATCCTAATTTAGTGGCTACTGTTCGGGGGGCTGACACTGAGAGGCGTGGTGAGGGGTCTTTGTCAGCTCAGCCTTGCAGTGGTGGCACCGTCCGTGGGGTGGTTGAGGTTGCGGAGGAGAAGAGGATGGTGCAAGCGGAGACAGTGTGCGCGGCAGCCCTGCAGAAGCACACGGCAGGGGCCTGTAATGAATAGAGCGGGGGGACGGGAAGAGGGATGACAGCTCTGGCAGCTGATGCATGAGCTCCATGCTAATTCCTCAGCCTGGCCGTGATGGATTCTGAAATCTTGACCAGACGTCCCATTAGCCCCTGTCCGTGACAGCCCCAATAAAGATATTATCAAAATCCACTGAAACCTTTGAGGGAAGGCTAGGGGGCTGTGGCAGAGGGGCAGAGAGCAGGGTCAAAGCCAGAGAGTCTCATCTCCCAACGAGAGTTATTGATGAGTTAACCTCTTGGGCACGGGTTAGTGGTGATGGATATATTGGGACTGGAGAACCACACAAGATAATGAGACGAGCAGTGAATCACTGTCCCACCCCTGTTAAAAATAGAATCCACTGTATGTCCTGCAAATAGAGTTGTGTTTTGTTTCGGCGGCAGAGATTATTCATGAACAGCGGCCTGTGAAAGAAAATTATGTGCATATGCTGATGAGCACGCGTCTTGCGGTGAAGACAGGAAGTAGTTGCTCAGCTCAGCGAACCTGTGAATGCTTCGGTGTGACCCTCATTTCAATGCGCCGCTGTAATTCGGATACAAAGTCTGGTATCCTTAGTTACCACAGGACCCAGTCCAGGTGTGTTTACCATGAATCTTTTATCTTCCGCAGCGCATCAGGCTAATATTTTTGACAAGCGGCACAGGGGATATAAATGACCCAGGCTTCGGACAAATAGGAAAACTGGTGCCTTGGCGTGCGGCGTCAGAGCGAGGGCGTTGGGAAAGCCACACGATTCCCGTGGTTGACAAATAGGATGGGGAGAGCCGGGTAGGAAACCGAGAGAGAGGTTACAGTGACAGACAAGGAGCACAATTATCACACCATGATGAAAGAGCGTCGGCCGGCAAACTCCACACCGTTAATTACACTCCTTTTTCCACAGGACTCTAATGTGAGGAAAAACACGCAATGACAAGTGTGTAAAAGAGCAAGCAGTAAATTACTGTCAGGAAAAATAAACGGAGGAGCGTGCGGCCTGCTCAATGATTTACGGGGGCAATTAGTCACCGCCCCACGGAGATGCTGAGGACAGCAGCGGAGCGAGAGTGTCAGAGAGAGAGAGAGAAAGCAGAGGAGGAGGGGTGGATGGAGAAGGAGAGAGCGAAAGAATGATTGTGTGCATGAGGAAGATAGAGAGGTGCACTTCATCTGCTGCCGAGAAAAGACAAGGAAGGAGAAAGTAAGAGGAAACACTCAGGCTATTATGAATGACCTTCTGGATGCTTGCAGAACCTTATGTGCCCCTGATGTGCTATTTCTGTTCAGTTACCCGCTGACATAGTCACACATGGACACACGTGCCCCAGCCTAACGTTCTACAATTAAAACTGCTTACTTATCTGAAACAGCACAGGACAGCTCAACAGCACTGGTTAAAGTACTGCATAAGTGAATTTAATGCAGAAAAAAGTGAAACAAATGTGATGGCAGAATTTTTAAATAGCCGTGCTCCATCTGAGGGAGGCCAACACCTGCATCAGTAAAATAGGACAATAAACTACTGACTGCCATGCGCACTTACTAGAAGTTTCCCAAATGGTTGAATCTGATGTAAGTGCTAACAGAAATATCTGATCTTTGTGGAAGCAATACATGCTGTCATCATAGCAGATTTACAGTAGGACATGAATGGTCTTTAATCACTAAATGTTGAAATGAACAGTCCCACATGCAGACACACTTTAATGGGCCTTAATCGACTTTAAAAGTGACACCACAATGTCTCTGCAGATCAAAGCCGTTTCCTCTTCCACTGATGACGGCTGATTTCCTTTCTTGTGTTTGTAAACAGAGATTTCTAACAACGAGGTCTCTTTTTCTAAAGACACATGTCCCTCACTTTTTTTTATTCGTAATATGATGCACGTCAGCTTTTATCCCATATTAAACACATACCGTACGTTTAACAAATTAAGGCCGCTGGGAATATTCCCAGCCGCTGCTGAGCAGAATGACATTAAATCGCTTAAGACAGATTGTGTCATTCCATTTTTGTTAATTTCACCCATTCTGATTGAGTGAGCAAGTCAAGACTGTGTTTCTTTCAGAACAATGTGCTGCAGGAAGTGACAGAGACAGGCCTCAATAAGATACAGTCAGTTTGGGTCAATGCTTACAGATAACTGATGAAATAAAATCCTTTGTCAAGCGGGAAACTAACTGAAGACAGAAAGCTGTGCAACAGAGACGTCTGTACTAATTAGTCATGCTGATTGGAGGATGTCAGGTAAATCAGATGGCTTGAAAGTGATACATAATCCCAGTACAGTTAGAAACTACATGAATCTGTAGCCTTTATACATGTTTGGGGAAGCTACTTTAACACTGTAGCTTTTTGGAGCAACAAGCTATGCATAATTTAAAGTTATTAAATTACAGCTACTCTATCAGTTAACAAAAGAAGTATCAATGAAACTACTTTACAGGTAGAAATGATAAAAGGGGTTAATAATAAGGGGTTTTTGTGAATGAATATTGATTAAAGGTATAGTGAAAATAAAAATGAGCAAAAAAATAAATACATCTATTCTAAATAAACTGAAAACAGTAAAGAACGGCATTGTTTAAACATTTAAAAGCTACAATGAAAACAGCTGAAGTAATGTCACGCTATGTTGAACTATGCTGTATGTAAATGTTAGTAAAGTCTCTACTTTTATAATACCTATGCCAGTTAATAGCAGTCAAGGAATAACGTTTAAATGGTATTTGTGTTTTTCATGCTCTTATTATAGATTTAATCAGAAGTTCCCTGTTCTGTGTGTGACAGACCCTCACCCTGGACCCTCTGTGTGTCAGCCTTTTTCTGAAACTGTCAGCCCTGCTTTACCAGGAGAAAAGAGAAAACAGCTGGTGATGAGTCGTAGTTTGATGGGCGAAGAAGCCCTGGCAATCAAAGCTGAAAAACTATGGCAGCATTTTACCTTCAGCCTGCACTAGCTCTGGTCAAGGGCATCTTTCTCTGTGCGTGACGCAAGTCGATGCATCTTTGTCACAGGTGCATCTTATTTTTATCCTTTAAACTCTTCCTTTCCCCCGCTTCCTTCCTCATGACCATCGTAAAGGATGGTTGTAGAGATATTTTTCAGCTCATACATTTCAAGTCATCTCACAGTAAGCTGTCAGCCTGCACAAGGTTTATACAGTGACATTTACAATCAATAGCCATTTTCAAAAGGCTAATGTTTTTCATGTCATGGCATGTCTTTGCCTTCCAGTGGAATGACCTGTCAGGGGAAGTCTGTGATGTATTTACACCGAATCATTTTGAATTATTTCACCCTTTTCTGACTATTATTTTGACTAGTGCATAATATTTCTTTCCCATCATCTGTTCTTTGTTTTGTTCTTTCTGATTTTAATATTTAGGTCCAGTATTGTGCGTAAAATTCTGAGACAATGTAACACAAAATTGATCCCATTGACTTTCACTGTATGGACAAAAAAACTGAGGTATTTGTCCAAATATAATATTTTGTGTTCCACAGACAATCAGTCATACAGGTTTGTGACAGAATTTTCATTTTTGGGTGAACTAAACATTTAATGTTAATTGCAATCCTGAACCTAAACATTAAAATTAGAGTGAAAGAACATAGTAAACAGACGATGGGAAAGAAGTATTATTCAAAATAATAGACAGAAAATCATTAAATTCAGAATTATTGGCAAACCTGTCAGAAGCTCCTTAGCTTTAATAGGCACAATCAAACAGTATTTTACATCTCCAGGGCTTGTGGTCCTGCAGTGGTCCTGCAATGATTTAGTCTGACTAAACATGATCTAACTACACCAGGTGTGGAAATGAATTAAATCACTATTTCACCTCCTTGCATGTTTCCATCATTCAAGGTATCATTCTCCGATACAAACCTACTTGTTATTTAGCCTGTGAAAGTAAGAGGACCATGTTAATTGTTAATTCCCTGTTTAAATATTCATTGTTCCATGCAGACCTGTAATGCTTCAACAACTCCCTCATTTGATGTCAAGTGCTGGTCGTGGAAGGTGTCTTTGGCTTTATATGCCTGTTTCCATGCATAATTCCTGTGATCAATTTTACATGTGCACCATACGCTTTATATATGCACATTCTGTTGTAATAATATTCATGTGATGGAGGGTGAGGGGTGACATATATAGAGCTTGTTAGGATTATAAGTTTAAACAACATCTTTAACAGGAACAGGAACTTTGCTCAGGGTTACTGGCAGAGGTGGGCACAAATACATCAAAAACTATTTTGTTACAAAATACAAATACTGGCTCATGAAATGTAACAAAATAAAATCCAAAATACTGATGTGAAAAATGTATTTAAATAAAATACAAGTAATTAGTATTTTGAAAATACAAAAATACTCCCACAATAATCTTAAGTCTTTTTTTTATTACTGAAAGGTCAATAACACAAATAGTAGCAATAACACAAATATGAGAAATGTGTAAATTCAAAATGGCGAAGTAAAATAAAAAAGTGTGGGCATTTCACTAAATCTCTACAGGGCCTGAAATAGCTCCCTCTGACATAAATGGAATGTATAGCTAATTTCACATCAATGGTGTGGTAGGCTGCCCTTAATAGCAAAACGTGTTTGATGTAGGCTACGTAGCCATATTATCACCGTTACTCTACTCGTGCCTTAAAGGACAAGTTCGGTATTTTACACTTAAAGCCCTGTTTTAAGATCGTTTCTGATGAAATAGAACTGTTAAGATTGAAATTTGGACACATGCTGCTGTCCCGAGAATTTTCGGTTTCTGTATTAGCACCCCCCACCTCCACAATGGTTTGATAGGGGCACTGGAAGAATCATTCATAAAACGCATTAAACTTTAGTTTACAAAGACGTGAAACTCACCGAGTGGTCTGGGGTGTTCACTGATATGCTCACACAAAAATCGCTGCAAAATATGCTTTCCAACAGGTGTTTTACCATTCGTTGTAAAACTGTGGACCTATTTTTCCAAACGCCTCACAACCGGACATTCTTCCGTTGAGAGCTTGAATAATAGACACTCCAGCCCAGTTGGTGGTGATAATGCACCTTTGCCAATGTTTGGATAGCGTAGCCTACGATACCGCGACTGGAAGACTACAGAAAGAATACAAACAACCCCATTTCCGTTTCCGTCGGCGGAGTAATAACGTACCTCACAGAACATCCAATACAAGTCAATGGAGTTGGACAAAAACTACGATAAAACCTGTTGGAAAGCATCTTTTTCAGCGATTTTTGTGTAAAAATAACAGCCCGAGAATTTTCGTCACAAAATCAAAATTCCATTTTAATCATAATATATATGATTAATCATATTAATCATAATATGTGTGGGTTTGTTTTACACACGAGACTCTAACTGCCCTGACCGCGTATGCCTTTTCCATAGTAGAATCGCGCTGCGTGCGCAATTACTGAAAAACAATAGGATTGATGATTATTTTATACAAAATCAATATCAATATTTCTCAAACTGCAGATGGATGTTATATTGTGAACGCTTGCTTAGCATGGAGATTTCAGTGGAGTTACGACAGACGCGCTGTTTCATAATAGGTAGGGCCTATGATGTCCTTTTAATTTTATGAATGACAACACAGTGCATTGATCTCATAAGGCACAATTATTTTCTCTATAATGCCGTTCAGTGTCCAATATGTGTGTGTGTAGACTGTGTATATTTTTCACAAA
The DNA here is from genome assembly GCA_026230005.1 of Gila orcuttii. NCBI lineage: Eukaryota > Metazoa > Chordata > Actinopteri > Cypriniformes > Leuciscidae > Gila > Gila orcuttii. Next base: position 25,912,144 of record JAPDVR010000011.1, read on the forward strand.
ACACTTTACCTTAATGCCGTTTTTAAGAGTTCAAAACTCATTCACTTCTTGGAGGGAGCCCGGTCTACAGGGTGTCACGTGATTTTCGTGCATCTAACCTGGACATTGCTATTGCCAACATCAGACCGAAAATATGGCAAAATCATGTACTAAAGTGATTTTTCTTAAGTATTTAAGTATTTGAAATACTCTAAATACACTCCCTCAAAATATTTTGTTACAAACTACATTTTATTTTTTCCACACCTGCAAAATACAAATTACAAAATACACTAAAGTAATTAAATACGTATTTAAAATACATTTAATTGAAATACTGCCCATCTCTGTTTACTGGTTTAATTTGGTTTAAAACTAGTTATATTTTCTTTATTATGGTAAGCTTTTGAGGATCAGTTTTTGTATCCTATTATTAATAATTGATTGAACATAAAATAAAGAGAATAGATATCTTCCAACTCTAAAATTCGATTGCATGAGCTGTATTCAAAGTGATTGTAAAACACAGAAGAAAAAAAAACTTCCAACCAAAAATGTATATTAGTTACTATATTAATAATAGTTTGTAGTAAATAATAAGTGATATGTTGCTCTGCAACTGTAAACGATCTGCATTCAGGCTAATTAACTATATTATTCAGCAGAAGAGTTTATTATTACTACTATTACTACTTCTACTCTACTACTACTACTAATACTACTACTTCTACTACTACTACTATTACTACTACTACTACTAATAAATGTAATTATTTATTTAAGAGTGTCTTTCATCTTTGCTGTAGTTTTAAAGAGCATTAAGCCTCTGGAGGCTGTATCTTACAGTGAATTTACCACTGCTTTTTATGGCGTATTTCTTTAGTTAAAGATTTTAATTTAGTGATAATTTGACAAGTGGTCATTTTTCATGTCTTGGAAACCAATAATCTTTTTCAGCAGTAAAACTACGTATTTCTAAGTATTTCCAGGGTCATATTTAGTCACCTCAGCCAGCCATGCCATAAAACCAACGAACAGTCGAGAGATAGAGACATAGTGTGTGTGTGTGTGGGGGGGGGGGGGGGGGGGAAGGAGCTATGAATCAATCTGTGTAATAGGGGGGAGGCCAAATGTAATAAATAATACAATAACAAGCCAAACTAATGAGCCGTTGCCAAGGTGAATTTCACAGAATAGTCCCCCTGTACAAAACCCCACTAATAATCCAAGGGAGCCAGCGGATGATAAAGCGGCGCCATAAGGCAACACCTGCGCAATTAAAACAGAGGATTCTTTCCCAGCGTTACATTAATTTCTGCCTTTTGTAAAGGCCCAATGAGCACGCTAATAATCTAGTCTACTTGACTCCATGTCTAGCCAAAACAGGGTGTCTAATTAGGTAAAGGTAATTAATTAGAGATAAACGGAGCTAATCAAGAGCCGTTAGCGCTCTGTCTGTCTCGTCATTAAGACACACAGGCTTATTCCTCTCTCATTGGTTGCTTCAGTAGCTCTCTAGATATTGCCTAGCAAAGTGAGATTTTAACAGACAATTCACCCAAGAACATTACTGTACGCACACAGAGATGAGATCTCTAAAATAAAAAAAATCTCATTCAAAACTAGCACTTTTTGAAATGGATCAATTGCATATAGATATAAAAAAGTTCAAATGGTGCCACCAGTTCTTGTTAATTGCAACTGTCTCATTCAACAGATCCGGGGAGCATTTTGATGGCAGGATTCATATGAGTGTCATCAGCCACTTCATTACCAAAAATCTGTTAACATGATTTTGATGATATGATGATAAAAGCTAGCTTAGCGGACCCTTGCGTTTCCTCTCACCATTAATTGGTGGAGTAGTGCGCTCTGATTGTGCTGATGGTGAGGGAAGTAGTGTGATGTTTAACACAGCATCACATTAGAGAAAATGAATAAAAATAACATGGATATGAATTTGCGTATTACCTCTCACCCCCTCCTCGGGGAAAATGTATCAGGACTTGCGCTTCGAAAATAACGGCTTGCTTCTCTGAGAGTCTCGTCAACGTTTCAGCTCTAATTATGAAAAGTGGAGCACTAAGCAGAAGCCAGAACTCACTCGAGACAAATCTCGAGCAGAGACTCGAGTTCAAACAGGAAGGCCTCTACTCTGATGCGCATGTACCCATCATGTCCAATTGTCTGTGATTAAAATCCCACTCTCTGCTATGGCTGGGACGAAATTCTAAAAGTTACACTTTAATGGTAAGCCTAATGGATGTTGACTCTGCATGCGAAGGGAAGCGCGACAAACGGAAGCAGAGGAAAATGGGAATAAGATATAAGACATTTTTAAAAAGTGCTATATCTTGAAAAGGTTTGGTGAGAATTATTTTTTTGTTTTTTTTTGCCTGTGTATTGTGGGACATTTGAGTTTAGGAATATTTTAGGGATTGTTATTATCCCACCCCCCTCGTCCTCATACACGAGGGACTCGTCTCCTACAAGGAGGCAGGCCGCTCCCTCGACACGCATCATTAGAGGGTTTTTTACAAGCGACAAGCAGGCTATTTGGCTGTCATTGGGATTGTTTGAAGAGAATATGTTTATCTGCCGTTTACTCAAGGGGGGCTGGCATCACAGAGAAAGGCAAGCAGATAACCATGAGCACTTGACACCACATTTATGCATTTGTCAATATTAAGGATAATAGGTGGGGACTGCTGGCTTTAAATTGGCATCTCGCTGCACCGTGCCATCACACATATCACTAGACCTTTGACCTATACTTTAATGTACCAGATGGCCACAGAGTTCATCACTGCCATCATGCTAATTGCTAAGCTAAAGTATTTACACAACAAAATATATATAGTCTTCATTTTTATGTACAAAATAAAGATCATAATTTCTGCTTAAGAAGAAAGTAACAAGGTTAGTTCAGTTTTATATTTTCAAAATTGTTTTTATTTTAATCTATTTTCATTTTAATGTTTTTATTTTTTATTTATGTTACATTTTAGTTTAGTTTAAGTTTCAGCAGTGACTTTTTAAATTTTATTTTATGAGCATATTTCCATTATGTTTTATATCTTTTAGTTCCAGTTCAAATTATTAATAAATAAATTGATAAATTATCACAGAATTCAACAGAATATTTCCAGATGAACAATACATTTTCCATGTCATATTAGTTATTTCAGCAGTGATTTTTTAATGTACGTATTTCTGTTTTCTTTTTTTTATTTTTAAATATATTTTAGTTTGCAAAAACTTTGATAAATGAAGTTATATCTCTATTCATACAAGAGTTGTTCTTTAATGAATGCTAATGACAAAATAATTTCATTAACATAAGCTTCATTTTAGTTTTTCATTTACTTTGTGTTATTATTGTAGTTAAAAAATATAATATATATATATATATATATACATATATGATATATATAGTTTTTAATATATATATATATATATATATATATATATATATATATATATATATATATATATATATATATATAATTTAAACATGCTCATCTTTGATTTAGGCTATTGTATAAATCATGAAAAGTAAAACATAATGACATGGATCCCCCCCCCCCCCCAAAAAAAAAAAAAAAGTATTTGCCATATTGTAATATAAGAAGCTTACAAATACACATATACACAAAGAAATATAAAGAAAGTATGGGAAAGAAAGCACACTGGAATGCTAAAGAACGCATTTGGTTCACTGAGTTTGTGTGAAAAAGCGAGTGCGATGAGGGGATGTGTGTTTTTGTGTGTGTGCGAGAGCTTGGACATGATAGACTGTCAGACAAGAAACGAGGGACGATAATACGGCCATCACCGACCCAAAGTGTAGGGTGTGTGACTGCTAGAATGTGTGCGGCATTTCCAATTGAAATGAGACAGAACGGAGGCATACAGATCCTCATTATCCTATTTCCCTCAGGGGGAGCGAAGGCAGCCTTTCAGTCAGAGGAAGACAAGGAGAAAATGCTCTCTCTCTCTCTCTCTCTCTCTCTCTCTCTTTATCACTCCATGACATGAATATTTGTTGGGGGGAGGAGCACAGCAGATGAAAACTACATCAAATTACAGTTAACAAACAAACAAATCGTGTGGAAGTGCTGGCTGAGCAGTGTAGCTAACCCTCTGAATCTGGGTTCCGTTTAGAGCTGTATTCACCAGGGGGGAAATGTGCCCAATACGAGATACAGGTCACATCACATTTCCCAGCGGAGCCCTGACAGTGAGGGAACAGGCCGCACATCACACGGACACGTCCTGTAGTATCGACTTCAGAGCGGCTGATTGCGCCAGCACCCGCCGGCGCTGTTTAGATAGTTTGACTACATCAAGCTCCTCTTCTCCATGCCTCTTACTGGTGCGATTAGAGAAGGGAGAAGATGAAAGGTGCTTGGTGTATTTTTAAAATTGTTGATTTTCCCCTCTAATGATAGCTGGTGCAATTAAGCACTGGCTTCAGGCTCACTGTGTCCTTGTGTGAAAAATCTCAATTATATATGTGTGAGAGTGTGAGCGTTTGCGTATGAATATGAGCGCAGGGTTTGTAGCATGTGCATGCATGTGTGTTTTCTGGAGATTGAGTTTGGCATGTGTTCATGTATGTTGGTTTTCAAGGTTGCAAATGGTTGTGTTTATGTCACATTCAGCATGTCTAACTTACTGTCATGTTTCATTTGTTTCAGAGCTAGGCCTACTACAGAAACGTAAACTTACAGTTGGGATGGCTTATCTTAGATTTCATTTTTTATATCTTCACCTGTATTATTGAGGGATCTAGGCCTACTACTGTACGTATTTCAAAGAAAGACATCATACATGAAAGTCTGTAAATATGTGTTTGTGAACGCATGCAAAGCATGATTTTGGATTAAAAGAATTATATGTTGTTCTTTATTAAAAGTTTATCTATTCAATGTTATTTTATTTCACACAATTCAATCACATTTGAATGATACATCGTTTCTGTAATTAGATGTAATTGCACCTAACATTAAAGCTTGTAATATATTTTTATATTGTAATAATTTCCCATTTAATCCCCAAATGTAGAAACAACATAAAGACAATAGCCTATATTGTTAATATTTGTTTGATAGCTTCTTCTTATGAAAGAAGGCCAGTCTCACCGATACCAATACTGCTACTGATGTCTCAATGAATAATAGGTCTCTCTTTTTTTCCCTCAATTTTAGCCATTATAGCCATTCAGCATTACAGTAAAAGCTATCAATTTTAACATGTATTAGGCTTTAAAAAATATAAAACCTTTTAAAGTCCCCCTGTGGTGAAAATTGTGTTTTTAATATTGTTTATGTCTATGTGTGGTTTATAATATGCTTCAAGACAAACCAACCATGTGAAAAACCAAGTCAACACCATTGCTGAGTATTTTCTCTTTAGAACTGCAGTGATCTAAAGACGGTTTAAGAGGTTTAAAATCGCTGGTGTTTCTGACGTCACAAACTACCTTGTAACCAATCATGTCAACGTGCCAGCGGGTTTTAGCATATCATTAATTATGCTTTGAAGCAGGGGAGTGTTAAGAGAAGCCATGTTATCCCAATATATTTTAACATTAGCAACACATTATTAGCTGTTTGATAATATAGCCAAGCAAAAGACTAATCATATTAATTACCGTTATGTGTCCGACGTTGTAAAGAGTGATACCATTGTGTAGCGTTTACCTCAGTAAGTTGACCGAGTGGTTCTCTGGGTTCATGTGAGTGAGTGGAGGCGGGGCTAATAAGCATATTCATGGTTCCGCGTACACTAATTGAAGCAAGGGTGTGGAGTTACATTCAAGTTAATTTAAAGCATGAATATTTTGTTTTTTACAGGAAAAAAAAACTTTATAAATGCCACTTTGGCAATCAAAAAAGAGTTTTAAGGGATAACATTTTTGACTACAGGGGGACTTTAATTGAAGTGAACTTAAAACAATCTTTACATAAACCCATTATAATAAATGTCACATTTTCCTGTGCCCTTCAATATATCAGGGCTCAAATTTTTCTATTGGCCCAGTCAGACAAGTTCAGATGTTTATTTGCCTGTCAAAATGCACAAACAAGTTATTGTTTTCGTTGTTTTGGACCCATGTAACCTTGTAAACAACTTTAAGATTTTAGGGTAGGTGTAACAGGTAGGATATATACAGAAATGAAAGAACATTATCAAACACTTCACTGTCTTTACTGCATAAATTATAAATGAAATAGCTACAAAAGTAATTCAGTCAAGAGCAGTGAGTGATTTTCTCTTTTTTCTTTTGTTCTTTGATTATCCTTAATGACAAACAGGTTTATTAGGCTGCTATCACTTTAAGACCTGCCGCACATGAGGAGGATATGACACACATCCCCTTTTCTCACAACTCTGAAAAAACTGGCATTTTGGCATAATCTTGTGTGTTTTTGTCTGTTCAAGCGCTGTCTGAAGCGGCTTTCTGTGCACACGAGTGTGTCTGTGTATCACACAGACAGGAGATTCACAGATATTTGCATAGTATAAGATCGATATGTCATGACATGACCTCTTGGCTGAATTAAAAGAACGATATTTTTACAGTAAAGTCAAGTAGATTGTATTTTTTTTTTTTTACATTTTGAGTGTATTAATATTCGTTATGTGTTGAACTCATGTTTATAAAAAAAAAGACGCTGCAGAACGTGACATCATATGACTGTTGCAGGCTCCGAAGAAATTTCGTAATAGTGTTACCACGGCTTAAGAGTGTGATCAGATATGTAATGCTAGCCGTAGGATGATGGGGAAAACCGGATGCTGCCTTAATTGCATTAAATATTTTTAATGCGTTAAGCAGAAAAACGCATTAATTTTGACTGCACTAATATAGGGTTTAACGGGCTAAAGGCGCACTGGGACTAAACGCGTAGGCTATTTTACTTTATTATCTTTTAAACCACTAGATGGCACAAAAATCCAGCTCATCACTTTCTTAACAACCACTTTTGATGATGTAGTATTACGTCGACATTTGGCTGACATTTTGTACATTGAAATTTTGATTCTGTGCTAATTTTATATTCAATTTTAAGAAATGTCTATTATTGTCTGTAGAGAAAGGAAAATAAGAAATTTCTTGAAGAAATTTAGAGCAGTTTAAGGAAAGTCACTGAGTTGAGTATTTGTAACAGAGCATTTCATTTACTTTGTGAGCATTGTGAACACTCATTACTTGTGCCAGGCTCTTTCAGCAAGCATTCCATCTCCTCTTGACTTCAGCCCTGTGAAATCCGCTGCAATTTTGCAAGCAGTAACTTGGTTTGGTAGAGGATGAAAAGAGAAAAAAAGTGTTTTTTAGCAAAGGCTGTGAGGAGGGAATTGAGAGGAACACTTTTTATTTTCCTGTTTGATTCACCTCCATACCTCAGGGCACAGTTCTGAAAAATCTGGCGTGAACTTTCGACACTTAAAAGCTAAAACGTGACTGATTTGGGATGATAATAGGCGCCTAATAGGAGTGGATCCCCAGCAATGGCTTCCAGTGCTGTTTCCTTCTGACTTAATGAAATGTGAGCAGACAGTTGGAGGGAGGGTGAAAAGACAGAGGAAGAGAGAGAGTGAGAAAAATAGCACAAGGCATGATCCTCCTTGCCGGCAGAGAGGGGAACAGATCTCACAGCTCCCCTTTTGTTTGGGAGGAGGGTTGATGGCCAGGAGAGCGGCAGGTCAATACCAATAAGAGAAAGAGTCCAACACAATACACACATGCACTTGGTGCAAAATAAACAAAAGGAAAATCTATCCACAACAATTTCAAGCATTATTTCGTTAAATTGTTTAGTAGTAAACATAACATATTTTCTTCTTCAAATACTCCTTTTAGTTCACAGAATAAAGCAGGTATTAATTATGTATTTTTTTGCCACCACATGAGTAATTACAGTGTAATAAGTACTTAATAAGACTATAATTACATGTTAATTAACAGGAACAACATGACACATTTAATAGAGGGAAAATATGTAATTTAAATTAGGTCTAATTGGCCTTGAGACACTTAGCATAGATTAGTCAGTGTCCATCCAATGAAAACCCCATTTAGATGAGCTGAGCCTCATCTGGACTTCTGATAAATGGAAAGTAAACAGAGGTGGAGATGCTGTGAGTGCAATTGTTAAGACGAATCTGCCTGTCGTGGTGTCCAGGTCAACTGAATGTGTTCTTTAAACTTGACCGTCGTTGTAAATCACCTCGTCAACAAATACAGGTGTCCTGCGGTGTTCTGTCACACACTGACAGAGCATTCGTTAAGAAGTTTAATTAGTTTTGTGTCTTGAATCCAGAGATGGCTTGTAAAAAGAAGTCTTATTTATTTTAATCTATCCTTTGTTGTGCCATGGTTGCTGTGGTGTGCAATACATATGTGTTAAAGGATAGATCGAGAGAGAGAGAGAGAGAGAGAGAGAGAGAGAGAGAGAGAGAGAGAGAGAGAGAGAGAGAGAGAGAGAGAGAGAGAGAGAGAGAGAGAGAGAGAGAGAGAGAGAGAGAGAGAGAGAGAGAGAGAGAGAGAGAGAGAGAGAGAGAGAGAGAGAGAGCAAAAACTGTGAATGGACCTAAATTACAATGTAATGCTTGTCCTAACTTCAATAACAAGTCATTAGCAAACTGTCAGATAGTTTCATTTATTTGTTATTATGGGGCCCACAGCGAAAATCACAGAGCTGGGAATGTATGCTGACTGCAATTAGACTGGAAGAAAGAATGCACCAAACATCCTTTAACGGCACTTTGTCGAGAAATTGAGAAGTGAGCAACGTTTTAACGCCTTTGTGCATCGTTTTCATGCCTTGTTTCTGGTGTAATTTGCAATAATGGTGTTTGCATCATCAGCATCCTTATTATCATATCATGAACCATGGGAGAGCGTGTAATCAGGTTGATGTGTTTTAGAGGCACTTTCTCCTCCATGTCTCACAGGCAGGGATAAAACACAGCAGGTCCTCCCTCTGAAAGAGCCGGAAAGCGCCGGCAGTGTCGCACGAGCTTGCATTATTATTATCATTTCTGATGTGTTTAATAGCCCCTGTTTTAGCTTTGAAGACAATCTTTAGGGAATATTGAATCAGAGCATTATTTTCTGCCCTGGATTCCTTGCGCAGACAAAACTCTGTTAATTAGCCCCATACATATAAGCAGATTCTTCCTCTTCCTTCTGCCTTCATGATATTATTAACCGTGACTCCTTCACCCTCCTCTTTTCTACTTGGGTTGTTTTGTTTTGTAATCAGAATACCCCATTGGCACTCATGTTTTTTGCATGCATGATTGGGCTGAGCATTTTTCACCCAACATCCTCTCCTCCCATTAGAGCCGAGGCCTGAGGAAGCCCCTGTGAGTGGCTTCTTCCGTTAGCATGGTGTGTGGAAAAGACCCCTAGTATCCTCTAGACTACTCTAATGCTCTGTGCCATTCAGAGCCTCTTTAGAGTCGGTTCCTACTTATGAGGAGTTCAAAGTCCTTGTTAAACCCAACTGCCCCACAGTAAAACGGGCCAGGGACCCTTTAGAATGCATTTCACAAATCAATAAGCCCTCCCTAAGGATCTTCCTCTCTCTTTCTCTCTGTAACATCTCTAGGCTTGTCACAGAGGCTGTTGTAATGCAGAATAAATTCCTTCAAGAATAGACTGAGATAACCGCGAGCAAGACAGAACGTAGCGAGAAGATGTTTTACACAGCCAAAGGGGCAATGCCAGGTACTCCCCACCAATCCAGACGGATGTTATTCACAAACAATATGCTAAACTCGTCACAGGGGATTTTGATTGTGTAGGAAGAATGGCTAGTGATAGAAGTTCAAAAACTGACAACATTTAAAAGCACGTTTTGTCTCTGCTTTTTCTTCAACTTGGAGACAAGGGTACCTGTTTCAGTCAGGATTTAAAGGTAAACGTTGTTCAGGCTTGTGTGTTTTTGTTTCAGGGCTAGAAGGAAAATGCTTTGTGTATTCATGAGAAATGATTTCCTATTTGGGAGACCTACTGTAAAGAATGAAAAAAAAAATCTTCAAATGCTCTCCATAAGCGATATATATCACTCTCATCTTTTAGCTCCCTATACACTTTTGCAAACTCTTAAGAGCAACACTAAAGTTATTAAATGCACAGCAGAGAGACAGCTTAACTTTATGTGACAGTTGGGGCATAATGTGCTGCAAAGCTGTGGTCAGATTTTGGCCTGGGGCTGTTCAGGGAGCGTACAAAACTGAAACACTCCTCATTCAGTGAGACACAGAGCAGAGAGAGAGAGCAGGGGGGTAGAGACAGGAGATGAGGGAAGAGAAAGAGAAAGAGCTGTGTGTTGTGAAGAGATGGCATTTATGATAGGAGAGGGCTGCTTGATGTGGCACTGTGGCGCTGTAACAGCATTGTAAAGCCTGCTGACAGGCTGTTGTAGTTGCGTACTGATCACAGGCAGTAAAACTATGCAGATGGTGGCAGATGATCAGTGCTCTGTGAGCAGAATATAAATATTGCTGCCATCAGAGAGAACACACTCCCCTTAGACAAACACAGCATTGATACAGCAGCATCGGCTCGCACCAGCACCGCTGCTTTAAAGCTTGCTTTTAAAGGAATTTGTCTGGGTTCAATACAAGTTAAGCTTAACATTTTGAGCATAATGTTGAAAATGAATGAATGAATGAATGAATGAATGAATGAATGAATGAATGAATGAATGAATGAATGAATGAATTAATGAATGAATGAATGAATGAATTGTACATTTATTTATTTTAAAAAGCAAAAATCAAGGTTACAGTGATGTACTTACAAAATGGGATCAAGTTTTTAAAGGAATGTTATGTAAGGGATAATGTACATCCAGCTGATTGTTATATCAGAATAAACCCCCGATAGGGTGATGAGGACCCCGACGCGAAGCTCTCTATATGAAACAAGAGAGAGCGAGTACACTATACTGGATGGCATAATTAAATAACTGTAGACAAAATATTGATTTGACTGAGTTTTGATATCTTATTAGCTCACCAAATGCAAAACTTCCACAAAGAAAAAACGTTCCTAGCAACATATAGCACTGCTGACTTGTTAGTAGTGTTATCTGTTTTCAGCGGTTGTTTTCTGGGAATAACATACTACTGGATGGTGCGATTGACCAATCAGAATCAAGTATTCCACATAGCCATGTAAATGAAACAAACAAACTAAATTCATGTTAACGTATATTGTTTACGTCTTGTGGCTATAGCGGTAAAACAGTGAGTATTTTAACTTTTACAGAGTGGCCCCATTCACTTTCAATGTAAGTGTCTCACTGTAACCCAGATTTTTTCAAATTAGTAGTGTTATTTTATGAATGACTTGATTAATTCATTTATATTACGACTGCTTTGTATTTTGAACTTGATGTGAGCTCAGGGACCTTATATGTACTGAACCTGCTGAGTTTTTACTGAGACACTTCAGATTAAGTAGCCCCCCCTCCCTGCCTCAGTCCCAACTGGGGATGCTGCCTTCTGCTCTTTAAAAACCAGCATTACTAATTGGCAAACACTATAAACCGAGCCTTCCAATGCAGGCTCTTATCCATGAATAGCATACGTTTCAAGCTTTCATCTTGACAGTGATAAAACAAATTCACATCATTCTCAACCTGCACTAGACATACAAATAATTAGGTAGCAGGTCCATATTGTATTAAGGATTGAAATGATGCAGAGACAAATTAATGTGACAGCAAGTAATTACATCTCAACCACTGCCATGTAGAGAGAAAAAAAGACTACAAGGTGGCTGCTGGCTATGTCTCTGTTGTGTAATTAATGTAGCATTAAATTCTCCCATTAAGGTGACAGATGACATTGTACATCAGTCTGCAGTGCCATCTTTGTAGGCAATGAGAGGGGATTTAAAAAAGATGGCTTGTTATGAATCATAATAAATAATGTAAACATGCATTTTTGTGTCCCCTGTTGTATGCTTGTATACTGGTTTAGCTGGAGTTCAGGATGTTTAAAAGGATATTCCACCCAAACTGAATAATATAGTTTCTGTCCAACTGTCATATGCATTTGCTAGAAGTAAACATCAGCATGTTGTGAAGTGTGATGTAAGCGTGTTGTAAAAACATTTAAAGTGAAGTGACTCCTCTATCCACAACATGTTTACATCAAGTGTGAACTCGTAAACCTACATGTGATAGTTGGCAGGAAGCAATGGTTTAGTTTAAAAAGTTTAAAATATTAGTATTTTTCTTAAACACATATCATTTTGCTTTAGAAGACATTAATTCACCAAATGTGGTTGTATGATTACTGAACTGCCAATCCCCCAACTAAGCTTGGTTTCACCTTATTAATTACAACTTCCTTGTCACTGGCTGCGTTTACACTTGGCATTAACATTCGATCACTGTGGTCGGATCAAGCAGATCAGGTCATGAGACAATCAGGACATGGTACGTTTACACCTGTCCACATCAAGTGGCTTCTGTATCTGGTTAACAGATCGGATCTCGCATTCCGGTAAAAAAAAAAAAAAAAAAAAAGAGGATGGCTCCGGTGCAAAGTCGAACCGAAGCGGTGGGTTTTCTTTTAAAAACGGTTTTCAGTCGGGGTACATTTTACAAATCTCGCAAAATGAGGAGGATGAAGAGGCTGCAAGTACTAATAATGTGGATAGATGCCGTAATGGAAACAGTACAGAGAAACGTATGGGTCCGAGAACGTTGCCAGCTGTGGTGGGAAAAATGCGCGTTCTTTACAGAAAATGAATGGTTCTGCACCTTTCGGGTGCGAAGGCAAACATTTCAGTATATTTGCTATGTACTTCGCACTAGACTGTATCGCAAAACCACACAGCTCTCAGTTCCGGAGCACAGAGTAGAGACAGTGGGCGGGGACAGTGGGCGGGGTTTTGTGTGACGTCTACCTGTGAATCCAGACACGGGCTACGTTTACACTTGGCGTTAACATGCGACCTGTATCCGGATGTTGTCCACATACACATTGAAAACAAAAGTGTAAACGTGCTTCTGATCGGAATGTTATCTGATCAGCTTGTCCAGGTTCGGAGGTAGTCGAGGATGCACTGTGATCGGATCTCAGTGTAATGTAAACGCGATCCAGCCATTCACAGGTGGACGTCACACAAAATCCCGCCCATTGTCATTATTTCCCCTCCTTTCTCCACGAATTTTTTTTTTGGTTTTGCTATATAGTCAAGTGCGAAGTACAACGGAAATATACTGAAATGTTTGCCTTTGCACCTGAAAGTTGCAGAACCATTAATTTTCTGTAAAGAATGTGCATTTTCCCCACCACAGCTAGCAACGTTCTCGGACCCATATGTTTCTCTGTACCGTTTCCATTACAGCATCTATCCACATTATTAGTACTTGCAGCCTCTTCATCCTCCTCATTTTGCGAGATTTGTATAATGTCCCCCGACTGAAAACTGTTTTTAAAAGAAAACCCACCACTTCAGGTCGACTTTGCACTGGAGCCATCCTTTTTTTTTTTTTTTCGCGGGAATGCAAGATTCGATCTGTTATCCAGATAGAGAAGCCACTTGATGTGGACAGGTGTAAACGCACCGTATCTTGACTGGCTTATGATCTGATCTGCTTGATAGGATCACGGTGATCACGTTGATGCCAAACGCAGCCACGATGGCTGGATTGATTGCGTTTACATTACACTGAGATCCGATCACAATACGTCCTCGACTACCTCCGAACTGGGACACGCTGATCGGATAACATTCCGATCAGAAGCGTGTTTACACATGTCTTTTCAGTGTGTAGGTGGACATCATCCAGATACAGGTCACATGTTAATGCCAATTGTAAACGCCACCACTGTTGCCTTTTGGGACACTTAATATTCAGCAATATTATTGATTTGACTGCACTAACACAATTTGATGATAACGTACTCGGTTACTAACGTAACCTCGGTTCCCTCAGAGTAGGGAACGAGTATTGCGTAGCTATACGCAGTGGGAAAACTCGAGAATATTGAAGCCATTATTTTAAAACGCAGTGCAGCTGCACAGCAAGCACAGAGGCTCTGCATTAAGTACATCCGGAACGCGACGTTTGCAACAACGTCGTAGAAATTTGCTCTTTTCTTTCAGCTTCTAGAGTTTCGCGACGGCGAACACACAGAAGTAGCAAAAAGGATATAAGGCTTCTCTTGCCGGATAGCCACAGATTAACGGCGATTCAGGGGAAGGAGGCGCCGAGTTGAAGGTGCCGCGTCCGCTGATTCAGGTCGCTCGTTCCGCTGCAGGGGCTCGACAATGGCGAAGGCTCGGAGATCAGCGAAGAAGGTGTTCGCTGAAGGAGATTAAATCTGATTCTATATCGAAATGGTCTGCTTATATAGGCATAAGCCACGCCCATTCTGGCAGGTTCTGACGCGTCCTGGTTCGTGCAGTTGCAGCAACACAGCCGATGAGCGAGCTAGACGCTCTACTCTGTGCTCGCTGTGCAGCTGCACTGCGTTTTAAAATAATGGCTTCAATATTCTCGAGAAAAGGAGTTTTCCCACTGCGTATAGCTACGCAATACGAAGTGACTGTTCTCGAAAGGGAACTGAATTGACCTTTGTGCGTTTTCCGTACAATGACGTAACTCGCTAATTCACTAACATATAGTACGATGCGTCGTTGAAGAATTTAACTAGCCAGTCACGACTGTTTCCTGAAACTGTATTGTTGTAAATTGGTCGTTCAACCATGTTGGTTAATGATGTCACGCAGATGGTGGAGTAATAACTTTCTTTAATTAATCTGTTTGAGATCGAATTAATGCTAGATGTTTTGCTATAAATTACGAACATGGCATCTGATGACTATTTCTAATTTTCTGTTATTTTGCTTTATTTCCAGATGCAATCATAGGCTCGTTTTTACGTGATAAGAGCACGTTCGCACATTCGCACTCTTTAAAAACAGTGCTTTAAATCTCTTGACAAACTAAATGATGTAAATGACATTTGTATGTATTCTAAATAAAAGATACAGATTGTAATGAATGTCAGCTTGCTTATTTTGCTCAAGACAAGGATTTATTAAGTCCACATGTCATGCAAACAAGAAACTATGCTTCTAACCACAGGTCAAAAGCTGCCGTTCTAACCACACAACTTTGCAAAGCTTTTTGCGAATGTTCTTTGGAACTATGTTTTCGGGAAACACAGACTCGTTGAACTATGCTGATGACGACGGAACTTGCGACCATAGTTGGCTAATGCTTTTGGGAAACACACCGCTGGATGATGACATCACTGTTTTCTGCAGCTGCTTTAAAGCTGAAATGAACTCATTTCATATTATTGAACCAAACTGAATCAATGCTGAACTGACTTCAGCTGAATCATTTATTGGGACAAAACCAGCAACACTTGCAAAATGGAGATATCAAAATAATCAGAAAATGGAGCTGAAAAGATAATACTGTTTATTTTGCCAATGCTTTTTGCGCACAGACCTTCCTCTGGGCTAAATTATTCAGCTGAATAATGACTGTGGTCTTTTTTTGAGCTGCGTTACAGCATCATTAGTCATTGATTTGCTGTTTATCACCATAAAGCTGCTTTGAAACAATATAAACTATATAAATAAAGGTGCCTTGCCTAGCCTTGACTATACTGCTATGTTCACTTTGTGTGTTTTTTTAAGTATCAACTTTAGAGATCCCATATACTTGCATTAAATGGACTCATTATTATGTTTTCCCTAAAACATGTTTGTACACAAGTGCATTGTATCAAAACAATTATTGAAATGTTAGTACATATAGTAGTGAAAGACCCTTAAAGGGGTACTTCACCACTGGAAAAATGGGCTTTCAATAAAAATGTTCTGCCTACACAGAAGAATGGCTAAACATTTTTTTTTAAATAAATGCTACCAGACTTTGATCCTTTTGCCAAATAGGTAGGAACATTTCATCACCAATAATGCACTGGTTCTGCCAGTCTACTTTAAATACGCTTGACCAGAGTCAAATACTGTCTTGTTTTAGTAGGACATACTTCTTAGCAAACCTTTAGTCATAATGGTGTTGACTTGTATTACTCCTGTCAAAAAAAGTTTGAAAAATTAGCCTTTTTCTCACACACACATATTGTGTCTCATCGATTCATCCACTGGATCACTGTCATGTTCAATCTGGGATCTTTGTAGGTCCACTTGCATTATATGGATTCATACACTTGCATTATAAGACTGTCTTTAAAGGTTTACATACTTTCCCAGTTTAAATCTAAATTAAAGACATATCTCCTGGGCCCAATGGTATCCCATATAGGCTCTATAAGAACACCCCCAGAGTCCTTAAATACAAGCTGATAAAGGATGTTTGAAGCATGCTAATATCATCTGGCACCAGATACAAACTGCAAAAAAGTAACAGAGAGACCTACATGTGGTGTTCTTGGACCTAGCCAACACCTTTGGCTCAGTCCCTCACAAGATCTTGTGGATGGCCTTCAACTACTTTGGCGTACCAAACCACATCACAGAGTTGGTCAAGAGCTACATTCAGGATCTCCAGTTCTGTGTAACATCTGAGAACAACACCCCTGCCTGGCAGCAGCTGGAGATCGGCATCATGGCAGGCTGCACAATTTCCCCTCTGGGATTCGTCATGGCAATGGAGCTGATCATACGGGCATCTCGTTGGGTAGTGGGAGGCGAGAGGACCAAGAGTGGTCTGCGTCTTCCGCCAATTAGAGCCTACATGGATGACATGACCATCATCACAACAACAAAACCATGCATTAGACGCTTGCTTCAGAAACTCCAGGAAAATATCCAGTGGGCAAGAAGGGAATTCAAGCCAAGTAAGTCTCGCAATATCTCTGTCGTCAAAGGCCAACTAACAGGCAAGCAGTTGTACATCAGCGATCAACCAATTCCAACAGTCCTAGAGAAGCCCATCAAGAGCCTCGGACGATGGTATAATGCAGACCTCAAAGACACCCAGCAACTCGAGCAACTCCGGCAGGACGTGGCTTATGGCCTTTAGCAAATCAACAACACTGCACTGCCGGGAAACTGAAGCTCTGGTGTTATCAGTTTGGGCTGCTACCCAGACTCTTGTGGCCATTGACCATGTACGAGGTCTCGCTTAGCCATGCCAATCGACTGGAAAGGCTAGTGAATTCCCACGTGAGGAAGTGGCTCGGTCTTCCCAAATGTCTTAGCAGCGTAGGACTCTACAGAGACGGAGCCCTGGCACTGCCAATTTCTGCCTTGGTTGAAGATTTCAAGTGTGCCAAGGTGAGGCTGGATATGTCCCTCATTGACTTCCGGGACCCTGTGGTGAGAGGCGCCGCTCCTACCCTAGCAACAGGGAAGAAGTGGACCCCAGCAAAAGCCGTGTCACTGGCCAAATCTGCTCTGCTTTGGCCTCGGAACTGTAACATTTCACGTCGAAGCATAGTGGTAGAAGAGGTGCGCCGACAGGAGGAAGCAGCCAGATGCTCCAAAGCCATAGCACAAGCCAAACAGGGTCGCTGGATGATGTGGGAGGGTGTCAAGAAGAAGACTCACATGGAGCGAACTCTGGGGCATGGAATCCAACAGGCTGAGCTTCATCGTCCGAGCTACGTACGATGTACTGCCCTTTCCCACAAACCTGCAGCTATGGTTTGGAAAGGACCCATCCTGCCCCCTGTGTACAACCCCTGCAACACTATATATCCTAATCATTTGTTAACAAACATGTATTATGAGCTCACTGTTTCTGCCTTGTACAACCCCTGCAACACTCAAGCACATCCTGGTTGGCTGTAGGACCAGCCTCATTCAAGGCAGATACACGTGGAGATACAACCAGGTCCTCAGGTGTCTAGCCGACAAACTTGAGTGCAAGAGGGTATCCATCAACGCCCACCCCTTCAACAACCAGGATGTGCGCCGACACCCACCATCGTTCGTTCGAGAGGTGGACAAGCTGAGGGCTAGCCCCTCAAATCCTGATCTGACCCCACTGAATGCAGCCACGGATTGGCAGTTGTGAGTTGACCTAGATCAGAAGCTCATTTTCCCTCCGGAGATTGCAACAAGTCAAGTCAAGTCAAGTCAAATATATTTATATAGCGCTTTTCACAATACAGATTGTATCAAAGCTGCTTCACAGTATCAATCAAAACAACTTAATGTTTGTTTATTACTGGAAAAAAGACATCCAAGTTTGGTAGAGCTGATCAATGGTATGATTGGTTAATTAATTTGAATATCCCCAACTGAGCAAGCCTAAGGCAACAGTGGCAAGGAACCGAAAAACTCCATCCAGTGACCTAATGGTGTCCTAACACCCCATCAGATGACCCAATGGAGAAAAAAAACCTTGGGAGAACCCAGGCTCAGTCGGGGGCCAGTTCTCCTCTGGCGTTTATGAACTAGAGGCCGAATTTACATTAACTGTAATATAAAAAATTTATATGAATGCCTGGCTAAATAGATGCGTCTTCAGTCTAGTTTTAAACTGGGAGAGCGAGTCTGAGCAACGAACAATATCAGGAAGGCTATTCCAGAGCTTCGGAGCTAAATGTGAAAATGCTCTGCCTCCTTTGGTGGATCTGGATATCCTAGGAATGACCAGAAACCTCGAATCTAGTGATCTTAAAGAGCGCGATGGATTGTAAGGCGATAGAAGATCCGTTAAATAGACTGGAGCTAAACCATTTAGAGCTTTATAGGTCAAAAGCAATACCTTGTAATTAATACGGAACTTTATAGGTAACCAATGAAGTGATGATAAAATCGGTGTTATATGATCATATTTTCTTGATCTAGTAAGAACTCTAGCGGCTGCATTTTGGACTAACTGTAGCTTGTTTATTGAAGATGCAGGACAACCAGCTAATAAAGCATTACAGTAATCTAGTCTCGAGGTCATGAATGCATGAACTAACTTTTCTGCATCAGAGACTGATAGCATATTACGTAGCTTAGCAATGTTTCTAAGGTGGAAAAAGGCTGTTTTTGTAACATATGAAATATGCTTTTCAAAAGACAGGTTGCAGTCTAATGTAACACCCAGGTCTTTTACTGTAGCGGATAGAGTAAAAGGGCATCCTACTATGTTAAAGTCGTGCTGTGAAAGGTTTTGTGGATGGTTTTTAGAACCGATAAGTATTACCTCTGTCTTGTCTGGATTTAATAAAAGAAAATTATGCGTCATCCAATCTTTTATATCTTTAACACAATCTGTCAATTTGGATAATTTAGCGTATTCATCTGGCCGTGAGGAAATATATATTTGAGTGTCATCAGCATAACAATGGAAACTAATTCCATGTTTCCTTAGAATATTACCAAGTGGCAGCATATATATTGAGAATAATAAAGGGCCTAACACAGATCCCTGCGGCACTCCATAGTTTGCCGAAGTTATAATCGATTTTTCTCCATTTAAGTAGACGAAATGGTAGCGGTCAGATAAGTATGACCTGAACCAGCTTAATGCTTGTCCTTGAACACCAGTGTAATTTTGTAGTCGATCTAAGAGTATTGTGTGATCTATAGTATCGAACGCAGCACTAAGATCAAGTAAAACTAGTACTGAGATACAGCCTTGGTCCGAAGCTAAAAGTAAATCATTTGTGATTCTAACAAGCGCAGTTTCAGTGCTATGATGTGGCCTGAATCCAGACTGAAACTTTTCATAGATGTCGTTTTCTTGCAAGAAAGAGCCGAGTTGAGCGGACACAACTTTTTCTAATATTTTTGACATAAATGGAAGATTCGAAATGGGTCTGTAATTTGCTAGGTTATTTGGATCTAATTGTGGTTTCTTAATAAGAGGTTTTATAACTGCCAGCTTGAACGTTCTTGGAACATGACCTAAAGATAAAGATGAGTTAATAATATTGAGAAGAGGCTCTTCCACTACAGGTAACACTTCTTTCAGTAGTTCAGTTGGTATAGGATCTAATAAACATGTTGTTGTTTTAGATGAAGTGATAAGTTTATTTAACTCTTTTTGTTCTATGGTTGTAAAGCATTGTAATTGTTCTTGCGGGGTGATAATTGCGGCCGAATTATAAGGCGCGAGCAAAGATCGAACGTTTACGATTTTGATTCTGATGCTTTCAATTTTCTCGGTGAAGAAGTTCATGAAATCATTACTACTAAACTGTAACGAGGTATTTTGTTCAGACGACGTCTGTTTATTTGTTAGTCTAGCCACGGTATTAAATAAAAACCTTGGATTATTTCGGTTGTTTTCTATTAATTTGCTGAGGTGCTCAGCCCTGGCCGTTTTAAGTGCCTTTTTATAAAGTGACATACTGTCTTTCCACGCGATTCTAAAGACCTCTAAATTAGTTTTTTTCCATTTACGCTCTAAATTACGGATTTCTCTCTTTAAAACATACGTAGTATTATTGTACCATGGTGCTATACTTTTTTCTCTGACCTTTTTTAATCTAATGGGTGCAACAATATCCAATGTTCTAGAGAGAATGGTGCTCATAGTGCTAGTTAGTTCGTCTAATTCATCTGTTTGTTTGGGTTCAGACAGCAGCTGAGACAGATCAGATAAGCTATTTGAGAAATGATCTATGGTGGATGGACGAATTGTTCTACCTGGTCGATAACGTGGCGCAGCATGACATATTACAGCAGTGCGTAATATGCAAGTTACCAAGTAGTGGTCAGTGACATCATCACTTTGTGGAACAATATCTATATCGGTTGGATTGGTTCCATATGATATAATTAAATCGAGTGTATGATTAAGACGATGAGTTGGTCCGGTGACGTTTTGCTTGACCCCGAATGAGTTTAATAAATCTGTAAACGCAGCCCCTAACGCATCATTTAAATTATCTACGTGTATGTTAAAATCTCCAACAATTAATGCTTTATCGACGTTGACCAAAAGATCTGATAGAAAGTCAGCAAACTCTTTTAGGAAATTGGCGTAAGGCCCTGGAGGTCTATATACGGTAGCCAATGCTAGAGATAATAGGGATTTTTTTCTTACATCTAAGAGCGTAACATTTAGCACAAGTACTTCAAACGAATTAAACCTATGACGAGTTTTCTTAGTAACATTCAGGATATCTCTGTAGATTGTTGCAACACCGCCGCCACGACCGATCAGACGGGGCTCATGCTTATAACAGTATCCTGGCGGAGTAGACTCATTTAGACCGAAATAATCATTTGGTTTAAGCCAGGTTTCAGTAAGGCACAGAACATCGAAATTATTATCTGTGACCATTTCATTTACAATAACCGCCTTAGGTGTGAGCGATCTAATGTTTAGAAGACCTAGCTTTAGAAATTGTTTTTGTTCACTAATAGCGAGATTTTTTGTTTTAATAACAATTAGATTTTTTCTAGATCCTGCAGTAGATTTATTATTTGATCTTAGTAAACGAGGAATAGACACAGTTTCTATGCAATGTTCTACACTAGTATTAATATCAATTAAATTGGTGCAGTAGAGACTGTGATTTGGATTTTTGGTTACTAGTCAAATGGTATTTAACATCTTGGAGATGTTATCCGACAGAAGATCTGCCCCGATTCTACTTGGGTGTAAGCCATCAGCGCGGAAGAGCCTTGGTCGCTCCCAAAACAGATTCCAATTATTTACAAAAATCAATTTCTGCTCATTGCACCATGACAATAACCATTCATTTAGAGCGAATAATCTACTGAACTTTTCATGCCCTCGTCGGTACGTAGGAAGCGGTCCAGACACAATAATCGATGTTTCAGGCGATGTGCTGCGTACCGTATCGATAAGGCTCCTGAAGTCTTTCTTCAGAACCTCCGTCTGTCGCAGCCTAGTGTCGTTAGCTCCCGCATGCAGCACAACAGCTCCGACGCGCTCGTCACCGTTCAAGATCTCAGTTACCCGCGCAGTGATATCGAGAACACGAGCACCAGGAAAGCAGTGACTGTGCACCTTACTTTTACCTAACGTAGCATGGACGTGTCGGACGGTGGAATCGCCGATGATCACAGCATCGCGTTCCGTTTCGCGAAGAGGGGAGAAGCGGTTCTGAGTGGAGATCTCGAAAACCGGGAGGGGCGAAAAGATTCTTGTCCTGGCTCGCGGCTTCCGCGGAACCACCCAGGCTTCGTGGTGGTGTGTTGGAGCCGGAGTGAATGAAATCATGGCTGATCGTGACCTGGACGCTCGGGACCAATGCTGAGAAACGCACGGAGTAGACGAGGTCAGCGTCAGCGGGTTACTAACGTTAATCAGTGATCCGTGTGCATCAGCGCGTGATGTTTCAAGAGCTAAACGCCGGTCTCTCAGCTCAGCTTGTCTCTCTAGAAGGTCAAGGATCTGCTTTTCTACAGCTTCTAATTCAGACTGCACCGCAAGCAATTCAGATTTGTTCTCATCTGCACCAAAAGGTAGATAACATACACCTGATATATTCGCCATTTTAACAGATGGACAGTAAGTTAGCAATGATGCAACCAGTGATGCTATTAATATTTATACTAATTTATGACTCAAGTCTTGGGTATAACCGTCTTTTTAGTGGTATGGGTGTAATATAGACGCAGGATAGACGGGAAAACAAACAAACTCACAGCAGGCAACGAGGCTGACAAAAGCAGTCGATCGCAGGGCGAGCAGCAGTGAAGCGGTGTCTCGCTCTACGACCAACACCCAATGTTCAAACCGTATTTGCGCAAACAAACAAACGCAAACAAACAAACTCACAGCGGGTAACGAGGCTGACAAAAGCAGTCGATCGCAGGGCGAGCAGCAGTGAAGCGGTGTCTCGCTCTACGACCAACAACCAATGTTCAAACCGTATTTGCGCAAACAAACAAACGCAAACAAACAAACTCACAGCGGGTAACGAGGCTGACAAAAGCAGTCGATCGCAGGGCGAGCAGCAGTGAAGCGGTGTCTCGCTCTACGACCAACAACCAATGTTCAAACCGTATTTGCGCAAACAAACAAACTCACAGCGGGTAACGAGGCTGACAAAAGCAGTCGATCGCAGGGCAATAGTCAAAGCGGAAGCGGAAGCGGAAGCGCAACAACCACCCTGCGACCAGACCTCGTTCTCTGGTCTAAGTCCTGCCAGCTCGTCTATATCATAGAACTGACAGTTCCCTGGGAGGACCCCATCGAAGAAGCGTATGAGCGTGAGAAGCTGCGCTATTCCAACTTAGCAGCTGAGGCAGAAGATAGAGGCTGGAAGATAAGGGTGCGCCAAGTGGAGGTGGGGTGTAGGGGCTTTGTAGCCAGCACAACAGCGAAGCTCCTTAGGGAGGTCGGAGTCAGGGGGCAGGGTTACAGACAAGCCATAAAAGAGCTGGCCAACACCGCCGAGATGACGAGCCATTGGCTGTGGCTGAAGAAGAGCGACACCACCTGGGCTGCTAAGGTGAATAGCTAACCGTGGGACACACACCCAGGCTTGATCAACCTGTGATGGGCCTGCCTCAGCAGAAGGTGTATTGTGATAATTGGCCGAAACACCCTGTGAGGCTGTGGTACACAACTGTCGATGTGTCCCACTGGTAAAGCCTTATAGCAGTCATCCTTCAAGAACTCCTGAATGAGAAGTGGTGCAAACATTAGGGATTACAACATCTAGTCCTTTCAACGAACCATTTAGTCATTATTCACATAATGCATCTCATAACCTTATACTCCAGTTATATCAGATCAATTGCACATGATTAGCTTTGCTTAATGTTATGAACAGCAGATATGCTAATTATTTTCTATTTGCTTTTCTGTTTTATCTTGGGATGCCCATCCTGAGGTAATTAGGGAGTACGTAAGCTCCAGTTTGGATCCAGCCTCTAATGATGACTTCAGATGCCCTAACACCTGTGAAGAGAAAACGCTAACTCCTGCAAGTTAAAGTAAGCAGATAAAGTAAGCTCTGAATCAACATGCACCAATGCTACATTTTTCTATATATCCTAATCATTTGTTAATAAACATGTATTATGAGCTCACTGTTTCTGCCTTAAATTAATACATTGTTTAAATTAATACATTATTTGCTAACTATGTAAGTTGTATATGTACATTTCTGAAATACATAACTTGGACACAGTCACCTTTGATAACAGATCACTCTAAATTGTAATGTAAACATGGATTTTCTGTAAAGCTATTGTGAAAAGCGCTATACAAATAAGTGTGAATTGAATTGACTTGTTTTCAACTCAATTCAGTTGAGTCAATTGAAAGTTTTGGATCGGTAAGATTTTTTTATTTAACAGTATTACTGTGCAGCCTTGGTGAGCAGAAGAGACTCCTTTTAAAAACATTACAAATCTTACCGATCCAAAACTTTTGAACGGCAGTGTATATCTTGGACGGCACAAGCGTTATTTTTATTTTTTGGTGGAGCTTCCCTTTAAGTTTCATTGTGCTTGAGGTGGACAGAGCCGAGAATGCCCTTTGACCTCTGAGCGTTGATTGAAGCATGTTTAATTGGATGGCCACTGCTTTGACTAATTAGCGCCTTGTTAATGCACACTGCCCTTCGGCTTGTATGGGGCGCTGTCTGTCTGCATGGGGGTCTAGCAAGGCTCTTCAAGAGAGGGCAGTGCTCGTGGGTGAGCCTGGTAGGTCATGCTACATAACAGCCCTGCTCCAGTAAGAACCTCTAAGCACAGTCCAAGGATGCATTGAGATGGTCACCATCCTTGTGAAGTCAAGACAAGAGGTCCTTTCTTGTCCCCACATGATATCATCAGTCTGTAGATTACAGAGCATTGCTAAGGGCTCTGACATCACAGTAGAGAACTGTTGATTTTCTGTGAGGGCCAGAGCGTAGCTGCTAATTCAAATTAGCTCAGTGCTCTCCTTATTGACCTATCTTGTTCATTGACCTGGCTACAATTATGTTTTCTTTCATTCTGTTGATACTTGGCAACCCCAACAGCCTCCACGACTGGATGAAAGACGCATTGCTGTGACTGCCAACAGCAGCCATTTTTATTGGGTCAGGTCATGTTTAAGCTATTGGTCAGGTTGGTAGGGGAGGGAAGTGGTGGGAGTTGATTAAAAACCTTCATTAATGATGTTAGCAGACCTTTGTCATTAATCTTAGCAGTGGTTGGTGGCCAGCTCTGGTGGCAGAGTGATTGATATAGGCAGTACACTTTCACACAGAGTGGCTGCTTGTAGATCACACTGAGAACATGTGATTGCTGTGGAGAATGTCTCCTCCTCACCGTCCACTAAAACAACAGCTGTACACATGCACAATGATGAGCCATGCAGGATGGCTTAAGACTCAGTATATGTGAGACCTTTAGGCCTTTTTTAGGCCAAAGAAATGTTGCATGCACTAACACCGACTAACAACTGGATTGATTGCTTGTTCGAATTAGTTAAACTAAAGTCCAAACAATTATTGAACACATTTTTTCATAAGTTACTATCAATGCATGTAATCAATTTAAATTTTGTTTCTTAATTCCATTTGAATTTGAACAACACAAACAATTTTTCAACTTTAAATTGTTTAATTAATATTTTATTTATTTTTTGTTGAGAATTAACATTTTTTTAAATGATATTATGTTGTAAATGTAATATAATTAGTAATATATTTAATACTGAATTAACAAGCCAATCTCATTAAATGAGTCTCTATAGCATGCATTGTATTTATCGTGTAATTTATACGTGTATAGTTTTTACGTTCATATGATGTGCACGCTTTCATCTGTGACTTACATTCAAGATACACATTTGATCAGTTCAGGGATTCCCTGGGAATCAAATCTATGACTATGGCATTGCTAAAGCCATATTCGAAGGCTTGAGCTACAGGAATGCTTGCTTTTGTTGCATCTTGTAGGTTTAACTAAATAAATTAAAGTCTAAAAAACAGGACTAGAACAAAGGCTTCAAAATGTGACAAAGATTCAATTCATTTATTTTTGCTGAAACTTCATTACATTGTCACTGATCCATTAATTTGCTTTTAAAACCTACAAATGATGTCAATTACTAGATTTATTATTGAAGAATTGCATCAAGCAAAAATTAAATGTTACTTCTGCTATATTCCTTGTTATTGATTAAATAAACACTTGACCCCATTGAAGGGTCAGTTGGAGGATAATGAATTGAATGTTTTGAAATATCTTCAACATTATTGAATTCGGGTAGGTAGGGAGGCCATTGCGTGGAGTGATGTCTCCCACATCTGCTGTCTCCTGGTGTCCATGTCTTCAGCTCTTTCCTTTCAACTCTCTCCACTGCTTCCAAACGTGGAGTTTGGTGTAAGAAAGAGATAAGTGTTTCTCCTGAGATGACCCTCTGAGCCTAAACTGCCTTTCACTTCTGTGTCAGATTGCCCAGAATGTGCATGTTTAAGTCCTTATAATTAATCACACATAGACAGTCAATTAACTACATCTGAGCCACAGATCTCAGACCAGTGAATGTGTAACTCCGAAATAAAACATGGTGTAAAGCCACTCTTGAATTAGAACAAGCTTCTTGTTTTTTCACATTAGTTTTATCATAATTATTCAATCCAAATTAGCATGTTAAATTGACAATACTCATATTTGAGCCACTGTATTCCCAAAAAAATATGGAATATGGAATAACGTACAACTTCTGTAAGTGAGAATAGGTCCCTGTGGCTGCAATAGAGATGTCAGGATGTACTGAGGGGTCACTAGGTTCACTAGGTTCACTAGGGCTTTTCACTTCAGGTTGACCTTGGACCAGACAGATTTATCCTCTGTCAGGTCTGTGTTTGAGAGGGGGACTCCAACAAACCACTTTTTGGCTGTATGACAACATCATAGCAGGTGCATGCTTGTGACATTCTCCCTTTGTTCTCTGACATTTTTGTTTCAAACATCTTAACGTCTCTTTATAGCTCTCTCTCTTCTCTCTTTTTCTCTCACACTCAATTTTGTTACACATTTCTTTTCTCTGTTGTCACATAGCAAATAATGCTCTTGGCTATAAGAGTGAGGTGCGGACATGAGGGGATAATCTTTTTTAACACTCTGTCGAAGGAAAGCAAATTAAAAACAAGTCTACCCATTTGCAAGCATAATCACAGCAAATTGCCCATAGCTCATTTGTGTATTGTTTGTCGGGTAAGATCGAGACGATTCTACTCGTTTGACAGCTTAGTTAGCAGCTGATAGAGCTGTGAAATATCACACTCTCCATAACCATGGACTTGTTTTCAATTTGGAAACCACATCCACAGTTCTGCATTACAAGTTTTTCAAAAAGCAGACACAGTGTTTATTCGATTGCACCAAAACAGTCATCATAAAGATTGTTTTTTTTTTTATAAAAAACTGGCAGAATTTTTGTATTTTATTTCTCCTAATTTGCTTCAAACATAATATTTTCAAACAATATTTCCTTCAAAACCATATCAGTTGTTTTAAGCTGCCATCTTTCACTACCCCCCAACCCCATTTTTATCCTCACCTAGCATGTGCATGTGTGTGTAAACTGCGGGCTGACATGAGTTAATTATTGATTAAACATGAGGGAGGCACATAAAAACAGTGAGGTCTTCCCTCAGGACCAAACAAAACTCACGGGGGCAGCCGCATGCTACACTGCCACATCATTTTCCCAAGAGCCTGTGCCCCGATGAGACCACTGGCTCGGTAATGAGTTGTTTGCAGACCTCAAGAACACAGTGATGGTGACCTGTGACCTCCAAGCACATTGTCTGGGGAGCATGAGGTAAGGGAGAGACAACAGAGGGAAAGCAGAGAGAAAACAGGAGGAGGGAGAGTAGTGTTTTAGCTCAAGTGTTTTCTTGTTGGTGGTGCCTTGGCTCTCGTGTTAAACCCCTGTGGCCTGGAGAGCTGTAAGGATAACATGGTGCTTTGTCTTTGAGCTTGGATCGATTCGCCACTTGATAAAATGCATCCAGTTTTTGTTGATAAACTGTAACTCTGTCATTGCTTGTTTGTATGGCGGACCCGTTCACGCACCGGAACTCAAGGACAGACACTCGTACATCGATGCACAACATGCGCGTGCACACACACACACACACACACACACACACACACACACACACACACACACACACACACACACACACACACACACACACACACTAATGGCTATGATTAATGTTCTGTATCTCTGAGAAAAATAAACCAGTTTTTCCTGTGTGTCGCACAAAGGTGCTAAAGGAGAAACAGTTTATCATCCGTGTCACACGCATGTTCAGTTTGATCCCTTGGTGAAAAAAATTGTGAAATTCCCAGAAATATGGATTTGTGCCCACATACTAATCCTTGATCTCCCCTCAACAGAATATTTACAAAGTTTTAACATATGCAAGACAGCACGAGTCATTACTGATGATATTTTCTTGGCTAACAATAAAAATAAACAGATAAAAGCTGAGATGGCGGAAAGTAAACAGCACATGCTCCCTCGTGCTCCGTAAAATTCCTCGCAGATGGAGCTAGCGTTTCCGTGAGGTTGTCCACGGCGTGCAGACAGGTCTGCGTCGTTCAAAATAATCAGTGACAATCTGACTGAGAAGAGATCTCTGTTCGCATCCTAGGATGCCAGTATTCCAGGCTGGCACCACTGTGCCCAGTGAGGGGAAGAGCCCATCTAATTAATCCTCCTAGTTCCATGGCATGTGATTAAATTAAAGAAGCCCCCCCCTATGGGCTCGCCCTGCTACAAACACTTCCAATAATCATCTGTTTTGCTTTCCTATTTAAGCCTGTTTCAGCTCTCTGATGAGGAGATAATTACCGCCACGGTCTCTCTCGCGCTTCCCTTACGTTCGATGTTCATTAATAACAAAAAGAGGTTGAGGGTTAAAAACTCATTTAATTGCCTTTATGTTAATGACATTATGAATAGCCACAGAGGCAGAAAATCTAATTCTGGCCAGTATTTGGTTCTAACTCCAGGCCCCCTAGAGGGCTGCTCATTTCACTAGCATTACAGATGCACTGCTCAGCTCTCCTCTCTGTGCAGGTGGGTTTCAAAGACAGAATTAATGTTCGTAGCACTTTAGCATACATGACTAACACCTTCCCGCCCTGCTACCCGAAATTGTCTTGAGAGTTGGTCAGGGAATTTAAAGCGAATGCACATATACAGGCACAATGTATGGAATAAACAAATATAAACAATGAAAAGACTGAAATAAGATGTCTGCATAACGCAATCTGTTGTCTGTTAAAAAGTCTACAATAATGCATTAATTCCATTTTATCCTTAAGACAAACAACAACTGAATTAAGAACCAGTAGATGACTTAAGTCAAAGATTTGAAATCATTTTAAATATATATTACCTGTAATTATCTATATAGTTATAATTATCTGGATTTCCCCCCCCCCCCCCCCCCTTTGTAGTGCACTGAATGCCAGGAATTCTAATACATCTTGCATAAATGATACTGTGTGTACATGTAGATAATGACTGTATATGGAATTTCCATTGCTCAATTTGCCATAAAACAGGAAGCATAATGAAGGAAAGCCAGGAGCATGTGGAAGTTGTTAGTTTACAGCCATCTCCAGGCAGAAACCAGGCCAAGGGGGTGATGATGAATGAGTCCATCTCCCCAAGCAAAAGAATGACCTGGATCCCCCTCTCCTCTCCTCCTCTACTCCTCCTCTCGCTTCCTCGCTCCAACGCCAAGTGGGCCAACATTTTTCAACCGCCTCGCTTTTAGCCGAAGACAGGCCCTCCTTCCGGTAGCCCTGACCCACCACAACCCCTCCTCCTCCCTCCTCTTCGCTCCTCTCTTCTTCTCTTCTTTCTTCCCCCTGAAGAACAGTAATCCTTTTCGCCAGGTCCCTAGTAATTTGATCAAATAGCATGCGCCCTTCCTTACCACTTATTGGCCAATTAAGTCAAGTTCTCATGCAGGGGGTCCGGCTGCTAGCGTGTTATCTGCGGATGAATTGATTGAAGCCATTCGGCAATCGCTGAACCCTGCTTTAATGATCTAGGTGATAATACTTGTAATTCTTCTCAGTCAGGGGACCGGCGGGCGCAGCTGTTGGCACGGTAATCCCTGTCCTGATACACTGAAGTACCAGAGAGGCACTAATCTGTCTCTCTGATTCTTCGCTAGCATTTTTCTTCTTTCTCTCCCTCTCCCCTCCTTTTTTTTTCTTTTTCTCTCTCCATATGATCATGACTAGATCTGTGAAAAGTGACATTTAGGACTTCAAAAATGACGAAATATCAACAAAGCATTCATGCTATCTTATCAGTAACATGTGTCATGTTTTACCCGCCCTGCACATGTAATGCTTGGGACAGAGAATACGAACAAAACAAAATTAAACCAACGGCTTTGGGAGGCGTTACAAAGATAAGCTCTAAAAATCAATGGCTACATGCCTCATTTTCAAAGGCAGACATTAACATTACAAAAGAGACAGCACGCATAATCCAGCCTCCGGCCATTGAGTTAAAATATCAAATTATCATAATGAAGTCTAAATGCATATAAATGTTAAGCAGATTTAAGCTGAGGGAAATTGCATGTAGTGTACTAAAATTATGTTGCTAAATGTGTCTTTTTGCTGTGTAAATGAAATCTGGATAAAAAATTTTTTTTTTAATGCAGCCGTACTCAACAATAAACGACTTGCTGTACACATACAGATTTAGGGCACAATCTATTATTCTACATTATGCTTATTATCTCACACACTCATTTTCCAAGTTCCTTTTATCATATTAGACCTTAATGAGGACGGGTACGTCTTTTATTCTCCAAAGCCCGATCCTTTCAGACTTGTTCGCTTCAGGTGAATATTACAACTTTTATGGCCAAATTAAAGATACAGTAGTTCAGAGTGAGATTCAAAAAAAGATTATGCACAAAAAGGCACGTACATTCCTTTAAATTTACCGGAGCCGACTTTAAAGTCGACATCAGAGGGGGAGAATTTCACAGGAAATCATTTGAAAAGAGAGAGAGGGAGTCAGTATGAGTCTCTAGTCAGGGTCAGACAGCAAATGACTTTTGATCTGAATATCTGAAGAAGGCCACACAGCGAGGCTGAGCTGAATCCCCTCAGCCAATTACACCTCTGTACAGAAGCTTAATCTGTGCCATCATACAGTACCCATCCACAGCATGTATAGCGCTGGCCTTAAGACATCACTTAACCAGAAAATGTACTCACTCCTGCACTCTCTCTCCCCCTTAATTCACTGCGATAAGGCCATACAGGCGGAGGTCAAACCCTCATGTCCCCAAGGGCTTGCCCCATTCGCAGGTGTCAAAGGTGCTTATAGCCAGGTGGAGGAGGGGACTTTACCAGGGGAATAAGATCATGTGTAGTTTTAGAGATGATCAACAAGGAAACACAGCTGCAAGAGTAAACACACCTGTCAATAAAGGGTAATCTTGTATGCAAACAAGGATACTCCATATGCAGGGGTGTTTCCCAGGTTTACTTTTTTTTTTTCTCCATTATTGTCTGGAAGTGTTGAAACACACTCTCATTAAGTGTCAAAACAGTACAAACAGTACTTCAATAATATTATATAATTTAACAATACTTTTTTTTGTGATGAAACCTGATGCAAGATTCTGATGCATTTGCACTGCAATGGGATCTTTGGGAAATGTAATGTATAGGATTATTTAACTTTGAGAATATAAATTCAGTAGGACAATTTTATTCTTAAATCTGCTGCATATAGATTGAAAAACTGATGGAAAGAAGAAAGATATATGGAGTCTGATATGCAGTCTTATAAGAATGCAGGGATACTTAAGAAAGTGTTTTTTTTAAATCTGTTACTCAGTGTCTTTTTATTCAGTGTGTCTCAAAAACTATATTTAGACATATTTTGATATAAAATATATAATATCCAAATATTTGTCTGCTATAAATTAAAGCTGTTTGAAAAATACAACCTATCCTTAAACTGTGTAAATGTAAAAAAATGAAACATGGACCCTTTAATATTTGTGCATGACTGTATGGTGGTAATCACATTTTGATTTTACATAGAAAAAAATAATTGTAAACAAATATGCATGTATGTGTGTGTGTGTGTGTGTGTGTGTGTGTGTGTGTGTGTGTGTGTGTGTGTGTGTGTGTGTGTGTGTAAGTTTGTACAGAATAAAAATCATTTTATCTATAATGTCCCAATAAAACATGGAAATCCAGCATGTATGCGTGTGTGTGTGCGAGAGAGAGTGTGTTTTAAAGTGTGTGTGCATTTTTTTACATGTAGCTTGTATTGTACATGCAAGATGTGAAATTTAACTTGTAAAAATAACCAATATTTTTATACAGAGACTTAAAACGTATCTGTCGCCTCAGTAGAGTGGTGGTCGTGTGACAGTGATTCATACAGGTATGTAAAACTATTCTCATTCAAACATCTAACAACATTCCCAATTTCTGGACAATATAACTCAGACAAACACCAAATAATTGTTGCAAACCTGTGTCATAATAATTATTCTCAGAGCCATTTTTTTTATGTAGATAAGACACCGAAATTCACAATAAATCTGTAAAATTTAGAGCGCTGCCACAACTCGCTGAGCATTCTGCTGGGATTGAATATTACATGAGCCCTGAATGAATGAGGGCAGGCTGGGATTTAGCACAGATTCAGATAGTGCCCTGTCCCGAAGTACAGTGTTGGATGCCACAGAAGATATGGCTGTTAAGGATGAGAAATTGGGTGCGTAAGCACTACTGGCAAGCTTGATTAGTCTCATGGCAAACAATTTAGCGAGGGGGCATAATCACAGAGCTTAGACTCATTTAGAAAGCCTGTTGGCTCCCAGCTGAATGATGTCGCTGCCCGCTGCATCCCAAGCATGGTGATGCCCACATTCTCGTGCTGACACGACTGACAGAAAAGTTGAGCTGTGATGATGCTTCCACAGACTCGCCCTCCCCCTCAAACATGCATCCCATGCCACCAAAAAGAAACCATTGCTAATGTGCTGTGGCATGCTATCAGAAGTATCTTAAATGTCTGAGCGTTTCTATGTCTGGTTGTTAGCAGCGATTGTAAAAAATTGGACAATCAATTTACAGCATTATTTTGATAAAAAATAATGGTAACACTTTATTTTACAGTGTCCTTGTTACATATGTTACATGTACTTACCATAGTGATGACAGTAAATTATGCACAATTACATGCAACTAACCCTCAACCAAATCCTAATCCTACCCTAACCCTATAGTAAGTACATGTAGTTGCTTAATATTACTCAGTCCTTAAATATATAATTACACTGTAACAATGACACTGTAAAATAAAGTGTAACCAAAATAATTTGCCACAAATTATGGGATTTGATTGGGTGTGTACATTTAAAATCTGTGCTAGTCAAATGATTGCCCTTGTAAACAGCATATGTTAGCATGCCTTATTTTGGTCAAGGCTGCATATGTTTCCCTCAGCCTGCTGGAGTCTGATTATCATTCCAATCAGTAGAGGCGGGCAGAGTCATATTCATTTGTAGTAATTAATAGCACTGAGGCATCAGACAGCACATGTTAACGAGAGCCTTTGATTGTTTGGATCACTAACTGCCGCTCCTCTTGTTTGCATCACCTCCAAGGAATTTGTAATATCAAAGCATAGCAGTATCTGATACTTGTCAAAATGCAATTTATAAAAGTTTAATTATTTTATTGATTTAGTTTGGGTTTTGATGCCTGCAGTGTCAGCTCCCCTGGTAGAACTTAGTGGATTCAAATGCTTGTCACCAGCACAGCCTCCTTTTTACTGAGAACAATTGCCATAGGCCAGACCAACAGGCATGGTTTAATTGCCATTAATTAAAAGCATAAATCTTTTTTTTCTTCACTGGCTCTGCTCTTAAACAGGGCTTTACGTAGCTGTTTTTTCCCCGCGCGCTTGTCAGAATCCCTTCTGGCTAGTGAAGGTTAACCCCCCTCCTCCCGATTCCCTCCGCCTCCCTCTACTCACCAGACGTTTCTGAAATCATCTTTTTAGCGTGCTCCTCTGCATGATATGATGTGAAGTGTGAGTGGTGCAGTGATATTTAGTAAACCGGCTTCTTGCTTTATTGCGGTATAATGAGGTCAAATGAATCCCCTTGTACGCATGCTTAGATGCCTCCTCATTTTAAATGCCTTCTGACAGCTAGTAAAACAGCCGGCAAACACAACACCGGCTCCCAGAGAGAGTGGACATTAGGAAAACATTGCTGAGGTAAAAAAAAAAGGCAAATTCACTTCCTTGTAGTTGCCCTCCCTTTTTAATGAGAATTTTCTTTTTTTTTTACTTTTTTCACATTCCCTGCCCATCCATCCATTGCAATTATTGTTGTACGAATTAATTGAATTTAGATTCATTTATACTTCCTTACGTTTTGAATCGCAATTCATAATGTCATGTGATTTCACAGTACGTGTGTGCAGGCATGCATGGGTGTATTTCAAGGGTGCAATTAGCCTTCGCTATAGATGATCAACTGCCATTGTCATGTCAAAACAAATTGTGTCCCCCTTTGAAAGCTTACTGACGTCGCCCTTGGCTGTTAACTGAGATTCAGACACAAATTCTCTGTCATCGCATCGGCGACCGTCGAGCCGTTTACGCATGTTAGTCACTGCCACATCTGGTGGCTTTCGCAGTTATTTCCTGAGCAAGAGGGTCCTGCACAGCCCCTGGTGCTGGATTAAAATTAGCGACAGCAGCAAAGCCCAGCTCCAGGACACCAGGAGAACGGCAGCATAAATATGCAGGAGATATCAGGCGGTCAGTTTAGCCAGATCGATACTAGCCCACGTGCACTCCAAACAAATGTCTTAAGCGGATGCAGTATTGCTTAATTGGGAGCTTTGCAGACCAGACTCAGGCACATCCACACCCATGATTAAGTCCCTGGAAACCACCCGTGAGGATTTTTGTAAACTAATGTGTTTGCTCGGCGTCTTCATTTGTAAAATAGTCGCAACTCTAACCTGTCAAATTGACCTACATAGCATAACACTTTAGAGCTAATTCCCAAGGTCCTTCACTCTCTTGACTCGACATAGACACTGCATATGCTCAAAGCAACGCGCACACACTGGCAAGGGCACGTTTTTTTCTTATTCTTGCAGTTGCTATGAATTGGGGAGGAAGTTCCAATTAGAATTCAAATAAGCTCCTTTAACGGTTTCTCAAATTGACAACTGAACAATGATTTTCGTATTGGTATCTGTCAGAGGTCTGGGAAAATCCTCAGTTGATAAGGCCCAACGCTTCCAATTAGGAGCTGAGCAGGACCTTATCCAGTAATGATTTCCAGCTCCCTAAAGATGTGGTGTGGACACTTATTGCAAATTACTGACAAAAAGCTACGCTGTATTGATGAGGAGGAGAACAGCCAACACTCCATGTTCCCATCTGGAGAGTGGGTAACGAGGAGAAACTGTAGGAGATGCCTGCCCCCTTGTTTTTTTTTTTTTTTTGTATATATCTCCTTCTCCCCCTCTTTCCTCCTCTCTCTATCCTTGACCATGGTGAGCAAGGCCTTGCAGTCAGAAACATGGTTTCCTGCTGGTATGACATTGCATTCACTGTTCATTCCCTGAAACTCCAAAGACTCAACAGATAATTTGTGTGTACTATAACTTGGGGTGGTCCTCTTTCTCCTCCTTAATAATATTTATGTTTGAAAGTGATAAGAAGTGCATTAAAGGATGCTGACAAAATCTGACTGCGATATAGAAATGTGTATATAATATATGAAGTATATAAAATTAGCAAAGGTCAAATGGATTGTCATTGCTCCTTTTGAATTATTTTTTAGAGTTTATCCTGGTTGAGGATAAATTGTTTTCTCTTCTTGACAATAAATCATTTGCACCATGATATACCTGTCCATAAATCCATAGTTCATTGAAGTTACCTAGCTGATTGATTGTAGTGCATTTCTATAAGAGCTAACCCTTACATTTAACTTTGTTGGTGTAACATAATGTATTTAAGTTGGTCTAGTGATTAAATACTATGTTGTAGAACAAAGTCATATAATGTAGATGTTATCACGAAGCACATTTTAGGCGTAGTACTGTAAATTCAAAGATCTTATGTTTTGGACAGTGTGTAATTACAGTATATCAGGAATTATTTTCTTCTATGCTGACCTTTATGATATAGAAGCAACATAAATCTAAAGAGGCTGGCATCTTTTTAACATAATACAGTCAAATTATATTTGCATAAATGGTTATTGCATTAACTGCATAGCAAATAAAACACCTGTGTGAACTTGTTGACTACTGCTTGGATGCACTTTTCTTTGAGGGTGAAAATTTGTCTGAACTTCTATCGTACCTGTGCTTCTTTGAGATAAAAAGTCCTGTCTTCCTTTGATATCCACCATCCTTATGTCAGAGTGAGTGACAGCTCAGCTGACAGGATGGGTAGAATTCCTGAAATTGCCAGTGAAAATCCTTCTTTGTCACAATCTTTCGCCCTGGGCTGTAGGTGTCAGAGACAAGAGCCCAACTGCTTTATGCCAAATGTTTATCAAAGCTACTGATTAAATGCCTTGCTCATCGTATTTTAGTTCAGTAAGAGATCAAATGCCCTGCCCAACCCTGGAAAGCGACTACAATTTAAGAGACAAAAAAACAGGTCAAAGAAGAAAACGGCACATTTTAACAACACATTTATACACATAAACACGCTTCCAAGGTACCTGTGGAATACATGACCATTAAAGCACAAAAGTGCTACACAGTCTGAGATCTGTTGTTATTCTCACTTTCCTTCATCTATATGTCCACCCCATCTTCTCATTGCTTCCTTTTTCTTGCTGGAGGTAAAACGTCCGACCCTTGTGGTCAGTGCCACGATGGCTTCCTCTGGTCGCAGCTCTGTGTTTCAAAAAGGCAGTGCAGTGCGGGCGAGCGAGTGCCCTGCAGTGGCAAGCCTGGGGCCATGTCAGCCTCAGCTGCTCCATCACCAGGAGACTGGCCTAACATCTCCTGACTGCACTTAGCTGTGTTTCCCTGATATGGTCATATCACATCTGCCCACTCTCCTGTGACAGAACCAGCACTTCCAACTTTAAACATTTTGCAGAAATCTCCACCTTTCCAGGTTTTCAGCTGTATATGAACAATGTTTGGACATATTTCCCACAGCCACTGTAAGTTGATATTACATACCAGAGCCTGTTACAACTCCTGGTTCTTCTTCTTCTCTTTTTTTTTTTTTAATGGCAAGAACGAGTCCTGCAGCCCGCCATCGCCCCCTCACACACCCCAGCAGCAGCCTTTCCTCCTCCTCACCACTGAATTTGAATTTCCAGATAATAGGCTTTGACTTCTGGCTGCAAGTTTATAGGTCTTTTCATGTTATCTGCTTAGCTCATAGCATGGAGCTCAAGAACACAGACTCCCTGTGACAGGCCAGCCAGTCAGCCAGGCAGGCCTGTCAGGAGCTCTCATACACTAATGATTTCCCTTTAGTCTATTTTCTGTCTCATTGGCCGTTTCCTTCAAAAACAAAATTGCTCATTTAAATTCTTATGCCTGGGGCATTTTGGTCTTCAAATATTGTTGGAAAGTGAAAGGATTAGGCAAAATATGGTTTTTTAAAATGTTAATATATTTTCTGGTTCACTTTCTCCTCTGAGGCCAATTAGGGAATTTCTGCTGGCTGCATTAATGTCAAACTGACATTCCCAGCTATAATTACACTGTGCTTGAAACCTAACTTTCACTTGTAGGTAGATGAGTGTGCTTGGCAGTGACATGGAGACTAACTCCGCCAGCTTTTGATCATTTAATCATTGCTTTGCTTTCCCCCCTCTTTTTTTTCACCCCTGCTCCCATTCATTGATGATTTCACCTTTATTTTCGGTGTTGCAAAATGCAGTGTTATCTCTCATTACTCGTGCCACTGTTTTGCCGGGGTTCATTAGTGACGTTTGTTCTGCTCCCTTCAGGTGCTGCAGCCATACACATACTGTTTACCCGGTTGATTCTCAATTTACATTCTGTTGTCTTGTGTTGTTGCCGTGTTTCTTCTCTCGCACACAGTGGGCAAGTAAAATTGATCTTGCCGACATACACAGTGCGATGGGATATAATGAATATGAACGTCCTTGACAGGCGGTTGTCATCGTCTTCCTCCCT
Source organism: Gila orcuttii (assembly GCA_026230005.1). Lineage (NCBI taxonomy): Eukaryota > Metazoa > Chordata > Actinopteri > Cypriniformes > Leuciscidae > Gila > Gila orcuttii. The sequence goes on from JAPDVR010000011.1 coordinate 25,950,245, forward strand.
GCCAACTGTAGCTTAGCTGCTATAGGGCAAGATTACAATATTACAAAAAAAGTAATAGAACAGTCAAAGTAAAAAGACTCTTTCAAAACAAAAAAGAATAACAATTTGTGCGACTATTTTGTGGTAGGCTGACATATGTTTAAAAACAAGATATTTATATGGACACCATTTATTCTACTTGTAATAAACTTTAATATATTGCCCATAATGTAGCCCCCCCCCCAAAAAAAAAAAAAAAAAAATAAATAAATAAATAATAAAAAAAAAAAAATATATATATATATATATATATATATATATATATATATATATTCACATTTTAAACAAAATAAATATAATGTAATATCTAAATTACTTAATACAATTTGCTAATGCTATTGTTATAGGCTTTATAAGTTATTAATAGCCTATTACTACTACTACTGCTACTACTGCAGGCCTACTACTATTACTTACTAATGCCACCAGCCACTATTATTAGCCTATAGCCAATATGTTTTTTGGTCTCTGCACAGAAATTCTAAAGGTCAGCCTTTAATATTCAATTATTTAGAATCTGGAAGGTTTTCATTTTGCTTTTTAATTGTGTTATTAAAAGGGGTAGCAAACAAAAAACTATTTTTTTTTTTATTCAGAACGTACATTTAATTTAGTTTTATTTTGGTAATTAGGCCTGTTAGACAGATAAATGCACAGTAGCTACAGTAGGCTACACGTAAATGCGTCTCTATAGCACGCATTGTGTATTATCGTGTAATTTACACGCGAAAATGAGTTTTTACGTGCATATGATACGCAGCTTTTGCGTGCATTTGATACGCCATTTATTGCGTGAAATACACACGCACCCCACACGACTAATCCTACCCATGCGTATCATATGCACGTACCCTACCACTACTAAACCTACCCTAAACCTACCCATGCCTATCATATGCACGTAAAAACTCATTTTGGCGTATAAATTACAGGATAAAACACAATGCGTGCTATAGACACGCATTTAGTGTGAATGGGTTGATTTAGCCTATGCATTGTTTTGTAAAACCTGGTTTTGATAGCTGGGACTGCCATAGGTGCCGAACTAAATTTGGATGACAGCAGTGAAGACCTCCAGCTAACACACAGATAGACCTATCCCTGATTTAGCCTCCAAACATTCTGTCAGTGCTGATGCCTATCACTGTAATAACGTGCGAACGGTTTTAAATCTGACTAAAGCAGTGCTGGACAATCTCAATCTGACTTTTGTTGCTTTGAAAGGAAATCATTTTCGCGTCTTGCTCAATTGCTCGCTTGGCCCTTGAGCAATGCAGTCTTCACACCCACCACCCCTCATTCTCCCACTCTTCTGGCTTATTTCCTCGTGATTTTTTGTTTGCTTTTAGACTTCAGGTAATAGGAAATGGCATTGACCCCTCCTGATCCCCCGATTACCTTTGTGAAGCGTGCACGCGCCACAGAATCACACGTCATGAGGCCCCTCGACGCCATCAGCACGGATCAATCACGCGCTCAGCCGCGCGCAGGAATGCAGCTCGCGGACACGGTCAGAGCCAGCCGCGTCCGCGTTGATTGACAGCTCTGGTAATTAGGTGATTGTAAAGACCCTTCTGACTGCTAGAACAACGTTGTCAGGGCCGGTCTGTGGCCGGAGCGCTCAAATCAATGTGCTTTCCTTGAGCAAGCACTATAGAGTAGATCAGAAAACCTAACAAAGAGATGCGATGTGGGGATGGGCACTCGTGTGATGCATGTGCCATCGTCACTTACTAAAATTTACATTGTAGCTAGTTCTTGGATGGATTGGTGTTGTTCGTAAACAAAACGAGACAGCGTCGCTGATACGCGCTATCCCGCTCTCCCTCATATTTTAACATTTGATTTGGGTGTTGAATTAAAACTGTAATTGATGTTCATCTTGGCCACGGGCCATTCTGTGTCCTTCTCCTAAGCTTATTATTTCCCCCTCCTTGTTTGCCTTTGGATTAATACTAGCTGCACTTCAAATTAAACTTGAATGTCACATGTTTTATTACAGTGTAAATTCACTGTTAAAATCTAGTAAAAAGAAATTGTAATATTGGGATCCTGAAAGCCATTGCTGTAAATGTCACAGCTCACAGGGAGCACCAACCTTCAATACATGGGCTTCTGAAATAATATTTCCTGTTGAATTTTGACTTTCATAACAATTTTGTGTTAGCCTTTTTCCTGTCCGCTCAAATAGAGATGTTAGACATGTTTAGAGAGAGACAGCGGATTTGTCTTCTGTCAGACCCATGATTCTCTGATTAAAGATGTATTTTTTTGTGTGAGACTGTGTTCTGTCCAATGCTGTCCCTGCTCAAGCGCACTGCCCGTTAGATACAGTAGGCTACATCCCAAACAGTCTGCTTTTATGACACTTGCAAAGGAAATACACTTTAATACTCAAAACAGGACCTTTAATTTTTTGACAACGTAAATGATTTGTAAATATCATTATGTGAATGTTACCTTGACTAGGCTACATGCACAAAATTGTGTCTCACTAAAATATTTCGTTGCATGTAAATACATTTTACAGCCTTTTTCTGCTTTTTGATTTAAAATAATATTTGTCATCACTTTACAATAAGGTTTTAATTAGTTAACATGAACTAAGAATGAAAAATAGCTACTTCTACAACATTTGTTAATCGGCTAATGTTAATAACATTTAGGCTACTAATACATTATTAAAATCAAAAGTTGTATTTGTTAACTTTAGTTAATGAACTGTGTCCTAACATGAACAAACAATGAACGACTGTAGTCTACTGCATTTATATAATAATATATTGTGTGCATTCATCGAATAAATCCAAAGACAGGTAGGCTAATACAAATTCTGATTATACGTGATTAAATCCATTTGGATCTACAGCAATATTTGTAAACTCACATCTGAGTTTACAGTTGTTTTTACATCATAATTAAGATTTTATGGTAGCCCTACAGGCTTGAAATAGACATGATATATGGGGGAAGTCCGTTGATAATCTTAACTGTAAGTCTTTCATTTAAATAGTGTCATGTTTAGGCTTACGGGTGCAAACGTATCCTATATCAATTACTCGTGTAGTGGAGCTTGAAAAATAGCTCGCGTTCAACACAGACAAGTAATCAGTTCGTTTCTGTACATTTAAAGACCAGTTTAATCGTGGGATTCATGTGGTTGCTTATTTGTTGCCTCACAATTCGGTACTAATTGCATAAACTTCCCTGATGCATAAACTTTAATAGGCCCTACGTCTGATAGAAATCATATTGTAATTCATAGCATCAACAAACAGTAAAAGTAATGAATAAAATAGCATTATTTTAAAGCATAACTAAATAGCTATACGGGATTTAGCAAAAATAGAGTAGGCTAAATGTCATGTTGTTTGGCTGCATGACAGATGTGGAGAGACCTCTGCAAACAGCGCGAGGCCTTCAGCATTCGCTGACAGTTTCAACAAAAAGCGGCGAGGGGAATCAATACAGGACAAACTACAATTTCACTGTCCGATCATCGACCATCAGCCCCGGCTGATCAGATGATACCCTGACTGGTTGTATTCAATTTGTTCCAGCGGCGCCCTTAAACCTAATAAAACGATTGATTGAGGCTCAATGAGTTGCAGCAATTAGTGAACTGTTAATGAACATGCTGCTGTAGTCTCATGAGATTGACTGGCGTGTTCAGTCATCGCTTTGATTTTCTTCAACGGAAAGATATACATTGCCAATATATCGGTTTCACATATCTTGGGGCAAAACACATTCCATTCTCTAACTCAATTAGTTAGTAAATTTGAATTAATTTTTGAAAGGACAGGCTAAAGTGCAGCATATAGCCTAATCTGGCCAAATGATTGTATTATACGTAAAATGTTTTAAAATTACTTTTGGCCATATAATATCTTTAGATGTGATTGTAAAAATGTTAGGCTATTTATGTTGCCTAATTCTGTAAAGTCAGCGTAGGCTAGCCTACAACTTTAACTGTAGGGTATCTTAACTATCTTAATTGTTCCATTTAACCACGCTTAGATATTCAAGCCACATATGCATTTAATTGAATTTGGCTGTCGGTAAAACCTGATGTGGGTATGTGTATAGAGTGGCTTTATCCTGCATTTAACCAGCAAACTTCAAATGATTATTGACAAGAATTCTTAGATGACTTTGTCGCCGCCTAGTGATATGACTGAACGTGTGTAAAATCATGTTAGGGGTGCGTGTTATAGAATTTACCAATTAGCCACGACTTCATTATTTCAGTGCAGAATCCGGACATTTTAAGAATGGCAAGCCAACAAACCAAGCACACAATTTATATAATTCATACTAACTCGAGCATATGCAGCACTATATAGTGCTTATATACACAATTTGCAGACACTTACAACCAGAAATTATATATTATGTGTAACAGGTCATATATTAGGTCGCCTCAAGAAATAACAAAACACGTGAGACGTAAATAACAACATTAAACTAAAACAACAACAACAACAACACACATTTTAAAAGACAATCTCCCGTACAATCATGTAACCTAAATCAGTATGAATTATTAAGCAGTGTGAACATTTCAAGAGTTTGCAAAGTCTATCCCCGGAGAAACAATTGTTATGCGAATAGCTGGTAATTAAAACAATACAACGAACATGCGATCTCTTACATTTTTTTATTGTAATATTTTAAATCTGCTTCCAAATAACCTTTAACTAAATCCTTTACAACAATATAGATAGACGCATAGAATACACAATAAACGTAAATGAAAACTATAAACATATAAAACCACACAGAACTGTTTTCTAAAAACTATTTATTTTCTTTTTGTGAAGAAAAATAAATAAATTGAAGCGGTGCGTATTGGACAAACCTAAATGATGACTCCCACGTCGATCAGCTAAATAAAAGAGGTTAAACAATCTCGGTTCGATCCGTTACAGGAGGAGGTTGCAAACAGGTTTGGAAGCACAGTGAAGTGATCCACGGAAAACTCGAGCGTAACCCACGTTAGAGAACGCAGCACCCTGATATAACCAGCTCTGAGTCCGTCTGTTGGCGAAGCCATCACAAAGCTCCATATATCGCATCATCATCATCCTCCTCTCAGTATACCCTAAATCTTTGCACTCAGCGGCATAGAAACATTTTGAACTATAGTTCCACATTAACAATCAAGAGTCTCGCATTGAACAGTGTTAGGCTGAGATTATTATTTCCCTTACAATATTTAAGGAGGGGTGATGACTTAAACGCATATATTCGTTAGTTCTTAATTTCTGCTCCCCACTCTGAAAATATTACCATTTAACGCAGTTTGTATTAAAGCTGAATTAGGCTATGAAGCCAGAATAGGCCCAGGGTTTATTTACATTAAGAAGAAAGAAAGAAAGAAAGAAAGAAAGAAAGAAAGAAAGAAAGAAAGAAAGAAAGAAAGAAAGAAAGAAAGAAAGAAAGAAAGAAAGAAAGAAAGAAAGAAAGAAAGAAAGAAAGAAAGAAAGGAGCCGGGCGTATGTCATGTACAATATTCGCCATCATTTCATTCCCTTGAGCTATTTAGAAGCAGTAGGCTACTTTCACTCAAAGGCCCTGACACACACAATGACTATCAGCTCAAAACGGGCTTATTTCTCTAGCACATTTTACTGTCCCTGTGCTCTTAAAAGAATAAATGACACAATTTTGTTTTGCCATGAGATTACTATGGTGAGGTTTTCTTTTGGAGAAATCATTATACACTAAAAACACATCTATAAATCCAAAGCTGAATGAATACTAAACAAGCCAATAATGCAATGATCAAATTAAGTTCACAATTGAATTAATTAATCCCTTGTTTACTTTTTTAATTCAGTGGCACACAATATATTTTGCAGTTGATATTACAGTGTAATTGATTAGTTAGCATTGTGTAATCTTAGTGAACTAAAGTCTACTTTTTGCGTAACTATTTTGTGGAAAAGCTAATTTCACGTTACTGCTGTTGTTATTGTTGTGTAGTATTTATTTATTTTTTGCAACAAGCAATATGTGTATCATGCACACAATGATGTAAAGTGTAACCATACACATATTTATGTCTATGTCTAATGTCTAAGATGCCGTCTGAGAAACTATAGCGGAGGAAAGGTTTCAAAAGAGCATTGAGGAATCAATGAGTGGCTCTAACGTGTAATGGTGAAGTACAAATCGCTGATTGGACAGGCGCGTGACCATGTAACCAATGAGAGGAAAGATGGGGAACACGAGGAATGTGTTATAATAAAGGAGAAAATATGACGTCAATGTAGGAAGTCATTGTAGAGCAACACTACAACGATTAGTGGCAAAAGGGAGCGTGATGTCGAGGAGTTAGAGCATCCCAATCTCTCCACACCTCAACTTTGAAAGAAAGTTCAATAACCATAACAAAAGGACGTGGACTACACAGATCCACTTGCTTTGCACATTTCACCTTGAATGTAGCAACATCTTGGAGCGCAGGCTATATTTCTCCTTTTCTTTGCTTTAGTGCAAGGATTATTTCATTTGCGCGTAAGAAATGTTTATTTGGTACTTTTTCGGGGCTTTTTTACTGCGTTAACCTTTGAGTTCTGTTCGTTGATTCCGTTTAAGGTTGTTTTTTTTTCCTTCTTCCTTTTAAAACATTGTGCAGGAAAGTTGTTATGAAGACGACTTAAGTGTTCATCCCTTTTCTTGTACTATGGAAGGATCCAGTGGGTCTAGTTTCGGAATAGACACTATTTTGTCCACAACCAATTCTGGCAGCTCAGTACTGATGAACGGAGATTTTCGACTCGGTGACAGTAACAGAACAGCGGATTTCAGGAGTCAGGCGACCCCATCACCATGTTCGGAGATAGACACTGTGGGAACAGCCCCCTCATCCCCGATCTCAGTCACGATGGAGCATCCCGAACCGCATCTGGTCCAAGACAGCCTTCAGCATCACCATCACCATCATCATCACAATCAGGCTCAGAGTTTGCAGCTTTCACCCCAGCCTCATCCGCTCGGTCAGGCTGGCTGTGCCCCCAGGACTGCCACCTCCTCCTTTCTAATCAAAGACATTTTGGGCGACAGTAAACCGCTTGCAGCGTGCGCTCCTTACAGCACCAGTGTCCCATCTCCACATCACAGCCCCAAAACAGAGAACGGAACCGCCCCGGACGGCATCAGGCCCAAACTAGAGCTAGATGAAAACAGAAGCAAACTGGACAAAAGAGATGACATGCAGAGTGATTTGAAATGTAACGGTAAGAGTGCGTTTTACATACAGAATAATTCAATTAATTAATAAAAACATAGGTAACCCTTTAGATCACGGTATCTGTTTGACATTTATTAATACTTGTTTATATAATTGATTCAATTAGGCTATCAATAACAATGTGAGATTTAGAAAAAGCACCCAAAAAACGACATGCACAAATATTATTGTTTTTGCCTTGTACTTACTTATTTAGACAGTAGCCTAATATTAATATTGCATCGTACATCGACGCAAAAATACATTAGTAAAAAAAACAACAACAACAACAACAACTAATGATGAAATTCAAAATACTTATACAAACTTATCCGTGTTGTTTAATATTGAAAGCATATGAGTTCAAAGAATTGTATTCTTCATTGTAAAATCAAAATTCTTCGGTTGGGAACTAATTGGTCATGCGTAGCCTACATTAAACAAAGTAATCAAATTAAAACGTAGGCCTATTTTGGGGGGAAATAGTAAAGATTTCTTAACTGGGATGTAACAATAAATGCTGTGTTGGAATATTACAAGCATTCAGTGGTACAAAATACCTGTAATAGCCTATATTATTTTAATATATTTTAGGCACGTTTTATTGGATTAATAATAATAATAATAATAATAATAATAATAATAATAATAATAATGTCGTCCACATTAAAGTCAAATTTTAGGCTTTGTTTATTTGTCTGTATTTTCATGAAGAACCAGTGTTACAATACAATATTGGTAGGCTGTCGCTAAGGTTATTCTCTGATATTAGCATAACAGATGTAAAGGCTGGTGAATTTTGCCCGGTGTGGGATTCTCCCTAGTGAGTCAATTAGAGAGATTATTGTTCTTCCTTGAGGGGGGATCACGGAGCCAGGCAAAAACTGCTACAAATAGCAACCCGATCACACGATTGACATATCGATCCTGCTCTTTTTGTTGTAATATTTTCGTCTACATGCGACGACCTAATTTATCTGTGAAACAAATAAGTATATTTTTGGATAGGCCACCTGGTATTTTACTTTTCTAAAGATCCTGATATTTATAATACCAAGACGAAATAATTGGACCCAAACAGGTTTAGATTTGCGAACAAAATCGAGGTCTTTAGCAACCGTAAGTTACCAAAATAAACATTTTATTTAAACAGTAGCCTAATTACTAAATTGTTAGACTGTGTTCTCATTTTGAGTAAACTCACTTAATGAATAAATAAATGACCCCTTCTACAATTTCTTTAAATACATTTTCATTAACTTTCACTGCAATTACTTCTTTAGGAACAAAAGAAGAGGGCGATCGGGAAATTTCTAGTTCCAGAGACAGTCCACCCTCCCGCTCTAAAAAACCTCGCAAAGCGCGGACGGCCTTCTCCGACCATCAACTTAACCAGCTGGAGCGCAGTTTCGAGAGACAGAAATACCTCAGTGTACAGGACCGAATGGACCTGGCAGCAGCCCTAAACCTCACAGACACACAAGTTAAGACGTGGTATCAAAACCGACGGTAAGTCTCCACAAATCATTCATGAAATATAATAATAAAAAAAATAATAATAACAACAACAACATATTTTGTACAATATAACAAGTAGGCTATTTTGATTGTGCAAGCATTTTTAGCATATTTGTGTATCTCTGGATCTATATTTGCAGTTGCCAAAATTCGAGATTTTATTAGTTGGCTATTAGGCCTATTTATTAGTTATTCAAGTTTATAACTAGGGTATTATTATTATTATTATTATTATTAAGCTATGTTTTACATAAACGAACGGCGCAACAATATGTAGGCCTAGATCAAATAATTTGAACACGCTTGTCTGAAAATGTATTTTACTTTTTTTTTGTCATATGAAATTATTTTAAATCATTCGATTGCAATTAGCTGTTCATGAATAGCAAGGCCCCAAATATATTTATTTTTAGATTCTTCACTCCTATATATAATTTAAATTTTTTTAAACAACTGTCATTTTTTTAATAACATTTATTATAGCAATAATTATATTTTTAGTATATGTTAGTAATTCTGTAGAGTCTGAATTCAAAACAATTTGGCTAAATATAATCGGACTATAATGACGGGGAAAAATAAACTGTTAGTCACAATCAATTAGCATGTTTATCGTTTTTATTATACACATTCTGATGTATGTTATTTTACAAAAAATTTGCAGCCCATTTCATTCGTATTTAAATGGAGTTTACCTTTTTTTGTGCCAGAATCAAACATGCACGCCTCGAATAATCTTGCCCATAAGGAGCCATGTGGAGAGTTTAATAATTGATTTCTTGTATTTTGATCTCATTGCAGGACGAAATGGAAGAGGCAGACGGCTGTCGGATTAGAACTGCTGGCTGAAGCTGGAAATTATTCGGCCTTACAGAGAATGTTCCCATCCCCGTATTTCTACCACCCGAGTTTATTAGGCACCGTGGACAGCACGACAGCGGCCGCAGCCGCTGCTGCCATGTACAGCAGTATGTACCGGACTCCGTCCACACCGCATCCATCTCTCCAGAGACCGCTAGTCCCCAGAGTGCTCATTCACGGCCTGGGGCCCGGGGGACAACCGGCACTAAACCCCATACCGGGTACGCAGCATCCTCGGTAAAACGAAAAGACACTGAGAGACAAATGTATCACAAGTGATGTGACAGACTGCGCTGTCACAAGACGCTTTTTTTTTTCATCAAGAAAACAATGAGAGACGATTTTATCGAAGAAAAAGATGTATTATTTAATATGGACCATTTCTGACTTATAGGCCAAACTAAACCAGACGAGCCTGTGACCGTGACAGTAAAATGACTGTTCATTGTCAGATTGTTTGTTTTGTCTTTTTTTGGTACAAATACACTTATACTAGTACGCTTATAAAGTTTATTAGATTTAAAGAAAGGGTGAAATAAAGACAAAATGTAAAAAAAAAAAAAAAAGGCTCATGTCAGGCGCTTTGTCTTGAAAGGGGACGTATGTTTATCACTTTTCATGTGAGCCTTTAGGAGCTTTCCTTAAAATAAATTGAAATAATTCCCGTAATTGCACAATTTAAAACATGAGATCATGCTAAATAATTTAAGCATCATCCGTGTGGATTTTTAAGACCAGGATTTAAAAAAAAAAAAAAAAAACATATTTGAGAAATTTAGAAATACTAAATGTCGAACAATTCGAATTCTTCTTGGCACGTGTATGTAATACAACATATAGGCTACAACATCAGTTTTAGAGGAATCACCAAAACTGTATTTATAAACTGTGTAGTAGCCTACAGTATATAACCCACGTTTTAGGGCACAGCATAAGTTCTTTGTAAACTCTATAAGCCCGTCTGAACTCATTAGCATAGGCGTGCATTCAAGTAAGGCTCGGGACCGGTCTGCTATATGAGAATAGATGGTTTTATGCATTTACTCTGGGAATGGCGAAGCTGCTCCCGGTCTGGCAGCTGTTCTGTGGGAGAACCGCCGCGGACAGACAGCAGGCGCGAGCCTTCTCAGCGTGAGTGAATTAAAAGACACATTTCATATAAACAATTAGAGACCTTTGTAGATCTCTCCCGAGATTAATATTCACTATTTGTCATTCGTTTAAACCAGAAACACTTACGATAATGCTGTGAAGAACACAACCAAACATATATATATATTATTTTTTTTGTTCCCCCAGTCAAATCAGTAGCCTATTTAATTCCAAGTTCGTTATATTTGTATATTGAATAGCATAATTCTAACAATAAGCTGTATAAAAAAGGTCTTGGATATGTATAAATATGGTCTAAAATGAACAAAAGGAATTTTAAATAAGAGACGCATTAAATCGAAATGAGAAACATATAGCCAAAGATTACACAATAGCCTACATAATGACCGCAATACTTTATATCCCTTGGTCAAAAATGGCTTATAACGATTTACACTAAATGTGAGAGGAATAAACGAGACGTAACTATAGGTAATCACGTGGGTTTTCTTATGGGAATGTAATTAAGTGAACATTACAATGCTTTTCTTTTTGAGCTTGATAACTTCCCCTGGAGGACTGAAGAGACTGCAGGATAGAATAGCCTCGGGCGCGTTTGTTTGGGCTCCTCTAATTGGAGAATAGGTTTCTGATTTCTGCGCTACTAAATTCTTATTAAAGCCAAGTTGACCTCTGCTATATGTAGTTTGAAACAATATGACATTGGCACCCTGCATGATGTCTTACATTTTCTCCATAATAATAAAAGAGACAATTAAAAAAGTCAGGTCTACAACAAAATGTTATAAAATTATATGCAAACAAAGCTTAATTTACACACAAACACACACACACACACACACACACACACACACACACACACACACACACACACACACACACACACACACACACACACACACACACACACACACACAAATAGAATACACAGAAATTTGGAAACTAAAATAAAAGCAAACGAAATTCTGTAAAGTCAAAACTGTGAAGCCTTCTGATATCGACAACTAACAAAGATAGTGTAGATGTCGAGTTGGATTTCTGTAGTGTTGGATTCTTTAGCATTTGGTGGGCACGCAAGACAAATGAAGTCAGTTGTGAATTTAATCTTGCACACTCAATTGCAGAGCTAGTTGCAGCCATTTCTAGACAACTATTATTTTTAAAAGCTTGTGTTCCGCTGGAATGCTGTACCCGGCTTGCACGCACTTTAGCCAAATAATCTAATTTAATATGAGCTAATAATAATACAGGCTGCGCATTGATGCTCTACTTGCGTCATCTGAACTGCTTGGAATGAGTTAAATAATTTACATATTTTATTAGTTTTTCGATAATTTGATACATTTAAAACGCATCAAAGAATATTATCAAGAGTTTATATGTAGCTATAACGAAAATTGTGCCATGTCCTAATCGATTTATTCCGTAAAAAAATAAATAAAAATACAGCCATGCGTAATCTAACGCATGAATGGTTTTACACAACTGGACAGTTAATTATTGACAATGCTTTATTAATGCAAATGAGTTAAATGGGACAATGTGTTAGGTAAATTTTGACGTTCAACACACGGTTTTGCAATTACGACGATTTTCAAGCACTTCTCTTTTTTAAAAAGCTAATTGAAAGCGGCGCTATAAATGTTTAGATTAAATGATAAGCTAGTGAGATAGCCTTCCTCAAAAGTGCATTTTATATATTTTTTGTATTTAACATTTGTTTGGCAGGTAAAAAATATTATTTTGGCATATGTTGTTTCACTTTTCTATGCGCCACCAGCAACTTGACTGTGGAGACCATTAGCCTGAAAGTATAATATCAATTTAATTAATAGAAGTGATGCTTGATAGCAGCATCCTCAAAACATTGTGGGTCAGTAAATGCTCAATTTGCTGTGACCTTCTGACCAAGATCTGTTCGTTTTATTTAACCTTTGGTTAAAATTGACTTCCAAATGGCTGAAATATGGGAAGTCAGGCCCTGGTAACAAGCTAGGTGAGAGGAGGGGTGTTAAAATTAAAAGAGGATGTTCAGACCTTTCATTTACATGACACCCATTATACGGAACAGATTGCTGCAAGGAATTGGTTTGTTCTTGTTGCTTCCAGGAGCCCAAGTAAGGTTTTGTAATTGCCACATTTTCCAGCTGATATCATGTTAGGGATGTCTTACTTATTATCCTAATGAGGGAAATGCAGCAGCTTTCAGAGGCCCGCTCATTACCGCATTACGCTCGCACTTTTTTAACGTACCAACTTTCATACTCAAACGGCAGGGACACATCCAGATGAACTTCTCGAAGATGGTCACGTTGCAAGGTCACTCACTGAATCGTTGAAAGGCGACAACCAGTCGTGTGGGATTTAAATGACGCACTCAAGGCCAGAGTCATAGCAGTACCTCGCAAAACAGCACGGAAGCGCCACATTAAGCATCTGGGTGTCCCTTAATTACCGTGGGTTGGATTCTTAATCTTGCCCTGTGGTTATGGCGAGGTGTCAGGATGATGAATTTTAAGATGGTAGGTTGTCAACGTGTGCAATTTCAAAGCTGACTGAATTGGAGGAACGGTTGTAACAAGGTTAGAATCGTTTAAAGTGTGAAAGTGGATTTCTGCCAGAAGGCAGAAATGGTTGACAGCCATCGTGGTATACCTCTGCATTAATAGTAAGTTTTAGGGAATTTTAGGGAAGGTGTGAAAAAGACTAATACATTTAAAAAGACTTCAGGAGCCTGCTATCATGATTAAGAACTAGCTATCTGTTCCTAAACACTCAAATTATTCATCAGCACTCAATTCAACACTCAAAAATATTTTTTTATCAAATGTTGTTACCCACTGCTAATATTCATGGCCACATTGCTTTTAATAGACTCACAAGCAGAAAACCTGATCGCTATCTGGCAGTATTAAATAAAATAGCAACGCAATGCTATTAGATTACAAGACAAAACTGTTGATTAAACTGATTTTAAACGTTTTTTCCTGCACATACATTCACAGTTTTCTTCAGCTATTTCCTATTTTAAACAAATACTTGCAATCAAACTGCCAATAAATGTGAAATGACAACCATTTTGTGTAAAAAAAAAAAAAAAATCTACATTAGAATATATGTGCCTCAAGCTAATTCGTTGACTTGATAATACTCATTATTCAGAGTTGATGGCTGCAAGAAAGTATTAAAATCAAGGCACCAAATATATTTCTCACCAGTTATCAGTTCAATCATTAGAGCAAACCTCTATTTGGGTAATATTCACAGATGATGCATGTGTAAAACTGCCATAAAATAATGCAACTGTCAAGGCTGAGAGAGAAAGACAAATACAAATAATTTCACAAATAAGCTCAGAACAAAATGTTTTACTGTAGGTCGCCTGAATGCCCAATGTCTTGATCTTGATTCCCAGAGAACACACAGACTATTAAAATGTATACTTAGTATCACTTTGGATAAAAATATCTGCCAAATGCATACAAATCTAAAATTGGATGTACAATACATTTTCAGGAATATGGAATGTTTGCCATACAGTGTGCCATGGTTCTGGAAGCAACATTTTATTTGTATTTTCCCCGAGAGAAATGAACTGGAAATTGTAATAAGTTCCAATGCCAAAATTGAGAACATTTCCATTATTTCCATAGCCTTTCATTTAAAAGCAAGAAATATTTTTTGACATTACAACAAGTGAAATGGCTATTTTTACTGCAAGTATACTAGTGAACTTCCACATCCAAGACTATGTGTGGCTTAAGGTGTAAATGAACTCTTATTTCTGTAGATCCCTCTTCACTCAGTCCAGCCAGGTATTTAAGGAGGAAACTTATTACAAGTGTCCTGAGCCATCATTTCATCAGCCTTTTCCTGTCTAAGCTGGAACAGTCATCTTCCTGCTCCTGTCGTGGCATTAACGCTCATCCATGACACTTCTGCTGAATGATGCATTAGCTGAGTGCTATCATGGTTTAAACGCTCTCATCATTTCAGCAAAACCAGCCTTTTCCCCTCTCCTTTTTTTGCTCAAGTGACGGGACAGCTGATGGCGAAGTTCTGCTAGCTTTCAAGTTTCAAAACCAGCCACCGTCATTGTACGTGTGGCCACATGAAAGAGCACAAGAAAGGAAGGGGAAAAATTCTGTCAGCAGCAATGTCAAAAGCTTCAATTCTTACAGAGCAATTAGGGGTTTCATCATCTCCGAGAGGTGTCAGCATTCATTATGGCTCAACAACAGCTAATTGCTTCAAGGTTAAAATTACAGATCTGACAGCATTATTTTAAGTGACAGACTCAAGCTCTGTGATGCTTCACAGTGGCAACACACTGACATTAAGAGAGACGAAAGAGAGAAAGAGTGCAGCTGGGTCATAGAGAGAGAGATGGAAAGATAAAACGCAAAAGGTAGAGAGAAAGGCTGGGGAGGAGAAACACTGTTAAAATTACTACACATTAAAAGTGAGATGTGGTACATCTACTATGCTCTCGTAGGAATCCACTCAAGGCCAGATTTCAAACTGCCTATTAAAATGCTCATATGATCAATTCTTCACATGCTCACTGTACAGCCTTTTCTTCCCCCTTTCCCCAACCATTCCCATCTGCAAAGCAATGACAAGCAGGTAAATAAAAGACAAGTAATGGGAAGTAAGATCAGACTGAATTGAATGTGGATAAAATGATCAGTTTTGTACAGGGCTGCTCATCTGTGTGCTCTTGGTGGCTATTAAGTGTGTTCTGACCGCATTGTGAATTAATTTCTGGAAGCCTTATCTAATTGTGGAAAATACGTATACCCATAGGACTCAGCACAGTTAAAATGGTTGTCACCTTTATTTGTTTGCCATGTAATCATTGCAAGCTGCATGAACTGTATTGTTACTACTGGCCATTCTCTTTTCTTTGTTTTTCTCTTTTTTTGGAGTTGTGGTCTGGCTTTAGCCCGCAGTCATCATGTGGGTGTAGGTGTGTGAGTGTGTGGACTACACTTCAAATTAGAAAACTGGTGCATGGGGAAAAATTGAGCGTTTTTGAGTGAAATGAATTATAGATTGCTGCATGCATGCTGGGCAACGGCTGGAGTCATTTCTTTCAAGTGAGCAGTTGTTTACCCTTCTCTTTTTCCCTCTTCTTAAAGTGGAATACCTGATCCTTTGAACTGATTGTTTGTTTAACCGCTGTTGGGAACGTAGAATCCCTGAGGTCTGAGCAAGTGTTGATCTAAGATTGGATTTAAAATCGTCTAATGAGGAACTCTTTGGATAATTAGCACAGGCTGAAATGCTTGTGGATAATTTGAGTACCTCACTATGCAGTTCAGGGGAAAGGGGTGTAGGGGGGGAGGTGGATGAAAGAACACGGAGTGCAGGGTTAATGAAAATTATCACATCAACTTGGTCTCTACCTTTTGCTGTTATCCTTTGTTCTGTTTTGACTGCGTCATTAGGGGAGCAATGGAACAATTAGCTGTGTAGTTCACCGAGAGGCTCTCCACACTGGAGAGCTGCTGATGTGGCTTTAGCTCCAGAGTGGTAATTAGACACTTGGAAGTGTCGCTCGCCGAGGTCCGACAGGAAATGAGGCGGTGGCACCTTGTCCGTAAGGGAATGATTGATGTCCCACCCTGTACCCAAACATTGAGCTGTGTGAGACCACCAACAAGAGCTGTGCCTATTTTCGATAATCATACAAGTCATGACTGGCTTGCCATATAGCAGAAGCAATTTTTTTGATGGGGGGGGGGGGGGGGGGGGGTTCCTTAGATTGATCCATTTGGGATTGGCCTAATGACACTTACTGACTTGCGTAAATAGAATCGCAACCCCGTTCAGTTTACGTGTAGTCAACCATTTTCCCTCTCCAGTCCAATATAAGCATTGGTCGATTGGCCAAGTTTGTCTCTCAAGAGCTAAACAATCTCACCCAATGTGCACCCGTTATGCTGTCCGATAGTGCCTGCATAGTTTGTCTCCTGCTTTTCACTATGTTTGAGGGGTGATAGGTTGGGTGTGTTTTGTTTGTTATTTCAGTTTTTTCCTCTGAAGACCCTGAATGTAGAGCAAGGAGAGCTCATGCGATGTCAGAGTTAATTACATTTTTAAATTGAGGTTTTCTGTGGGCCGGCTGCTGGGGAAGAGTGACAAAGCCAGGCTATTAAGAGCATGGAGGGTGTGAGGAAATAGGGCTGAGACGAGTTAGCAGATACCTGTGAGGTACAAGCCCGGGCCTGCCGCATGGCAGAAATGTGATTAGAAGCCGGCGTTAAGCATCAGCAGGCCTTCCTCTACCCCTCTCGACGGCTGTGGGGATCCAGATAGAAAACAAGTTGTTGATTGCTGCTGAATTGTCAGCTTTTTTTATGTCACGTAACTTCCTAGGCCTGTGAGGACTGGCAGTGGAGCTCCATTCTATTAATATCCACTTCTTGCACCTGTGTGGACAACTGGCAAGATGGAGAGAAATTGGAATATGGAAAGAAATGCTAAGAAGCAGCCCTTCAAATGTGTTGGTGACAGTGGATCTTCTTGTTATTTCAGCTTGGTGTTCATCTGGTGCCGGGTTTTCAGAGTTGGCAACAATAAACCTCTCACCATTTGTGGAGGTATTTTTTTTTCTCTTTCCTTTCCTCGCTGCCTCCAGCCAGTAGACATCAGATTTGGAGTTGTCTGGAGCAACTAAACAAAACCGATCTGCCTCTCCCAAGACTGCAGGGATGCTCTTTTAACCAAGTTATTTTCTCCGATGCTTCACAAAGAAACTGGCCCCCTCAGCTGAAACGATTTGCAGTCCACAATACGTCAGCTTAACCAGCCAGGTCGGGTCAAGTTGAGCCAGACAATGGGCTAAAGTCTCTCACCCAAGACTACTCTGAACCAATTCCCTCAGACTACCAAAGCCGAAACAAAGTATTTCACAAACAAAGAGCTACACATTGAGGAACACAGAATGTGCACATTCCTAAGATGGAAAAAGAAGCTTTGTACTTGAGATGAATACTTTAAATTCAAATTTCAAAATCATGCTAGTAATCAAATAACGTATACAAGAATTGAGTCGATTTGCCTCTTAGATTAGCTTTAAAGATGCACACAGTTGAATAAGGCAATTGAATAAGGAATTGTAAATAAGAAGACAGTGCATGTTTACTTATAATTATGCCATATTTGAGTCCTTTTCTATGGAATGGGATTCAAGTTAATCCATGTTATGCAATGTTTTATTATGCTATACAATTAGCATATATATATACAGTATATATATATATATATATATATATATATATATATATATATATATATATATATATATATATATATATATATATATATATATATAGAGAGAGAGAGAGAGAGAGAGAGAGAGAGAGAGAGTTTTATTTTCTGGACGTGTATATGGTGAACAGCTACCAAGTTCTTCTTTCTGGAATTATACATTTCAGGACATATTGCAATTAGTGCTGTCAAATCGATTAATTGCAATAACATATATATAACAAATAACATATATATATTATGCACCCAGACACACACACACACACACACACACACACACACACATATATATATATATATATATATATATATGTATATATTAAATACTTTTATGTTAGATGCGACAGCACGAATTACAATATGTCCTGAAATGTATAATTCCAGAAAGAAGAAATAGTGATGTCAATAATACAAATAAACAAGAGGCAAGTCCTATCCAATGGCAGGATTAATCACTCTGCTGAGCTGATTGCTACTGAAGGAGGGCCAATTACAGCCGCTGTGCTGTGATAATAAGGAGGTAATTGCTTATTGTCAGTTATACCCACTTAAGGCCCTGTGTCCTCAGGTAGTAGACAACAGCTCTCTCTCACGCAGCGAACAAAGACTACAGCTGAGTTTCATCTCAATCTTGCTGGTCTCTGTGGAACAGAGACACACTGTGTGCGTGTGAGTATGCATGTGAAAACAAATTGCAGTTTATAGCATGGTGTACATGTAATCATGTAATCAACAAAACTCTATAAATGGGCAAAAAAATATGCTTGTTTGTTACACTTGGTTTCCTACCGCTTGTTGATGGGTGTAAATAATTTCATGCAGGTATGATAAACTATGATAAATTGACCAGTGCTAGCATGCTCAATCAGACGTTAAATATACATATGCATACTCATGCATACATTCACCCGCCCACACATTATGTGTACATAATATATATGTACATATATAATATGTATACACACACACACACACACACACACACACACACACACACACACACACACACACACACACACACACACATTTATATACAGTATGTATATATATATATACACACACACACACACACACATTTATATACTGTATGTATATATATATATATATATATATATATACATACATACATATATGGGTGTGTGTGTGTGTGTACACAAACACAAACAAACACACACACACACACACACACACACACACACAAACTCATGCAAACCTCTCCGCATGTACATCCTTCCGGCAACAACAATGGAGGCAGGATGCGGGAGACGAACATCTGATTTGTCACATTTGAAACGCTAATGTTTAAACCAAAAGGAAGAGCACACAGTAATGTGTTCATTCATCTGCATAAACACCACCTGTCCCGGCACAGACAGCTCCTCAAGCACCGAAAGTTTAGTGGCAGCCTACGCGCCAGCCAATCAACGCCAGCCCAGCTGTGGTACCACCATACCGATCGTTTTCAAGTGTCAGAAAGCACTCAGAGTGGTGCTGTCGGTGCTGGAGAGAGAATGCTTTCATTTCATGTCATCCGTCAGTGAGAAGAAGATGCGACACACTAACACAAAGAAAAACAGGGCACACAATCACGATTGACATCCAGTGGTAATTTATGCTGCCCCTTTATTTACGCCTGCAATGAATCCATATATTCCTCAGGACCTGCTTGAAGGGTAATTTGGATCATATCTGGTATATTGCAAGCTTTTTTGCTGCAAAAACATCCATCAGTTGTCTCAGTTGTGTGCAATGAGTTATCAAATTTCATAGTCCCACTGATCACAGTGGGTCTCTTTATATCGTAATCATGTGTGGAACAGATATCTAATGCCAAAGTCCTAGTTTATTTGTTTATTTTTGTTGCAGTGTTAAAATAACTGTCATATTTGAGACTTTGTCTGCACTGGAGGCAATGATTACTGTCCTCATTGTAAAGTTTTAATCAGACTTAGCTGTCTTTAGAGACAACTTATCAAGTAGTGGTACAGACTTGATGGTCTTTGGACACATACAGTACATTTACAGAAGCTAATTCTTAACCACTAACAAAACACAGTTAGCTTTTTCTACATTACAAATCCTACAATGAAGAGTGAATGAAATTGTAATGTGACATTGTTTTATAATTGAGAATATTCTTAACAAAAGTCTCTGGTCATACAACCGCCTAAGGAGCAACTGGAATACTGTTATATGAACAAGTAGACAAGTTCCTCTTCTTTTCTTGCTATAGCCATGAATAATGCCTGTAACCATAGTGACTGTGACTAAAATAAATATCAAAGTGGGTGACTTCTGTGACCCCTTAAATTATTGTATTAATAGATAAAACATTTTTTTAAATAAACAAGTCCAATTGATGAGTGTGCATAGTTAAATCTTGAATAACAGACAGCAGCCTTTTTCAAGTAAATGCAGAGTGCACAATAATGAGAAGCTCAAATGGAAAGACAGCAACTGCATCTAAAATATCAGATAAACAATAAACAATTGGAAGTAGTGCAAAATATTGCAAGACAGTTTTGGTCCCAAATAAAAAGGTTTGGGAGAAAGGATCAATGATTTTAAACACAAGTGAATGTTTAATTTTTATTTTAAAATTATAATAATAACAGTATAGCAATTTTATTATAATTTTGTTAGGGTTTCAATATGGGGAAATAAAAATATTATAGGGTCTACTCTAAATACTTTTGCAAGACACTGCAGTTCTTATACATTATGGCTGCTCACATAACTCCAGTATCTTCAGTTTTTGTTACTTTGATGTGGATGTTTAATACAGTACATTGGAAGTCCCATCTCTGTCTTTCTCGGTACAAACATCTCTTCATAAAACCAACAGTAAATATCAGTTAATTTTAATGCTTACTGAAATGCCCTTAGATATTTTCAGACTGAAAGCAATATAAATAAATTACACTTTTCCTTTGATAGACACAACACTGGAAAATTGTCAGTTGTCTGTTTTTATGGAAGTATGATATAAGTAATAGTCTTCGTCTCAACGTGACTCTTCTTTCAAGAGAAGCTTTCAGAGACACAATTGCGGACAAAGTCATTGAACTGCCACAGATATCATACTGGGGATACAGGAGGAAGAAAGGAACAATTAGAGATCATTTGGTGAAAGAGGCTTTCCAGTGCTTTCAATCCAAAGGCCTTTGTCTTTTGTTGACCCCTCTAAGAGCAGAGTGGAGGAGGAGGAGGAAGAGGAGGGGGGGGGGGGGGGTTGAGGTACTCAGAACTGGAAACACATACCTGACTCTTTCATCTTTGTGCAAGGGAGACAGTACAAATACTACTGTCTGCCAACCACTTTAATCAACTTAATGCAACCAGCAGTCACTTACAAAGAGCTCCACAGATGGAGGTCTGAGACGAAGCTTTCAGGAAGTTCTGTGGCCCAGCAGAGGGTGGAAAGATTGGGGCATGGGGTTCAGGAGAGGACGAGGGCTGCAGGACATAGGGGTGACACTCAGACAACCTGTCAGCAAAGTCATACTGGTTCTTGATGGTTTTACTCTCTTTCTAAGTTTCTCCCTCCCTTTCTCTTTCTGTCTTCCTCTTTCTCTGCAGTCTCGTCTATACAAGGGCTACAAGCACTTCTGATATGATGTGCGGGTGATGGACCTTTGTTTAGTTCAAAGGTTCATACCTCTTTATTCCAGTCCCTTTGTGGATCCTAGAGCCCTGAAATATGTATCACTGTCCCCTTTTATTCTTGCCATCAGAAGGGGAAGGAAATCAAAGCTCAAACTTTCTCTGAAAGTCAGTTTGGAACCAAGAGTCCACCCAATGTCATCATCCACTAACCTGCTATATAGTGTAAAAGGGCTGGGAAAGGCCAGAATCCGAAAGGTCTTTAATTTTTATATACAGTATGCCTTACACTGAAACTGGTTTCACCCATTCTCACTCATGTTCATATTCCACATATTTGTTTACTTATTATGGAAAGTGCAATTGCACACAATATACAAGCTTGAAAGAAAAATCAGGACAGACTGTGGGAATCTTTTCTAATTGTAAATCTGTGCTGGAACTGGGGAGATCAGCAGACCCAAAATCTGGAACAATCAAGACCAGTGGTGATTTGTCATCTGGTCAGTATCTCCTCACTCTCCTTAAGCATAAATTATACTTTGTTTTTTTACACGTACGCAAGCGTACAGTTGAAAGCATAGCCTTGCAAAGTATACTTCATTTGACTCGTACACGTACACAAGCATTCGATGCTTGCGCAGTTTTGAGCAACCTCTCTCCACGAGTTACAACCCATGTAAATATCTTTGTATTCTTTCATGCTAGAGTTGTACAAATGAGGGTACTTTCTAACCTCTTCGCACAATCTCTTGTCTATGTAGGCCTCCATTGTCGCTGTAGCTTGCATGTGTTTCATGTCTATTCTGTTTTTTCTTCGACTACCTTGTGAACCGACTCCCCCAGGGCATTAGTTTATTAGTAATAAAAAAGTTACTCATAGTCAACAGAATGTGTTAAAAGGACCATCAAAATAAAAACTACAAACATGGCACAAACAACCAACATTAGAAAGTAGAAAGGTTTAGATAAAGGGTTTTGAGTGAATAATAATCAACATTTAACCAGATAGAAAAAAATCCATGTTATATTTCATCTGCAACAACAAAGTGTAAATGCATCATTATACAAAAATATTAGGAGAGTTCTCCGCTTGAAATGTGGAGAATGTTAACTGTGACAAGATGATTGACAGGCCAGTTTACAGTACCTGACATAATGTGCGTAACTATGCAAGAACGTCCGTTAAAGATGCAATTTTATGACCTGATAGTATGTTCCAAAGCTTTTCTACTCTTCTGCTACACACCCAAAAGTATGAACTTTTACTACACAAAAAGAGTACATACTTTTAGGACGTTTACAAGCGAATTGGACTGCAACAAGTTTCGGTTTCCCTTTTTGAATGACAAATATAGACTACTACCTCCTGCTGGTATAGACAGTCATTTCCTCTCATACAGGCGCAGAACGTATGTGCTAGTTGGCCGTTGGCTGTAGTCTTTGTGGTGTGCATCTTTTTGGCCCAGACGCAGACGTTGCTGCTAGTTCTTAGATGTCTCTCTAAAGTTGTTGTAGTCACTTTAATATTTTATCAACTTTAGGAATACAACCGTCTAACTTGGCAACTTGTTGAGTCATCTTCATATACAGTTGCAACTAGGCAGTTTCTGGCTTGGAAGCAGAGGAACCACCATGGGGCCAGACTCTCTCCTCCATGCATGTGTGATCTTACAAACTCAGGGGAGGGGTAGATAGGATTAGAGCGGCTCCATTGTCTCCCCAGTGGGACAACTAATGATGTTCCTCAGTCGTGACATCTCTCGTAGACCATGCATGCATCTCCCCACCTACCATGCGTCCTACGAAATGCACCCAACACTGATCTTACAGTAAGCTCTCTAAAGCTGCTCTCAGAGTTGAAAAGACACCCGGTGTAAATACTGGGGGCGTCACCAACAGCAGCTGCAGTCAGTCCACTGAGAGGCTGATTAGCTTTCCAATGGATACCTCAGACACAGCTATCTGATTCCCTGCTCATCCAGTGATCCCCTTGTATTGATGTATAGTATTAGATTCGACACCTGCTGTTAGTCAATTAATTCAATTGTGTACATCAGGACATCATTTAAGTTGCATTGTGATTTGAGGAGAGCAGTGTAATCAAAGATTAAAACAAGGCTTACTCTAGATGATTTGAGGAACAAATCGGCAGGATCAAGGGAGAGTAATATTACATGAACTTAACTCCTGTTAAAGATTAAAGTAACAAAAGATGAGCACACAATACAGCCTATAGTTCTGCAGTAATTAATAAAACTTTCTTTTCAAAAACAGAGAAGCCACTGGGCCTTTTCTCATGACATATGCATGCTCTCTAATCACGATGGAGCTTTCATTAGTTTCTAAAATAACAAATTGCATGCATTGAGGCCCTTGCTCCAATTGCTGTGGCAATAACAACTTGTGCTAAAACACTAGGTTAGTATTAGACAGCGGTACTGGCTAACATTCACCATGTGAATGCCATTTGTATAGGCATAATGAACTTTCAATAAATTTGTGTCAAAAAATAATTTTGGAAAACAACAGTATAAAATTTTCTTCATTTCCATTTTTATTGTTATCAGTGTTTGGGGAAAGTTACTTTTAAAAGTAGTGCTTTATAATATTGCGTTACTCCCTGAAAAGTAACTTTTTATGGAAAGTAATGCATTGCATTTGCGCTACGTTTTCTCACCTTGGCTGGTTTTTAGTAACAAGGCCCTTTCATGCCAACACACACACATCCTACTCTGTATCATTTCTCATCAAGATATGCACAAGTCACAAAAATAAAATCAATCTATCCTTGTGGAAAGGTTGCTTGGTAGCTAAATGTAGGTCTAGCAAGTCTTATATTTCTGTAATTCACACAGATCAAATACAAATATGAATATACTGATATACAAATATGAATATACTGAATGTATGTATAATAGACTGAATATATTGCTAGTTTATTTTGAGTAGCCAGCTAGCAGTTCTCTTGGCAGTTTGCTGATAATTCTGTGTCTGAAGTAAAATGCTTAAAACATCTCCTGAGAAAAATCACATGGTCAACCTAGTCTTGGTTATTTAATTTTGATTTAGTCTTATTTTCCTTACCTTGTCATTCAAGGCCAGGGCACTTTTTGTACATTTCTGGAACTTTTGCGTACATTTATCCGTGTCACCTAGATGCTCGTGCGCGAGCGGTGCGCGATCATGGTCGACTGACAACGAGATTAAGCAGCTGAACAAGAATACGGCCGTGTTCCGATTGTTCTCATCTCAGCTCCGCCGAGACAAAATAGACATGCCATTTCAAAAATCTTTTATTTATTGTCAGAAATATGTTTTCAAAAGCATCACTTTCATCAAATTTTCTGTGACATAATTTCCAGTAGGCAACTGACTGCAAACGAGCAGGCTTATGTGCTGGGGCTGAGCCCCGGAGAGCCCCGGCCCAATTTAACCACTGCCCCTACTCATTACAAGTCTAATTACATTGTAACTACACTGTAATAAATGTGTGCACTCACATTGACATTGTTTTATCAGATAATTTCTTAAATTAATTAGTGCTAAATTAGCATATCAAATTAATGTGCCCCCACTTGAAAAACAAAACAAAAAACAAACAAACATAGTATCACTTGTTTTTTTGTTTTGTTTTTGTAGTAAACAAAAGGTCCTTCCAAATAAATTTTGAGTTTTGGACACTTGCTGAGTATTTTATTAGATTATGCTATCAATACATTTTTAAGCAGCTTTGCTGAAATAAAGAGAGACAGGGTGTTTTTGTTCTTGATCTTTTGTGAAAGCAAGCTTAGGTGCCTCTTAAATTGGCCAGTGCATCTCACCAGGGTCAAATAACAGATTAATAGGTTCAATAATGAGCTCCCTGGAGTGTCCACTGTATGAGGCACGTCTCCCTGGCCTCCTTTAGCCGTTCTCCTGATGGATGGTGGCAAGTATCATTCACACATCACAGAGGAACAAGACTCGGATGCCATTTATTTGACGGAAAAAAATATTCTCGGTTGCACTGACATGTTGTTGTTCTTTGTGTCTATGTTTGTCTTGTGATGTCTCATTGTCAGTTCATTGCTATGTCTCGAGGGCGGAGCGACAGAACAGTTTAGTCTACATGACTACATTAGTCATTTGTAACTGCTCTTTATGAATATATTTTCCCTGGATATATCTTTGATATATCCATTGGATTTGTAAACGCTAATATGACATACATGTCGTATAGACCATATATTGTATTGATGGACATAATACACAAGTCATATGAACCAATTTTATGATACTTTTATTATGCCTTTGCATCCTTTTTGCAAAAAGATGACCCTCGTTCACTTTCCTTATTATCAGGAGTCAGGATATTATTTAAACATTTATATTTTGTTTTCTATTCAAGACAGAAACTCATACAGGTTTGGAATGACATGAGGGGGTGCAAATAATGACAACATTTCCTTAAGCAATTTTATAATAATGAGGTGTAATTATTCTGTAATATGAGTACATGAAACAGTCAGAATGTGTAGAGCTGAAACCAAATAGAAACAGACAATTTTTTACTTATCTATTTTAGCTCCATCACTAATGTAAATGATGCTTAGGTAAGGCTCTACCTCACTTGAGCATTACTTCGTGCACAACACTTTAGTGCTATTGTCAGAACCAATAGAAGCAACTGGCTTCCGTTTCAATCATACTTGACACCTTACTCGCCCCCCTGCAACCATACCACAGACAAACATCAGAAAGAACCTCAGCTGAAAATCCCGGGTATCTTGTGTCTTGTCATTGATGAGGAGGTGTGTAGTGAGAGAAGCATTATCAAGCCAGGCTGTGACTTCTGCAGTCTGACGTCTCTGTCCAGCATCATTAGCTGCTGGTCTGTGTGCTGAGCGGCTCTGCAGAAGGAGAACAGGCAGGGTGTAAGATGAGGGAGACACCCTCTGAGGCTGATTGCTTTATGCTACACCATGCGGTGATACTAATAACCTCTGTGTTCCTGCATTAATGCTCTCTGTACCATGTTGGACATTTGTCTGGGCAGATTTTGGCATTTATAATGGATTTTGGTGGGTTCTCATGTAAAACAGAGTCTGCTCTTGTTGATTTTGGGACTGAGGAGCTTCTGAAATAAAACATGATATCTGAAGGATTATTAACTATTGAGGCTCCTGAAAGAAAGAACACAATTATTATAAGTGTTGTACACCATGTCCTCTGTCAGAGTGTCTGAACTCACTATTAGCAGAATAAATACTTTGCACACATTATTAAAACAATGTAAAGACCTCGATATACCCACAGCAAAGTTTTGTTCCCCCATTTCTTCATTTCAGGGTATAAAGAAGTTTGAAATACCTTTGCAACGGTATACTATTAGCGGACATCCCGACACCACCTATGCTGCTGCTTTATTGGATAAGAAACAAAAAAGCACATGCAGAGAAAATGGAGAACAACATTTGAAATGGTTTTAAATAATATTATTAATAATAATAATACATCCATATTACTTAAAAAAAATTACATTACCAGTATGCATGAAAAATAATTATTGACATTATTATTGCAGTTACTACAGTCACTATTTAGTCACACATTGTTTAACTAATTAGTACTAATTATTTTCATCAAATCAAAACTTCCCTTAATGCCTTTATTGCAAGTTGGATTGGTAATGGAGCTATATTCTCTGTGGCATCTTGCTTGTTTTACGTCAAGTGGGGCCAGAACATTTCTCTGTGTGTGCACTTGTGTATGTGAGCTGGGGATGACCAAGTGGCAGTCCCACACCAAGGTTGATGTAAACATGTTTCTGTCCCCGTTGTGTGCAAGCAGACCCTGGGGGCAAGACTGCCCTTAAATCCATTGGGTTGGCTGGCTAAAGCTCCACGGGTTAATGTCTCTGAAGAACACAAATCAAAAGAGCATTGCACGGGGGCAGGCTCCTATTGCACAGACCTACCCAAACTGCTCATGTAGTGCTGCCCTCCCTGGCAAAAGAAGAAAGAAACCAGATGGCTGTAGTTCATTAGATAATTTCTAAATTGTAATATGTTATTATTATTATTATTATTACTATTTTGTTGCACACTCAATGGAAGAGATATGCAATGATTCGAAAGTGAAGATTTAAAAGTATTTCCTCTCTTTTAGTACACCCCCCCCTTCTCTCTCTCTCTCTCTCTCTCTCTCTCTCTCTCTCTCTCTCTCTCTCTCTCTCTCTCTCTCTCTCTTTATCTCTGCAGTGTCTAAATGACCAGTATGTGATTCTTGAATCGTTAGTAGATCAAGCCTGGAGGAGAGTCCTCTACTTTGAAATTGCTGTAGAGTCTCATTTCTCCACACGGCTCACCCTTGAAGTTTTTCCCTCCCGCTCTCCAAAGAGATCAGGATTGCTCTTTAAAAAAGACTGAAAGAAAGCAAAACCTAGTACTGCTTTTAATCTGGGGAATGGGTGCTCTGCCATGAAACACAACCAATGAGTGAGTGCCTACCAGGCCTGGCCAGAGTATTAATATTTAAATTCCCATCCAGATAATCAATAGAAGGGAGCACTTCAGTGCGTGGTTAGCCCCGTATGGGAGGTGATAAGAGTGAGAAAAACCTCCTGATTAAGGCTCTTAGAGGCTCTCCATACTGTGTTGCTCTCAATACTTTAGCACTGATTATAACCTATTGAGGCAGAAAACCTGATCGAATATAACCTCTTTTGAATTCCTTGTTCCCTCAATAGCATGTCAAAAAGAGCATTCAGAAGTTCGTGTAACAAAATGGCAGCCTGTCAAAATCGTTCGCTGTTTCTTCTTTGCATATGGTGCGCAGGAGAAAATTTCAGGAGCCTTTATGTTTGAGCATAATGCTTTGATTTGGGAGCCAGTGTCATAACGGGCAGCAATAGGGAACTTATATCTTATTCTTCTTTTCAGTGTACATAAAAAATCCCAGCTTAGTCCTCTTTGTCTTTTGAATGCTTTGAACTCTTTTCAGCCTTAAAGGGCACTTTTTGTGCTTTAGACTGTGGTGTGCATTCACTGTAAAAGCACTCAATGCCACAAGAAGACCACAAGCAAAACTGTGAGTGTCTTCGGCCAGACCACACATCTTAAGCATTTGCATATTTTAAGGAATAATGAGAAAGAGAGAAAGAGAGAAAACTCTGTTCATTTACAAACTTGTGGGCGAATCCTCACCGCATACTTCTACCAGCCTAAAGGGTTAACCGGTGCAAGTTTCGGTCAAATTGTGCCAACAACGTCTTGGAATCCAGACCTTTGAGAAAGGGCTGGGCTCTTTTGTCATTGTCTGCGGTTAGCTAAGACATCATAGATGGAGGAGAAGAAAAGCGTCATGGGCTCATGCAAGTGCAGAATCTGGGGATAATATCTCGTTTGAAGGGCCAACAGAAAGGAGAGCAGAAGGCGCAGAAGAAGAGGCCAAGAAGATGTTGAAAGAGAGCAAGTCCAAAGCTGAACTGCTCAGTTCATTTTCCAGCTCACTGGCCTTCGTAATCCATCTGGGCCAGCTGCTAACAAGATTGGGTCTGAAGTTTACCTCCACAATGACTTAATCAGATTAAGAGCCACAAAGATCAAATGATGACCCTGCTTTGGGGCAAGTTCACTTGGCCCTTGATTGCGTTGTGTGGTCCTTGAGATTTATTAAGGCATTATGTGTAGTTGATGCGTTTAAAAGTATTTTATCTTCCTTGAAGATAACATTAGGTATCAATAATCTCAGAATTGGAAAATAAGGCTGCAACACTGTCTATGAAAATCCTACACATTTAACTGAACTCTCTAGCAGGGCTTACAAAGACGCACCCTGAATTAAATAAGTTTTGCTGGCAAAAGAGCATCTTACAGTAATTACCACTCAGCAGTTTCAGTGCTCTAGGACCCAAGGCAGGATTGTTGTTAAAAAAAAAAGTTCAGGAGAAGGTGATGCTTCTCGTGCAGAGTGGATGCTAAATGACTCACATGACTCCATGATTTTCGGGATCCCACTGTTATGTTTTCTAAGTTTATCTCTCTCTCGCACTCTCTCTTTCACTTTTCCCCGCTCCCCTTTTCTTAAAAGGGGTAACGGGATTATTGGCAGAGGCATAGAAACGTGATTGTCTCACAGCAGATGGTGCGCACTGCTTCACCTTTGAGAAAAGTTAATTAAGCCCGCCATATTGTGCCCATCCAGGGGAAAAATGTAGATGAATATTGAGCAATCGAACTCTGTGTCTCCTTTTCAAGCCCTTTCTGTGGAATGGAGGAGCCCATTGAGGGAGAATTATGTGAGGCAAACTAATTCAAGGCCAGCCCAATCCCCCACACCAGTCCCTTCCCACGTCTGCACCAGCCAGCCCACTAAGGCCGAAAACTGGTTTGCTCTATGATAGGGCATGATACGTATGGTGTCCACCAAATTAAACCAGGCTGTTCACAAAATATGATGTGCGGTTCAGATGGAGCTTTTGGGGGGAGTTTATTCACATCTTGCCTCAAAATGAAAGTGCAGAAGAGCATGGCTAGTTTTACTGTTAAAAAGAATTAAGCCAGAACCTAGTGGTAAAATAATGAAGAAATAATGAACTTTCAGCTCATTTGTTTGAAGGACTGGAGTGTTCTTTAAGGCTGAGTGAGGGATTGAGAGAGAAATTTGAAAGCTTTGAAACTGGCAGCGTTTTATTGGGAAACAGGGAGATCTGGATTAGGAGCCTGAGTGAAATCAGAATAACAAAATAGTGTTCAAAGTGCACAACATGGAGGGAAGAGCCTGCTGGGCGTAAAATAAAAGTTGGGGTTAAGCTTATTGTAAACTCCTTCCACTACGTTCCAATGGTAGATGTTACATATGATTAGAGGACCTTTGGTGTGGTGGTCCTGTTGCGGTACTTCCGTTCCAGTTGAGCATTGCTAATTTCTTAAACCCCTGACCATGGCTTTTGCTACGCCTGGACCTGATTTTACCCACCTCCCCGCTTTCTTTTTCTCTTTCATTTTTTCTTCTTTATTTTCTAAGTCCAAATTGAATGGTGAATCAGCTACAGTACTTTAGTCATTTCCCCAAATGTTTAATCCTTCTTAGCGCACACACACTGTGAAATGAAATTCTGATTGGTCACGAGTGCTTGTATTTAATACTTCTTTGAAAATGGAGAGAACATGGATAAAAAAATAAAATTCTTTGCTTTCTCAGATGACAAAAAAACAATCACAATCACATCTTTAGAGGAAGCATCTTTAGATGCTTGTATGTGTAATGTTTTTGCAAAATTATCATATTTTTACTATTATATTTCAAATGTAAGTGTAGTGCCATATCCTCAAATTAATTCAACAGAAAAAAAAAAACTTTTTTTATATCTATATACTTTGTAAAAGCGTGAGGAAGGCAAGCTACAGCTTTGCCGATTAGAGGAAGTATACCAGTCAAAGCGCAGTTCTTGGGCAGTGTTAACTAAGTCAATTGTCTCTTCATTGAAAGCATCTCGTCCTCTTGAATGTGTTTGTGGAGCGTTCCACAGTATTCTCTCAAGTGACTGTTTGTATGGGTATTACGTCCCCTTGAAGTGTGGCCTCCTCCCTCCAGAGCCATTGATATCTCTCTATTGATTCAGAAAGCTGTGGACAGACCTACCAGGATAAAAGTGACTCACACTAATCACCCGGTCACTTGGGGGGCCAAAAGGAATCCAGACAATAGACCTTATTCGCTTTCCATTGAGTCTATCTCTAGACCTATCAAAATGTATAGGAGAAGTTTTATAAGTGGCACATTATATTACTTCTGTATGTGAGGTATGTAAAGGTAAGCTAGGTGTACAATATGTATTAATAGTCTAAGTTAGACAGATTGTTTTTCAAACCGTGCTGGCTGACCTTTCGATGTGTGAAATTACTCCTCACACCAGCCACAAAGCACATGATACAGCCCAATTAAATCAGAAGACAATCTCCACATCACAGAACAGTACATCTGTGACAATAAATCCCAAAATGATCCTAGTTCTTAGTTCATAAATGTAAATTTTAACGGATATATGCAAAAACTAAACTAAAATTAATTGATCATTAGCAGTATCTACTGAGTGATTGTTAAGTCATTTCATTAATATTAATTACTTATAACTGATGCAAATGTTTAGTTTAGAAATCGTATACAATTAAGGTCAGGACCATATGTTTTTACTGGCAGAGTTAAAGGGATAGTTTACTCAAAAACAACTATTCTGAGAGTAAAGGACAACTGTTTTATCTTTGAGCGAACTATCCCTTTAAGATGCACATTGATTCATTTGAGCAATTAGGTTTTTTTGCTATATATGTGTCTCACGATGAGGATGAAGAAGACGGATGGAGACTGGATACAAATCTAAACCTGATTTGATAAAACAAAACAGGCATAACAGTGTGCATAACATAGCATACACAAACAACAACCGACAACCAAAGACTGAGAACAGAGGAACTAAATACACAGAGATAATGAAATGATACAGACAGGTGTGATAATTAGATGATGTGTACTAGTATGAGCCAGGAGGGATTATGGGAAATATAGTGTGCTGAGGTCACTGGTCTGGTGACTGAGGATTGTGACAGTACTCTCGACCCATACCACGACCCCCCCCCCCCCCCCCCCCCCCCCCGAAGGCGTGAAATCACGGCTTGAAGAGGTGAAGGCGGAGGTTTAGGAGGAGGGCGTGGAGATGGTGCAGGGATGGTAATAGCAGGTGGCAGAGGAATGGTGACAGACAGACAGATGATGGTATCCATCTGAAGGCACAGACCCAGAGCCTAGAGACGACAAACCACAGCGGAGTCGAGGGAGGAAGGATCGAGGAGGAAGGAGGAGCCTGCTGCAGCCATAGGGGTGGAGGAACGAAGCGTAGCGGAAGATCTGCAATACTGTGGCGGAGTTGGTTGCCGGTGGGACGAGGAAACCCGGTGGAGTCTAAAGGCCGAGGGTGTCTGGTGGAGCTGAAGGTGGGAGGAGCCCGACAGGTCGACGGTACGAGACGGAGTGAGACGATCTGAGGCCGGAGGCGGAGTTAACACAACATTGTCCATGCATGTTTGTGGTGTCAAAAAATAGCAATGAAGGTTCAGAAGGAACAGATAAAAAGTTCACACAGTCCATGGTGCTGTCTAGCAACAGCGTTGAAAAATCCGGAATGGGGTGGGAGACGATACCTCCGCGCTGAAGTCAATCAGCCAGTCCTCATTCTCAAATTCCACCAGTACACCAGCTCACACCCCTGGTCAGGCTCACTGGGGGGTTCCTCCATGTCAGCGTGTGTCCAGTCTCCTCTGGCTCTGGCTGATGCGTCGCGGCGGGTGGGAGCTCTCCGTTTGCGGGGGGCTCACATGATTCCTCTGTGGTCGCAGGTGGTGAAACAGGCTATGGGTCCGACTGTGTTCTGGACCAAGGGTAGACACTCTCCAGACACCGGACGGTGGCGTCCCTCCAGTTAGGGTTAAGTAAGTCCAGTAAGTCCAAAGGTGTCTGGGAGGTCCAAGGGGTGATGGTAATTCGCCCCAATCCAGAACAGTGACTTCTGGGTCTCGTAGTCAAAGGTGTCAGTGACGGCAAGAAGGCAGAATTCTTCAGTAAAAACAAAAAACTCCAGGCTCTCACGAGCCACAACAGCAAATCGTAGTGATGTGACGTTCGACACTGAGGCTTCAAAGCTTGTATCAAAGAAACTAAACATCTCACAGTGAAGCGCTGTACCGAAGCTTGATTCGTTTTGCCATAACTACGTGATCCGGGTCCGAAGCTTCGTTTTCGACCACAACCACGTGACAGCTTCGTATTCTGATTCTAAAATAACGCAAACCCCTTGCGCAGGTTTTGAGTGTCATTCACTTCTTTGAATAGAATAAACCATCATACGAATAAATATTTACATTTGCAGTTTTTAGGCATATTCAATATGTAAAAATCCTCAGTTCACAACCACTTTAACTGACCATTCCACAATAATCTTAATTTATTTTGATTATATATGCCTACGAACTCAGATTTAGGACTAAGGCAAAAGCTTATGTGAATAAGGCTGCATGTGTTGTTTGAAGCATATTAATAAAAATTGCTACGGTACAACACTGCCCTGTGCACTAGTTACACTAATTAGTCACATTTATTAATTCTTTCATAAATTCATTCACAAACTCATTTATTCATACATTGTGTAAGTACCATGACACGTGAAATAGTATTTATATAGACTAATTATTTTTATTGCCTTTATGTTTTTCATAGCACAAACTGATTTATTTTATGAAACAATAAAAAAATGGCTGGGCAATATATGACGCAAAGCCAGATTTTTCCCCTTTTGACCACAAGATGTCGTTAGTGTGCATCATGTTTAAAAGCTTCCATAAATTAACCATTTTACGCTACAATTAATGGGAAAGCCTTGGTACTTCGCAAAGCTTCATTTCACCATCACTAGCAAATTGCGTTGCATAATCCATTTAGGTAGGTTGTTCTGTCACATGATGCGGATGAAGACTGGATACAAATATAAATGTGATTTAACAAAAACAAAAAGGCAGACAGGATCCACAGTGTGCATTACATAGAATACACAAAAAACAACCAACAACCAAAGACTGAAAACAGAGGAACTAAATACACAGATATAATGAAATGATAACAAACAGGTGTGATGATAAGATGAGTGTGTGCAGGTGTGAGCTAGGAGGGATTATGGGAAATGTAGTGTGCTGAGGTAACTGGTCTTGTGACTGAGGATTGGGACAATTATGGTCATGAAAATGAATAAGAGTTTTTGTATTTGTTGCATAATATGATAGAAATCAGATGGATGTCATTATATTAGCCTATTTGTAGTCATTTGTACATCCAACCCTCGTTGTTATTTAAAGCTATTGAAATACATAAAATGACAAATTATTCAAAGCATTTCTGTAATGACGCAAAACTCAAACATATACCATTTAAATAATGTGGTATACATATGTGAGATGCCAGTCATTAGAGTGTGGAAGGCCGCAGATAAAGCTCAGGGGCCAGAAAGGTTTTACCTCATCAGCCACAAATTGACAACAAGATTTACCCACATCTATAATTGTAGTTCCTCTTATCCACAGTTACGCCAACTAATGACAGCAAAAAACTTGAAGTCCTTTCTTGGCTAGTTTTAATGAGACCCCCTTCTTTTAAAGACCACAAAATGCCACCAATTTAAGTTCTGCCAGTTTTCTTCACTTCTACTTGAGAACCACCCTAGGAGAGGAGAAATCATCATACTGGTCAGCAGCGGCGACACTTAAAGAGGAAGTCAGCATGGGTCTGCCTTCCCTGAATGACCAGGACCAGATTAAAATTCAAGAAATAATGGCTTTCTGTCATGTGCTCATCATGATGTCCTCACCAACTTTTAATTAAGAGAAAAAAATTGTTTCTCCTTCCATTCAATGTGAAGTGTGAATAAGGAAAGGAAAAAGAAGAAAGGGAGCAATAATCAGAGTTCTGTACTTTTTTGAGCCTTGATAAATGTAACCGTCTGTTCTGCAAATAGTAGTTTTATAAATGTTACATTTCTGCTATCCAGTTTTTTTTACAGTGTTCCCTTTAGTTCATTAGGTAATTTACATTTTTGATAATTTACAATAATGTTGTAAATATAAATTTCTAAATGATGAACATTACGCCCATATACAATTTAGTTTAAACTATGGAATGCAGTTTGACTCAGCCTACAGATGCATTTAATTGTTTAGGGATTGTGTCTTTCTCAGGGTTCTCTTTAAAAAAACCTTAGATCCTTTGAGCAGTGGCCACCTTTTCTAAACAGATCACAAGCTTAGTTTGCTCTTATCTGTTTGTGCTCCTTACAAACCAAAACGAAACCAATCTAACATCAATCTGGATCAGTTAGAGGGTGTAAATGAGAAAGCATTTGTGCTTGTAATGGATAAAACAAGAAAATTTAAAATCTGTAATGTTTAAACAGGCATTGCCTCTTTTTTCTCATAAATCCTCAAAATTAAAGATGGGGAGTTTGATTGCTGAATAAGCTGAAAAAAAAAACTGAAAAAAGCTGAAAAATTATATAAAATATTAATAAATAATACAAAATAAGATAAAACATAGTAAAACAATAATAAAAATCTTCCATGTTTATCTGTTTTCCCTTTTGGCTAGACTAGGACGACTGGGTCTTTTTGTTTTTTGGTAGGACACATCTTTGCTTTGTATCCTCTCTTTGTGTCTCTCCATGAGTAAACGTCCATATTGAACTGATCTGCACATGTTACAAAGCTGTCCAGCCCAACAATTTTAATATGCACCATTAGACGTCATAGATATGTGTTAATTGAATTGGTGTTTAGCTGCTTGTCTGTTATTGTTTTGTTTTACTCTCTGCATATTTATTTATCCCACAATTCCCAAAATTGGCAGCAGCTGTGTGTATAGCAGATGGTTTAGTTTGTAGATGTGTCATCAGAACCACACAGCTCCTTCTGCCCTGTGTACACAGAGTGCTGTTGGGTAGGTGGTCTGGGAATATGGAAAGATGACTTAAATTCCTTAATGTAGATTGCACTTGCGAGTATATTTTAACATGACAGCGAAAAACAGGGTAAATGTTGTGCTGTTAGGCTTGCAGCTCACAACACACCCTCCACCCCCACATGCTTTTATTGAGTGTGCGGGAGAGAAAAGTACAGAATCATAGCTTGCAGGTAGTGTTGAGGGTATGTGGTGAGTCTATGATATATGACATGTGCTCCATGCAGTCTTTGTTAATTTCCCAAGGACCTGTCAGTGCTCCAGAGCTGTCAGTTAAAGGCTCCGTTATACTCCCTTAAATCCCCGTTTACCGCCCGATTCTGCTGACAAACATGAGAGATGAGACAAATGAAAGACTCTTGACTTCCCCATCTCACATATTAATTTTAAAGAGTGTACTTCTCATGTTAGAGTGTTTTTACCTGCCCAGTGTGAAATTTGAAAATTACATATGTTATTACATGTTTATGACACATGTATGACAGTTAAAATGTTAATAGTTAAAATATGAATGTGGGTTTGGTGGTATGGTCTGTGATAATACAATGCACATGAATTGTACATTCATTTTAAATTATTAATTTATGCTCCAATTGTAAACACAAGGACACTTTCCAGTACAGCTCTCTAATTTGCCAACCTCTAGCATATGCAGTTAAGTAATTTTTCTCTTTTACATTTTAAAAGGGTCCCCATTAATCCTGAGGTCATAGGCCTGTGGCCCTGTCT
This sequence comes from Gila orcuttii, assembly GCA_026230005.1. NCBI lineage: Eukaryota > Metazoa > Chordata > Actinopteri > Cypriniformes > Leuciscidae > Gila > Gila orcuttii. The sequence continues at coordinate 25,987,158 of JAPDVR010000011.1, forward strand.
GATTATTGCTGTTGCATTACTCACTCAAGGTCGCGTCATTGCTGGAAGCACAGACCTTGTCTAATGTATTTATCTCAAGAGTTTAAAACTGCACACAGCAGAGGCACACATATACAGAGCATTTTGTTTAGCCTCTTAATTCCGTTCGCCTAATTTGCCTGTTAAGCAGCAGTGAAGTCTGCTATGAGTATAATTACAAATGCATTTCCGAATTGTTCAAAAAGTGTTTGCAGAGAGGCATTACATTGGCGCAGAGTAAACAAGAGGGCACATCTTCCAGAATGCAGTTTGATGGTGTCTGCCCAATCACCGTGCACGACCCGTATATGTGACATTCCACCAGGCAATAAACAGCACAGCTCTCCAATTCGGGGCCTATTAGATGTGGGAGGGGGAGGGCAAAAAGGCTAGGATTCTTTGCCAGAGACTGACGGGGGTCCTTGGGACAATTACAGTAGAGAAGTTAGAGAGAGAGAGAGAGAGAGAGAGAGAGAGAGAGAGAGAGAGAGAGAGAGAGAGAGAGAGAGAGAGAGAGAGAGAGAGAGTCTTTCTTTGGCCCCCGCGGCCTGCTGGTGCTGAGTAAGATTCATGCTCAGGCAGAGGAGGATGCCAGTGCACTAATACTGCCTGACAGTAAATGTCATCAGAATTTAAATTACATGGCCTGCTCCCTCTCACAGAGCATGAGAGTTTGCTTTAACCTATATCGGCCACTGCAAACAGCAGCGGAGGAGCCTGTGGGGGCCTAGGAGGAGGGGTGGGGGGGTTGTGGTGTGGGAAGTGATGTTTTTGCACTTCAAGACGCCTCGTGGTTTGAAAGCACCAGCTCAGTTATTTCTCTTCCTTGTCATGTATGTAAAAGCAACAAGCTGATCCACCAGGCGTGTGCACGGCTAATTAGAGGGATTCAATTAGCCTGATCATTAACGATGTGGACAGATCTGCTGCTTTCACTAACGACCCGCACACATGCACCCCCCGCCTTTGTCCCTTGGCTTATATTAGTGTTCACAAATGGGCTATGAGGCAAGGCCAGGATTGTGAGGAACTCAAAGTGCTAGGAGGTTCATCCGTCTGACTGAGCGTATATATGGAAATATGCTTCAGTTTAACAGCTCACAAGTATTACTGTAATGAGTTGATGATGGGCCAGATCTAAATGCATGCAGTGATCAAAGGGTGTTTATTTATTTATTCATTTTTTTTGTCATGTGATATGTGCTAAAGCAAGTATTAGCCATCAGTGATGGTACTGTGACAGTCAAGGTGACCTTATTAATTTAAGTTGTTTTTACGGTGTTTAGTTGTCCTCCAGTGTACTCAATGTGATGGAGTTTGCGCTTATATGATATAATTTAACCATTCCAGATGAAGTGTTACTTTGGTTTCAGCATCTTATTAGCATATGTCAATATGTAATAATTATGCTCAGTCCTGTCACACAGTTTGCTTTCCTGTATAAGATAATGAGAGTGAACTTTCACTGCAAGTATCTTTATTGAAAGGAAATGGAGGGATTGTTTTAGGTGTAGAATATATGCAATTACCTTTAACAGAAGTAACATTAATAAGAAAAGTGACCTTTTCTTCATTCACCCTGCTGACCAGTGCAGGGTCTTCATGAAGGTCTGAACATCTCTAATATGCTTGTATCTCCCTGAATAGTTTTTACATTGGTGTGCAAACTGTAGATCTAAACATTGAAAAGCATATGCAAACTGTAAAGATTATTTCACAAATTAATAATGAGATTAGCATACTTAGTTGGTTTTTAATTGTATGTTTACCAGTGTTTTACAGCCTTTTTTATGGTGCCCAAAAGTAGAATAGTTTCTTTATACTTCTCAATGTATAAGCAAGAGGGTGAAGAGCACTTATTAAGCTATTTATAAACTGATACAAGAGATAAATGTGTCAGATGAGATTTGCTGCTGTTGTAGCTCCATGTGTTCCAGACAAGTTTCTTTCTCTTCCGTAAGGAGGTTACATTAAACCCTATAAACTTCAAAATTTGAAGAAGCTGTAAACGTTTGATTCTGGAACGGCATTTGTGACACCCCTGGGAAGAGTCCCAAACTGGATTAGTTTAATGCTCTTTAGTGCTTGTCTCTGAGCGTATCCACATCTGTCTGCAGTATTGCTGTCCTACAAACGTACGATGCTGAAAATGTCAAGACAGATCTGGACTCTGCCTCCCCCTCAAATGAAAACGCTTACCCATGCTGAAGTTCATCCTTTCTGTAAGCACGTATACTGTATAAGGGATCTTGCTTTTCTATAATTTGGAGGAGCTCCAGTGTCCGAAGCATTAAGTGTAAAGCCGCCTTCTCGTTGCGTTTGTAATTTTCTGTGCAAATGTGTGTTTTGTTTACAGAGGGAGAGTGCTTCATGGGGAATCCAAGCATGAAGTGGAAAAAATATGACTCTGATGGAGAATGAGTGGTCAGTTAGGAATGTGCATTTCCTTCTTTATCTAGGCTGTCCTGAGGTCATTTCTTCACTCTTTCATCCTCTATCCCCCATTCCATCCTCTGCCCAATAATATTATTTCCTATCACATTATGGGGCTCTTCTTAAAGGAAAACTCACAGTGTTCCTGCGTGAGAAACACATAACTGTTTTTCTCCTTCTGAATGTGACAGGGCCCACATTCACGCTTTGTTCTAGACTTGGGGGTAATGAGCGATCCATATTTTGCCAAGTGTTGTAAAGAGATGCCCCTGGCCACGCACAGCTGTAATGGAAGGCAATGGTGTGTCTGGGGTGGAATGAGCATTAGAATAAGTGCAAATCCGACCGTTATTCAGATACTCTTGGGCCCAGTCATTACACAGGCTGCAAGATGAACAAGATCTAATTACTCCAGTGGAGCTTTTCAAATGTGATTCTAAAGTGGGGAAACATAAGGTTTTATTTCTGTATTGTGGTGTTCAGTTTAAAAACACTCATAGTCTCCTTTATGTATCCCCTGGGGACATTCAGTAGGACACAGCATATTTATGTACAAATTTATGTAAAATAGTATGCACAAACATAAATATACAGTTAATTTCTGGCAAATGAAATTCAAAATTCAAATATTCAAACTGGGTTTGTGTTTTTTTGCAGAGTGTTTAATAATATTTTGTTTTGGATAAAGGTCTGAACGAGCCTCAATTGTGCATCTACATGGGAACAATTATCAAAGGATAACATCACCAAAAATTAACAAATCTATCATCATTTACTCACTATTCAAAACCCCGGTGACTTTCTTTGATTTGTGGAAAAGGTGAATTTTAGAAGAATACCCTGACACTCAAAATAACAAAAGTGAATGTGAAGTGAGGCCGTCAAGTCTTAAAAATAAATGATTTTAAAAATCAACGCACCATTTAAGATATCATAAAAGTAGCCCATTTGATTTAAACACTATATTAAGTAAATGTTAACTGATTCAATGAGTTGATAATAATCAGTCTGATTCATGAACCAATCAACTGATTCTTCAAAAAAAGATTAAACTCAAAATTCAAATCATTCATGAATCAGATAGCGCTTAAGGTCTCATGAACTCTCATAAATGTGACAAATGTCTGTTTTGTATTTACTGTGTCACAACCCCTGCTCTGGACTCTTGTTTTGTTTTTCTGTTTGCTTTGTTCCGATTTCCTGTTTAGCTTTGAAGTTGGTTTGTAGTTTTCTCTGTTGATTAATTTCATTGTTTCCCTGGTGTATCTTGTTATGCTTGTTTGCCCATATTTAAGTCATTGTGTTTCCCTTGTTCAAGGTCTGGTGTTGTCCTGTCAAGGCATTTTTTTGTAGTGTGTATGTTTTTTTTTTATGGTTTTCTCTGTTTTGAGTGTTAACCTGTCCATTTTGTTCATTACTGTATTTGGATCCTACTTTCCCTCATAATTTCTGCATCCTCATCATGTTACAGAATGGGTAAAAATGTAAATAGTGCTAAAGCAAGAGTCAAACAGGTTTGGGAAGACATGAGTGTGTGTAAATAATGACAATTTTAATTTTTGGGTGATCAATCTCTTTAAATTAACTTGTACTGTATACGGATTTACTCATAGCATCTCTCTCATTTACTTTGTGGCTGTGTTGCCTAAACCTTTCTGTGCCAGCAAGGTCATGTGATTGCTCTGCCCGCTGCAGTCACAAATACACAGTGACAATGGCGTCCTCCTTTCTTTAATCTGAATGCATTCACCGTCACTGTTCTCTCGCTCATCCTGTCTCCAGGTTAATGCCCTCATACAGCATGTCAGCTGCAGTGTGCTCCCTGGTGGATGTGTGCTCTTCCATGACTGCTATGCCTAGCCTGTTTAGGAGGGGATGTGTTTTCCTGCGACCACGCCAGAGGAGAGGAAAACATGTTATTCTGTCACTGCATGTCACTAAGGTCACAGAGGTATGCTGCACCTCTGGGCTAGCATGCATTCCAGTGGCATGTTTCTGTGAGCTGTGTGGCGCAAATGTGCATCAACGGAAAAAAAAAAGCAAAAAAAGCATGCTTCAATTATTAATATTCATTCTTATGGCTAAAGGGCTTCCATGAATAACACCTGATGACCTTGGTAACAGCACAGGTTGTTGACGACTTGATTTCCAGTATAGTTTTATTCTATTCAACTTTATGAATTCACAGTGAATTAATGGTGCACTCAGTAATTTTTTGTTTATGTTGCCAACATGACATAATAAAACCTAATGCTGTTGCATTACATAAAAGCAAAAGACAAAATTACAAAAATGTACTATTTGCAGTCAGCCAAGATTAATTTATTCCACAAGCATAAGTGTTCCAAAATAGGGTGATCAACAAGATAAAGCAGGTATAGTGTACTATTATCAGCAGGAAATATGCTCATGAAGCGATCTGCACCTTGCTAAATAAAACCGTGTATATACATATACACACACACACACACACACACACAATGTATATATGTGCACATGTCATACACAGTCATGTGAAAAAGAAAGGACACTCTATAGAATTTTATGGTTTTATGTATTAGAATATAATACAAATCATCTGGTCGTTAGCAGGTCTTAAAATTAGGTAAATAAAACCTCAGATGAACAACAACAAATTACATATTACACCGGGTCATTATTTATTTAACAAAAATGTAGCCAAAATGTAAAAGCCATGGGTGACAAACTAAGTATACCCTATGATGTAATTGCTTGTAGAGCTACTTTTAACAGCAATAAGTTAAAAGAATCATTTTCTGTATGCCAGTAGGCCATCAGTCTCTCACATCATTCTGGAGGAATTTTGGACCGCTTTTCTTTACAGTATTGCTTCAGTTGATTGAGGTTTGCAGGCATTTGTTTATGCACAGCTCTCTTAAGGTCCCGCCGCAACATTTCAGTCGGGTTGAGTTCTGGACTTTGACTGGGCCAGTGCAACACCTCGATTCTTTTCTTTTTCAGCCATTCTGTTGTAGATTTGCTGATGTGCTTGGCATCATTGTCCTGTTGCATGACCCAATTTTGGCCAGCTGTTGGACAGATGGCCTCACATTTGACTCTAGAATACTTTGTTCATGATCGACTCAATGACCGCAAGTTGCCCAGGTCGTGTGGCAGCAAATCAAGCTAAAAAATCATCAACCCTCCATCAGCGTGATGTACAGTTGGTATGAGATGTTTGTGCTGATATGCTGTTTTGTTTCTGTTTAGTAATAGTGTATAATAAAATTCATATTAAACCATTTAACCCTCTTTAACTAGAACTTACTGGTTCTAGGTAATTCTAATTACCTAGGTAACACTTAGAATAATGTTCTGTCGTTAATGAATAACTACACAGGAACAAAAGACTAACGCAATAGTTATATAATTATAGTTATATAGTACTATATTTAACTTCCGCATTCAACTGAGCCATAATACTTACTAATTTGTTAATCAGTATTTCTTGTTAGTTAGCAGTAGTTACTAGAATGTTAATATTGCATTGCTTATTTGTTCCTGTGTAGTTATTAATTAGTGATGAAACGGTATTCTAAAGTGTTACCATTATGTTCCCAACACAATGCACATGTGCCATTACAGAGCCAGAGATGTCTGTGAAGGTCAGCAATGATCCAAGCAACTGGGCAAATGTGCCAAACTACATGTCACTTCAAGTGTACATTGCATCCTTTTAGGACTAAATGCTCATTTTACAGCAAGTAAATATTATATAGATGCATTCTGAGTACTTGACACCACTGGGTCTTCATCTGACCGTGTACTGACAGTATGAGTGGTCATTTAGTCCACATATGGAACCGAAGCAGCACAGAAAGAGATTGGCATTCATGCACTTTGTCAAATGTGAAATTGCATCTTGGTTTTATGTGAATGCTCTGTTTGAAAATTTTGAATTTCATTAGTTAGGGAAGTGTAGCCCTTAGAGCACCAAACATTTTTGAACATTTGAAATGAGCAGTGATATAGAGAGGTGTGTGATTCGGCTATAAAATGCCTGTTTCCTCCAGCTTTTTACTGGTTTGAGGCCTGATTCATGGAATGGCTCTCGACTTCAATGCAGGGGGTAGCATGAAGTGAAGATGAGTGTCGGATCCAATGACCAGAATAAAAGTCTTATACATCAATTACGTTACACTCCATGGACATTTATGCAATACCCTGTCAGGATTCAGTCACTGATCACAGTGTAGAACATACAAGACAGCAATGAGAAAAAAAAAAAGTAGGCCGGGTCTATCTCTCTGCTTCTGCTAGAATGAAAGAGTGACTAATTAATAAACAGTTGCCAAGTAATAAGTCAATTTAATGCATTTACCATGCAAATGTTCTAGTATGTGTGAAAAACACTAATGGATTATGTTATAGCTCACCTCTTGAACGTGATACCTAACCTTACATGTAATTGTGGCACCATTAGAGAGCTCTAAGCAAAGTGTCCAGGTGTTTCTGTCCAATAATATGGGACATAAAGGATTCAAAGTGGAAATGTCTAAGATGCAGTATATCCCTGGCAGTTTCAGTCCCTGAATGACACAACGTGGGATGTGTGAAGATTTAATTGACAGGCTATAGATCCCCCAGATCCAGCATGATTAACAGTTTAGAGGATGCTTTGTCAGTGAGACTCCTACTTTATTTAGCTCATTTTCACGTGATTTTTCAGAGCCATAGACTCTGTTTAATCAGTTTAACTCAACTTAAGTTGGTGGCGCTGACGCCTCTGTGCTTTAAAGCAGGGATTTCTTTGCGTCCCCACAGAATCCCCTTTCATATAACTTAATATGCCATCTTGCTCTCTCAGGGCTAATAATTGAATCCACACAGAGTTTAAATAGCTTAAAGGACAGGGAATACAGATGGGCATTGCCGTGATTAGCGCAAACTCCGGCCCATGGCTTCTGTGTTGGCTGCAGGATTAGGACATTACGAAGAGAATGACAGGGCTTTTTTAACACTTTATTCCCTCTCAATAACATTCTTTCACATATTAATACCACCCCTAGGTAGCTACTTTATCATGCAGAAGAACTTAATCCACTGGTGTTGAGTCCATCTCACTCTGTCTTTGATGCAGCCCCCACCCTCTGCTTTAACACTGCTGCTGGAAGCCCTGTGTAAAACAAAGCACCCGTGACAGAGACAATCAGAAACAGCTCAGGCCCAAAAAATGGGCTTCAGCCTTTGGAGAGCAGAGAAGAGAAGAGCCATCGTTGAAATAACATTAAGCCAAAGAGAAAACATCAAAGGAGGCAGAAGTAGACAATATGAACTCCTGAAGAAGAACCTTTAGAGCTCACATTGTGCCTGAGAAATGTATCATTTTCACTCTTTTCTTCACCTCTGATTTGAGTCAGAGGGTTAGGCCCTAGTGATCTTCTTGTATGCTCCTTTATCTAAAGAGCACCTCTGACCTCTGGCTGAAAGGCCCTGGATACCGTGATGGGTGTAAGCTGGGGGGTGTGTGTCTGATGTGGGATTGCCGCTATTGCTGGCATTTAGCTTGCCTGTGAGCAGCGGTGGTGGCCAGTTTCTCATTGAGAGCCTCACCCTGGGAAAAATTATTAGGGTCAGAGCACCCGTTGCATGTACAGGCATGAATTAGCAGACTTGCTATGGCTGGTCATAAAAAGGCCATAAGAGGATTGTCATTCTTAAATATGATACTCGTGCTGTATTTCTCAAAGATCAGAACCGGACATTTATCAGTATAAAGACATAACAAGCACCATTTTATAATTAACAACCAACACTCAATTACTTTGTACAAAATCCTGACTTTTTATGAGTGAAATTTCAGCAGGAGTGTCATCTCTTCATTTTGCCTGATGAATTCAGTCACCTGTTTAAACTTAAGCTGTCCGTTTCATTGTCAAAACTGGCGAGAGCTCTAAAGGGTTTTGATCCAACTAGCACTAACAGATGGTTGGTGTGACTGGACCCAGACTGGGAATAACTACCCAAACTCCCACTGAAGGGTTGAGGGGCTAAATCCTCTGTTGCTGGCCCTAAGAAGACCATAAGCTTGAGCAGAGCAAGAGAAAGGATCTGCTACTGGTGCTAATTACCCAGAAACCACACAGAAAGTGCCCACTGTCACCCACTGAAGAGGTTCACATCCCTTCCTCCACAGATAAAAGGCGTAGTATGAAAACATTTCACGAGGGACAAAGGGGGGAAGATTAACATAATCTTTGGGTTTGTATCCCTGTAAGCTGTCCATGTGTGAGCCTCTGCCTCTCTCTGTTTTCTCCTCTTTCGCACTCATTTCTTTTCTTTCGTTTTACTCATATCTTACCTCCTAAAGTCTGGTTTGTAAGGAATAGGCACGATGGTAAAAGGCTTTGTCGTCTAAGCCTGACAGTTGTGTTTTTCCCGCCCCTTTGTGATCCTCTCTGTAGATGGGAGGCTGATGTTTGGGCTAAACAGACAATAGTGAGCAAAAACGAGGTGTCATGCAGCTGACATACAGTTCTTCATGTTATGTCACTGCTAATCCAGAGCACATGGCCTTCTCACTTAAATTTTTTGTGGTAAGATTTTCCTCATAGCATCATTGCCCATGGGATAGGGGTAGCGCTACCATCATTGGTCTGTATATCAAATCAGCAGCTTTTGACTTAAGTGGTATGGGACAGTAGAGCACACAGCTCTTTAATTCAGCTTGCTTTTTATTTTTTTAAGAAATCATAGTGCCAAGAAATCTTTCAATCTTTCAAGGTTAGCACTGATCTCTCTCTTTTCTTTTCCTCTCTTTATCACAAGAATCCTACACCAAAATCATTAACAGAGAGATGGAACTATAATTGCCTTTTGGTACATGTCAAAAGGTCCAAATGTTATTAGTTAAAACATATAATGAAGTAAAATATTTGCAGAGATAAGATGGGGAAAGAGCCCACCTTAGGAATGTTCACATATCTGCTGTCTCTGTGGACTCTTAGTTTGAAGTTTTTCCCTGGAATCCCAAGGTGTATTATGTTACTTTTGTATCATTGTTCACATGTCCTCTGGTTAATTTCCTGTATTCACAGTTCACAGTATTCCCAGTATAGTATAAAACAGTGGGTAAAAAGTACCCAACTTACTACCGATGAGATTCTTAAGTGTGCATATGATGTACACTTTTCTATTCCATGAGGCCAAGAGAGAGGATTTGTGAGTGGCATTGAAGACACACAACTGACACTGGTAGGTCTGTGACATCATGGTAAATGTAGTACGTCCGAATTACATTCATACTGCACACACTCGTACCATATATAATGTACTTTTTTTGGTTGCAAAGCAAATACTTATAAAAAGAAGTAGGCCTACCTACTCAGTGTGTATATGACATTTCAGACAAAGCCATAGCCTTGTGTGCATTCAGTTCTTTGTCGGTTATTGTACTGTTATTGTATTGTAGTAAATTGTAACATACAGAGTTGAGCTGAGCATGTAAGTTATGGTGAACCATTATCCAATATAGTATTAAGATTGATAATTTATTGCTAACTTAGTTGTTACAGCAAACAAATTGAAAATCATGATTGGGGCTGTCTTTCCCCAATTAACTGATTGATTGTCTTAATAACAATACACTATGAATTCAGAATAAATTATATCTGCTTCAGTGGTCTATAGGTTATGATGAAGAATGACTTTTTTTTTTGGCTTCACTTCATTTTGATGGTCCCTTTAACACATTCCGTTGACTATAAGTAATGTTGCAACTACATGTCTACTAACTCTCATTAGAATATTAATAGAGTATTAGTAGACTGGTAGGGTTAGGGTTAGAATAAGTTGACATGTAGTTGCAAAATTACTTATAGTCAGTAGAATGTCTGTTGGGGGACCATCACAACAAAGAGTTAGCAGCTATTAAGCAAACAGTACTAAAACTCTAATGACAGTTAGGGATGGTGCTGCTCTTCTCTCTAGTAATATGGCACATTGTCTTAGAGCTCAAACATGAGAATCTGGGGCTCAGGCCCAACCGTAGAGTGGGCTCGAACCGCCAAAGGGCACGGCAGGTCAGAGGACTCGTAAGCAAGTGAAATAGCCTTGACTATCCACTTGCTAACCGTCTGTTTAGAAGCAGGAAGACCTTTCTTGGGTGATCCAAAACAAAAAAATAGCTGATCGGAACTTCTCCACGGAGAAGTCCGATGAACATAGGTGTCCAGTGCTCGCACCGAACACAAAAGTTTCAGTACAAAACAAAACAAAACCACCCCAAAAGGTTCACCTGGTCCAAAGAGGTAAAAGGAGGAGGACAGAAAGCCTGCAGCACATTAGGCCTCGGAATCATGGTCGGCACCTTAGGGACGTATCCCTGTTTTGGATATAAGAATGCCTTGGCCATCCCCAGTGCAAACTCAAGGCAAGTGGGGGAAACCGAAAGGCCCTGAAGGTTTCCGACTCTTTTGAGGGACGAAATAGCTAGCAGAAAGATGGTCTTGAGAGTAAGAAATTTTTCTGAAACCAAATCTAAGGGCTCGAAGGGAGCCCCAGACAGGCCTTCTAGGACTATTGCCAGGTCCCAAGACGGTACCCTAGGGCGAGTTGCGGGCCTCAGCCTCAAAGTGCCACGCAGGAAATGAGTAATCAGGGGGTCTCGACCCAGAGATATACCACCCACCGGGGCGTGGAAAGCCGCAATGGCGTGTAACCCTTAAGTGTGGATGGACACAAACCCGATGTAAAATGCTCTTGTAGAAACTCAAGTACTGTGTTTACTGAACAGTTAAACAGATCCCACTGGCGTTGGTGACACCAGGAACTGAAAACTCTCCATTTTAATAAATAACGTTTCCTCGTAGAAGGAGCTCTGAAGCTGAGAATGGTCTCAACAACCTCGGTTGAGAGACCACTCTCTATGAGTTGGGCACCCTCAGAGGCCAAACCCACAGTTTCCAAATCTCTGGCCGGGGTTAAAAATTTTGCCCCCAGCCTGAGACAGAAGGTCTCTCCTGATCGGGATCTCCAAGGGAGGGCCGTCGAGAAGATGAATGAGGTCCGCAAACCAAATTCAGCTCGGCCAGCGTGGTGTTACTAGCAGTAGACTTATTCCATCCTGGCGGATTCTCTCCAGAACTCCTGGGAGAAGAGCAACAGGGGGAAATGCATACAGACGTAGCCTCGGCCACGTCTGCACCATAGCATCCAGCCCCAGAGGGGCTGGTTGAGTGAGGGAGAACCAGAGTGGACAGTGCGTCGTATGCTGAGACGCAAACAGATCCACTTCTGCCTGGCCAAAAACCTCCCATATTTGCTCCACCGCCTAGGGGTGGAGTCTCCAGCCCACCAGGGCCTCAGCCCCTGCCTCGACAGGGTGTCTGCTCCTATATTCTGTCCCCGCGGAATATACACTGCCCTCAGAGAGAGTATTTTCCCCAGGGACCACAGGAGGATCTGGTGCACCAGTTTGCAAAGCGGACGCGAACGCAGACCCCCCTGACGGTTCAGATAAGAGACCACCAATGTGTTGTCAGTCCGGACAAGCACATGATGGCCCCTAAGGTCTGGGAGGAAATGTCTCAACGCATTGAAGACAGCCATCATCTCCAGGCAATTTATGTGCCAAGAGAGATGATGACCCCTCTACAGACCCTGAGCCAAGCAGCCTTCCATTACCGCACCCCAGCCGGTGAGGGAAGCATCTGTCGAGATAGCAACTCGATGGCAAAGAGCTCCCAACACCGGACGCTGGGTCAAGAACCAGTGTTTCCTCCATATAACCAAGGCGCTGAGACACCGCCGCGTGATCTTGATCATACGGAGTGGGTTTCCCCTCGGGGAGAACCCTCTGGTCCTGAGCCACCACTGCAAAGGTCTCATGTACAGCAGGCCAAAGGGTATCACATTGGACGCTGCTGCCAAAAGACCTAACAGTCTCTCGAACTGTTTCACAGTGTTTGACTGGCCTAGCTTTAGCTCTTTCGTGGCTGTTAGGATAGCAGCTACACGAGCGGGAGATAGTACGGCTCGCATCGTGACTGAATCCCAGACCACACCAAAGGAAAGTGGTTCTCTGTACTGGAGAAAGTACACTCTTCTTGGCATTGAGCCTCAACCCCAACATTTGCATATGAGCCAGGACGACACCTCGGTGCCAAGCCGCTAACTATTCTGATTCCGCTAGAATCAGCCAGTCGTCTATGTAGTTCAGAATACGTATGCCCTGCAGCTTGAGCGGGGCCAGAGCTGCATCTATGCATTTCGTGAACCTGCAGGGTGATAAAGCTAGACTGAAAGGAAGTACCCGATACTGGTATTCTTTGCCCCCGAAAGAAAACCTCAGGAGCCTCCTGTGCTGAGGGAGGATGGAGACATGGAAGTAAGCGTCTTTCAGATTTATCGTGACAAACCAGTCCTCGGATCTGATTTGAGTCACGATCTGTTTGAGTGTTAGCATCTTGAACTTGATTTTCTCTACTGAACGATTAAACAGGCGAAGATCTATGGGAAATGGGACGCAACCCTCCATCCTTTTTTGGAACAATGAAAAAACTGGCTGTAAAAACCCGATTCTCTGTCGGGTGAGTACACCTGTTCTATAGCTTTTTTCGCTAACGGGGCCTTTACCTCTTGCTCCATTACCAGAGCCTGCTCGGGATGCACTATCGTGAGTAACACCCCGTTGTAGCGTGGGGGACGAGAACCAAACTGGATTCTGTATCCCTTTTCTACTATCTGAAGGACCCACTGAGATATATTCGGCAGTAGCTTCCACGCTGCCAGAAAATCTACTAAGGAAACCAGCCTCTCGAGGCCAGTTCGGGAGCCTGAAACATACCGGCAGGAACTACCCGAACTGATTGTTTTTGAACCCCCCTCAGAGGGTGCGAGTCTGACGCAATGTCGAGTTGATATTGCACCAGAGGCTCGCTAGAAACCGGTAGAAACGGCGAGGGAGAAATTTCTTAAAAGCCTCTGATTGTTTTTTGGCCTCCTGGAATCTATCGACGACCGCCCTTACTGCATCGCCCTTACAGATAACTCGCGAGCGTCTGTTCAGCCCGGGGCATCGACTCATATCCATACTCTTTCAACCCCTTAATTCCGATCTAGACAGCTCACTGTGAAGATCGGGGAAAAAGGGAAGTAGCCGCAGAGCTGGCTTCCGATACCGGGGCGAGAGCGCTGGATCTTCCAGATAAGGGAGGAGAAAGGGCCCTCGGACCCGTCTCCAACCCCTCTGAAAGATCCTTTTGCGATCCACAGGAATGCATTCTCCGTGCTGCCTCGGCAGCAGCGGGTCCTGCACCCTGAGGATCGCGAGCCTCGCCATTTTCCTCGAAAAGAGCCAGGCAAGAGCGGAGCATGCGAAGTGGAAGCTTCTCACAATGCTGGCAATCAGCCCCCTCGAAGGCTGATACCGCATGTTCCACTCCCAAACAAACTACACAAAGCTTGTGTGTGTCCCCACCCGTTAAATAACGCAGGCAGGGAGAAGCACAGAGTTTGTAGAGCTGTTTCGCCATAACGTTTCCAAAATATACATATCACAGACAACAGTAAATATAACAGACAGAGACACAGATCGCTTGCTGAGGCAACAGAAGCTAATGCCGGTTTGCACCGGATGCTCTTTTATCATTTCCTGGTCATGACGTCACCCGCCCGTGATGATCATTCTTTCCATTGGACTAGTTGACATAGATGCTTCAGACGCATTCACGCTGGGGGCGTTCCCAAAGCGCCGTTGACGCATCGCGAGTTCCCTTCGAAAGGGAACTAGAGTTTTTTCGCATTTCATGGAAAGGGAGTACGATTGCATACAGCCTTAAAAGCTGCTAGATCTGCTTATTTTTCAACCCTATTAGAAGAAAATAAACAAAACCCTAGGTATTTATTTGAAACAGTGGCTAAATTAACGAAAAATAAAGCTTCAACCCCAGACGTTTCCAAGCAGCACAGCAGTAATGACTTTATGAACTTCTTTACTTACAAGATTGATAATATCAGGGAGAAAATAATAATTATGCAACCGTCTACTACAGTATCGCACCACGCAGTGCATTGTGGTCTCCCTGAGGAAAAAATTTATTCATTCATTGCTATAGGAGAGGAAGGATTTTCTAAACTCGTTAAATCATCTAAATCGACAACATGTTAGACCCTATACCGACTAAGCTATTGAGAAAGATGCTTCCAGAGGTCATAGATCCTCTTATTAACCCTTTGATGCACAAGCTATGAAAACCCCTTCTAATGCACAACATGGGTCTAAAATGACCCGTATTCATTTCCTATGTCATTTCTGTCATGGCTGAATGTTTCTTTGCTGAATTTTTAAAATATATCCATTTTATCATTTATTATTCCAGGTATTCATTAAATAACTTGTTTTTGATTTCCACAAATCATTATGTTTATGTTTCCTTTCTTACTTTATAAACAAACACAGTTTTTGTATTTCTACATCAATTTTACATACACATGTCTAAAATGAGCCGTATTCATTTCCTATGTTATTTCAGTCATGGCTGAGTGTTTCTTTGCTGCATCTTTATAATATATGTATTTTATCATTTGTTATTCCAGGTTTTCATTAAATATCTTTGTTTTTGATTTCCACAAATCTTTATGTTTATGTTTCCTTTCTTACTTTATAAACAAACACAGTTTTTGTATTTCTACATGAATTTTACATACACAGGTCTAAAATGACCCGTATTCATTTCCTATTTTATTTCAGGTGGCTTTGACAGTTACAGATTTTAAAATCAAAAAGGCGGGAAATAAAGGACCCTAAACTCTTAAAGGGACATTGTGTAGGAATTTCTCCCATCTAGCGGTGAAATTGTATTTTGCATTCAAACGAATTGTGCTCTCCAGCGCCTCGCTTTTTCAAATGCATGTTGTATCTACGGTAGCTGTTATGGACCAAAAAGCTATGACAGGATGTCTTCTAATAGCACTTCGCCGAGTTTTCCTTCGGGTGAACAGGTTTGTTATTTCAAACAAACTGCAACTTGAAACAACAAACAAACGAATGTTACAGTATGAATAATAACAGTGCAATGCAGCCTTTTAAACTTACCGGGATAGTGACAAGCGCCTCTCACTGCTCTGCTCCTCCGTTTCTGCTGCTTTCAGTTACGTGATGCTGGCTCTGAACGAAAACGCATTGTGGAAATGCATTGGCCTAGTACTTTTTGATCCTCTCTGCTATTATAGTTTTTCAAGATGGCGGAACGACATGGAAGCCTCCGTGGACCTACCCGTCACATGTATATAAAGATAATAAATTCTTCGTTTACGAGGATAAGTCAGATAATTGGCAGAGGTATTTGTACACCATTGAGGACATATTTATGAATAAAAATAATGATTTTAGATAATAAAATACCTAAAAAAAACTACACATAGTCCCTTTAACACATAGAACCATTTCAGCATATGAAGGCTTATTCAAGACGATATGGTTCTTAATAGAACTTTTAGGCCTATTACATGTAAATAAGCTTTAAAGGGGCATTCGGCAACTATTTCAACTTAATAAAACCGTTTAGAAATCATTTGGATGGTTTAATAACCTGTTCTGGTGAAAATGGTGACTTTCCCCGCTCCCCCCAACGTTCCTAGGCAGAAAACCAACCTTGCAACATGAGGACTAACGTCCCGGTAAGTTGGAAATAGGAAGTCTCGTGAGAAGCGAGAACGAGTGAGAAACACAAACTGCTTTATGGCAATTCGACATAAACACACACGCCGCCCTCAATGTGTATGATGTATTACCCACCTTGGTAGACATAGCTCCACACAATAAAGTTGTCCGGCTCCGATAATAACAAATGCACATGAGCAGCAGCGGTAGAAAGGGGGAGGAGGGTGCCGCAAGTGAGTTTTTTTACGACATTGTTGTGAAATATACGCCTCACAGCTGTAGGGGGAGCTCGTTGAGAAAACATGCGACAACAAAAGTGAAAATCAGCGAAGAAATAGCTAGAGTTGCTGAGTTCCCCTTTAAAAAATTTTTTTTAGTGTAGCTAACATTAGCTAGCTAGAATAGAATATGTCAACAGCTAGCTAGCTAATAGTATTGGATATGTTTCTCTTTCTCACAAGTAATTTCTCACTAGGATTTCATGGTCAAGGTAACCATAGCCTAATATTCAAATATTATGTCCAGTTATCTTTTCCAAAATATCAAATATTTTCTGTGGTTAAAATAAAATAAGACTTGCATCAAATATACAAAAGCAGCTGTGTTGAATTGTGAAATGTGTGGCAGGTGAATGGTATGTAATACTATAGTAATAGTATTTATGCAGTATGTTCCTACTTGCAAAACTGTGCAAATATCAAAGGTTTCTATATGGGTCATTTTTTACCCATGTATGTAAAATTGATGTAGAAATACAAAAACTGTGTTTGTTTGTAAAGTAAGAAAGGGAACATAAATATAAATATTTAATGAATATCTGGAATAACAAATGATAAAATACATATATTTTTAAAGATTCAGCAAAGAAACACTCAGCCATGACTGAAATTACATAGGAAATGAATATGGGTCATTTTAGACCCGTGTATGTAAAATTGATGTAGAAATACAGAAACTGTGTTTGTTTATAAAGTAAGAAAGGAAACATAAACATAATGATTTGTGGAAATCAAAAACAAGATATTTAATGAATACCTGGAATAACAAATGTAAAATACATATATTTTAAAGATTCAGAAAATAAACACTCAGCCATGACATAAATAACATAGGAAATTAATACAGGTCTTTTTAGACCCATGTTGTGGATTAGAAGGGTAGTGACACAAAAACAATTTTTATTCAAAAAGTAAGAAAGGAAAAATAAAAATAAGGATTTGTGATGATCAAAAACAAGTTAATTGAAGAATACCTGGAATATTGAATGATTAAATTAATTTCTTGTAAAGATATAGAAAATAAAAACTCAGTCGGGTCACTTTAGTTTAGACCCATTTTGTGCATCAAAGGGTTAATATCATTAATTCATCTTTGTCATATGGATACGTACCAAAAACTTTTAAGCTGGCTATGATTAAACCGCTTCGTAAAAAAACGAAGCTTGCTCCTACAGAATTAGTCAATTACAGGCCTATCTCGAATCTACCTTTTCTGTCAAATATACTAGAAAAGGCAGTATCCTCACAACTATGTTCCTTTTTAGAAAGAAATGGTATCTGCAAGGAATTCCAGTCAGGATTTAGAACGTACCACAGTACTGAGACAGCTCTAATTAGAGTCACAAACGATTTGCTCTTATCATCCGATCGTAGTTGTATCTTTCTATTAGTGTTACTCGATCTTAGAGCTGCATTTGATACTATTGACCACAACATTAGTTGGAATTGCAATAGCATGGTTTAAATCATACTTATCTGACCGTTATCAGTTTGTAGCAGTAAATGAAGAGATGTCTTATCGATCAAAAGGCTCAGTACTAGGACTGTTGCTGTTCACTCTTTACATGCTACCCTTAGGAGATATCATTAGGAAGCCTGACTTTAGTTTTCACTGTAATGCTGATGATACTATATTTCTTCACGCCCTGACGAAACTTACCAATTTACAAAATTGATGGAATGCATAGCTGATATAAAAAAATGGATGACTAGTAATTTCCTACTACTTAATTCTGAAAAAAACAGATTCTAATTATTGGACAAAAAAAAATTCTTCACATACTAACCTAGAATACTGTCTAACACTTGATGGCTGCTCTGTCAAACCTTCGTCGTCGGTTAAGAACCTGGGTGTGCTCTTTGATACCAATCTTTCATTTGAAAGTCATGTTTCTAGTATCTGTAAAACCACATTCTTCCATCTTAAAAATATATCTAAATTACGTCATATGCTCTCAATGACAAATGCGGAACAGTTAGTTCATGCGTTCATGACATCAAGGCTAGATTATTGTAATGCTATTATGGGTGGTTGCCCTGCATGCTTAATAAACAAACTACAGCTGGTCCAAAATGCAGCAGCTTAGCAGTTCTTACCAGAACAAGGAAGTATGACCATATTAGCCCGGTTCTGTCAACACTGCACTGACTCCCTATTAAACATCATATAAATTTTAAAATATTGCTGATTACTTACAAAGCACTGAATGGTTAAGCTCTCCACTGCGCGAGCTCTTAACGCATTATAGTCCGTCACGTCTATTGCGATTTCAGAATTCCGGCCATTTGATAATACCTAGAATATCAAAATCGACTGCTGGCGTCCTATTTAGCACCAAAACTTTGGAACAGTCTTCCTAACATTGTCTGGGAAGCAGACACACTCTGTCAGTTCAAATCTAAACTAAAAACACATCTCTTTGACCTAGCATACACATAACACATTATAGACTTCTATAATTCAATGTTAGGCTGCATAGATTAGGTCAGCCGGAACCGGGAAGCTTCTCATAAATCCTGATGTACTTGTTACATAATGAGAAGGATGGCATCTATGCTAATATTAGTCTCTCTGTTTATCCCGAGGTTTACCGCAGCCCGCCGGATCCAGGCCGTATCCGGATCTGATGAAGGACCTGCGCCTGGACACAACGACAATGCAGTCCTGAAGTGTCAACTAGTCTCTCCCCTGTGAAGGCCTCCTTCCCTTCCCTTTACCTCTATACAGATAAAATGTTGTCGGGATAAGTCCGGTTAAAGTGGCTACGCGGAAGTGATAAAAATTCTGTATTATACATTTTTCAAGGCTTGTACCTTGGAACCTATTTCATGGTTTGTGTTCTCGAGCCACCAGGCACTCTTTTGTGCAAATGAGCGTCCGGTTCGCATTAAGGGTATTGTTCTGACGATTTGTGCTGCCTTGTCGAAAAATGCTACCCAAGAGCGAATCGATCACAGAGAATGTCGATTCATTCTCTATTGTTTCCATAATGGGGTAAATCTCACAATATTATGACATCGTTATTTAATTTAAAACAGGGTAAGTGTATGGGGAGCATATTTTGATATTTTAAATGAACTAGCAATTATCACATTTGATATAACAGTTAAAAATGACATTATTGTATATTATATGAAATACAATTATAATAAAATTCGAAGTTATGAGGACTGTATACTGTACTGTTTTTATTTTTAAATCGGTGTGAAAAGTAAAAATTATCATCAAATATTCATCTTTGACCAGTCAAAGTTTCCTACAAGTCTCCACAGCAAGGATGCATAGTTTCATGGGCGTGGTAACGCAAAATAAAAATGAGTCTGCACATGCGCATAACCAGTAAGTAGCACATCTCGATGGGTAGCATGAATCGTCAGAACACCATTCTGTTAGAACGGTGTTGTGTTAGCAACCCCTAAGTTAATAATGTCTCGGGTTACGACTGTAACCCTTGTTCCCTGAGAAGGGAACGAGACACTGCGTAGTTGAAAACGACTCTTTGGGGACGCTCCCTTAGCGTGCGCCTCTGAAGTATGAATGAAACTAATCCAATCCTGATTGGTGTTGCGTCATGACGTAACATGTGACGGCATAACCGGATGCATAAAAGTGACGCCGGACAACACACACATTAGTGATGAAGCAAGCGACTCCTAGGCACCAAGGCAAAACGACGCATTGTCTCGTTCCCTTCTCAGGGAACAAGGGTTACAGTTGTAATCCGAGACGTTCCCTTTCGAGGGAACTTGCACTGCGTCATTGAAAACGATTTTTTGGGGAACGAATGCCCACTATGCCACGCACCAAAAAGGCCTGCCCTAGAGTGAAACTGAACACAGGCACAAAGCTAGGACGAGAGCACTTGTGCACCAGGCGTACTAGGGAGGTGCAGACTATAAAATCTGATAAAAGTGTGTGGGGTAGCCCAACCGGCTGCCTCACAGATCTCCTGGGGCTAGATGTGTGAGGGAGAACCAGAGTGGATAGTGGGACATCTCTCGAGACGCAAACAGATCCACTTCCCTTGGTCCAAACCTCTCCCATATCAACTTCACCACATCTGGGTGAAGTCTCCATTCCCTGAACCCCCGGAACGTACATTGCTCTAATAGACAATAGTTTCCCTTGGGAACATAGGATAATCTGATGCGCCAATCTGGATAGAGGGCGCGATCTGAGTCCCCCTTGTCGGTTCAGATAAGTTACCACTGATGTATTGTCAGAAAGTACTAGGACGTGGTAACCTCAAGCTCCTCAGAGCCCTGAACACAGCCAACATCTCCAGGCAATTTATATGCCAAAAGTGATGATGGTCCTGCCACAGACCCCTGGCAAAGTGGCCGTCCATGACCGCGTCCCAGCCAGTGAGGGAGGCATCTGTCGAAACGGTCTTCCGGCGACATGATGCTCCTAACACTGGCCCTTGGGACAGGAACCAATGTTTCTTCCATATTAATAGAGAACGAAGGCATCTGCGTGTTACTCTGATCATACGGAATGGATTCCCCTTCGGGGAAAACCCCTTGGCTTTCAGCCATCACTGAAGGGGCCTCATGTGTAGAAGGTCCTAAGGTATTATGTTGGATGCTGCTGCCATGAGGCCCAGCAGTCTTTGAAATCGCTTTACAGTGATGGCCTGGCCTAGCTTTATCCCTGACACCATGTCCAGGATGTACTCCAAGACATTTGTGCCCGCATCTTAACTGAGTCCCATACCACGCCCAGAAACGTAGTTTTCTGAGCTGGTTCCAACACGCTTTTCTTCGTGCTGAGTCTCAACCCCAAGTTCTGAATGTGGCCAAGGACGACATCTCAATGCCGAACTGCCACTTCTCGAGACTGTGCCAGGATGAGCCAGTCGTCAATATAATTCAGTATACGGATGCCCTGAAGCCTCAGTGGAGCCAGAGCTGCATCCATGGACTTGGTGAACGTGCGGGGAGAGAGTACTAGGCCGCATGGAAGAACCCGATATTGGTAAGCTTCGCCCCCAAAAGCAAACTTTAGGAACCTCCTGTGACAAGGAAGGATGGAGACATGGAAATAGGCGTCTATTAGATCTGTCGTGACAAACCAATCCTCGGATCTGATTTGATTCACGATGATGGGAATGGTGAGCATCTTGAACCTGAATCTCCTCAGAGAACGATTCAACTGCCTCAAATCTAAAATCGGCCTTAGCCCGCCATCCTTCTTTGGAACTATAAAGTACCGGCTGTAAAACCCGGACTCCCTGTCTGGTAGGGGAACAATTTCTATGGCCCCTTTGACCAGTAGAGCCTGTACTTCTTGTTCCATAACCCGAGCCTATTCTGGAACCACTGTAGTCTGTACCACCCCAGCGAACTTGGGGGGTCGGTGACCGAACTGCAGTCTGTACCCATTTTTTATTATATTCAGGACCCACATAAATATATTTGGAAGACGTTGCCATTCTTCTACAAAATCTACTAAGGGAACCAGCCTCTCGAGACTGGCCTCAGGTGTTTTTCGAGCACTGTTCTCGACCTCCTGAAATGGAGGACAGGCAGGAAGAAGTCGAGAAGGATTTTGTCACCATAGTTGGTGCTCTTTTGCAAGCTTTTGGGGCGAACGCCACGTTGTGCCCCGGCGCTGAGGCTGTGAACGGTGCTGCAGGAATCTCTCGTCTAGCTTGCTTTGACAAAGATCATCCTGCTTATGTTGTGGCCAGCTGATGTTGAGTCTGGCCACAGCACGCGTTACAACCTCCACTAGCTCCTCATAAGCGCGAACATGAGCCGGCGAGTATGACTCATGTTCCTCGCTTCGGATGCTGAGCATATCCACTTCCTCGGAAGCAGACAGCTCGAGCATCGGGCGCTCGTTGCGGGCAGAAGAAGCCGCAGCGCGGGCTTCTGCACCATGAGCGGGCACCACAGAACCCTCAGATTATGAACAAGAAAGTGCCTCAGCAGTCTCATTCTCATCTGCATGGTCCTTTTGCGATCCCCACGATCTAAGCCGCCGCGCCGCCTCAACGGACGCGGGACCCGAACCGCGGGCATCGCGAGCCTGGCCATCATCACTGAAAATGGCCAAGTGGGAGCACAGCACTCTAATGGGAAGTGCTTCACAGTGTTCACAGGCAACAGACAAACAATATCAAATAAGACCGACAGTTTTCACAGAGAGCGCTTGCTGAAGAGTGAAAGCTAATGTGTGTGTGTGCCAGTGTCACATTTATGCATCCGGTTATGCCGTCACGTTACGTCATGACGCAACACCAATCAGGATTGGATTAGTTTAATTCATATTTCAGAGGCGCATGCTAAGGGAGCGTCCCCAAAGAGTTGTTTTCAACGACGCAGTGCGAGTTCCCTCGAAAGGGAACTAATGATCGTTGCGACGGAAGTGAATCAAACAAAACTAACTTTAGCTAGACAATAACTTTATCCAAGAGCTGCTGTAAAGTCAAAACAATCTCTGTTGTTTTAATTTCCTATTATCACTGTAAAGCTGCTTTGAAACAATGTATATTGTTAAAAGCGCTATATAAATGAAGGTGACTTGACTTGACTCGACATGCAGTTGCAAAGTTGCTTATAGTCAAAAGAATGTTTAAAAGGGACCATCAAAATAAAGTGTTACCAAATGTACATATATCTATAAATGTTTTACATAATAACTCCACTATTTATAATAATTCTTAAATTAAATAATAAAGAAAGCATCATGCCACTGGAAGGTTTCTCCTTCAGTTTTAAGGGGGGCATCATCTAAAAAACATGTGTCCATAAAATCCCCCACTAACCAATATATATAAAAACTTTTAAAACGCATTTTTGAATGCTGTAGTTACAGCAACTGCCAGCTGGGGGTTAACTACACCATGCTAACCAGCTTCATACATTAGTCAGAGAGTCAGATTCTTTCTCATCAGCCCCCCAGCACTATACACTCTCAGGCTTGTCTGGGTGGAGGCTGGGTGGATGGAAAAGGAGGGGTAAGGAGAAGAGGAACTGCCAGTGAAAATTGTTTCAATTAGTAGAAACTGATGGGTGATGCAAGGAACTTCTTCTCTCCACTAGAACAATGGTGTCTAAGAGAAACTCCGGCGTTCATTATACTGAGATCTCTGATCCTCTAAACCCTGATTCGCGCACACAGAGGAATGAGCACGTCTTTACGAAGAAAAGCCGTAAATGCCTTTGCTCTTTGGCAAACACACAGGCCTCTCTTTGCGCTTTCTTTCCCCTTATTTCTTGCTTTCACGCTTCGAGCAGAAGGTATCTGAGACCGATACAAGACTTGCTGGTTTTAGTGGATTTTGACATTTCTGACTCTTTCAGATAGTTTTCCATCAGACGCCGTTTTTTTCTTGCTTTTTGCCTTTTCAGATTTCCATATTTCCCTGATGTCAGGATGAACTCTGTGTGACTATAGCGGATTCCTCTGTTTGTCTGAAGCTCACAGTTACAGCGCCTCTCATTGTGGTGTCTCTACCCACAGCACTTTCTCTTTAATGATAATGGCACCATTTTCCCCAAACGTCAAATATCACAGTTTGTTCTGTTTTATGTGTTTGAAACAATTTTGTTATAAAAATGTTCTTTAGATGAAAGTAAAAGGCACTTTTTCTGTCCTCTCATGTTTCAGGAGTGTGATTAAATATTAAGGGTGTAGTTCACCCAAAAATGAAAAATCTCTCACCATTTAGTCACCCAAATGTCATTTCAAACCTATATCACTTCATCTTTCTACTGTGGAACACAAAAGATGAATCCTGGTTGTTCTTTTCAGTATAATGCAGTGAATGAGAAACGAATAAATGTCTAAAATAAAACTATCCTAAAAGTGGTCCATAGAAATGAATCCGGTCTGTCTGTAATCAATGAATCGGTCACAGCGGTTAAGAACACATTGAATAAGATTGTCTGCAAATAACAGGCTAAATTGTAGTATGTTTAAGTGAAGGCTTGAAATATAGTACACAAGTAAGTATAATACTATATTGAAGCTTTTGCATCCTTTTTAAAGCTTGAAAGCTTCAGTTATACATTATATACAGTATATAATATATATTTGTTTATCTCTGCGCAAGCTTTAAAAACGCAAACCTGTGAAAACGCTGGCGGCGTGCACATGCGTATTACGCATTTAGTCTATAGGTATGCGCATTTGATTATATATGTGCGCAGGCGTGTAGTCTTTCTTTACAAATTGACCTAAACAAATTACTTGAATTATAATACAGAATTATTTATCGCTTCCGAGTAGTCATGTGAACGTCTCGGTTACATATGTAACCCTCGTTCCCTGAGGAGAGAAGGGAGGCGTTACATCAGTGAATGGCGAAATGGGGGTTTCGGTTAGAAGCCTATCACCTTCGAGTTCTAAAAAACGAGCCAATGCCAAGAAAATGCCATGGGTCTGCAGATTTTGCATAGCGTAACTCCCCCCCACCGCGTGGGTATAAAAGGAGGGACGCTGGCAATCTTGCATTATGTTTTCCTGTTGAGGAGCCGAGACTGAACTCCAGGCCGCTCCAGCGGTACAGTGGTTGTGGCAGAGGGACGTAACCTTTCGTTCAGTCACTACGAGTTACGTCAGTGAATGACAAAATGGGGGTCCCAATCTAATCACGCCACATCGACTGTCTTCCAATGCTCTGCGCAAGACTGAGCTCCCTGTCGTGAGACTAGCACAGACGAAGGGCTAGGCTTAACGCTAGAATACCAAGGTACACTGGGTAACATATCCCAGGAGGAACATGTAACACAATGCCTACCCATAGTGAGGACTTAAAATACACATATGACTCGCGTACGGGATGCATATGGAAGATTCAAAGGTATACAGCCCGCAGGGTGAAATGTTTCAAACTCGAGAGAGAGGGAAAGACACAAGCTTGATGGAGACCAACCGTGGAAATACACATGTGGGGGTCACCCAATGGGGGAACCATGCACATGGAACACCTAGCCAATCACGAGGGCTTACCAACCGGGCTTGCACTCTGGTGATGGCATCATCAGTGTAGGAGGAACTCAGGGTCTTGGGAAGAAGAACTCATCTGAGTGAAATAGCGCACGTGTCCAGTCCATGGAGTGGAATGGCGCAGCAAGCGATGACACCGAGTGGGTCCTATTACCGACCACTGGGGGGGGAGTACACGAGAGGACACTGGATCCACTCGGAGATTGTAGAATCTCGTGAATGTGTTGGGTGTCGCCCAGCCTGTAGCTCTGCAAATGTCTATCAGCGAGGCGCCGTGCGCTAGAGCCCAAGAGGAAGCCACACTCCGGGTGAAGTGTGCCTTCACACCAAGGGGGCATGGTCGACCCTGCATCTGGTAAGCCAAGACAATTGCGTCCACTATCCAGTGAGACAACCTTTGCTTGGAGAGAGCCTTTCCCTTCAGCTTCCCACCATAACAGACAAAGAGCTGGTCTGAGGTCCTGAAACACTGCATTCTGTCAACGTAAGCACGGAAGGCGCGTACTGGACAGAGCAGTGCCAAGGCTGGGTCTGCCTCCTCCAAGGGCAGTGCTTGCAGGTTCACCACCTGTTACAACCCCTTGGCTCAAGGAGTAGCAACATGAATACACCCAGTGGTCGATCACACCACCTGATCTCTGAACGGAAGGGTGGGAACCTTGGGTACGGGGTCGGCCGGGGTCTCAGGATCATGTGAGAGATAGCCGGCCCGAATTCCAGGCACGCTTCGTCAACCAAAAATGCCTGCAGGTCCCCTATCCTCTTGATGGAGGCCAAAGCGGTCAGGAGCGCTGTCTTCATGGACAGGAACTTAAGCTCCACTGACCACAATGGCTCATCTGTGGCTACCATCATCTGCGGGCTCTGGGGGCTCAGAGATAGGGTTGTCAGTTCTTTCAAGAAAGATTCTCCCCCGGGGGAAGGGCCGGGGGTAGGAGTGGCCCTGCAACCACCTCCTGGGAAGAACTGCAACCCATCTCTGAGCTGCCCATATCAGGAGCGCCGCTTTGCCTGGCGTTTGGCAGGATGCGGGGCTGGTACAGGCTGGGGCGCCTTCCTGCGTTTACCTTCACGGCTCGGCCCGGGTGAAGGCTGCTGCTGGAGCCGGGTAGGAGTGGCGGGAGCCTGCAGGAGGGTGCCCATGGTGGCAGGCGGACTGAGGTGTCTGAGTTGGCGGCTGGGTGGAGGCAGCATCTGGCTGCCTGGGCAGAATTGTTTAATAGCCTCAGTCTGCTTCTGGGCGGCCGAGAACTGTCCAAGACAAAGTCCACGACCACGCCGCCGAAGAGGCCAGCCTGGGATATGGGGGAGTTGAGGAACCGGGTCCGCTCAGCCTCCCACATATCAACCAGGTTAAACCAGAGGTGTCTTTCCTGGACCACGGCAGTGGACATCACCTGACCCAGGGAGCGTGCGGTCACCTTCGTCACCCAGAGAGCGAGGTCGGTGGCGGCACGCAGCTCTTCCATGAGCCCCGGTCCAGGTCTACCCTCATGCATGTTCCTAAGCATCCGGGCCTGATAGACCTGCAGGATGTCCATGGCATGCAGCGAGGCAGCGGCTTGCCCCGCAGCTCTGTAAGACTTCGCCACCAGGGTAGACGAAAATCTACAAGCTTTTGAGGGGTGCTTAGGATCACTACGCCTACCCCAGTGTACCCTTTAGCCGCGGCCCCATCGAGGAAAGAGAAGGCGGAGGAGGCCGCCGAACGATCACGGGAAGAAAATTGTGACTGAAAATGTGAAAATTGTTCCAGGACAAAACAAATTGGCCGCACCCAGAAGTGCATGGGCGAGACATCTTTAAAAAGACATGCCACTCGCAAGCTATTTTTGTGAGAGGAAAAAGCTCAGCAGAGTGATGAAGCGCTCAGGGAGAAGCACACACACTGTTGGCAGATCACTGCACAGACCAGCAACAGGCAATGTGATCTAGCTGGAACGCGGCGTTACACCAACACACGGGAGAGCCGCTCGTCTCATAGTATCGAATATCTCAGATACAGGCTTGCAGAGGAGCTCAGAGAAGCTCTTGGCTCCGAAGCAAAAACATAATGCGAGATTGCCAGCGTCCCTCCTAAATAACCACGCAATGGGGCGGAGTTGCGCTATGCAAATTCCTCAGACCCATAGCATTTCCTTGCCATTGGCTCATTTTTTAGAACTTGAAGGTGATAGGCTTCTAAGCGAAACCCCCATTGCGTCATTCACTGACGTAACTCGCAGTGACTGAACGAAAGGGAACCAGAACTATTTTGACAACGTTTTATCTGTACAAAGGTAAAAGGAAGGAGAACGGGGCCTTCACATGGGAGAGACTAGTTGAAGCTTCAGGACTGCGTTGTCGTTGTGTCCAGGCGCAGGTCCTTCATCACATCTGGATACGGCCTGGATCCGGTAGACTGCGGCAAACCTCGGGATAAGCAGAGAGACTAATATTAACGTAGACACCATTCTTCTTATGATGTAAGAAGTACATTAGGATTTATGGGGAGTGTTCCTGGTACCAGCTGACCTAATCTATGCAGCCTAACATCGAATTATAGAAGTTTATAAAGTGTTATTTGTATGCTAGGTCAAATAGATATGTTTTTAGTCTAGATTTGAACTGACAGAGTGTGTCTGCTTCCCAGACATTGTTAGGAAGGCTGTTCCAGAGTTTTGGTGCTAAATAGGAAAAGGATCTACCACCAGCAGGCGATTTTGATATTCTACGTATTATCAACTGGCTGGAATTTTGAGATCACAATAGACGTGAAGGACTATTATGCTTTAAGAGCTCTCTCAAGTACTGGGGAGCTAAACCATTTAGTCCTTTGTAAGTATTCAGCAATATTTTAAAATGTATATGATGTTTAACAGGGAGCCAATGCAGTGTTGATAGAACCGGGCTAATATGGTCATACTTCCTGGTTCTAGTAAGAACTCTAGCTGCTGAGTTTTGGACAAGCTGTAGTTTATTTATTAAGCGTGTAGGGCAACTACCCATAAGAGCACTACAATAATCTAGTCTTGATGTCATCATGAACTAACTGTTCCGCATTTGTCATTGAGAGCATATGACGTAATTTAGATATATTTTTAAGATGGAAGAATGTGGTTTTACAGATACTAGAAACGTGACTTTCAAATGAAAGATTGGTATCAAAGAGCACACCCAGGTTCTTAACCGACGACGAAGGTTTGACAGAGCAGCCATCAAGTGTTAGACAGTATTCTAGGTTAGTATGTGAGGATTTTTTTTTTGTCCAATAATTAGAATCTCTGTTTATTTAAGAATTAAGTAGTAGGAAATTACTAGTCATCCATTTTATATCAGCTATGCATTCCGTCAATTTTGTGAATTGGTAAGTTTCATCAGGGCGTGAAGAAATATAGAGCTGAGTATCATCACCATAACACTGAAAACTAATGCTATGCTTCTTAATGATACCTCCCAAGGGTAGCATGTACAGAGTGAACAGCAATGGTCCTAGTACTGAGCCTTGTGGTACTCCATACTGAACTTGTGATCGATAAGACATCTCTTCATTTACTGCTACAAACTGATCATGGTCAGATAAGTATGATTTAAACCATGCTAATGCAATTCCAACTAATGTTGTGGTAAATAGTATCAAATGCAGCACTAAGATCGAGTAACAATAATAGAGAGATACAACTACGATCGGATGATAAGAGCAAATCTTTTGTGACTTTAATTAGAGCTGTCTCAGTACTATGGTACGTTCTAAATCCTGACTGGAATTCCTTGCAGATACCATTTCTTTCTAAAAAAGGAACATAGTTGTGAGGATACTGCCTTTTCTAATATCTTTGACAGAAAAGGTAGATTCGAGATAGGCCTGTAATT
This sequence comes from Gila orcuttii, assembly GCA_026230005.1. NCBI lineage: Eukaryota > Metazoa > Chordata > Actinopteri > Cypriniformes > Leuciscidae > Gila > Gila orcuttii. Next base: position 26,016,322 of record JAPDVR010000011.1, read on the forward strand.
GACTAATTCTGTAGGATCAAGTTGCATTTTTTTAAGAAGGGGTTTAATGTTGGTTATGTTGGCTATGTTGGCTATGTTGATCTGGACATCATCGTCACTAACACTGATGAAGGGTTTCAACAAGATGGCGGCGCGTGTGTACGCAGCGGCTCGGAGCTCTCGGCTTTTTTTACTTCTTTGTATGTTTTTGTATGTGTCTTTGTCGCTTATTCGAGGACTTGCGAAAAAAATACAATACGGTAGGGCTGAAATTTTGGAGCTGGGAAAAAAAATCAGGACTTTATGCACCCCCCAAGCTGGATTCTATACCACCAGAGCTGCAGCGGCTTACTGGGGCTTTCACCACCCCCCCTCTGAGGCTCAGGAGACGCAGAAGACACCGTAAACAAAAGCGGGGTAAGCGGAGCGGGCTGCGTGCTAGGCTATATGCAAATCCACACAGACCGGCGTCGCCCAGACTTCTCCTTGCGAATGCCAGGTCTCTCACCAACAAGTTGGACGAGATCCGCTTGAGGTTCACTTCGCGGAGGATGGACAGCTGTGTGGCGATCGTCACAGAGACCTGGCTGGATAACAACATACCCGACGCTGCGGTAGAGCTAGCGGGGCGCTCTCTGTTCCGAGCCGACAGGACCGCAGCTTCAGGGAAGAACAAAGGCGGAGGTTTGGTGCTTTACATTAATAACTTGTGGTGTACTGCTACTAATCTTATCGGGACATTCTGCTCCCCTGATCTGGAATATCTGGCAGTGAAGTGCAGACCGTTCAAACTGATCAGAGAACTCGGCTCTGTTATAATCATAGCAGCTTATTTACCACCGAGAGCAAATGCTAAATTAGCACTGGAGGAACTGTATTGTCTGATTAGCACGCAGATGAACGCAAATACAGAGGCGGCTGTGATTGTAGCTGGGGACTTTAACCATGTAGAGCTGAAATCAGTGCTTTCTAAATTTTATAGATTCGTTGATTTTCCAACCAGAGAAAATAACATACTGGATCAGGTTTATTGTAACATTCCGGGAGCATATAAAGCTTATGCAGCTCCACACCTGGGCATGTCAGATCACATTACAGTGAAGCTGATCCCGGCTTATAAACCTCTGATCTGCAGGACTAAACCTACAACTAGAACCGTGCAGATCTGGACTGAGGAGGTCTCCTCAGCAATACAAGACTGTTTCGAGCATACAGACTGGGATGTGTTCAAACAGGGTGCTAATCTTGAGGAATATACTTCTGCTGTTCTGTCCTATGTTCATTTCTGCACTGACGTTGTCCTGCCCACAAAGACCATCATGGTTTTTCCCAATCAGAAGCCATGGTTGGATGGTACAGTGCAGCATCTGCTCAAAGCCCGGGATGTAGCTTATGGGTCAGGAGACAGGCCGGCTTATAGTAGGGCCCGGAAAGAACTGAAAAAGGGTATCCAACTGGCAAAACTCAAGTACAAACAGCGCATTGAGAAGCACTTCAATAACAACAACCCACGTAATATGTGGAGAGGTATAAGGACCATTACGGACTATAAGCACAGTGACCGGCAGATCAGCCATGACCCCACTCTGCCAGATACCCTGAACAGCTTCTTTGCACGCTTTCACTCAGTGAGCAGCAGAGAGACTGTGCACCTCCCCCAACTAGAGGAGGAGCACCAGCCCCTCGTCCTGCAGAGGCACCAATTGTGTTATACCCTAAAGAACATCAATATCAACAAGGCTGCAGGACCAGATAAGGTGTCGGGCTGGGCTCTGAAATCATGTGCTGACCAGCTGGCAGGAGTTTTCCTGGACATTTTCAACCTGTCCCTGCAGCTTGCTATGGTCCCCGTCTGCCTCAAAACCTCTATCATTGTGCCTGTGCCAAAAAAATCAGTCGGCCATTGCCTCAATGATTATCGTCCAGTTGCCCTAACCCCGGTAATCATGAAGTGTTTTGAGAGGCTCGTCCTTAATCACATCAGAGATGTTATCCCTGATGGTCTCGATAGCCTTCAGTTCGCCTACAGGAGGAACCGCTCTACAGAGGATGCTGTCTCGCTAGCACTCCATTTAGCCATGACACACCTGCAGCACCCCAACACTTATGTTAGGATGTTATTCGTGGACTTCAGCTCAGCTTTTAACACAGTTCTCCCAGACAAGCTGGTGCTGAAGCTCCACAACCTGGGACTATCAGTTTCACTGTGTTCCTGGATCAGGAACAAATAATCTTATTTTGAACACCAACAAGACCAAGGAGGTCATAGTGGACTTCAGAAGGTCCAGGAAGACAAAGCACGCTCCTCTTTGTATACGGGGGGACGCAGTGGAGCGTGTGGATAGTATTAAGTTCCTGGGAGTCCATATTTCATCTGACCTGTCCTGGTCGGTTAAAACCTCACACCTGGTGAAGAAGGCGCAACAACGTCTTTTCTTCCTCAGGAAGTTAAAACGTACTGGACTCGGCTCTCAGTTGCTCAAGAACTTCTACAGTGCTACAATAGAAAGCATACTTTGTTTAAATGAAATGGTGTGGTATGGCAGCTGCACCGCAAAGGAAAGGAAGGACTTGGCACGGGTGGTGAGAACTGCTCAGAGGATCATGGGCTGAAATCTACCAGACCTGGACACAATATATGCTGTCCGAATCAGGAAGAGGGCCAGCCGCATCGTGGCGGATCCCATCCACCCGGGAAATGGACTGTTTGTACCACTTCCTTCGGGAAGGCGGTACAGAAGCATCAAGACCACTACAACCAGACTCAAAAACAGTTTTTTTCCCAGAGCTGTGAAAGCTATCACCCCATTCCATTCCCTCGCAGTCATACACACATGCAACTCCTCTATATAGTCACACACTCACTGGCTCACATGCACATCTATTATGTATTACTACTGATGCAAAAGACTTACAAGAAAGCAAAACTCTGATTGTTTTGCACTGCTGCACTCCGCTGTACTACGTTTTCATTTTTGATTTTAATACTCTAGTATTTATTCACTCTGCTGCTATCGAATATATTTAGTGTTCGGTTTTTACTTGAGGTATTTTATTTCTATTTATATATTTCTATTTAAAAAGTTGGGCTTATAATTGCTTGTGTTATATAATTGTTTGTGTTATAGAATTGCTTGTGTTTATATAATTGCTGTGTTACTTTTTTTAAAGCCGAGAGTCTCATACAAAATTTCGTTATGTGCGAGCATAATGACAATAAAGATTCTTCTTCTTCTTCTTCTTCTTCTTCTTAATCATAGCCAGCTTAAAAGTTTTAGGTACGTATCCTAATGACAAAGATGAATTAATGATATTAAGAAGAGGATCTATGACCTCTAGAAGCATCTCTTTCAATAGCTTAGTCGGTATAAGGTCTAACATACATGTTGTCAATTTAGACAATTCTACAATGCACTGTCTGATGCGATACTGTAGTAGACGGTTGCAGAGTTATAATTTTCTCCCTCAAATTATCAATCTTGTAAGTAAAGAAGTTCATAAAGTCATTACTGCTGTGCTGCTTGGAAACGTCTTGGTTGAAGCTTTATTTTTCGTTAATTTAGCCACTGTTTCAAATAAATACCTAGGGTTTTGTTTATTTTCTTCTAATAGGGTTTAAAAATAAGCAGATCTAGCAGCTTTTAAGGCCTCTCTGTACGCAATCGTGCTCTCTTTCCATGAAATGTGAAAAAACTCTAGTTTTGTTTTCTTCCAGATGTGTTCCATTTCTCTGGCTGCTCTCTTAAAGGGACAATGTGTAGTTTTTTAGGTATTTTATTATCTAAAATCAACATTTTTATTCATAAATATGTCCTCAATGGTGTACAAATACCTCTGCCAATTATCTGACTTATCCTCGTAAACGAAGAATTTATTATCTTTATATACATGTGACGGGTAGGTCCACGGAGGCTTCCATGTAGTTCCGCCATCTTGAAAAACTATAATAGCAGAGAGGGTCAAAAAGTACTAGGCCAACACGTTTCCACAGCGCGTTTTCATTCAGAGCCAGCATCACGTAACTGAAAGCAGCAGAAACGGCTTTTTGGTACAAAACAGCTACCGTAGATGCAACACGTATTTGAAAAAGCGAGGCGCTAGAGAGCACAATTCGTTTAAATGCAAAATACAATTTCACCGCTAGATGGGAGAAATTCCTACACAATGTCCCTTTAACCCTCTGGGGACTAAGCCCTTTTTGGTCAGTTTTCTCTATTTTTACATTTGGGCTTATAAACCATACGTAATGGAGATGGAACACTATGTGTTTGGTATCTATGGATTCAGAAGACCCTAAGCTAACATGAGCATGCATGAAATGTGTTTATAAAGGAAGTATGAGTGAAAAATGTACAATAAACTAGAGAATTTCAAAAACGGAAATTCGATTTTTGTCATTTATTTCTGAAAATCACACATCACACAACAATAGTGAACAGTTTTTGAACAAAAAAATATATTTGTCAAAGCCTTTGCTTGACAGACATGTGTAATTGTTAAATAAAATGTGTAAAGAACAATGAAAAATGTAACTTTATTTACGAATAGTCCCAGGCGTTTTTCTTAGGAATGCTTAGAATTTTCTAAGCAATGCTTTCTCATCATCACTCTCCAGTAATTGTTCCAGAGCTTGTTCCACCTTAAATCGTTTACTGCTTGCCATCATAAAAGTGCTAAAACAATAAATAATGCTATAATTGTATGTATGTATGTATATATATATATATATATATATATATATATATATATATATATTACAATTGTTCTGTCTCTCTCTCATATAAATCTCTGATAATCCGCTTCGTAAGCCTCCGTTCACTCTCTCTCCTTCTCTCCACTCGACGCTGTTTGCGTCACATCCCTTACTATATCCACCTTATTCTTCGCCCATTCTATTTCCCATGATTCATAGCGGGTTCAACGGACTAAACGGTTTTCTACTTCCGGCTGAAGTGTTTGTTTACATAGCATGCGAGCACTAAATTAGCGTAAAGGCTATGGTGATATTTTTTAAAGTTATTAAAGTAGTAGATAATTGTTCGGTCAAGATGGGAAGTAATAGTCGGTGGCTACAAATTTTCATTTTGTTTTATCTGTGATTTAATAAAAATAACGTGATCAGATCACTTTTGATGAATGTTTTTTTTTTATTTAGTTTAGCGGTGTGGGGATGACAATCTGAAACACATGGAAAATGGATATAGATCAGACTCTGGATAACTAGGAATGAGTCATGATTTTCCAATATTTGATTAACTTAGTTTATTTTATTATAGAATATCGAATAGGTTGTGCGATTATTGTTTGTAAAAAATCCCCATGTTTTCGGTTCTGATGCGGTGACATGGTCATGTAAGCAGAGGCTGGTGATGCCAATAATGCATCTAAAAGCTGTCAACTCTCAGACAACAGAAGAAGATACACATTGTCTCACACCAGAGCATGTGAGTGGTAATATTTCCTCCAGAGCGGAGAGCGCATTTCTGAAGATTACGTGCCGCTCACTCAGAACGCCCGCAGTGATGCGCTGGTTAGAAAATATGTGAAATAAGTAACTTAGGGATGCCCGTGCATGACTGAAGTTATGTATACTATATGGGAGAGAATGCTAAACCATAATGAGCGTTTTCGTAATATATTGCCTATTCTGCATCTCAACGCACGCATAAAGCTTGCCACAAAAACCGGCAAAAGTAATGATTATGCATGAAACATTTGAATTGTTTATTAATAAACTAGTATACTTCTCAGGTCTGTGAGGCAAGTATCTTATACGCTGAGTTTCGGTTGATTTATGAGACGCGCTCCCGGCGCCTCCATGTCCTGATTATTGTCTACTAGCCTATATTTGCTTCTTATTTATTAATCCAGGCAATTCGTTGATGAAACATTGATTAAAATGAAGATACAATTTATACTAAACGAAATTCACTTTAAAGAAAGGCTTTCTACAAAACAAAACTTAATAAGTGGTCAAAATCATGTCTGACCCATTCCAAATGTTTTCCTATCTGACTCCTCTCATGCGGTTCCCTTTTCATATAATCAACATAGATGAAATAAAAAAAATCCCATTATATTATGAAACATAAATATAAAATGTATGTTTTATTTTTTTTTAACTTATATTTAAACGTCACACCGCTCCGCTTTGCTCACATGCTCTGGTGTGTATAACGGTCTATCGCTACGAACCGGAAGTCGGCAACCGGAGTCGTCATCATGGCGGCGCGCATTGTTTAGAGCACAATAAGGTGGATAGTACCACCCCTTGCAAGGCTACAGAGTCCTCTGATTTGCTAGAATACGTCATGGTAACCTTCCTCTGATTGGGTAAGAAAAATATTCCTCCATCGGCAATTTTTCCATTGGTTGTTGCTCGCGGACTCTGCCAAACAACATCAATTTCATTGGCCTTTTACGTAGTGGTATTGCGCAACAAGGAAGTGTGTATATTTACAAGCCGGGTAAGTTATCACTGTTTTCAGCGGAATCTGAGGAAGACGGCAAAAAAGGCTGCACCTCTCTATCATTAATAGTTTTTAAGATAATTACACATTTGTAAAAGTATGCCATTTTGGGCGGTAACGCCCAATCCGTCTCCAGAGGGTTAAGGGCCTGAGTCTGCTCGTTGTACCACGGTGTTGGACTGTTTTCTTTAATTTTGTTTAAGTGCAAAGGAACAACTGTGTCTAAAGTGCTGGAAAAGAGAGAGTCAAAAGTTTCTGTCCCAATATCGAGTTCTTCTAAGATATCTGGGATGCTGAGGAGATGAAACTGATCAGGAATGTTATTAACAAAGCAATCTTTAGTAGCAGACGTGATAGTTCTAACATATTTGGAACACAGAGTCGGCTTTGAAGCCTTGGTTAAATTAAGTATACACAAGACTAAATAATGATCTGAGATGTCATCACTCTGCTGCAGAAATTCAAAGGCATCAACATTGATTCCATGTAATAATATTAGATCTAGAGTATGATTACGACAATGAGTACGTCCTGACACGTGTTGACTAATATTAAAATAACCAACAATTAGGACTTTATCTGCAGCCAGTACTAACTCTGATAGAAAATTTGCAAATTTGTGGTACCCTGGCTGCCTGTATATAGTAGCCAGTACAAATCTCAAACGTGATTTATCATTTAAATTAGATAGTGTTACATTAAGCACCAACACTTAAAAAGAATTATATTTGAAACAAGACTTTTCAGTAATTCTGAAGATATTACTATAAATTACACCAAAACCTCCCCCTTTGCCTTTCAGACAAGGCTCATGTTTATAACAATAATCTTGGGGGGTGGACTCATTTAAAGTAATGTAATCATCTGGTTTTAGCCAGGTTTCTATCAAACACAGCACATCTAGGTTATAATTGTAATGAATGGCTGGAGGCAAGGACCGAAATGCAAACTTTAATTAAAAAACACTAATCAAACACAAAACAAAGGCATGGCGAGGCATGAAACAGAAAACTGAAAACAAGAACCTGGACAAGTAACATTCACACGTAACATACAATCCACGACAAAGACACAGGGCAAACATGAGGGCTTAAATATACTGACTATTTACAAGACAAGGAACACCTGTGGACAATGATCAGACAATTAACAAATGACAAGACACATGGTAGGATCACATGACAAACAGGGAATCACATGACAGACAAGAACAAGGAACAAGACACAAAACCCACACCGCAACATAGCCCCCCCTCTATGGGCGGCTGCCGACGCCCATCAAAAAAAAAAAAAAAACACAATAGTTCAGGAGGGTGGTGAAGCGGAGGCAGTCTTGGGGGAGGGATGTAGGGCGAGGTCCATGCAGGAGAACGGGACCAGGGCATTGCCATGGCGGACCTGAGTCGTGGAGCGTGGGCGGACTTAGGTCGTAGAGCGTGGGCGGACATGGACCGTGGAGCGTCGGCGGAGCAGGCGGAGCAGGCTGTGCAGGCGACCAGGGCGGAGAAGGCTGTGCAGGCGACCAGGGCGGAGCAGGCTGTGCAGACGGCCAGAGCGGAACAGACAGTTCAGGGGGCTATGGCGGACCAGACAGTTCAGGAGAACAGGGTGGTTCAGACAGTTCAGGGGGCCAGGGTGGACCAGACAGTTCAGGTGGCCAGGGTGGACCAGACAGTTCAGGTGGCCAGGGCGGACGAGACAGTTCAGGCGACCATGGTGGCTTGGCCTCCATGATCCCATCAGGGGACCTACTCTGAACCGTCTGAACCGTCTCTGGCTCGGCAGACGTGACATGAACAGTCTCTGGCTCGGCAGACGTGACCTGAACAGTCTCTGGCTCGGCAGACGTGATGCGAACAGTCTCTGGCTCAACAGAAGTGATGTGAACAGTCTCTGGCTCGCCAGATGTTACCAGTCTCTGGCTCCGCAGACGTGATGTGAACAGTCTCTGGCTCGGCAGACATGACGTGAACAGTCTCTGGCTCAGCAGACGTGACGTGAACAGTCTCTTGTGTGGCAGGCGTGACGTGAACAGTCTCTTGTGCGGCAGGCGCGACGTGAACAGTCTCTTGTACGGCAGGCATGACGTGAACAGTCTCTTTTGTGGCAGGCACAACGTGAACAGTCTCTTGTGCGGCAGGCACAACGTGAATAGACTTTTGTGCGGCAAGCACGACGTGAATAGTCTCTTGTGCGGCTGGCACGACGTGTACAGTCTCTGGCTCGGTGGCCATGACTTGATGCGTAGGCTCGGCAGGACTGCCGTGAAGTGCAGGCTCGGCAGGACTGACGTTAAGTGCAGGCTCGGCAGGACTGACGTGAAGCAGCTTAGGCTTGGCAGGACTGACGTGAAGCAGCTCAGGCTTGGCAGGACTGACATGAAGAGGCTCAGCAGGACCGACGTGAAGCTCAGGCTCGGCAGGACTGACTTGAAGTGCAGGCTCTGCAGGACTGACATGAAGCTCAGGCTCGGCAGGACTGACATGAAGCTCAGGCTCGGCAGGGCTGACGGGGAGCACAGGCTCGGCAAGGCCGACGTGGAGCGCAGGCATGATGTGAAGATCAGGCTTGACGTGAAGATTAGGCTGACCAGGCATGACGTGAAAATCAGGCTGAACAGGCATGACATGAAGATCAGGCTGAACAGGCATGACATGAAGATCAGGCTGAACAGGCATGACGTGAAGATCAGGCATGGCGTGAAGATCAGTCTGACCAGGCATGATGTGAAGATCAGGCATGACGTGAAGATTCTAAGGCTGGGCGGGCGTGATGTGAAGAGCAGAGCATATCCGAAGGGCAATGTCAATGTACTGCTCTAACGTCCATTGTGGGGTGTTGTCAGGCATAAGGTAATCCAGGAGGTCCGTAAGGCCGTAACAGAACATGTTTTTCAAGACTTCATCATCAACGTCCACCCCATAACAAAGTCCACAAAACTCCTCCACACATTTCTCAATAGGGCGGTCACCTTGGCTGAGGCGAAAGAGACGGATTGCTGGGTCCATGTTTTGGTCGTGGATTCTGTAATGAATGGCTGGGGGCAAGCTGGTAAGGACCCAAATGCAAACTTTAATTAAAAAACACTAATCAAACACAAAACAAAGGCATGGCGAGGCATGAAACAGAAAACTGAAAACAAGAACCTGGACAAGTAACATTCACACGTAACATACAATCCACGACAAAGACACAGGGCAAACATGAGGGCTTAAATATACTGACTAATTACAAGACAAGGAACACCTGTGGACAATGATCAGACAATTAACAAATGACAAGACACATTGTAGGATCACATGACAAACAGGGAATCTCATACCAGACAAGAACAAGGAACAAGACACAAAACCCACACGTGACAATAATGTGTGATCATATCATTTACAATAAGTGCTTTTGAAGTAAGGGATCGAATATTCAAGGATCGAGCTTTATCATTTGTTCATTTCTGTCAGGACCACTATCGTCAAATACGATTGACAATTAGCATACAGTTTAAATTGGCGGTATGGATCCGTTCTGGGCGAGAACTCCGTGCGCATCCATGCAGCCTAGCATGGATAAGAGTAGGGAGAGCAGCAATAACCCCCCTTAGGGTAAACAGAACAGAACCAACATGAATGTATGCAGATATCATTAATAGAAGATTTTAAAGTACAACATAATTCGAGAATTTATTCTGATTCAAGGGGAAATCCAAATCCTGACTGGGTGAGAGGAGGAGCTGGGGATGGAGGAGGGTAATTAGCTCCTGAGAAACGCGATAGCTGCTGATAATACTGAAGAAGCTTATATATGTATACAGTGATAGGCGTCATATTCCTATAGGTAGACGTAGATCAGCTGAGTGTCAGTAGATGCAAGCTTGACTAACGTGACCTGCCAGAACTGACGCTACGCTTGATTTCTGTCAGGACCACTATCATCAAATACGATTGACAATTAGCATAGTTTGGATTGGCTGTATGGTTCCGTTCTGGGCGAGAACTCCCTGCGCATCCATGCAGCCTAGCATGGATAAGAGCAGGGAAAGCAGCAATAAACCCCCAAAACAAAACCATATGCCAATATCCCCCAAACCCAACTGACAGCGTAATTCTGGATGCTTTTTCAGTTACCTGAGTGAGCCAAGGCAACAAGCATGTTGCCAGTACCTGAAAAGCTTGAACAACAGCATGTTACCAACAATATGGAAAGCCTTAAGCAACCAGTATGTTGCCCTTACCTGGATGACCTAAACGAGTATGTTGCCAATACCCGTATGAGCCATAGCAACAAGCATGTCGTCAATACACGAAATGCTTAAGCAGTAAACAGGCATATTTCCATGAATGACATGCTTTCTGAAATGAAGAAGTGAAAATTGAGATATCAAAATTAATCAGATGCTTGCTTGTGGTTGTATATCCACAGTCCAGTTCCAGTTTATTTTGAGTGACGACTGTGAGCTAGAGATGAGAGATGGAGATTTCCTTTTCAATTATCCTTTTCATTGGAAATACGTCACAATACTGAAGTAATGTTTGTGGAAACGTCCGGTTCACACATAATTAAGCAACACATGTCATTAATACAGCTGGATGGTTTGATGCAACAAGCATGATGCTGATACTTAGATATATTTAGGCACAAATATGTAGGTTTGCATAAACTGCATATACTGTCACCTGTCAATGATGTCATAACCTTGGTTGTAGTTTACTTCTGTAGAAACCAAGAAATATATATATATATATATATATATATTTTTTTTTTTTTACACACTACCCCCAACACGACTGATGCTGATATAATATAATGGTTAATACATCCTGATGTTAGCAGCATATGTTGAGCACTATAGATCCAATCTTATGGGGGCATACACCCTAAAGCACTAGCTCGGACTAGCGGCAAGAAGACTGATACAAAAAGAATGTTGTATAAATCACAGAACTATTGATAAAACTAGTGTAGTTTGGTAGGAGAAGCATACACCCTACAGCAATAGCTCAGACTAGCGGCAACAAAAATGATACAACAAGCATGTTTGTATAACCATAGGACTAGTATTAAAACTAACTTAAATTAAAAGTAACACTTAAAACTAGTGTAGTTTGGCAGGGGAAGCATACACCCTGCAGCACTGAGTCAGACGTTCCTCAGGGAACAGGGGTTACAGTCGTAACCCGAGACGTTCCCTATCGTAGGGAACTCAACACTGCGTCGTTGGAAACGACTCTTTGGGGAACGAATGCCCACTTGGCCACGCACCGAAAAAGGCCTGCCCTAGAGTGAAACTGTTCTCAGGCACTCAGCTAGGACAAGAGCACACGTGCACCAGACGTACTAGGGAGGTGCAGACTATAAAACCTGATAAAAGTGTGCGGGGTAGCCCAACCGGCTGCCTCACAGATCTCCTGGAGAGGCACTCCCGAGAGGAGGGGCCTAGAGGATGCCATGCCTCTAGTAGAATGAGCCCTTACGGCCAAAGGTGAAGGCAAATTGCGCACCTTGTAGGCCGAGGCAATTGCCTGAACAATCCAATTACTAATGGTTTGTTTGGATGCAGGGAGCCCCTTCTTAGGTGACCCAAAACACACTAACAGTTGTTCCGACCTCCTCCAAGAAGAGGACCTCTCGAGGTAAATGTTCAAAGCTCTGACAGGGCAGAGCAAATGGAGCCTCTCTTCTTCCGCCGACACATGAGGTGGAGGATGAAATGCCTGCAGGACCGTAGACTGTGCCATGTTGGAAGGCACCTTAGGCACATAGCCAGGCCTAGGGTGCAAGATAGCCTTAACTCCCCCAGGGGCAAACTCCAAGCAGGCTGACGTTACTGCCAGGGTTTGGAGATCTCCCACCCTCCCACCCTCTAAAGAGGTAATAGCCAAGAGAAAAGCCATCTTGAACGTCAGGTCCTTAAACGAAGCCGACTGAAGGGGTTCAAAGGGGGCCAGGGATAACCCTTCGAGAACCACCGCCAGGTCCCAGGCAGAGAGCCTGGACCTGGTTGTCGGTCTCATCCTCCATGTACCACGTAGAAAACGAATGACCAGCTGGTGCCTCCCCAGAGGCCCATCACTCAGTGGTGCATTAAAAGCTGCAATGGCAGCCACATACACTTTAAGTGTAGAAGGGGAAAGACCCGTGGAGAAACGATTTTGAAGAAACTTCAGAACTGAAGCCACCGGGCAGTTAACTGGATCTAACTCATGTTCTCTACACCAAGTGGAAAACACATTCCACTTAAGGCCATATAATCTCCTAGTGGACGGAGCCCTACAGCTAAGTATGGTCTCAACCACCCCAGGTGATAGTTCAGCATCTAGGTACTGAACCCCCTCAGGGGCCAGACCCACAATTTCCACAGCTTCGGGCGAGGGTGGAATATTGTGCCTTCCGTCTGAGACAACAGATCCCTCCTCAGAGGAATCTGCCATGGCGGACCTATCAGGAGTGATATTATGTCTGAAAACCATACTCGGGCCGGCCACATTGGGGCTACCAGAAGTAGACTGATGCCCTCCTGACGGACCCTCTCCAGGACTCCCGGAAGCAGAGCGATCGGGGGAAAAGCATACAGGCGTAGCCTCGGCCAGGCCTGTACCATGGCATCCAGCCCCAGCGGGTGACCGAACTGCAGTCTGTACCCATTTTTTATTATATTCAGCACCCACATAGATATATTTGGAAGACGTTGCCATTCTTCTACAGAGTCTACTAAGGGAACCAGCCTCTCGAGACTGGCCTCGGGTGTTTTTTGAGCACTGTTCTCGACATCCTGAAATGGAGGACCGGCAGGAAGAAGTCGAGAAGGATTTTGTGACCATAGTTGGTGCTCTTTTGCAAGCTTTTAGGGTGAACGCCATGGTATCCGTTCGCTGGAAATCGATGCGACCTGAAGCGTCCAGGACGGCGGGACAACATCTTTTCCCAGAGGGCTCCGCTGTAAGAACAACCTCGATTGCTCCACAGCGGGAGGGGCAGCCCTCAGAGGTCCTGCCACTTCGGTTAGGACCTCTTTCCCGAAGCCCTCTTTGCCTGAATGACGGCCCTCAGGTCGCCCTTCTGGTTGGAGGACTTCGAGTGAGAGCGTTTCCTCTGTTGCCAAGCTCCCGCAGGAGGGGCTCTAGAAGCAACACACTCTTTCTGCTCTTGGCGATGGGAGAAGCTGGTTTAGAGCGATTTAGAGCGGCGAGGGAGATACTGTTGGAATGCTGCTAACTGTTTTTTCGCCTCTTGAAACCTGTCGACGACAGTAGTAACTGCATCGCCGAACAGGCCAGAAGGCGATAGCAGAGCATCCAACAGAAAAGATTTGTCTTTATCCTTTATACCAGACAAATTCAGCCACATATGTCTCTCCATGGCCACATATAGCTGACATAGAGCGGCCGATAGCGCGTGCCGTCTCTTTAGTGGCCCGGAGAGACAAATCTGTGACTCTTCTCAACTCCGCAATGTCAGCAGGAGTTGGTCCCTCGCCCTCATCTAGATCTTTTAGCTGATCGGCCTAGTACGCCTGCAAAATCGCCATTGAGTGCAGGCACGCACCAGCCCGACCAGCCGCCATACAAGCCCGGCCAACCAGTGCAGAGGTGTCCCTGCACGGTTTGCTGGGCAGCGCCGGGGCTTTAAGCGAAGATGCCGCTTCAGGAGAAAGATAGCTCGCTAAAGCTTCCTCCATCCGCGGCATCTTGCCATAACCCGCTTCACTCGCACCCACCACATTACTATAATCATATACTGTAGGTGATGAGATACGAGACTAGTGGGGTTTTTCCCAGGATCTAGCCATCTCTTTATGAAGATCCAGAAAAAACGGTAAGCCCCGGCGCTGAGGTTGTGAACGGTGCTGCAGGAATCTCTCGTCTAGCTTGCTTTGACGCGGATCATCCTGCTTATTTTGTGGCCAGCTGATGTTGAGTCTGGCCACAGCATGCGTCACAACCTCCATCAGCTCCTCATAAGCGGGAACATGAGCCAGCGAGTGTGACTCATGTTCCTCGCTCCCGATGCTGAGCACATCCACTTCCTCAGAAGCAGACAGCTCAAGCATCGGGCACTCGTCACGGGCAGAAGAAGCCGCAACCGCAAGATCCTTCTGCGATCCCCACGATCTTAGCCACCACGCCGCCTCAACGGACGCGGGACCCGATCCGCGGGGTTTCGCGAGCTTGGTCGTCATCATTGAAGACAGCCAAGTGGGAGCACAGCACTCGCAGAGGGAGTGCTTCACAGTGATCACAGGCAGCCCCCTCGAGAGCTGTCTGTGCATGCTGCGCTCCCAAACAATATACACACAACTGATGTGTATCCCCACCCGTGATGAATCTAGGGCAGGGGTGCACACACTTTGTATATTGCTCACTCGCCATGATAATATAATTACTGAAATCAGACAGACAACACCAAATATGACAGTACAACAACAGTGAGCGCTTGCTGAAGAGCGAAAGCTAATGTGTGTGTGTTGGCGTCACTTTTATGCATCCGGTTATGCCGTCACGTTACGTCATGACGCAACACCAATCAGGATTGGATTAGTTTCATTCATACTTCAGAGGCGCACGCTAAGGGAGCGTCCCCAAAGAGTCGTTTCCAACGACGCAGTGTTGAGTTCCCTACGATAGGGAACCATGTTTCCAATAACAACTAACAGCTTTTAGAGCAAGCAGTTCCCTTTCAAGGGAACTCGAGCTGCGTCAAGCTGTGGGAACGCCCCTGCGTTGTGCGTCATGAAGCACGTATGGAATCAGTCCAATGGAGAGACGGAACATCATAGGCGGGTGACGTCATCGACCAGGAAACTATAAAGCACCCTCAAAACACAAGCGCGACAGCTTCTATGCCTTCAGTAAGCGCTATATGTGGATCTGTCTCAAGTGTTTTTGTCTGTCACTAAGCAGGCGTTTCACTATTTCAAAAAACTATATATATATATATATATATATATTATATTGAGAGACAATGGCGAGCGATCAACAGTT
Organism: Gila orcuttii; assembly: GCA_026230005.1. Classification (NCBI taxonomy): domain Eukaryota; kingdom Metazoa; phylum Chordata; class Actinopteri; order Cypriniformes; family Leuciscidae; genus Gila; species Gila orcuttii. The sequence continues at coordinate 26,031,746 of JAPDVR010000011.1, forward strand.
TAGGAAGTGTGTTCCTCCCTGCTCGCGCTATTTAACGGGCGGGGATACACACAACTTTTGTGTTGTTTGTTTGGGAGAGCAGCATGCCCAGTCAGCTCTCGAGGGGGCTGATTGTGAGCATTGTGAGCGTTTGCCTCTTAGAACGCTCCGCTCCCGCCGATCACTCTTTGAGGAGAGTGGTTCGGTTCGCGATCCCCGCGGATTGGGTCCCGCTTCTGCCGAGGCTGAGCGGCAAAGTCATTCGTGGGGATCGCAGATGGATCTAACAGCGGGGCTTGAGACGGGCTTTGCCCTATCTCAGCCCTTACCTGTTAGATCCAGTGCCTCAGTCTCGGGTTCGGAAGCACGCTCTGCGGTTTCTTCCGCCCGAACTGAGTCCCCAGTATCTCCCGAAAGTGAGGAGCTTATGGAGGTGCTCACTCGTGCTGTTTCTAAATTAAGCATTGAGTGGCCAGCTGTTAGGCAGGAGTCTAGAGAAAAATCTAAATTAGATGAAAGATTTTTGCCTTCCCGTTCTCAACCTCCACGCCGGTGCTTGCCCTTCTTCCCTGATCTCCACACAGAGGTTTCGAGATCGTGGAAGAAGCCGGTGTCCTATCGTATTTTTAGCCCTCAAACTTCCACTTACTCAAATATTGTGGGGGCTAAATTTTATGGTTATGGGGCAATGCCCAAAACAGAAGAGGCGCCTGCTAGTCATCTTTCTGCTGAGGCTGCATCCTCTTTTAAAGCACCACTTTTACCCTCTAAGCCTCTTAGAAGTACATCAGCTTTAGTGGGTAAGGCGTATTCGGCGGCCGGTCAAGCCTCGGCGTGCATGCATAAGATGTCCATCTTGCAGGCATACCAGGCTGACTTATTACAGTTTTTCTCCATTGGTTTGGCTCATTTCTTGAAACAGAAATTACATTCTCAAAACAACATGGACAAACCTCCAAACCACTTGGCAATTGATCACAACAGAATTTAATTTCTCATTCCTTTCATCAAATTGCAAATGTCTAAGTACATGTCTCAATGTCTCAGTACATCTTTGCAAATGATTAAGTACAGGTAGCCTACATTTAGCACAATTTCCAAGTGAATAGATCTTGTTGATCTAAACTGATTGTCGATTCTCAGTCTAATGGTTGTTCACTCCAAAACGTGTCAGCGTCATTTCATTGTATAAGTCATCACATGCACAATAGTCTGTTCAATTGTCAAAATTAGTCAAGAACATAATACCATGAATACCATATATGAATCCTTTGGAACATTTGATATATTTATTACAGCAATTGACAGTCAGGTGAAACTAGAACTTGACTAACGAAGGAGGAGTTTCACACATCTCAGATGACCAATCAAACAGTATGTTTAGTTACATGACAGGTGCTGTCCATGACTGTGAATGCTGCCAAACATGTATGTAAAGAGCTTGACAATGCAGGACCAGTTCAATTTCTGAACATGGAGGCACCTGGCCAAGTTAATGAACAAGGGCAACTGCCTGCTCGAGGAAGAGGAGGAAGAGGAGGAGGAAGAGGAGGAAGAGGAGGAGGAGAAGGACGAGGAGGACGAGGAGGAGAAGGAGGAGGAGGAGGAGGAGGAGAAGGACGAGGAGGAGGAGGAGGAGGAGGACGAGAAGGAGGAAGAGGAGGAGGAGAAGGAGGAGGAGGAGGAGAAGGACGAGGAGGAGGAGGAGGACGAGGAGGAGGAGGAGGAGGAGGAGGACGAGGAGGAGAAGGAGGAAGAGGAGGAGGAGAAGGAGGAGGAGGAGGAGGAGAAGGACGAGGAGGAGGAGGAGGAGGAGGAGGAGGAGGACGAGGAGGAGAAGGAGGAAGAGGAGGAGGAGAAGGAGGAGGAGGAGGAGGACGAGGAGGAGGAGGAGGAGGAGAAGGACGAGGAGGAGGAGGAGGAGGAGGAGGACGAGGAGGAGAAGGAGGAGGACGAGGAGGAGGAGGAGGAGGAAGAGGAGGAAGAGGAAGAGGAGGAGGGGGAGTAAGGGTGCGTGGTGGTGGAATAGGGGGGAGAGGCAGAGGAGCACGAAGACATCATGCTGTCCCGGATGAAATTCGGGCAACAATTATAGACCATGTCATCAACCATGGTCTCACAATGGCGGAGGCAGGTCGCCGAGTGCAGCCTAATGTGCCTCGCTCTACAGTCTCTTCCATCATCCAAACCTTTCGCAGGGAAAACAGGTGTGTAGTCAGTCAATGATGGAATTATATGTTGTATAGGACAGGACACTGTGCATAGAGCAAGAAATATATGTATTTACACATTGACATTTACCTATTCATTTGTGTGTGTATGTGTGTGTGACAGTAATATCTTACCTCAATGTTATGTTACTAAAAATGACAAGAAAAACATTGGACAAAAAAAACTATGGAATAGTTTATTTTCTACAGTATTGATGATACAGTTTACAGTTGTATTCCAGTCACTGTGCAGTGATGCATTAGAATTGTGGTAAAGTTACAGCAAGTAAAACAACAATACTATTACATAGATAACTCATTCTGTAAGGAATAAGGTATACATTACGAATGAAGTGTTGTCCTTTGAATTCTATGTCTAGGATTGGACGACAACCTTGCACGGGTGGCAGAGGAAAACTTCTCAATGAACATCAAGAACAAGAGATCTGTAACATGGTGATGGCAAATAATGCCATCACATTGAGACAGATCCGTGCTGCAATCCTACAAGACAATGCCATATTCCAAAATGTCAACTCCATAAGCATCTCCACAATAGACCGGACATTGAAGAAGCATCAGATGACAATGAAGCAAATTTACAGGGTACCATTTGAGAGGAACTCTGATAGAGTGAAAGAGCTGCGGTACCAGTATGTACATGTAAGTCAGTTACTGGTTGTCCATCATTACCTTTTTACAATTAAGCAGTGGTTCCCAAACTTTTTTGGCTTCAGTACCCACTTTACCTGATTTGTGTATCCAGGTAATCCAGGTATGAAAGTATTTGGTTTATCTGACTTCAACATTTCGCCTAAAAACGGCAGCTTACTGTTTGATGCAATTATCATTATAATCCTTATTTTGAAGAATATAACATACAATAAGAAAAGGGCTCAAAGAGCTGCAATTAGTGCCTCCCATGTAAATCTATCTAATACTAAATCTAAATCATGGGTTTTACTGTAACATTTCAGTAAGTCTAGTCATTGATGATTTTCCCCCTCCCCTTTCTGTCAAACACCCCTGTAGTACCTCTCCATTGGGGTACATGTACCCCAGGTTTGGAACCACTGGAGTAGTGGCCTGTAATTGTCTGTAACTGTAGTGTATGACTCTTCTGTATGACTGATTTGATGTTTTCTTTTTTACGCTATTGTAGAGAATAATGGCATTGGAAGGAAACGAGACCCATCATATCCTCGTGTTTGTGGATGAAGCTGGCTTCAACCTGGCCAAGGGCCGAAGACGTGGCCGTAATATTATTGGCCACCGGGCCACGGTGGATGTCCCAGGCCAGCGAGGGGGCAATATAACTATGTGTGCTGCCATATCTGAGAATGTTGTGGCCACTCACATCCCCAGTCTTGGCCCATACAACACACAGAAGCTCCTCATCTTCTTGGACCGCCTTCATTTTGATTTGATCCCTGAAAATGAGAGAGGTCTCGTAGGGCCTCACCTACCACAATATGTTATTGTATGGGACAATGTGAATTTCCACCGTGGCCCGCTCATCAGGGCCTGGTTCACTACCCATCCAAGGATGGTCATGGTGTTCCTACCACCTTACTCTCCTTTCCTCAATCCTATTGAGGAGTATTTCTCCGCTTGGAGGTGGAGAGTGTATGAGCATCGGGCTCAAGATCAGAGGTCCCTACTCCATGCAATGGATGCTGCGTGTGAGGATATTACAGGAGATCAGTGTAGGGGATGGTTCCGACATGCACGCCGTTTCTTCCCTCGTTGCATCGCAAGGGAGAATATACGCTGTGATGTGGACGAGAATCTGTGGCCAGACAGACAGCAGCGTGTGGATGGCCAGGAGGGTGAGGACGGTGGCCAGGAGAGGGAGGGTGAGGACGGTGACCAGGAGAGGGAGGGTGAGGACAGCGACCAGTGAAGAACTGTTAGTTGTAAAACTCCAGCTTTATTTACAGCACTGTAGGCTGCATATCATTTTCATTGTTTTTTGTTTGTGTTTATATTACAGTATATTATGCTGTATACATTTTCTTTTTACTCTGATGTATGGGAGTTACTTTATGTGTGTGTGTGAATGATACATAATAAAATTCTGTATTATAAATGTTTGTAAAATCCTATTTCTTTTTTTCAGTTTTATACACAATTGTATTCTGTTAGCACAAAAAAAAACAGTACAGTAACCATTGTCAATGAAGGACTGGGCTAAGACTGAAAGGTGGATATGAGGGATATTTCAATGGTCCTCTGCCATAGTGACAAAACATCTAAACATTTTGACTTGCAGTGCTTACACAATGCCAAAGGGACGAAGCATTTTGAGGGCACTGACTGTTTAAATGAGAAGGAAATTTAGTTTTGACACATGAGTGAACTGTTTTGGGAGAGGTATGAGCTTTTGCAGATGAACCATGGTGTTGTGCCGAACCATCCACGTTATTTTGGCAAAAGCACCAAGAGTGTTGAGAACGTCCGGTCTGTTTCAAGAAATGAGCCAAGGTAATTGAGAAGGATCTTTGCCATTTTTGTGGCACTGACTCTTTATATGGGAAATGAATTTAGTTTTGAAGCATGAGTGAACAGTTTTGGGAGAGATATGAGCTTTTGCACGTGAGCTATAGTGTTGTGCTGAATTGTAAGACTGTTTTGCCAAATGATCTTAGAGTTTTGAGAATGTAATTTCTGTTTCAAGAAATGAGCCAAACCAATGGAGAAAAACTGTAAAGGATGTGAGGGACAGTCAAGAGGTCAGCACTGATGTAGTTCGCGAACTGCGTCCGTCTGCAGATTTATCTCTCGTGCCACCAAGGAGTCGGCCAAGCTAATGGGCCGTACTATGGCAGCCCTGCTGGCCGCAGAGAGACATCTATGGTTGAATCTCTCTGGCATGAAAGAAAAAGAAAAAGCTTTTCTTTTGGACACTCCGCTTTCTCCTCATGGTCTTTTTGGTGACTCAGTAAATACTGTCATAGATAGATTTCAGGAAGAGAAAAAACAGTCGGCGGCGTTCCAGAAATTTATGCCGCTCAAAATTCATGTCCCCGGTACTGCTGGGCGGGAGCAGTCCAGGCCGTCAGCTAGCTCCTCACATAGGGCGCAACAGAAGCAGAGTGTCGCGTCTCGCGCTCCCCCTTCCAAACAGTGGGACCAGACGCGGCACTCTCAGCCGAAGTCTTCTGGCAAAACTGATCTGAGGACAGTTATTATGGCCAAGAAGGCTTCGGCAAAGAAGAAGTCGTGACGCCACTGGCGTCAGGATGCTGAGGGTGGTCCCTGCCGTGGGAGAGAGGTGTTCACCGCATTACACGGTGCCCGCTCTTCCTCGGTGCCCTCAGGGGCCCGTTCTGCCAACTCCGCCTTCATGCCGGGGCGCAGACGGTCCCAGCGAGCGCTTTCCCGAGGGACGCTCGCCCCCTCTGATGGGGGTCTCAGAGCAGTTAAGCCAGTCGTTCCCTGCCGGTGCGCCGTTACAGGGCGCTGTGTTTGCTGCTCAAGTTACACCAGAGGCCAGTCTCGAGAGACTGGTACCCTTAGTAGTATTTCTGGCAGAGTGGAAAAGCCTTCCAAAAATATCTCAGTGGGTTCTGCCCACAGTGGTGGGCCCCGAGCAGGCTCTGGTAATGGAACAAGAGGTGAAAGTGCTCCTTCAAAAGGAGGCTATAGAACGGGTTCCTCCTCCCAGTCTGGAGTCAGGTTTTTACAGCCGATTTTTCATCGTTCCAAAGAAGGATGGGGGGTTGCGTCCAATTTTAGATCTGCGCCTGTTGAATCGCTCGGTAGGGAAGTTAAAATTCAAGATGCTCACTATCAAGCAGATCGTGTCACAAATCAGATCCGAGTACTGGTTTGTCACGATAGATCTAAAGGACGCGTACTTCCACATTTCCATCCTTCCACAACACAGGAAGTTCCTGAGGTTCGCCTTCGGGGGCGAGGCGTACCAGTACAAGGTTCTTCCATTTGGCCTAGCTTTATCTCCCCGCACTTTCACGAAATGCATGGATGCAGCTTTAGTGCCCCTGAGGCTTCAGGGCATTCGTATCCTCAATTACATTGACAATTGGTTGATTTTAGCTCAGACAGAGCAGATGGCGGTTCGGCATCGAGATGTCGTTCTCGCTCATATCAGAAAGTTGGGGTTGAGGCTGAACGCAAAGAAAAGTGTATTATCTCCTTCTCAGAAGACCACTTTTCTGGGCGTCGCTTGGGATTCGGTCTCGATGCGGGCGCGACTTTCTCCGACCCGCATCGCTTCGATTCTCTCAGCTATGAAACAGGTAAAGCTAGGCCAGCTACTCACTGTAAAACAGTTTCGGAGACTGTTGGGTCTGATGGCAGCAGCGTCCAACGTTATACCTTGTGGCCTGTTGTACATGAGACCACTACAGTGGTGGCTCTGGACCAAGGGATTCTCCCTGAGGGGAAATCCGCTCCGCACGATCAAAGTCACGCGGCGCTGCCTTCGTGCTCTGGTCATGTGGAAAGAAACTTGGTTCCTATCCAAAGGGCCTGTGTTGGGGGCTCTTTGTCGTTGCGTAACGCTAACGACGGATGCTTCCCTCACAGGGTGGGGGGCGGTCATGAGTGGTCGTCCAGCCCAAGGTCTGTGGCAGGACCATCATCTATCATGGCATATAAATTGTCTAGATATGTTGGCGGTGTTCCAGGCTTTGAAACATTTCCTAGTGGACCTCAGAGGTCATCATGTGTTAGTTCAGTCAGACAACATGTCGGTGGTCTCGTATATAAATCATCAGGAGGGCCTGCGGTCGCGTCCACTTTACAAGTTGGCCCGTCAGATCCTCCTGTGGTCCCAGGGGAAGTTACTGTCTCTGAGAGCTATGTATCTTCCTGGTTATTTGAATGTGGTAGCAGACTCCCTGTCGAGACAGGGGCCGAGGCCGGGGGAATGAAGACTCCACCCCGAGGTGGTGGAGCTCCTTTGGTTGAGTTTCGGTCGCGTCGAGTTGGACCTATTCGCCTCCAAGGAGACAACGCACTGTCATCTGTGGTTCTCCATCAGTCAGCCAGCCCCTCTGGGGTTGGACGCTCTGGTAAAGCCGTGGCCGAGGTCACATCTGTACTCTTTTCCCCCGATTGCTCTGCTACCAGGAGTCCTGGAGAGGGTTCGCCGGGACGGGGTCAGCCTATTTCTAGTAGCCCCGTTCTGGCCGGCCCGAGTATGGTTTGCGGACCTAATATCTCTTCTCGACGGCTCTCCCTTGGAGATTCCGATCAGGAGGGATCTACTCTCTCAGGAGGGTGGTACGATATTTCACCCCCGCCCAGAGTTGTGGAAACTGTGGGTTTGGCCTCTGAGGGGGCCGAGCTCATAGAATCTGGTCTCTCAACTGAGGTTGTTGAGACCATCCTTCACTCCAGAGCTCCGTCCACGAGGAAGTTATATGCCCTGAAGTGGAAACTTTTCACTTCTTGGTGTGCAGAACACCAGCAGGACCCAGTTAACTGCCCAATGGGTGCAGTGCTGGAGTTTCTGCAGGAGCGTTTCTCTGCAGGTTTATCCCCCTCCACACTAAAGGTGTATGTGGCTGCACTAGCTGCTTACCATGTCCCTTTCAGTGGAGTTTCTCTTGGGAGACACCCATTTATAACTTGCTTCCTTCGTGGCACTTTGAGGCTGAGGCCTGCAGTTCGTACAAGGGTGCCGACTTGGGATTTGGCCATTGTGCTAGAGGGCCTTTCTTTGGCCCCCTTTGAACTTATTGAGGAAGTTTCTGAGAAATTTCTCACTTTTAAATCTCTTTTTCTTCTTGCAATCTCCTCACTTAAGAGAATCAGAGATTTGCAGGCTCTGTCGGTTGCACCCTCGTGCCTGGAGTTTTCGCCTGGCATGGTCAAGGCTTTTCTTTACCCTGGACCAGGTTATGTCCCTAAGGTCCCTACTAATGTTGATAGACCTACAGTGCTGCAGGCTTTCTGCCCTCCTCCATTTGTGTCATCAGATCAGGAGAAACTTAACCTTCTCTGCCTGGTTAGGGCATTAGACGCTTACGTCCACAGAGCTGCCCTGTGGAGGAAATCAGAACGGTTATTTGTTTGCTTTGGGCCACCCAGGAAAGGGTGTACCGCATCTAAACAGAGAATGAGCAAGTGGGTGGTTGAGGCCATCTCACTTGCTTATGAGTCGGTTGGTCAGCCTTCACCTTTGGCTGTACGAGCCCACTCTACTAGGAGTATGGCTGCTTCTAAAGCTTTGTTGTCAGGAGTATCGCTAAGTGATGTTTGTGATGCGGCTGGGTGGTCTTCACCGCATACATTTGTTCTATGAAGTTCTATGAATTGGACTTAAGTTCCACTCCTGGGGCGCAGGTGCTCTCGTCCTCTGTGCGCTAGTTCTCACATGACGGTCATTTGCTCTTATGGCGACGTGGGTATTAGCGTTCCCACAGCTTGACGCAGCTCGAGTTCCCTTGAAAGGGAAAGTCTCGGTTACGTATGTAACCTTAGTTCCCTGATAGGGAACGAGACGCTGCGTCGTTCTGCCATACTCCCAGCATGCCCATTAGCTCTTCCTTCAGGCCTATCAGAAGCTGTCGCGCTTGTGTTTTGGGGGTGCTTTATAGTTTCCTGGTCGATGACGTCACCCGCCTATGACGTTCCGTCTCTCCATTGGACTGATTCCATACGTGCTTCATGACGCACAACGCAGGGGCGTTCCCACAGCTTGACGCAGCGTCTCGTTCCCTATCAGGGAACTAAGGTTACATTCGTAACCGAGACGTTTTCAATAGCCAATAGATAGCCTTTAGAACAAGCAGTGTTTCAATAACATGTATGTTAGATGGCCTTAAAAATTCATATATACAATACACTATAGCTTTAAGAACATCGTGTTTCCAAGAACTAGATAGACCAAGCATGTCCAATACCCAACAGAATCAACGCTGAACTGACTCAACTAAATAGTGATTGTTTACTATGTATTGGGTTTACAGCTGTGCCACAGCAGAAATGATTCCGTTTGCACCATGAATTGTTATTTCCTAACTATCACCATAAGCTGCTTGAATCTGTGCTGCATAGTGCTAAGAGCACAGCATGTGCAACGCAAGCAGTTGCCAATGACAACAAATAAGTAACGCACATTGCCAATATGATCGCATAAGCCTAGCAAGAGCATTTTAATGAAAACAACTAGATAAGCCCAAGCAACACGGATAGCATTAGCAACAAGCATGTTGCCACTACCCTGAAAGCTTTTAGCAATGAGCATTAAAAAAGGAACTTATCTTAGCTTCGTGAAGACTTTCAGAGATGAATGGAGAGTGAATCACATCGAGTCCTGTGTCAATAATGCAGCGATGCAGACTGAAGTCACTTCCAAATCAGGCAGCTTATGAAAAATGTGGTGAATCTCATATTCAAGTTCACATGCTTGAATTAATCTGAGGTGAAATCCTTGTGGGGAACGAATTCCTCTTGCTTAATTCCTGATTACACGATTCCTTGTGAGATGATGTGATTTGCCTGCCGAATTTCGCCATTTAAGGCGAGACACTACAGGTGAATAGGGTAATTTTTTTAACTATCAGATATCACCATGAAACTTTGCCAGTTGATTACCTACATTAAGATGAGAAAAAAATGTATTACAAGTTTTCTGTAATTTAATGTTTAAATATGCAAAAGAGGCATTGTCTAATTAAATATGCGCTATTTTGCATATATTTTAAAAAACGAAATCTGAGTATTGGACAAAGCCAGGTTCAAAATTATTTTTTCATTGTGTTCACATATCAGATGGGGAAAAAATTACAGAGGGATTTATGGATATCTACTTTTGTTATCCTGTAAATCAGAATATACTGCCAATAGCCTTAAAAAATGATTTTCGCCATGTTTTTGGGAATAAAATGTTATGTAAATCAGGCTAGGAATAATATATTTACAAATCCCTCTGTAAATGTCTTCATAATATAACTAGGTACAAGACTGGAAAGTTTGGTGTATATAGGTGCTACTGAAGTGGAGATTTCGGACTGGGAGTATGACAGAAAAGTCATTTTGAGAAAACGGGCTTTAAAGATTTAGCATCAGCCAATGAGATTGCGCATTTAGAGTAAAATCCCCCCTTTTACTTTCGCGATTGGTTGCTGATGAAAAGGAAATGACCATATTTGGATCCTGTAGTCTTGTTCAGGAGAGAGAGAGCTTTCTAACGGTGTGTGTGATGACAGGGTGATGATTTATAACGACAAGTTTTGATGAATTTATGAGAAATCTACAGACGCAAACAGACAAAGTGTAGTAAAATAAAGACCTAAATGTGTATTTCGGACTTTTTTTCACCACAAGTCTGAAAGAAGACATGTTATTGAAGACAAATATCCCAAAATCTCAAAATTGATCAGTGAAAAAAAAACCGATGTTTTTGCCTGCCGTGTCTCGCCTTAATTAGCTGCTGATAATACTGAAGGAGCTTATATATGTATACAGTGATAGGCGTCGAATTCCTATTGGTAGACGTGGATCAGCTGAGAGTCAGCTGATGCGAGATTGACTAACGTGACCTGCCAGAACTGTATTATATCCATTTTTTATTTTTTGAACATCAATAAAATTTTTACCCTTAAATGGGTTTGGGAGTTTTTTGTATTTCCTAATTCTGGGAATAGACACAATCTCTATATGATGATATCTAGGTGAAAGAGTCTCTTTGTGATGGGATTTATCTGACCTCAGTGACTGAGACAGCTAGCAGATGGTTAGTTTAGCCAGTCTGTCTGCTTCCTGACCTGAACCCCAATTCATTTTTGAGCTCTAAGACTATGTGCCATATTACTAGAGAGAAGAGCCACACCATCCCAGGAGGGATGAATACCATCTCTTTTCAACAAGTCAGGTCTGCCCCAAAAACTTTTCCAATTGTCTATGAATTCTATATTATTTTGCGGACACCACTTAGACAGCCAGCCATTGAGTGAGGACAGTCTACTAAGTATCTCATCACTCTGGCAAACAGGAAGGTGGCCATAGCAAATTACAGTGCCTGACTGTCACGGAATGGTAGACAAGAGACATGGATTCAGATGCAGAGTGATTTAATAACAAAACAAACAGGGTAGGTACAAACTTCAGGGCTTAGACATCACGGGAGGAACACGAAGACACGTAACATGTACAACGAACCAGCACTGGACTGCAAACACAAAGGAGACTATATAGGAGCCAAACACAGGAGACTAACGAGACAACCCAGGTGAAGAATGTTAATCACTAAACAGATAACGAGATGGGAGGGGCTGACAATAGACAGAAGAGCACATGGCACAAGGAACAACATAACAGCCATTATGTTAAGCCCGCCAGAATGGGCGTGGCTTAGCCTATAAAGGAAAGGGGCTGTAGGCTGCTTCCCTGGTTTTTGTCGACTGTTTTTTACAGTCGGTTTTTTACGCAATACTCGTTCCCTCTCTAGAGAGAACAAAGGTTACGTTAGTAACCGAGTATCGTTCTCTTACGAGAGGTTCTCTCGTATTGCGTAAGTTTAGCTTACGCTACGGGAACACTTTGTCAACGCCGTGCGCGCCAAGCATCCACATGAGACCCCGATCTTTCTAGGGGGGGAACCCCATAAGTGGAAAGAATAAGGTGGCCGGCCACGCGGGCCATCACTTGTACATAAGCACACATAAGGAATACAGAGCAGCTCGGGCGCGGGGTCTGTATAGGCACATGGCATAATCCCATTTAGTGTAGCTCAACCAGGAGAGCTGGGTCATGTGAGAGTGATCTGAGCAGGAGATCTGGGCAGAATACACCTCTCGTTCAGACTGACAGCAGTTTAGCCTGCAAGGCGGGAACTTCTAGGTTATAAAACCTGACAAAGGTAGACGGGGAGCTCCAGCCCGCCGCTACGCATATGTCATGGATAGAAATCCCGCTGGACCATGCCCATGAAGAGGCCACGCCTCTCGTGGAATGAGCCCTGATGCCCAGAGGGCATTGCAGACCCTTTGACGCGTAAGCGGCCGCTATAGCATCTACTATCCACCTGGACAGGCTCTGTTTCGAGGAGGCGAAACCCTTGGTGCGCCCACCAAATGAAACAAAAAGCTGTTCCGAGCACCTAAAGGAGGCGGTGCGCGTAATGTAAAACCTCAGCGCTCTGACGGGGCAGAGGAGGTTCACATCACTTTCACTGTCAGATGCTGGGAGAGCAGACAATGAAATAACTTGCGCTCTGAATGGAGTGCCCATCACTTTAGGGACATAGCCATGTCTAGGTCTGAGGATGACTTTAGAGTCATTTGGTCCGAACTCAAGACACGACGCGCTGACAGACAGCGCATGCAGATCCCCTACGCGTTTTACTGATGACAGTGCAGTCAGAAAAACCGTTTTCAGTGATAGATATTTCAACCCCACGGAGTCTAGTGGTTCAAAAGGAAAAGCTTTCAGGGCCTCGAGGACCAATGAAAGATCCCACATAGGAACCGACGGGGGGCGCGGTGGATTCATCCTTCTAGCTCCTCTAAGGAAGCGGATGACGTTTCCCTGATTCTCTTGATCACCTGTGGTAACAGAGAGACCGGAGGTAAAGCATATAGCGGGAGGCTGGGCCAAACCTGGGCCAGCGCGTCCTCGTCCTTCGAGAAGAACATTGGGCATTGAGCGTTGTCTTTTGACGCAAATAGGTCGACTTCCGCTCTGCCGAATAGGCGCCACAGTTTCTGGACCGTTTGGGGGTGCAAGGACCATTCCCCTGGGGGAACATTGTCTCTGGACAGTCTGTCTGGGCCGTCGTTCATCTGAGACGAAATACGGAGGCGTTCCGTCAGATTGCAGAGATTTCTGGGTCTGACACCGCCCTGACGGTTTATATAGGATACCACAGATGTGTTGTCCGAGCGGACAAGAACATGCTGGTCCTGTATGAACGGGAGGAAGCACTTCAGTGCGTTCTCGACCGCCATAATTTCCAGATAGTTTATGTGAAACTCTTTCTCCCAGTCTGACCACTGGCCAAAGGCCGGTCTGTCCTCGAACAGCGCGCCCCAACCTGAGTTGGACGCGTCTGTTGAGATGACTTTTCGGTAAGAGATGGTTCCCATCACTACTCCCTGCTGGAACCAGTTAGCCGCTAACCAGGGCTGCAGAGCCGCTATGCAGGCCTGAGTCACTCTGATTTTCTGGCCGTCAGACACCCAGGCTCGGGGGGGCACACAAGCATTCAACCAGCGTTGGAGCGGGCGCATGCGCAGTAAGCCCAGCTGGAGCACCGCTGCAGCTGATGCCATACAGCCCAACATCCTTTGAAAAGTTTTCAAAGGGAGGAAGCTGCCCTTCTGGAAAGATGGGGCTAGGTGGCGAACACGGCGCGCGCGCTGTGCCGACAAACGAGCCGTCATGGTTACCGAGTCCAGTTCTATTCCTAAAAAGGAAATTGACCGGCTGGGCAGTAATGAGCTCTTGGTCCAGTTGACCGTGAGACCCAAGCTTTCCAGGTGACTGAGAAGCACTGTTCTGTGAGATAGAAGTTCCGTCTCTGACTGTGCCAATATCAGCCAATCGTCCAGATAGTTCATTATTCGCAGCCCCTGACTTCTCAGGGGGGCGAGCGCCGCGTCCATGCACTTTGTAAATGTACGGGGTGCCAGGGACAGGCCGAACGGCAGGACGGTGTATTGATATACCTGACCGTCGAAGGCGAATCTCAAAAATTGCCTGTGACGGGGTACTATCTGAATCTGAAAATATGCATCCTTCAGATCTTGAGAAATAAACCAGTCCCTCGGGCGAACGTGCGCGAAGATCTTTCTGGTCGTAAGCATTTCGAACGGTCTTCTCGCAAGCACTTTGTTCAAATGTCTCAGATCTATGATGGGTCTGAAGGCTCCGTCCTTCTTGGGCACGAGAAAATAACGGCTGTAAAAGCCTGACTCGCTTAGAGAAGGCGGTACCCTTTCTATAGCCCCTTTGCACAGCAGCTTTGCTATTTCGGCGTGAAGTAGGTGTGCTACTTCCGCATTCACTATCGTCGCGGTCCGGGCTCGAAAGCGCGGGGGACGGCGAATGAATTGAAGTGTATAGCCCTGCTTTATTGTGCTCAACACCCATTCTGAAATCCCTGGGATGTTTTCCCACGCAGCTATGTGAGCCGCTCTCGGTTCTGGGCAATGGCGGCTCGCTGACAGCCGAAACCGGCTGATTTATGTGAGATGTCCCGATCATAAGGGATGGGGAACAAACTTTTGCCACATTTTGACGCGCGAGCAGTGCTCCGGGTGAAAGAGCTCTCTGTAAGCGTGAGCGCGTGAACGCGGGCACGAGACTTACAACTGTATCTAACGCCCCGATCATAATAGAAGGGGAGCGTTTTATTAACGCCCTGCGTTTTGTGATAACGCTTAAGCGCGCGGGCGGGGCCCGGGGAGAGGTTTGTGTTAGTAAGCGTGAGCGCTCTCTGGCGGGCACGAGACTTACATTTATAACCTGCTTTTTTGACCGTGTAACAGAGCGGGCAGATAGTGGGCACAGATTTGTGGAAACATTTCTTACATTCAACACTCGAGCGGCTTTTCTGCGCTTTATGAGAGTGTGCTCTGTGATTGACACAGAATTTTGAGTGCTTATGTGTAGGGGTGAACACTGGGGCGTGGGCACTTTCACTACACTTAAAACATTGACGGCGTGAGGCGGACCAGACATTACACTCTTTTTGAGATTTCTCTGGGTCGCAGTGAAAACGGCGTTTGTGTGCAGGCGAGAGGGTGAATAAACCGGCTCGTTGGCTGCTAGTTGAACCGCTGCAGTAGCCTGTTTGAAGGGGACTGACAGGGAAATGAACTTTGACGGCGGTCCGGCCGCAGCGGGACACGCGCGTCTTTTCTCTCTTACTGTTAGGAGGGCTTCGAGTGCTCAGATTTCAGCGTGATTCTTTGCCGATGCCCTCTGGGAGGCGGCGGTCTGTGATGGCTGTCTGAGCGCGATCTAGGGCGGCCGCCCTGATGTCGCTGCGAAGGCTGAGGCTGGGGCTGTGCTGGACGCTGGCTGCTGGTTCGCACAGGAGGCTGGCTTTGTCTCTCGCGAGAGCGGCCTGTGGCGGAACTCGAGCGTCGCGGCAGGAAGAGATTCATGGCCGCGTTCAGAAACGTGGCTCGCTCAGATTCCCTCATATCCGCGAGCGTTAACCAGAGGTGCCTCTCCGTAACAGTTAATGGTTCCTCTGGCGGCGACCACTCGAGCCCGAGGCGGTCAATGTCCTTAGTTAGCAGGCGCATTAGCTCAGCGTCAGCTCCAGCGCGGGAACGGGTGGATTCCTGGATCGACGAGGCGGCGGAATGAAGCGACCATTCCTCGCTGTCCAATGCCAGGATAGAGCAGCAGTCCCTCGTGGCGTGTCCCTCGGCCTCATCCTCCGAAGCGACGGCAGTGAGGCTCATGAGCGGCAGCTGCGCGTCGGAGAGGAGAGGCAGGGAGGGCGAAAGCGAGGCTCGAGGGAGATTCGCCGGCGAGCGCGTCGCTGTGGCTACAGGTTCCGGCTGTCTCAGGGAACGGCGCTTCTTCCTGCGCGTTCCCACAGAGGGCAGAATGACTGCTGCGGAGTTGAGAGCTTCGAGTCGAGCCCGCAGGGTTGCCAACGGAAGCTCCTCACAGAGCTTGCAGCCCCCGGAAGCGAGGGCGAGCTCAGCGTGTTCCAGGCCCAGGCAGAGATCAGGTGGCGGTCTCCGGCGCTGAGCGGGGCTCTACACGAGCCGCAGGAAGTGGGAGGCATCTTGAAAAAGACGCTCGCTGCTCTTTTAGAAAATATACAATCTAAATAGCAAGGCAAAAGGATACGTCGCCGGATAGCGTAGCTCGCACGGATGGCTGAAGGTGGTGAAGACGGCCGGCTTCCTCAGCGCTGTCCTAAGCTGGCTGTTCGCTGTTCGATGGCGGCGGTGGCTTCTCTCAGATCCAGCGATGCGAAGAGCTCGCTGAAGAGGCAAAAATCAGGGAAGCAGCCTACAGCCCCTTTCCTTTATTTGCAAAGCCACGCCCATTCTGGCGGGCTGTGACGCTATGAAGGCGCGGGCGCCCTTCATTGGGCGTGACGTCACGCCGGGCTCACTGGTAGGCTGCAGCAGTTGCCCGCAGGGCAGCCAATGAGCACGCAAGATAGCCTGCTCTAGGTCTGCTAGCTGCTGCACTGCGTTGACAAGGTATACAAAACTAAGGATAATTTTTGGCTTCAGTATCTCGAGAAGATGAATCTTTCCCGTAGCGTAAGCTAAACTTACGCAATACTCGTTCCCTCTCTAGAGAGAACCGAGGTTACGTTAGTAACCGAGTATCGTTTTCATGAGCTGTATGCCAAAATCATCAGTATTAAAACAATAAAAGACCTGAAATATTTCAGTTGGTGTGCAATGAATCTAAAATATATGAAAGTTAAATTTTTATCGTTACATTATGGAAAATAATGAACTTTATCACAATATGCTATTTTTTTGAGAAGGACCTGTATATGATGGATTCTGACTCTATTGAATAGTTTCACCATGTATACAGGTCCTTCTCAAAAAATTAGCATATTGTGATAAAGTTCATTATTTTCCATAATGTAATGATAAAAATTAAACTTTCATATATTTTAGATTCATTGCACACCAACTGAAATATTTCAGGTCTTTTATTGTTTTAATACTGATGATTTTGGCATACAGCTCATGAAAACCCAAAATTCCTGTCTCAAAAAATTAGCATATCATGAAAAGGGTATCTAAACGAGCTATTAACCTAATCATCTGAATCAACTAATTAACTCTAAACACCTGCAAAAGATTCCTGAGGCTTTTAAAAACTCCCAGCCTGTTTCATTACTCAAAACCGCAATCATGGGTAAGACTGCCGACCTGACTGCTTTCCAGAAGGCCATCATTGACACCCTCAAGCAAGAGGGTAAGACACAGAAAGAAATTTCTGAACAGATAGGCTGTTCCCAGAGTGCTGTATCAAGGCACCTCAGTGGGAAGTCTGTGGGAAGGAAAAAGTGTGGCAAAAAACGCTGCACAACGAGAAGAGGTGACCGGACCCTGAGGAAGATTGTGGAGAAGGACCGATTCCAGACCTTGGGGGACCTGCGGAAGCAGTGGACTGAGTCTGGAGTAGAAACATCCAGAGCCACCGTGCACAGGCGTGTGCAGGAAATGGGTTACAGGTGCCGCATTCCCCAGGTCAAGCCACTTTTGAACCAGAAACAGCGGCAGAAGTGCCTGACCTGGGCTACAGAGAAGCAGCACTGGACTGTTGCTCAGTTTTGCATGTCATTCGGAAATCAAGGTGCCAGAGTCTGGAGGAAGACTGGGGAGAAGGAAATGCCAAAATGCCTGAAGTCCAGTGTCAAGTACCCACAGTCAGTGATGGTCTGGGGTGCCATGTCAGCTGCTGGTGTTGGTGCACTGTGTTTTATCAAGGGCAGGGTCAATGCAGCTAGCTATCAGGAGATTTTGGAGAACTTCATGCTTCCATCTGCTGAAAAGCTTTATGGAGATGAAGATTTCATTTTTCAGCACGACCTGGCACCTGCTCACAGTGCCAAAACCACTGGTAAATGGTTTACTGACCATGGTATTACTGTGCTCAATTGGCCTGCCAACTCTCCTGACCTGAACCCCATAGAGAATCTGTGGGATATTGTGAAGAGAAAGTTGAGAGACGCAAGACCCAACACTCTGGATTATCTTAAGGCCGCTATCGAAGCATCCTGGGCCTCCATAACACCTCAGCAGTGCCACAGGCTGATTGCCTCCATGCCACGCCGCATTGAAGCAGTCATTTCTGCAAAAGGATTCCAGACCAAGTATTGACTATTGAGTGCATAACTGAACATAATTATTTGAAGGTTGACTTTTTTTTTTTTGTATTAAAAACACTTCTTTTATTGGTCGGATGAAATATGCTAATTTTTTGAGACATGAATTTTGGGTTTTCTTGAGCTGTATGCCAAAATCATCAGTATTAAAACAATGAAAGACCTGAAATATTTCAGTTGGTGTGCAATGAATCTAAAATATATGAAAGTTTAATTTTTATCATTACATTATGGAAAATAATGAACTTTATCACAATATGCTAATTTTTTGAGAAGGACCTGTACAAGAGTGTTTTTGCACTTTTCCTTGTCACACACAACTTCCCTGCACTCACTGTTGTACACATCCATGCCTCTATTTATGTATGGAGACGTACGTACGCTGCACACTTTAACGTTGATAAAAAACTTTTCTACTTTACCTCTCTGGATCTTTGGGGAATCTATGAAATGCTGGTTGATTGGTTGTACACTGCTAGTTGTTGCAGTTGATAGCAGAACACTGTTTTCTTTGTTTCCAATTATTTCCAGACATAATGCTGTACAGTTGTGCTAACGGTAAAACCGTTGGTTCAGTCCAAAATGGCGTCAGCGCGACAGCAGCGCCATCTAGCGATTGTTACCAAAACTGCAACGGAGTTTCGCCTCTTGTTACTTCTATACTCTTTGCTATCTCCCTGCATTTATCACATGAAAATCCCTCTGTGCTGACAGAGAAGGCTATGCTATACATGTGACATGAAGTGCAAGTGACAACAACTGGAGAAGACATTACTCACCGTGTTTGTTGACTGATCCTACTTACCAAAGTTGTTTGATAGACTCGTAAAAAGCGCGAGCCCCGCGTGAGAGAAAAAAAGACGACAAGCACGGATGGCAGGTTAACAGGCTAGCGAGATACTAGGGTGTTGTGCTAGCAATAATGATTTAGATAAAAGCTAGCAATGTCACATTAATGTGATAGGCAATTTTAGACTATATCTAATATATGTTGATGAGTAAGTTATATTTAGCAATATAAACAAAAAGGAATGATAGTAAATAGAGATTCAAAACATAAACTATACAGAGTTTACAGATGCAAACCAGCAGGAAGGCAGACAGGAGCAATCGATCAGCAGCAAGGCAGACAGGAGCAATCCCTTGTGAGATTTATTTTTTTTAAGTTTAGTTTGTGCCATGGGTTTTAGGCACCATGAAAGTGGCTCGTCTTTTAGCTGTATTCATCACCATAGTAACTTCAGATCCACGGCTAACCTGCACCAGAGCAGGTTATGTTCTGGGTAAGAGATCACAAAACTAATATGGACAAATCAGCTTGACATGTCTGAAGTAATAAAATGACTCCCCCAGTTTCTACACCAAATTAAAGGTCACCAGTTAAAGATTTAATTAAAGACAAAATCATAGCAATGATTATTTGTTATAATTATTATTTAAGTAAGGCTGTGTTATGGAAGCAGACGGACAACAAGGTAAGTAGTGAAGCTCAAGTTTAATTAAACAGCAGATTAACAGTATATCTCAACGTGCAGAAATGAGTGAGTATCCGAGTCCCGATATGGATTTATCTTGAGTGCCGTCCGTGAATGATGAATAGATATTTCCTTTGCAGGAACCGCGAGAGGAGATTTCCAGAGTGGATACACACTCCGTTAGAAGAGGCTGACAGGTTGACGGCACACACTCACGCACCACTTGGCTGGACTGGATGGCTTATGGCTCGCACACCACTGGAGAGAAGATCTAGGCAGACTGGGAACAGCACAGAGAACTGGTGAGTACACACAGGATAGTTCGGTTAGTGACACTCGTAGAGAGAAGCACTATGAGTCCGCCTCGTATGAACGAGCCCGGACAATGAGAGGTGCGTGGTGTGTGCTTATGAAGCAGAGTGGCTGATGGGGTACAGGTGTCTCTCGTTAGAACTCCGGTGACTGTGATCGCTGAGTGATTGTGGTGGAAGAACCTGGGCAATCCGTGACATTACCCCCCTCCCCAGGGCCCGCTCCTGAGGGCCGAGGTCTCTGGCGCCGTGGTGGTCTTCCTCGTCCATGAGGTCCAGGGTACTGAGGATGGCTGGAATGGAACTCTTCCATGATCGTGGGGTCTTGGATGTCGACTCTTGGGATCCATGATCTTTCCTCTGGTCCGCATCCTTCCCAATCGACGAGATATTCCAATTGACCACCACGTAGATGGAGTAGATGGACCCTTCTTCCAGCAACAAGGGGGGGTTTCCTCTTCGTGGCCATGTTCTGTGGAGGGAATAAGAGGTTCGTGAAACGGTTTGAGTAAGGAAATGTGAAATGTGGAATGTATTCTGTATTGCGGTGGTAGCTGGAGTTTGTAGGTGACGGGATTGACCTAGGATGGTAAAAGGGCCAAAAAACCTGGGGCTAAGTTTTTTGGAGGGCAGACGCAGACGCATATCGCGAGTGGAGAGCCAAACCTTATCTCCCGGAACATAGACTGGGCCCGAAATCCTCCTCCGGTCAGCGATTGTCTTGGATCTGCGAACTGCCCTCTGCAGATGATGGTGAGCTTCGTCCCAAACTCTCTCGCTCTCCCGGAACCAGTAATCCACTGTGGGAACCTCAGATGGTTCACCATCCCAGGGAAATAGGGGAGGTTGGAACCCAAGAACACACTGGAATGGTGTGAGGCCGGTCGTGGGTTGTCGTAGTGAATTTTGGGCATACTCTGCCCAACCCAGAAACTGGTTCCAGGAGTTCTGGTGGTCATTACAGAAGGTCCTGAGGAACCGCCCCACTTCCTGGATCTTCCTCTCCGTCTGGCCGTTGGTCTGAGGGTAGTAGCCAGAGGAGAGACTGACTGTCACACCTAGGAGCTTAAAAAACGACTTCCATACCCGGGATATGAATTGGGGTCCTCTGTCCGATACAATGTCTTCTGGGATCCCATAATAGCGAAAAACCTGATTGAAGAGAAGTTCAGCGGTCTCCAGGGCAGTGGGAAGACCTCTTAGGGGTAATAGCCTGCTGAACTTTGAGAATCGATCTACTATGACGAAGATGCAGGTGTTTCCATCCGATGAAGGTAAGTCAGTCATCAAGTCTACTCCTAGGTGTGACCAGGGGCGGTTAGGAATTGGCAAGGGATGGAGCTTTCCTGCAGGTAGATGTCTGGGACTTTTGGACATTGCACACTCCTTATAACCTCGTACATACCTCTTCACATCCCCTGCCAAACCCGGCCACCAGAAGCGTTCGGATAACAGTGAGAGAGTGTTGTTGGCCCCGGGATGCCCAGTGCCCAGAGAGGTGTGAATGGTGTGAATGAGATCTACCTGTTGTGCCCTGGGGATGAACTGACGATTAGGTGGGCAGCCCGGCAGAGATCGTGGATTAGGAGTGGCGACGGCTGGAGGTGCAGACCATTCGATGGGACTGATGATGATATCTTCGGGTATAATGGTGGTGGTTGTCTCGGGAGTTTCTGTAGAATCATGTAATCTGGATAAAGCATCGGCACGGACATTCTTAGGACCAGGACGGTAAGTAATGGAGAAGTGGAATCTTGAGAAGAATAATGACCATCTGGCTTGACGGGGACAAAGTCGTTTAGCATCACGGAGGTACTGGAGGTTCTTATGGTCAGTGATAACTTGAAATGAATGGGTGGCACCTTCCAGCCAATGTCGCCACTCCTCCAGGGCGAGTTTGATGGCCAGGAGTTCACGGTTGCCAATGTCGTAATTCCTCTCTGCCGGATTGAGCTTCCGGGAGAAGTAGGCTGTTACGGCCTGAGCCTTATGTTGATGTATGTGTCCTATGACTGATCTGATTCTCTTTTGTACTAGGCTCCGCCTCTGCACACCTGCAGCCTGTTAGTAGTGTTCTGGGCTGGAGATATAATGAGAGAGTGGAAGGACGGGAGTGACGCACCACACGCAGCACTTGCGTGTCAAACACGGTGTTAGTCACACCCACATGGAACGGAGAGAGAAGGTTACAGTCAGGGAGAAGCAAAGGCGTGGAGGAACGGAGGTGGCACACTGGCGTCCCGTTCCCATAGCGGCGTGATCGTTCAGATCACTACTTCAAGTCTGTTAAGAGTTTGGCGTGCACTGGAGGAGAAGGGCGTGAGTGGATGAATGAGAGAGCCCTGTGCGCGTCATGATGTTTCCGCCAGCCGCTGCTAAGCTGTGCTTTAATGTCGTTTGTCTGAATGTTTTGTGGGTTTATGGTTGTTAATGTCTGTTAATCAGTATCTGTGCTATCTGACACGTGAGCTATGTATGACTAATAAATAGTTAAACTGGTACATTTGGCATTTCGTGTCTTTATGTTACCTACCCCCTTTCCTAAACGAGCATTTTTTAAAACGGGGTTCGTAACATAAATGGGGGCTCGTCCGGGATATCTTGCAAATATTTGTGTCCTGAGAGTACAGCTGGAAGTAATTAGATGACTTGATTTGCTTCATGTAGGTCAGGTTCGTCCTACGCATTTTCCCGGTTAGTTAGAGTGAGCCAACGGGACTGTGCTTAGCGCCAGTTCTGGCTACGGTTCACTGTTTGTTGTTTTTCTTTGTTATTTTAGTTTGTTGTTTTTGGAGGTATTCCGGGGGAGAGTTAAACCTCTTAATCGGTACCCTCTGAAGACTAGCTAGACTGTAGTTAGTTTTCTGGTTAGGTAGGTAGGTCCGGGGTTGCGTATGGATTTTTCCTTATTTACTCAGCTTTAAAACAATCTATATATAATGGCAACTTTTGATTTGAACAGATTTATAGATCAACCTAGTGTTGAGGGATTAGAGGCATGTCGGAAAAACGATTTGTTTTTGATAGCTCAACACTATGAGATTTCAGTTTCTAAAACCCAGCGTAAGGAGGAAATAAAAAGTCGTGTACTTGCACATTTGACTGATAAAGGGGTATTTTCTTCTGTTCCTTTGCAAGTATTAGATCCAGTGACAAGTGCTGCAGGAAGTTCACCATCGCGAGTGCAGGCGGTCGGTGATCAGGCTACTCCAGGAGTTGTAGCTGGTGAGGTAAGACCACCTTTTTCAATTCCTAGATTTGAACCGATTTCGCTTTCTACTGAGGCATCACCTGATTTTCGTTCAGATTTGCGGTTAAAGATTCGACTAGCTCGCTTACAATTGGAGACTCAAGATCGTGTTCAGGCCAGGCAGGATGATTTAAAAGATCGTGCTCAGGCAAGGCAGGATGATTTAAAACGTCAGATTGAAATGTATCGAATCGATGCGGATACAAAAGTGCGACTACGGGAGTTGGAGTTGCAGGCCGATCCAGACGTACGAACGACGGTCCAAATGACAGTTAGTTCGAATGATAGTTCGGAGACAGCTCCTGGTCTGCCAAATTTGAGTGTTTCTGATCATTCTGTTGTGGCTGATGTTGAATCCGAGTCTGTAGTTGTGTCGTCATCTACACATTTTGATGTGGCGAAAAATATTGCTATAGTTCCATCTTTTCGGGAAAGAGAAGTTGAGGCATATTTCCAAGCGTTTGAACGAATTGCGAGCGTTTTAAAATGGCCAACTGAAGTTTGGGCACTAATGTTGCAGTGTAAACTGGTCGGTAAGGCACAAGAAGTGTGTGCTTCTCTTTCGTTGGAAGAAAGTGTTCAGTATGATGCTGTGAAAATTGCGATTCTTCGAGCGTATGAATTAGTTCCAGATCATTATAGACAGCGGTTTCGTACAACTAAAAAACCTGTGTCTCAAACCTATGTTGAGTTTGCTCGTGAGAAAGGCATATTGTTTGATCGATGGATTAAAGCGTGCAAAGTCACGGATTATAATTCTTTGCGTGAACTGATGTTAATTGAAGAGTTTAAGAACTGTGTGCCAGAGCGTACTGCTTTGTACTTAAATGAGCAAAAAGTTAGTGCAGTTCAGCAGGCTGCAGTGTTAGCCGACGAGTATGCTTTAATGCACAAAACAGTGTTTTTCAAACCTTCAAGTGATTCGGCAGGTCCCGTACAAAAAGAGAATGAAAATCAGTTTGTCTCTGGGTTCAAAAACAATTGGGTTCCTTCGAGTTCAAAAACTCGTCGAGAATGTAGTTATTGTCATAAAATGGGACATATTATGGCTGAGTGTCGTACTCTTAAACGAAAGCAAGAGCGACACGAGTCTTCTTTTCAGCCTCGAGGATCTGTTTTGGTCAAAACTTTATCTTCTCCAGTCCTTCTTTCTCCCACAGCGCCTGATGTATGTTTTCAACCTTTCGTGTTCGACGGATTTGTTTCCATGAATGAGGGTGACGAAAATCGAAAACCAGTTCGGATGTTGCGTGATACTGGGGGATCTCAATCCTTTATTTTATCCGACACTCTAAGTTTTTGTAAAGACTCTGCGTGTAATACTAGCACAATTGTGCAAGGTATTGAGATGGGGTTTGTAACTGTTCCTCTTCATCGCGTATGGGTTACATCTGATTTGGCATCAGGATGTTTTGAAGTAGCAATTCGTCCGTCTCTTCCAGTGAAAGGTATTGATTTCATAATGGGTAATGATATTGCTGGTGGTAAGGTAATGCCAGTCGTGCAGGTGACTGATGAACCACAGGCTGATGTGCACGCTGATGTGCTGGATAGAAGTTTTCCTGATGTGTTTGCAGCTAGTGCTGTTACTACGCGTGCCCAAATAAAACATGATATTCAAGAGAGTAACCTCAGTGATTCTGTTTTCTCCGAAATTTTGGGAGAAAATACTTTTTCGGAGTCTTTGGATGCTGCTGAAATGACTGTGAGTTCTTCTGTTTGTTTTGATCTTTTGGCAGATGTATCTATTTCACGGGAGACGTAAATTGATGCTCAGAAAAATGATCCGACGTTGGATAAATGTTGCGTGAGTGTTGAGAATAGTTCGTCGACCTTGAATAACCAACAGTTCTATTGGAATGATGGCGTGTTGATGCGTAGGTGGAGTAGAACTCCAAATGTTGAGCAGACGGATGATTGGAATGAGGTTCAGCAGATTGTTGTGCCTTTAAAGTTTCGACCACATGTTTTGAGTTTAGCCCATGACCATCCTTGGTCTGGACACCTTGGGATAAATAAAACTTATGATCGAGTACTTCAACATTTTTTCTGGCCAGGTTTAAAAACCGAAGTCTCCAAGTATTGTAGAAACTGTCACATTTGTCAGGTGGGTGGAAAACCTAATCAGGTTCTGACGCCTGTTCCTCTTTGTCCTATACCGGTAGTGAGTGAACCGTTTGAACGTGTTATTGTGGATTGTGTGGGTCCATTACCTCGCACGAAATCTGGTTGTCAGTATTTGCTGACGATAATATGTGTAGCTACTCGGTATCCAGAAACTATTCCGTTACGGGGTATAACTGCTAAAGCGGTGACAAAAGCTCTTACGAAGTTTTTCACGACCTTCGGTCTACCGAAAACGGTCCAAACAGATCAAGGATCTAATTTTTTATCTCGCGTGTTTAAGAATTCGCTAAAAGCTCTCAAGGTTTCTCATGTAGTGTCAAGTGCTTACCATCCTCAGTCTCAAGGAGCTCTAGAGCGCTGGCATCAGACATTAAAATCTGCACTGCGCAAGTACTGTGTTGAGACCAGGAATGAGTGGGATGAGGGAGTTCCCTTAGTCTTGTTTGCGGTGCGTGAAGCGAGACAGGATTCGCTTGGATTTAGTCCTTCAGAGTTGGTGTTCGGCCATAATGTTCGGGGTCCGTTGAAAATGCTGAAGGAAGAATTTCTCTGTGTAGGTTCTTCGAAGAAAGTCAACGTGGTTGATTTTATTTCCCGCACTCGTGAACGGCTGCGAGATGCTTGTAAGGTAGCAAAAGAAGCTCTTTCTCGTGCGCAAGAGAAAATGAAACATCGGTATGATCAGAAGACCGTTGTGCGTAATTTTTTACCAGGAGAAAAAGTTTTAGTATTAATTCATAATCCTGGAACTGCTTTTTCTGCACGTTTTTCCGGTCCTTATCTTGTGAAGAATAAGGTGGGTGACACGGATTATGTAATTCATACTCCAGAAAGGAGGCGAAAAACTCGTCTATGTCACGTCAATATGCTGAAGCCATATTTATGTGCTGATCAAAAAGACGAGAGTGTTAAAGTTCCTAAACCAGTGGTGGAGACACACGAGCGAGTGTCGTTGCTTACTTATACATTGCCTATCGATGATGTGGATGATGGATTAAAAGTTTCCATGGAAGTCTTGAATGGTGGTTGTTTGAGAAATTCTGAGGTGTTATTAACCCTGTCCTCTCAACTGTCTTTTTTGTCTAGCGACCAGAGGAAGGACATAATAAAATTATTAGATAATTTTCCAACTCTTTTTAGTGATGTTCCTCCTGGTACTTCTGTCATTTACCATGACATTGATGTCGGCAGTGCACTACCCATCAAGCAGCATGCATATCGTTGCCCGGTGAGTAAAAGAGAAGCTATGAAACTTGAGGTATCTACTGTATCTACTGCAAAATAGTTTTGCTATTCCGAATGGTAGCCCATGGAGCTCGCCATGTATCTTAGTGCCAAAAGCTGATGGATCTTCTCGTTTTTGCACTGATTTTAGGAAAGTTAACTCTGTTACTGTACCTGACGCTTTCCCGTTACCTCGTATTGATGACTGTATTGATACCCTTGGAGCGGCAAAATACATCACGAAGCTAGATCTGTTAAAAGGTTACTGGCAGGTGCCTCTCACTGAGCGTGCGTCTGCGATTTCTGCATTTGTAACCCCAGATTCGTTTCTGCAATACACGCGTATGGCGTTTGGCCTGCGAAACACTCCAGCGACGTTTCAAAGACTGATGTCCATGGTTTTGGGCGACGTTACCAACTGTAATGTTTATTTGGATGACGTGGTCATTTATTCGCCTACCTGGGCTGAACATCTGTCAACGCTGTATGAAGTTTTTCGTCGTTTAGCTGCTGCATCCTTAACCTTGAACCTGAAGAAGTGCGAGTTCGCTAAAGCGTCTGTCACATACTTAGGAAAGCAGGTAGGGAACAGTCATGTACGTCCATTAGAGGGAAAGGTGTCTGTTGTATTAGAATATCCAGTACCCACTACGAGGCGAGAGCTGCGTAGATTTCTGGGAATGGTAGGGTACTACCGGTGCTTTTGTAGGAACTTTTCGAGTGTGGTAGCTCCCTTAACTCGATTATGTAGTCCTAAAGTGGATTTTGATTGGACTAATGAGTGCCAACAGGCCTTTTTGTCTGCAAAGTCTCTTTTGTGCAGTGCTCCGGTGTTGTCTGCGCCGGACGTGTTCTCTCCATTCCAGTTGGAGGTAGATGCCAGTGCTGTGGGAGCGGGAGCTGTCCTTCTACAGGAGGGTGCTGACGGAATACCTCATCCAGTCTCATACTTCTCGGCTAAGTTTAATCGTCATCAGTTCAACTACTCTACAATTGAGAAGGAAACTTTAGCGCTGTTGCTGGCACTAAAACATTTTGATGTTTATGTGGGGGCCAGTATATTTCCTGTCATTGTGTACACGGACCATAATCCGTTAATTTTCTTGAGTAGGATGTATAACCATAATCAACGTCTGATGCGATGGGCATTAATGGTACAACCATATAACTTAGAGATCCGTTATAAAAAAGGATCTGAGAATGTGGTGGCTGATGCGTTGTCACGGGTTTAGGTTTATGTTTTTTGTTTTCTCTGTTGATAGCATTCAGAAACATTTCTTTCACTTTTTCTCAGTAGGATGAGAGGGAGAGGAGTGGAAAAGAACTGTTTCTGTCTTCAGGGGGGAAGTGTTACGGCCTGAGCCTTATGTTGATGTATGTGTCCTATGACTGATCTGATTCTCTTTTGTACTAGGCTCCGCCTCTGCACACCTGCAGCCTGTTAGTAGTGTTCTGGGCTGGAGATATAATGAGAGAGTGGAAGGACGGGAGTGACGCACCACACGCAGCACTTGCGTGTCAAACACGGTGTTAGTCACACCCACATGGAACGGAGAGAGAAGGTTACAGTCAGGGAGAAGCAAAGGCGTGGAGGAACGGAGGTGGCACACTGGCGTCCCGTTCCCATAGCGGCGTGATCGTTCAGATCACTACTTCAGCTCTGTTAAGAGTTTGGCGTGCACTGGAGGAGAAGGGCGTGAGTGGATGAATGAGAGAGCCCTGTGCGCGTCATGATGTTTCCGCCAGCCGCTGCTAAGCTGTGCTTTAATGTCGTTTGTCTGAATGTTTTGTGGGTTTATGGTTGTTAATGTCTGTTAATCAGTATCTGTGCTATCTGACACGTGAGCTATGTATGACTAATAAATAGTTAAACTGGTACATTTGGCATTTCGTGTCTTTATGTTACCTACCCCCTTTCCTAAACGAGCATTTTTTAAAACGGGGTTCGTAACAAGGCACATGGATGTGTAACCCCTCTTCACCCGGGTCCCACTCGACCCGCTCCGAGCGGGCCTCGAACCCGGGTCTCCAGCATGAGAGTCAGGCGCTCTAACAAGGAGGCTAAAGACTGCAGCCTCCAGCATCTGTCGCTAGAGCGCCTATTGAGATCAGAGGAGTGAGGTTTACTCGCACAGCAACTACTAGCTGGCCTCCGTTACAGATGGAGTAATTTAGGTGTCCCGTGAAGTTGAGAAAGGACGGCTCCAACTCCGGAAGTCGAGGCGTCCACCTCCACTACGAAAGGGAGCTCAGGATCTGGATGCGTCAGGAGGGGTGCTTGTGTGAAGGCAGATTTGAGGGATTGGAAGGCTGCGGCCGCTTCAGGAGTCCAGAGGAGACTTTTCGGTTTACCTCTGAGCAAGTTGGTAAGTGGAGTGGTGATGATGCTGTAACCTCGTATGAAACGTCTGTAAAAGTTGGCGAATCCAAGAAATCTCTGAAGTTCCTTAATTTTGGTGGGTTCTGGCCAGGTAGTTACTGCAGTGACCTTCCTCTCATCCATGCGGACCCCCTGACGGTCAATGAGGTAACCTAAGAACTGTACTGATGGGAGATGGAAAGAACACTTCTCTGCCTTCAGGAAGAGGTGGTGAGCTCTGAGTGTGTGGAGGACCTCCGCAACGTGGTGACGATGTTCGACTTCACTCCGGGAGTAGATGAGGATGTCATCTATATAGACGACCACGAAGCGATGCAGAAACTCCCGGAGGACTTCATGTATAAAGTTCTGAAACACGGAAGGGGCGTTGACCAGACCATAGGGCATAACCAGATATTCATAGTGGCCAGTAGGGGTCACAAAAGCGGTCTTCCATTCATCCCCTTCTCGTATTCTCACCAGGTTGTACGCGCTGCGGAGGTCCAACTTTGTGAAGATGGTAGCAGAACGAAGTTGTTCGAGGGCCGCAGGGACGAGAGGAAGGGGATATTTGAATTTGACGGTACCTTGGTTTAGGGTCCGATAATCAATGCATGGCCGCAGCCCTCCATCTTTTTTGGCAACAAAAAAGAAGCTGGATGCTGCGGGAGATGTAGAATGCCGAATGTACCCTTGATTGAGAGCTTCCTGTATATACTCCTCCATGGCCTTGGTCTCTGGCAGTGACAAGGGGTAGATCTTACCTCTGGGCAAAGTGGCATTTGGAATCAGGTCAATAGCACAGTCCCATGGCCGATGAGGTGGTAGTTGGGAAGCTCTTTTGGGGCAGAAGATGTCTTGGAAAGGAGAGTAGATGTCAGGAATCTTCGTGGACTGTTTCTCGAGTGGACTTTCAACTGATGTGACATAGACTGGAACAGGATTCGGAATAGGACGTGGAAGAACCGGAAAACATCTGGGTAAGCATTCCTTCACATTTCCGATGAATACGTGGGCGTGCAGTAATGAACTTGGTTATGGGTTGGATCTGGTAAACATTTGACGAGGCTTCGGTACGGAGCTGGAGCTGGCGACAGAGGGTTCCCGAAATGAAATTTCCTGCTGACCCGGAGTCGACGAGGGTGTGAGCTGAAACAGAGGATGTCTGGGTGGTTAACTGGACACAAGTAGTGAGAGGATGCATCTTTTCTTCATCAATGCGAAAAACACTCACCGATGTCGTATGGGACGAATTGGACAGTTCAACCGAACATGCCCACTGGCTCCACAATACATGCATAGACCCCGGGTCAGCCTCCTCTGTCGTTCAGCTGCGGTAAGTTTACCAGAGTCGATAATCATGGGCTCTGGTTCGAGAGGGCTGGCGGTTTCAGATGGGCGGAGGAGTGCAGTCGTGTTAGATTGGGACTGATAAGATTGCATACGGTCTGAGCATCTGATGGATTGTTGAATAAACCTTTCGAGCCCCATATTATCATCCAATGCGGCCAGTTGCAGACGGAGTTGGGGTGTGAGACCAAGTCGGTAGGTGGTCAGTAAGGACCGCTCGTTCCATCCACTGGCTGCAGCTAGAGAGCGAAAGTGAAGGGTATATACACGAGTAGACATCTTTCCTTGAGATAAATGATAAAGTTGCTCACCGGCTGATATCTCTCCATCAGGTTGACCGAATACTTCTTTGAAATGGGAAACAAAGGCTTGTATAGAACTAATGGCTGGGCCAGCTTGCTTCCAGATCGTTTCGGCCCATTGGAGAGCTGGACCGGTGAGTAGGGATGTGATGAATGCTATTTTTGACTGGTCGGTAGGATATAAAGTGGGTTGCATGGTAAATATGAGAGAGCATTGAAGCAAAAATCCATTGCACTCCTCCGCCCCGCCAGAGTAGGGCGCTGGTCGGACCATGGGACTGGAAGATGCGGTGGCCGAAGAAGCGCTCGCAGAAGATGCGGTGGCCGAAGAAGCGCTCGGTAGTGGGGGTGCTGGTGGTGCGGGAGGCATGATGGTAGGAGAAGATATTAATACCCTCTTCAATGAATCCACCAGGTCTTGAAAGGGATCTGGAACACTCATGCTTTTATTGTCTTTTTAGGTCCGGGCTAACTTGTCACGGTATATTATTCTCTGGTTCCTTCTCGTCTCGTGTTTATGTTGTTGTATGAATGCACGTGTGTAGTGGGCGTGAGTGTTGTGTCATTACCTGATCCGCTCCAGCTGATCATCATTATCACCACCAGCTGCAGTCCATTTCCTCACCCTATTTATACTCACCGGTTTTTGTCCTCTTTGTCAGATCGTTGTTTGATGTCTCCTGTGTCGGTGTTCCAGTCTTGTCATCCCGCTTGTCCGGTGTTCGTGTTCTTCGTGGATTCGTCGTTCGTTGTGGATTATCGTTTGGGTTGTGTGGATTCCGTCTTCAGTGTTTCACCACTTCACGGTTCCTGTCTTCACCACTGACCATCGAAGTCCCTGCGCCATCGTTCCACGCCCGTGTCATTGTTTGTCTTATCTACCATTAAACTGTGAAACTTGCTATTGCTTCCTGTGTTCTGTTCCCCGCCATGACATAACTGTTATGGAAGCAGACGGACAACAAGGTAAGTAGTGAAGCTCAAGTTTAATTAAACAGCAGAGTAACAGTATATCTCAACGTGCAGAAATGAGTGAGTATCCGAGTCCCGATATGGATTTATCTTGAGTGCCGTCCGTGAATGATGAATAGATATTTCCTTTGCAGGAACGGCGAGAGGAGATTTCCAGAGTGGATACACACTCCGTTAGAAGAGGCTGACAGGTTGACGGCACACACTCACGCACCACTTGGCTGGACTGGATGGCTTACGGCTCGCACACCACTGGAGAGAAGATCTAGGCAGACTGGGAACAGCACAGAGAACTGGTGAGTACACACAGGATAGTTCGGTTAGTGACACTCGTAGAGAGAAGCACTATGAGTCCGCTTCGTATGAACGAGCTCGGACAATGAGAGGTGCGTGGTGTGTGCTTATGAAGCAGAGTGGCTGATGGGGTACAGGTGTCTCTCGTTAGAACTCCGGTGACTGTGATCGCTGAGTGATTGTGGTGGAAGAACCTGGCCAATCCGTGACAGGCTGTGCTGTATCGTGAAATAATCCCGGCTGAAGTGCTATTGACTCTGCTTTACGTCGTGTCTGCAACCCCTTCAGCCGTGACTTATTCACGACACAGCATTAGCCTTGAGTACCTTATTGCTTTTATAAAACTGTTACCACACAATACAGTTTTTAAAGCCAAAAAAATATATATATCAATGCAACTTTCATGAAATAAAATCAGTAAAAGCCTTACTTATAAAAAAAAAATAGTCCCTGACTAGAAACTGATGTTATTACGCTTATATTAGATGGCGGCAATACTGTCTTTATGAGTGAGTCAGTCAGTAGAGAATACTTTTATATTGAAAGGACTGAAACTTGTTTTGAACACAGAGCAAGACACAACTGACACATGCTTTGACTAGCGCTGTCAGTGTCAGGGCACGGGAAAACCCATTAACTGTTAAAGACAAGATATCGCACCAGACATTCAAACAGATTTTTTTATTGTGAACATAGGACTGACCTGAAGGAAAATGCTATATGCAGGTAATACACTTCCTCACTCAACCTCTCTTTTTTATAACCGTGTTTTACCGTGAAAAAAACAGCTATCAACCAATCAGAATCAATGACTTTAACTAACCATTTTATAAATATGATTTTATATATATTATTTATATACTTTTTATAGCCTTCATCCATTACAAACAAGCAATTTTAGTTGAACAATTATTATTAAGCATTTAGATAAAATATATGAAGATGATATGTATGGGTATGGACAAGATTTATTGCTGTGTAAATGCATTTTACATAATTTTAGATTACATTTTATCTCTTACATTTACATTTACATTTATTCATTACCTGACGCTTTTATCCAAAGCGACTTACAATTGCTATATATGTCAGAGGTCTCACGCCTCTGGAGCAACTAGGGGTTAAGTGTCTTGCTCAGGGACACATTGGTGTCTCACAGTGGATTCGAACCCGGGTCTCTCACACCAAAGGCATGTGTCTTATCCACTGCGCCATCACCACCCCGTAATTTATCTCTTAATCTTCAGCAGAAGAGAGAAATAAATTACGTTGACTCTCTCGTGAGAAGTGAATCCCAGTTTCTCAGGGTTTCAAGGCATGTGTTTAGCTCTTTGCTACTGATTTGCACACGCTCCATGAACTCAGGATCAAAGCCTGAGTTTACAGAGAAAGTTGATGATCAGCATCATGGTACCAACAAATTCTGATGGGATTGGTTTGGTTTGGTTTGGTTTTGTCAATTCAAAACTAATCCCATAACCCTGAGTTTGCTCAACTACCATCATGGCACAGGCCCCTGTATGCCTACTTGTCTGTGTTCTTTAGTTTATTTCCATGGTTTTCATTGATTGAATAAGTTTTATTATCTGTTTCTTTGATTTGTTTTGTATTTGTATTTAACACACTCACTCATTGCCTGGCCTTGTTGTTGAAATGTTTGATGGACTCACCTTTATACTCTTCAGTTAAGAATTAACTGTATGTTTGCTTACCTGTTGTTTAACAATCTGCCTTTGATTTACAAGATAAGTGATTCTGAGAATTTTGAGTTGTATATTTACCCGTAATAATTACCTGTGCCTGTGTTAATGGATGATCTGGACTGGAAGCCAGAATCTATTCTGTGTTCTGTTTATCAATAAATTGAAATTGAGGAGTATATTAAGGAGTTCCTGGAGTATTGCCACCTGACAATGGGATGATCATACTCTGATTGACTTTATTTTGAGTGGGCTGGATAACAACATCAGCCTAGTTTAGCCAGAGGGAGACTCTAGAATGACCCTGACACAATATTTGGACATTGTGTTGATGCTGTGGCTCATCATATATTGTTGGTGAGGTGGAGGATGACGGCACCACTCAGCTGCAGCCCTCCCAGTTCACTCCTTCCTTCATAATGTGCTTGATCATCTACCAGAACTAGATCCAGAGCCTGATGCCCGCCACCAACCCAGAACTGATGTCTTCTATGGAATGCCTGGAACCGAAGCAGTCTGAGCGGTCTAACCAGGTGTGTAAGACGGTTCACATATCTGTGCCTATGGGAATCTTGGTGGAAATTGGTGGTAATCTTCATCCTACAGCAGCGGCGATTTATGTGTCCTAGTTAGAAATAATAAATGTCCTGGGATGAATCCGAAATCGCCCCCCTAAACCCTCAAATAGGGCATTATTTGAAGGGACAGCTATTTGTAGTGGTGTCTGAAACCATAGTTCACGTTATTGAGTGCACTCATTCAATCCCACATTGCACCGCAATAATGAGCATACAGCAGATGTACGCTCAACGGCTGTCCGAATTCACTCACTCGCTTTTATTCACTCATTCAAGTGAACTGTATTAGTGGATTAACGTAGGGAATAGTGATTGAGGGTTTAGGGGGTGATTTCAGATACGGTCCATCGACCAGTGGGCTCCACCTTGGCTCCTCACTCCCTCTGCCCCACCTGGTATCATCATCCTAATGGCTCCACAGGGCTTCCTCGTTCCTCCGACTCCCGGGCCTTCGTATGTGACTCGTCCCTCAAACCCTTTGGCTTCACCGGGCTCCTCCTTCCCTCTGGCTTCACCTCAGTCCTTTTGTCTGGTTAACTTTTATAAAGTATTCTGAGTTCACCGTGAGACGAGGTTTGAAAAACTATTTCCTCAAAGGGAAGACACAGAATAGAGCAACAGGCACACACTATTTGACAGTGTTATTTTATACCAAACTGGAATAGATCTGGTTTTGTGTAGAATATAACAACTGTTAATGTGTGATGTTCCAAAGGAGCATAAGGCTATTATGTGTCTAACTGAACATCATGTTAGTAAATACACATTTTTTATTTAAATGTCTTGTGTTCAGGTTCATTTGCAACAGCTGTACTAGCAGTGAGAGTGAAATGGAGGCATGTTGAATATTTCATCTGAGACATGGAGGAGAGGATTTTTTGACAACAAACAGCACTTACAGTTGTGTAAGTGAGAAATTCTGTGGCAGAAACTTGTTCATTGGACCAGACTAGACACAGAAAAAAATGCTGTCCTTCAGACAGCTGCCATCGATTCAGCACTCCTTCCGTGAGGAATTTGCGGTGTAAAAGTAGCATGTTACCAGCTATTACTCCGGCAGATACAAACATTAAAATTACATCACTGTCAATCCCAATGCTATGTTAGAAACATATATAGAAAATGTTTAAGAGAGCATCTTATCAAAATAATGTTTTATCAAAATGTTTCAAGTTGAAATGTTTCTAGGGCAACATAGCTGTCCATCTTGGGATTCCAGCAAGTCTCCTTCTGCTAATTTTACTGCAGATACACTACAGGCAGAAGATAGTTAATTAGTTTCATTGTCTAAATTAGTCTTCAGAGAGAAAATTGCGTCATTACCAAATTAATCAACAGATTTAGACTTTTAGAGAGAGACTTTCTGTTCAAGAAATCTTTCAAACTGGAGATATAGTTTTCCAGTAGTGTTTTCACAATGGGTGAGAGTTTATGCATGGAGTGAACACATACCTTATAAATGTTTCATTCCTCACAAACAGTAATGGAACCAAGCAGAAGGTTCAGAGTTTGGAACCTATCTGAATTGATTTGGCTCATAATTCATAATTGAGCAGCTAACGCATGGAAAATTATTTCATCACACTGCATTGTGGTGACAAAGCTTTTCGCAAGCTGCGGGTGACTTTTTTGTGTCCTCGCTGATGGTTTGGTGGCATCTCAAATGATTCTGTGACAGAGTTCATTCAAATGATTTAGTTTGTAGTCAGAAGCACCCTGGGAAATGCTGTCCTAAGATGTTTGACATCAGTGTTGTGAAATGTTCTCTAGTTCTCTGGTCCTTTTGTTTCTTTGTCATTGCGAAATCACTGCTATTATGATTTAATTTGAAGGCAAATGTTATTTCTGAATCGATTACATTGTCATAGAAGACTATGGGGCATTGATGGTCCAGTCTTTAAATTTCCTAAAATAACATACATCGTTTGAGTTGTCAAAATGTGTATGATTATGTGCATTTCAGGAGAATTCATGGTAACACTTTACAATAAGGTTCTACTAAAGGTAATTAAATAATAATAAAAAATAAAAAAAAAGATCAAAACTTTACAGCATTAATGTTAGTTAATGTATACTGTTAATGTAATTACCGACCTTAGTTAATGCATACTAATATATTTTATCATTCAATTCTGATAAAATTAGTATGCAGTAACTAAGGTCGGTAATAACTACGTTAATCCAGATTAACAAAAATGTATAAACATGAATTTGTATCAATGCATTTTACCTTGGCCTCCATATTGTTTTGTAAAAGTAAGCAAAGATCAAACAAAAAAGTGCCATGACATTCAAAAAAGTGCAAATTTTGACTGTGCATAATTTAAGAAGCAGCAGGTGGAGCATTATTATTTTTTGTTATTATGATTCCCCTAAAAACATATGATGAGATGCACCTTTATAATTATATGAATACATGATTAAAAAAAATATTTAATTATTTACTGTGTTCATTTAAGTGGGAATTTATTAATTTACAGCCCTAAAATAATGATCCAAGTCATCATACTGTACCATCAATAATTTTTCAAGTCAATGCATTCATTATCCAAAATACGCAGCCATTCCCTGACAAGTAATCAGCCTGTAAATATGGGACAAGTTGCACCTTTCACCTCATGTGGCATCATGTACACAGAGCATAGGCCACAATAAAACCTGGGTTTGTGAGGTTATTGCTTGCCCACTAAGTTCGATGTGACCAGATGGGATGTTTTGTTTGATGGGCCTCCCTCGCTTTGTCACACACAATGACATGCCCCCTCCCCCCTACCCCCCTTCCTATGCCTGCCTTCATTGTTAGGCTGTTAAGGAGATTGGGTTGGCATTTACTGCATCTGTAGCAGTGTCAGTTCGCGTATGAGTGTGTTTGTGTCAGGCGGGAGAGGCCCCTGCTCTGCTCCTCTCGGCTCTGGCCTGCTCACCCATATGGACGGCCTGATCAAAGGCAGCTGAAGCAGGCTGCAGCACAGGCGCACTGACAGGAGAGCGAGAGGGAGCTGCATAATTGACACAGCCCCTCAAAACCCCAAGCCTCACAGCACACCGGGGTCTGCGCACACAGCACATAACAGCAGAACGCCTGCTAAACAAGCTCAATATTCACACTTACCAGACTGATTACGTATCATATATACAACAGCAAGTCATTAGGAAGTGTGTAGCATACGATGCTCTAATGGATTGTTATTGCATGACGTAAACGAGAAATCTAAACTCTGACATTAAGCATTTGCTCGTTGCACATGCTTGACAAACAAGCCCTTTAAAATGCATGTTTCTGGGTGCCGTGTCACCCTGCACTCTCTCCTGCTGAATGGTGTCTATTTTGGCTCCAGACCGGTGGTGGTTGCACATCACTGGCTGTCTGTTCTGAGAGGAGAAATGTCAGAAGCCT
This sequence comes from Gila orcuttii, assembly GCA_026230005.1. NCBI lineage: Eukaryota > Metazoa > Chordata > Actinopteri > Cypriniformes > Leuciscidae > Gila > Gila orcuttii. Next base: position 26,069,076 of record JAPDVR010000011.1, read on the forward strand.
CCGGTGGCAGCCATTCCAGCTCCTGCCTGCCACCCCGTCACATGCCTCCTGTAAGGCAAGAGGTTTGCCAACTTGCCCCACATTAATCAGGGCTCTCTCGCACCATTAGCCAGTCAATCATTTTCTGGGGCTGAGCCAGGCTGCTAGCCTGTGCAGCGTCTTAGCCCAGCCTCTGATTGGCCATTTCCCTATAACATTCAGGGATTTACCAACTGAAAAGTATGGTCGTGCCTAATTGTTGCATATTTATGAAGCTTATTTATTTATTTATTTTTGGGCTGTATAAAGTACTGCATGTACTTATGTGATGTGATTTAGTTGTTTAACCCTTGTAACCACTTTTAACCATGTGAAACCTGACATTCAAAATACTTTTTTTTTTTTTTTTTAATTGAACTGTTTATTGAACCTTTGGGCAAAAAAAAGTTTGCATGTGTATTTTTTGTTGAATATCACATGGCTTTTATGGTTCATCAGATGAAATTCTGATTGCTTTTAAAATAAATTAAACAGATATTTATTATAGTATAACAGATTGCTTACATAAAGTGCATATAAATATCAGTTTTCACTCTAAATCTCCCAATAATGTCTTAATAAGATGATATATAAATGTTGTGTTTCATGTATAATATTTGATACATTTGAACATTTAAAAAAAATAAAATAAAAAAAAGAGTGGATAATCAAGTGCACATAAGATGCTTCAGTCCAGTAAGTGTTCATCTTGAACTATGACTAACAATATAAAATGTATTATTACATTTAATTTATATAAAAAAATTAAAATCATTAAAGATTTCACAGCAAAAAGATGTGTAATGACCTGAAAGGGAATATTTTTTAGAATTAAAAGACCATTTACTTTCTGAAAGAGTATGAACTATGAATCAAACAACAGAAGGCATGTAATAGATAGTGTACAACAGGATTTTCAGCAAAGTTTTTGATCATGTTAATATTTAGAGACCTTAAAAAATGTGCATATCAAATATGATACAGTAGGCTTTATTGGTTTAAGATGTTTTGCATTTTAACCTCTGTGCAATTAAAGGAATCTATACACACAAGTTCAATTTTTTACATTCACATTAAAACCTACCTATCTTATCTTTCTATGTAATTTCTTTACATTATATAACATTTTAGCGCCCTGCTGTGAATAAGCTATTTCAAGTTTGATATCCATTCACTTGTTCCACGGCGTGCTGTTACATACGCATGTGCATTTATCTGTGGAGTTTTGACCCCTGGGTTTAGTATCAGTGATGTGAAGTGTTTTAAAATGGGATGAAGCTGTTTTACTCAGATCTGGTAGGGGCAAGATAGTCTAACTAGCCTTTTGTGTGTGAGATAAGGGTTGATAGGGGCCCGGTGTGCTCAGGAGGGGGAGTGGGAGGGGAGGGATCACACTCCTCACTACAAAGTAAGAGCCAAGGATTCAGGCTTAAGGGACCTTCATCATTAGTTAATGACTTTGGAGATTAGTATTATAACACAGAGATTACAGAGGAGACAAGGGTTGTTCTCTGGTAATTACACACTGAAGCACAAACGTCCCCTTCATGCTACATCTCTTATGAGGCTTAATTGAAGACAGCATCACTGTAATGGCATCATTTGTGGCTGAATGTCTCGCTCTTTGGTAAAATATAGCATAGACATGTGAAAATTGTATTTCTTTTTCTTTTTCTATTTGTTTTAGTGCTATGATACCTTGATACCTCAATGTGTATTGAAAGCATTCTGTAAGAATTTTAATATTGTTATTGATATCTGGATCAAAAGTAATGAAAATGACTTTTGTTGGTATAATCTAATTTGTTAGTTTATTTTTGTCAGATTAAATAACACTTTTAACCAATTAATTTAGATGTTTTTACTTTAAATACATTTAGGGTTAATAAAAAAAATACTTTTTATAGTGGATCATAGCATACAAAAATGATATTAATCTATACAACTCAAATTGTATGTTCACTCTTAAAGGCAGGGTAGGTGATTTGTTCCAGAAACATTTTTGTTATGCTGGTTGAAAGTCTCTTCACATCCTGATAGCAATCACTAAATTAAGTGATCTAAATGTAAATACTAAATGTATTTATATGTATATGTATCGTCTGTGGAAGGCATAGAACCATAAAATGTTCGTTCAATCATTGCATTCAGACCGGATACAATGTCCTACCTTTCAAACCTCCGCGCACTCTGCTCGCACAAACATCACACGTCATCAGCGTGTTTCATGCTATGTAGAGACAAACGTCAATCATGAGTAACTGAAACAGCAGCCACCTTTTACAGTTGCTCCTGAACCAAAACAGTAAGCTTATGGTCCGTTCACGCCATATTTGTAAGAGATAGACACAGGGTTCTCAAGTTTTATCAAAAGCTTGGAGTGAGATCACATGCGGTTAGGGGAGGAGCCCTAATGGAGCCCCGCCCCCAAATTTAGCCATTGTTCGTTACTAACCAGCACAAATTGAAATTATAACAATTGGTAAATCTGATAAATGACAGAGCAATTCATCACATATCAATATACATCAAATATACTCTTTAATGTTATATTTCAAAATTACAAATATACAAAAATTACAAAAATATAACAAATTGCTCCAAACAGTTTGGAAAAACAAATCTTTATGCATTTTGAATGTGTCTAGTCGAAATGGTATAATGATTTATTGTGTGGTGGGACATTGTGAACAAATGGACATATTAGAGTATTAAGTGTGTGTGTGTGTGTGTGTGTGTGTGTGTGTGTGTGTGTGTGTGTGTGTGTGTGTGTGTACACAAGAGTACACAATCCAGCTTATAAAATGTGTTTTGTGTTGTAAGTGTTTGTTGCACATTTTGATGCCTTGCAACCTTTTTAGGGGGCTTACCCTTTGGTGCCCAGAATGCTAAAATATCTTTTTGCTTTTTCCCTGACATCTTTGAAAAATAAAAATGCAATGGCAATGATTAATGTATGTTTTGACAGGATATAAAATATTACCCAGAGCACTCTGCTTTAATACATGTAGCCTTAATGTAACTAGAAAGACTATTAATACAGTATAATATATCATTTAAAATAAAATGAAGAAATACATCTTCATTCCTTCCCATACCCACTAAAATTTCCCTTAGTTTCAGATAACGTAAGCTAGCCAAACTGAGCCAAAGCTAGAGTTTTTGAACGCATCAATAATAATGTATACGATGAGCTATATATTAAATGTTCTAGCCTAAAAATGTTAGACGAGCTTTCTTCCAATTTACCTTCTCCATCACGACGTGTGTTCGCGCAATGTTGTTGGTTACCTAGTAACGAACGTACGGTGGCCGAGAATGTTCCGTCAACTTCCGTGTGTTCGCGGATCTATTATGCCTAGTAACGAACGCAGTCTGGCCGAGATACGTGCTGGTGGCAGGAAACTTCACTTTGTTTGACTGCGCCTCGTATACAACGTTATATATAAAGATTACAGGACAACTTGGTTGGCATTGCCTTTTCAGCGTGAGAAATACACGGTGTGGCGTGTGAGCATGTGAACTGGTTGAATTGCGTGTCTCACAGCCAATGCGTGAGACTTAAGAACCCTGTAGACACCAGTGACGTTGTACTCAGAGCTGTTCGTGACTCGAATTTATGTGTTTCAATGGCAACACTATCAAAGCTGAAATTAATCTGCAGCAGTCAGGTGGCACAGGTCAGTGCATGACCAGCTCGCTTTTTTTCTTATCAGTGCAAAAGAGACTCAAAATACTCTGTTGATTTTGATCTTACATATAAGTGTTATACATCATTCGATCCTGTTAAGTGTCTATTTTTTGTGTATACTCACAATAAAAACAAAGTGTTGTGCTTTTTGTCAAATAAAGAAAAATAAACATGATGCGAGTTTTGCCTTCTCTCTGTCAGTGAAGTCCATTCTGAAACGTCCGAAAATGAACTGTAACTCAGCGAATACTTTTCACACAGGAACAAGAGTTTTTTTTTCTTTATGAAGCTTGAAATATCTTCTTCTAAATTAAGTAATTTATATAAAAAACAAATATTATCAGTTTATGTAATCTGTATGAAAAGAGAGAGATGTCAGTCTTTTTCTTTTCAGCTAATTATAGCTTATTAAGTGTTAATGTGACCACGCCCATGGAGAGTATGCGCTATTCAAACGCAAATGATCTGAGGCAAGCCATGCAAACATGCCAACGCCCACATCAGATGGATAAAACACATCAAGTTTAATAAGAATATTGTACTTTACCTCGTCTTGCTACGCTAATCCTGGAAAAGTTACCTCAGATGTGCTGGTAGTTTCATTTCGAGGATCCAGCTGATGTAGTAAGTTATTTATTCAAGTGTTTTGTTCTAATTGCGATATTGAATAGTGTCTGTAAACCGCAAAAAGTCTGTTTAAATATGAATTGCGTGTCTGTGTGTGAATGAATGAATGAACGGCACAGATGTGCTCGCGCTGTTGTTTACTACAGCTGTACAGCGCATCTGTGCCATTCATTCTCGCACCTACATTAGTAAGCATGTTATTTTTACATGAACACATCCAAACTATATTGCTATAGCCTACTGAGATGAGTAAAAATAGACTGAAATATGTTGAAATAAAATGTCTTTGTATAAGCAACAAACTGCAAATAAACATTTATATGCTAATATATCATAAACACGATATGTTACAGAATAAATATGAATGTTTAGACAAGATTTCGTTTTTCGATTTCGTTAAGTTTTTACTGTAAAAAAAGACTACTACGACATCAAATAAGCTTTTGTTCGCCAATTTCTGCTCATATGTTAAATATATAGTATGGGATGTTTTGACAAAAATAAAGTAGGTATATTGAATTATCAACTAAGATGTTATTACAATGTTTGTTCCAATATTCAAACTAATGAATCCTTACCTTTGAAATACATATGATAAAATGTATACTTTTTACAAAGAAGATTACACTTGAAATATTGTTAAAATTGTAATTGTTGTTGTAATTGTAATCTATTTGTAATTGGTTACAATTTTTAATTGTAATATATATATATATATATATTAGGGCTGGGCAAGTTAACGCGTTATTATCGCGTTAACGCATTTATTAATTAATGCCGACAATTTTTTTATCGCACGTTAACGCAGTTTTTTTTTTTATTATTATTTTGAAAGCCCGTTGCTCACTGGCTCTGAATACACATAGGCCAACAGTCAAACCATGATCACAGGAGGGGTGGGATGTTGGTCAGGCAGCAAATAACCCACCCAAACAAGCAGTGGAGAGAGGCAGGTTCTCTCTGGTGAACGGTTAAAGGGTTGCGCTCCGCGAGTGAATGACAGGCGCTCTATGGATAGTACCTATAAACCCTATAGATAATAACTATTTAGATTCTGGAAACTCACTAACAGCGAGCCGAGGATCAGTCTCTCTTCTAATGATCTCTTCTAATGAAATTATTGTCCTTTACGAGGGCATATTAGTGGAGTTTGATGGAATGAAGCCCCGCTCACACTCCTGTCGTTGAGGTGCATTCTATGAGCTCGTCCCCAATTCATTTCATGTTCTGGATGATGTCATGTTTCAAGGTCTCATGTCTCCGCTGTTCCTGTCCAGTCTCCTGTCACCTTTTCCCCTGCTGGTTCTGACCAGGGCTGAGTCCCCTTTGTTTTCATGGTTCAGCCCAGTCCCAAGTCGTTTTCGTCGCCATTGGTTCAGCCCAGCTCCAAATTGCCTTTGTCACCATTTGTTCAGTCCAGCTCTAACTCTCCTTTGTAGCAGATGGTCCCACTCAGCCTCCCTCTCCCTCCTCATCTGCCAAAGCAATCCAGTTCCTCTGCCTCACCTGCTCTGTCTCCCTTCAGCCCCCTGCTAAGATCCGCCTTGATGTAAGGTCATCAGCTTTGCCTTGGTCTGAGGATCCCTTAGCTCCACCTCAAGCCACCAAGATCCTTGGTCCACCTCAGCCCTCCAACCAATTGGCTCTGCCTTGGCTTCATGCTCCCTTGGGTCCACCGTGGTCTGTCATCCCTCAGGCTCCATCAGGCTCCCTTGTCCCTCTGGTTCCACCTTGGTCTTCCATCGCTCTGTTTCCGCTTCAGACTTCCAAATCTCCAGCTTTGCCTCGACTCTGTACCCCTCTGGATCCAATGGGCTCCTTCTTCCCTCCGGTCCCACAATTATCCTCAAACGTCTCCACCTCAATCATGCATGCCTGCAGCTCCGCCTTGGTCCTCTTGGCCTATGGTGCCACCCTGGGTCCTCGTCTCCACCTGGTTTTCTGGTTTCTTGGCTCCACCCTGGCTCCTACTTCATTGGTTTGCCGTGGGCCTTCATCCTGGCTCTGCTCTTGGTCTCCCTCTGGCTACTCCTTTTGTCACCTCCTCCCTGACTCCTCCCTCTATCTTCTCCTCCATGGAGTATCCATCTGCCAGCCCTTCCAAGGTCTCATCCTTCTCTGGCTCCTCATCGACCCCCAGAATCCCCTTCTTCCCTCCTCTGTGGGGGGATTGGAGGTGGGTTAATGTCACAGTTATGTTCTATTCAGTCTCATGTCATGTTCTGTTTAGTATCTGTGTTATGGTTTTCCCCTGTTTCTGACAGTCTTGTTTGTTTGTTTGTTGCTATGGTTTCTGATTAGTTATACACCTGTCCCTTTTTCATATATGATCATTCCCAGTGTATATAACCCCTGTGTTTTCTCAGTTCCGCATTATGCATCATTAACATTTTATGTGTATGTGTAGTATTTGCATTGTGTTCATTAAAGTCTCAGTATTCCCCATTCATTATGTGTCATGCTCTTCTTTGGATTTGAAGCAGTTACATGACAATGTGTACAATTTTTGAAAGGCTACCAGCTAGTGACAGCAAACTTTTTAGAGTGTTTATGGAGTGATTTCCACCTGATCTAACCTTTGTTTATTTATTTTATTTGGTGGAAGTTAAAAATTAAATTAAATTATATTTTGACTCGAATATAATTTAGATGTTATCACATGAAGCCCATTTTTGTTTACGTTGTTTTCAGTGTACTGTAGAAATGTGCAAAGAAGTCTAAGTAATATTTTTGTTAAAATGAATGTTTTTCCAATTAAAAGTAGCACCTCTTTCTTTTTTGTTGTTTTTAATCAAGCTTCAGGTTTGCCCATCAGACAGTACATATTTCAGAAGCAATTGAGGCCTACAGCAGCACCACAGCTCTGGTTTAACTCTACCGCCCATTTATTTCAGCCATTAAGTTAACAAGCAACATTTTGTATTTACCACCAGGCCTGGGTGGTTAGGAGCAATCAAAAACCAAACATCACAGGGGAACATAAGGGAAACAGAGATGGAAAGTGAAAGAGGTGGATGAGGAGGGAGAGAGAAGGTTCAGGTTGATATGTCAAGAAAAACTGGGGTGAAGTGCTGACACGTCGACGTCTTAGCTGATAACGCTTAAATCATTTTTCCTCCAAAACTTCAGTCACCGGGCTTCAAAGAGATATAGCCATAATACAAATTTTTGGAGTAAGTAGTGGTGTTTGAAGTTATTTTATGGGATTTTGCTGTAAGGCCCAGAATTGATTTGCAGAGGGGATAAAAGGAAGATACTTTATCTTTGGAGCTTTGTCGGAAAAAGCTTAGCATCCATTGGTGGTTCCGCCAATATGCCTGCAGGGCAAGGGGGTGGGGGTGTGTGGTGGGGTGGGTGCTTGGTTAGCTGGCATTGACATTATATACCAGAATGGATTGTGCTGAGTGTACACCTCCTGCTGCTTATGAGCTGCTCTTTCATAATCTTTCATGAACCATACAATGTTTTATTTAATGTACTGGGTCAGAGAAAAAACTTGAGAAAAAACATATTAATAATGAAAGATGTAGGGCTTGGGAGGGAGAAGGCAAAAGAGGAGAGAGAAGGGAGAGAAAACTTGGTTTGAGGCTTCTCTCTGCAAACAGGTCAGAGGGACCTTTTGAAGTCTGCAGCTCCTGTGCAGTCAATAGTTTAAAAACTCGTGTTATGTCTGAATGTGAGGCTAGCTCTGAGCTTCTTTCGCTCTGCCTACCTGACAAATGCCAAACATCTCATCTGTAGTGTCCAGTGGCTCTCCACTGTGGTAGAAAAAGAAGAGCGAGCAGATTCTCTTCAGGCTTTACAGTTTAAACTCACTGGACAGAATCCAACCTCAGAAATCCTCTAGTGTAAACACGGGAGGCATTTTTTCTTCTTTCCCAAAGCACCTCCCATAAAATCAACAAATTTCATGACATATTGCTTTTCGCATTGCTCAAATGCTGCTCTCACTTGTGATCTTGGCCTCCGATCTATTTGTACAAACAGGAACAAGCTTGGGCTGTGTGGGCATAATGCACTCTATCCCCCTGTGTCTGCACATTTGCAGGCTGTTAAGTAGGGCAGAGGCAGCTGCAAGCTTCTTAATTGCTTAATTGCACTCATTATTTGAACTGAGGATGAGCTCACCTCGTGCAGTTAATTGAAAAGGTACTGCAGTGCAGTCTTTCTGAATGGCACGGTCCCTTGAGGAACGTGGCGACTCTGATGTTGGGCTAGTGCGCAATGCTCAGTCTCTTTTTCTCTCTTTCTCTCTCACTCGCTCCCTTCCTGCCACTCGATCGCATATGCTGTATATGTGCTATCTGAATTCACGGTGATTCTCCCGGACATTGCAGGCCTATCAGATGAAAGAAACACTTCTTAGAAGCTCCAAACCCTCAGAGGAAGGTCCAGAGGCCATGTGACTTATTTATGACTCTTGTGACGGCGTGCTCCCCCTCCCTGGCCTTACAGTAGCACACGCGTTCTCAAACACACTTGCACTGCGTCTCTCTGACTTTCGCATGGCGTGGCCTTCTCGCTCTATTTAAAAAATAAATAGGAGACTGTTGTCTGTGCTAATAATTCATGACTAGGGAGAGTGAGAGGTGTTTATATGGGGAAATGAGATGCTCTTAACACCTGCTCCTCTGTGGAAATGGCACCCCTCCTGGCCAAATGCACCCATTGCAGGCTTTATCCATGTTTATTCTTTGTTGTTAGCTAAGGCATGTTTTACTCTCTGAGCTTTCCAAAAGGACAGTTACCCATAACCAGGGGAATATGAAGACATTTGCATATATTAAGGAGATCTGTGCCTTTACTTCACGAACGACTACATTGTCTACATTGACTACAAATACACTGAATTGACTTCCTAAGTAGGGTACATCAACTGTTTGGTTACCCACATTCTTCAAAAGATCAGCAGAAGAAAGAAATTCACAGGTTTGAAAAAAACTTGAGGGTGAGTAAATGATGAGAATTTTCATTTTGAAGTGAACTATTCCTTTAAAGGGATAGTTCACCCAAAAATAAAAATTCTGTCAGTATTTACTCACCCTCATGTTGTTCCAACACCGTAAGACCTTTGTTCATCTTCGGAACACGAATTAAGATATTTTTGATTAAATCTGAGAGCTGGATCACTCCTCCATAGGCTTCTTAAAGGGATACTTCAGCTCTGGGAAGATGAATGTGTATTTAATAGTGGTCATTTATATAGTAGAAATGTGAAATTATTTTTGAAATTGAAGCATTCTAGACTGAGAAAAGGCAGAAGATGTATTTTTTACTCATGTGGCTGAAAGACAACAACTCCCAGAATGCACTTGCTTTGCTGCCCTTACGAAGCCAGGCCACTCCCAAACCACGCATACCGGTTACAGGCGGCAGACTGGCAGTATCCGAAAAATTTCTCCACACATTCTCTAGGCTAATACATACTCTAGTAACAGTAAAGGTTTATAAAAAGAACCACAACCAATGTGAGTTATAACTTTTAATTTAAAAAATAATTAATATTAACACTTTTACACTCAAAGCTCTTCCAGAGCTTCAGCTGTTTCCTTATATTCATTCACAGTATTGTCCGTAAGGAACTGGATATCTCCGTCTGATATCCTGGACAACACAGGTGGGCAAAACGAGACGATAGCCTTTACTATGTCTCTCGCCTTGCAGGACCCATTCCATAAAGTGACGGTAGGCTGTTAGGCGTCGGTGATATTGTCTACAAAACAGTAACGTACGTTAAGCACAATGTTAGCAATGTTAGCCTTTGATGGTCGGTCAGAACAAGGCAGAGTGCCGTAACTTCAGCGCAGCGCAACCGTAACTTCATTCGAGTGTTCAGGAGCAGCGAGAAACGAAGGCATAAAGCCGTAACTGACGTTACGGGCTTCTACCACAGTTTCCCCTTGACTTTTTGAAGTTACGCCAAAAACATCATCTTATTTCCCCCAAAAAACAATCGAATTGAAACTTGATGTTTGTCTATATGATAAAACCTATGTTTAATGTCCTAAAAATGACAATAACTCATTTTCGCCAAAAATCGAAGTTACGACCTTTTGCCTTAGTGCGGCAGTATGGAGGAGTGATCCAGCTCCAGATTTAATCAAAAATATCTTAATTCGTGTTCCGAAGATGAACGAAGGTCTTACAGGGTTGGAACAACATGAGGGTGAGTAAATACTGACAGAATTTTCATTTTTGGGTGAACTATCCCTTTAAGGTACTAATATGAAACATTTATGAAACCACTATACAGAGAAAAAATTGCACCAAAATTAAAAAAAAAAATCTTTGGAAGATATCACTGAACATTTGTTTCACCACAGCAAAAGTAAATTTCAAAATTAAAATTAAATTTATTTTAATCTTATATCTGTTATTTAAAAGTTGATAGTTCTTTAATGCTGATCTAACCATATTTTAGACACTAGCCGGGTTTAGATCCCAGTTGCACAGGTAGGGCACGTTGTAACACTGGGTTACAATGTGCCCAGAACTATGCTATTATATTCTATACTTTTATTTATTCTATTGAGAAACCATGACAAAAAGGTGAGTAAAGACTGAAAGTCAATGTTCATTAATTATTATTATTAAAAAATTATTAAAAAATTACATTATTTTATATGAAAAAGTTAATAATTATATTTTATTGATAAAATATTTTAGTTTGTCTTTAGTTTGTATATTTTTTATTAGATCAGATAACATTTTAAACTGTCATATGGTCATGTTTCAATGTGCCCCTCACATGTTACAATGTACCCCACCTAACATTTCACTTCCATTCTTTCGGGGTAATCAAGAAAAAAGTATACACTGTATTAATGAAACAAAACCACATAAGTGTACTGGACATGTGGGAAATGAATGTGGGGAAAAATAAAAACTCTGAGCCCCATGTGAATTTACACAAACTGTTAGGTTGTGCCCTGCTCTTCCCTAAATAAGGTACAAAGGTATACCTTTTAAAAGGGAACCACCCCAGTGACAGTGAATGATAATTTTGTATCACTTTTTCCCTGAGTGTATATTTGTAAATTGCGTTCTCTTACGAGAGGTTCTCTCTACGGGAAAGATTCAACTTCTCGAGATATTGAAGCCAAAAAATTATCCCTAATTTTGTATTCATTGTCAACGCAGTACAGCAGCTAGCAGACCTAGAGCAGGCCATCTCGCGTGCTCATTGGCTGCCCTGCGGGCAACTGCTGCAGCCTACCATTGAGCCCGGCGTGACGTCACGCCCAATGAAGGGCGCCCGCGCCTTCATAGCGTCACAGCCCGCCAGAATGGGCGTGGCTTAGCGTATAAAGTAGGGGCTGTAGGCTGACTTCCCTGATTTTTCGTCTCTTCAGCGAGCTCTTTGCATCGCTGGATCTGAGAGAAGCCACCGCCGCTGTCGAACAAGCAAAACAGCCAGCTTAGGACAGCGCTGAGGAAGCCGGCCGTTTTCGCCACCTTCAGCCATCTGTGCGAGCTACACTATCCGGCGACATATCCTTTTATCTCTGTATTTTGTGTTCTACACTTCCTAAAAGAGCAGCGAGACGTCTTTTTCAAGATGTCTCGCACTTCCTATGGCTCGTGCAGAGCCGCTCAGCGTTGGAGACCGCCCATCTGCGCTTTCTGCCTGGGCCAGGAACACGCATCCTCGCCCTCTCGATGGAGGATGCGAGCACTGCGAGGAACTTCCGATGTCGACCTTGCGGGCTCAAATCGAAGTCTTTAACCACAGCGCCGCGCGGCTAGCTCTATTTACGTTACAAGAGAGTTTCCCCGCCCTCGTGCCCCCGTTTCGCGCGTCATGCAGAGCCCTCTCGAGCTCTCTGCATGACCCGGATGGGCATCAACATACGCGACGTACTGGATGCGTGGTAAGAGCAGAAATTTTTATACAGTTCTGCTCGACCAACGAGCACGCGGCTAGCTCTCTTTACGTTACAAGAGAGCTACCCCACCCTCGTGTCCCCGTTCGCGCGTCATGCAGAGCCCTCTCGAGCTCTCTACATGACCCGGACGGGCATCATCTGTGTCACATGTAGGTCCCGTGCCCACTACTTGTGCGCGCGCCCTCATACAAACACTGTTCCCAGTTCTGCTCGACCAACGAGCACGCGGCTAGCTCTCTTTACGTTACAAGAGAGCTACCCTGCCCTCGCGTCGCCATTCGCGCGTCATGCAGAGCCCTCTCGAGCTCTCTGCATGATCCGGATGCGGGTCTGGATGCGTGGTAAGAGCAGAAATTTTTATACAGTTCTGCTCGACCAACGAGCACGCGGCTAGCTCTCTTTACGTTACAAGAGAGCTACCCCGCCCTTGCGTCATGCAGAGCCCTCTCGAGCTCTCTGCATGACCCGGACGGGCTTGCGCGCCGCCGTCGAAATGTCTTGCCCTGTCAGTCCCCTTAGATAAGGCTACTGCAGTGGTGTATTTGGCAGCCAACGAGCCGGTAATGCAACCCGCTCGCCTGCACACATCCGCCGTTCTCGCGGCGACCCAGAGAAATCTCAAGTGAGTATAATGTCTGGTTATCCGGCTCACGCCGTTAGTGTCTTGAGTGTAGAAAAGGTGCCCACATCTCGGTGTTCACCCTTACACACAAACACGATACCCCCCGTGTCTCCCGCAGAGCCCACTCTCATAAAGCTGGCAAATGCCACTCGAGTGCTAGATGTAGGAAACGTCCCCACGCCTATTTTCTGCCCGCTCTGTCACACGGCCAGAACAGCCTCATACATGTCAGGTTAAGAATGTAAGTTACGTGCCCGCTCACGAGCGCTCACGCTTACTAACAGACACATCGCCTCCGAAAAGACACGTGTGTCCCGCTGCGACCGGACCGCCGTCAAAGTTTATTTCCCTGTCAGTCCCCTTCAAACAGGCTACTGCAGTGGTTTATTTAGCAGCCAACGAGCCAGTATGTTCACCCTCTCGCCTGCACACAAACGCCGTTTTCACGGCGACCCAAAGAAATCTCAAAAGAGTATAATGTCTGGTCCGGCTCACGTCGTCGGTGTTTTAAGTGTAGTGAAAGTGCCCACGCCCCAGTGTTCACCCCTACACACAAGCACTTCAAATCTCGTGTCACTCACAGAGCACACTCTCATAAAGCGCAGAAAAGCCGCTCGAGGTTTGAATGTAAGAAATGTGTCCACAGGTCTGTGCCCACTATCTGCCCGCTCTGTTACACGATCAAAAAAGCAGGTTATGAATGTAAGTCTCGTGCCCGCCAGAGAGCGTTCACGCTTACTAACTCTAACCTCCCCCCGGGCGCCGCCTGCGCGTTTAAGTGTTATCACAAATCGCAGGGCATTAATAAGACGCTCCCCATCCATTACGATCGGGGCGTCAAATACACTTGTAAGTCTCATGCCCGCGCACACGCGCTCACGCTTACAGGAAGCTTTTCCGCCCAGAGCGCTGCTCGTGCGTCAAAAAGTGAAAAGAAAATGTTCCCCATCCCTTGTGATTGGGACATCTCACATAAATCAGCTGGTTTCGGCTTTCAGCGAGCAGCCATTGCCCAGAACCGAGAGCGCGCGCGCCACACTTTCGGCTCTGGTTCAGTTTCACAAGCCCGCAAATGGCGGCGATCTGAACCCGGAGGCCATTCGCCCCCTAGCGGCTAACATAGCTGCGTGGGAAACTATCCCAGGGATTTCAGAATGGGTGCTGAGCACAATAAAGCAGGGCTATACACTTCAATTCATTCACCGTCCCCCGCGCTTTCGAGCCCGGACCGCGACGATAGTGAATGCGGAAGTAGCACACCTACTTCACGCAGAAATAGCAAAGCTGCTGTGCAAATGGGCTATAGAAAAGGTACCGCCTTCTCTGAGCGAGTCAGGCTTTTACAGCCGATATTTTCTCGTACCCAAGAAGGACGGAGCCTTCAGACCTATCCTAGATCTGAGACATTTGAACAAAGTGCTTGCGAAAAGACCGTTCAAAATGCTTACGACCAGGAAAATCTTCAAGCACGTTCGCCTGAGGGACTGGTTTATTTCTCTAGATCTGAAGGATGCCTATTTTCAGATTCAGATAATACCCCGTCACAGGCAATTTTTGAGATTCGCCTTCGACGGTCAGGTATATCAATACCTGAGAAGTCAGGGGGACCCCTGAGAAGTCAGGGGCTGCGAATAATGAACTATCTGGACGATTGGCTGATATTGGCACAGTCAGAGACAGAACTGCTATCTCACAGAACAGTGCTTCTCAGTCACCTGGGAAGCTTGGGTCTCACGGTCAATTGGACCAAGAGCTCATTACTGCCCAGCCAGTCAATTTTCTTTTTAGGAATAGAACTGGATTCGGTGACCATGACGGCTCGTTTATCGACACAGCGCGCACGCCGTGTTCGCCACCTAGCCGCATCTTTCCAGAAGGGCAGCTTTCTCCCTTTGAAAACATTTCAAAGGATGTTGGGCTGTATGGCATCAGCTGCAGCGGTGCTTCAGCTGGGCCTACTGCGCATGCGCCCGCTCCAACGCTGGTTGAATGCTTGCGCGTCCCGCCGAGCTTGGGTTTCTGACGGCCAGAAAATCAGAGTGACTCAGACCTGCATAGCGGCTCTGCAGCCCTGGTTAGTAGCCGACTGGTACCAGCAGGGGGTGATGATGGGAACCATCTCTTATCGGAAAGTCATTTCGACAGACGCGTCCAACTCGGGTTGGGGCGCGCTGTTCGAGGGCAGACCGGTCTTCGGCCAGTGGTGAGACCAAGAGAAGTGTTTTCACATAAACTGTCTGGAAATGATAGGGGTCGAGAACGCGCTGAAGCGCTTCCTCCCGTTCATACAGGACCAACATGTTCTTGTCCGCTCGGACAACATGTCTGTTATCCTATGTAAACCGTCAGGGCGGTGTCAGATCCAGAAATCTCTGCAATCTGACGGAACGCCTCCTTATTTGGTCTCAGATGCACCTGTGCTCGCTGAGGGCGGCGCATGTGCCTGGCCATTTGAACGACGGCCCAGACAAACTGTCCAGGGACAATGTTCCCCCAGGGGAATGTTCCCTGCACCCCCAAACGGTCCAGAAACTGTGGCGCCTATTCGGCAGAGCGGAAGTCGACCTATTGCGTCAAAAGACAACATTCAATGCCCGACGTTCTTCTCGAAGGACGAGGACGCACTGGCCCAGGTTTGGCCAAGCCTCCCGCTATATGCTTTCCCTCCGGTCTCTCTGTTACCACAGGTGATCAAGAGAATCAGGGAAACACGCCACTCGGTGCTCCTCATAGCCCCACGTTGGGAGAATCAGATTTGGTTCCCGGAACTAGCACGACTGTCACATACAGCTCCGTGGCCGATTCCGGTGAGGGCAGATCTCCTCTCTCAGGCTCGCGGCGCGATCTGGCATCGCCATCCAGAGTGCTGGTCTCTGCACGCATGGTTGATTAACGGGCACTCGTTGCCCTGCCAGAAGGAGTGATGAACACGATCATGCAGTCTAGAGCTCCTTCCACGAGAAGGCTCTACGCGTCTAAATGGTCGGTGTTCTCCGGATGGTGCACCGACAGAGGTCTGGACCCACGGACATGCGGGGTGGCGCATCTGCTCACCTTCCTACAGAGCTGTTGGATAAGGAGAGGTCCCCATCCACGCTCAAAGTATACGTGGCGGCCGTGGCAGCGTTCGCAGAATCGACGCACGGCCAGTCACTGGGAAGACATGAGTTGGTCATCCGCTTCCTTAGAGGGGCTAGAAGGATGAACCCGCCGCGCCCCCCGTCGGTTCCTATGTGGGATCTTTCATTGGTCCTCGAGGCCCTGAAAGCCTTTCCATTTGAACCACTAGACTCCGTGGGGTTGAAATATCTATCACTGAAAACCGTCTTTCTGACTGCACTGTCGTCAGTAAAACGTGTGGGGGACCTGCACGCGCTGTCTGTCAGCGCGTCGTGTCTTGAGTCGGGCCGAATGACTCTAAAGTCATCCTCAGACCTAGACATGGCTATGTTCCTAAAGTGATGGGCACTCCATTCATAGAGCAAGTTATTTCGCTGACAGCTCTGCCAGCATCTGACAGCGAAAGTGATGTGAATCTCCTCTGCCCTGTCAGGGCGCTGAGATTTTACTCCGCCTCCTTCAGGCGTTCAGAACAGCTTTTTGTTTCGTTTGGTGGGCGCACCAAGGGTCTCACCTCCTCGAAACAGAGCCTGTCCAGATGGATAGTGGACGCTATAGCAGCTGCTTACGCGTCAAAAGGTCTGCAATGCCCTCTGGGCATCAGGGCTCATTCCACGAGAGACGTGGCCTCGTCGTGGGCGTGGTCCAGTGGGATTTCTATCCATGACATATGTGTAGCGGCGGGCTGGGGCTCCCCGTCTACCTTTGTCAGGTTTTATAACCTAGAAGTTCCTGCGTTGCAGGCTAAACTTTTGTCAGTTTGAAGGAGAGGTGTATTCTGCCCAGATCTTCCTGCTCAGATCACTCTCACGTGACTCAGCTCTCCTGGTTGAGCTGCACAAGTAGGGTATGTGCCATGTGCCTATACAGACCGGCGCGCTGCTCTGTATTCCCTATGTGTGCTTATGTACAAGTGATGGCCGGCGTGGCTGGCCACCTTACTTTTTCCACTTATGGGGTTCCCCTGAAAGTTCGGGGTCTCATGGTGGATGCTTGGCGCGCACGGCGTTGACAAAGTGTTCCTGTAGCGTAAGCTAAACTAACGCAATACGAGAGAACCTCTCGTAAGAGAACGATACTCGGTTACTAACGTAACCTCGGTTCTCTCTAGAGAGGGGACGAGTATTGCGTAACCGGCCGCGCTCGCACCACGAGCGACTTCGCTTCAGTCGACGAAAAACCAGGGAAGTCAGCCTACAGCCCCTACTTTATACGCTAAGCCACGCCCATTCTGGCGGGCTGTGACGCTATGAAGGCGCGGGCGCCCTTCATTGGGCGTGACGTCACACCGGGCTCAATGGTAGGCTGCAGCAGTTGCCCGCAGGGCAGCCAATGAGCACGCGAGATGGCCTGCTCTAGGTCTGCTAGCTGCTGCACTGCGTTGATAATGAATGCAAAATTAAGGATCATTTTTTAGCTTCAATATCTCGAGAAGATGAATCTTTCCCGTAGCGTAAGCGTAACTTACGCAATACTCGTTCCCTCTCTAGAGAGAACCGAGGTTACGTTAGTAACCGCGTATCGTTTTACACTGTAAAAGTGGTTACCTTAATCAGCTATTTCTAGCCTTCAATTTAGTTTTGTTGGTGCAACCCACTATATTAAGGTTGATTCACTGATATTAAATAGTATTTTTGACTATTAATTTAGATGGTGCCACATGAAGCACATTTTTAGGTTGACATTTTTGTCTGTGTACCCAATATATATAAAATGATCATAGCAATCTAGCTTAAACTTTAAATCTAATATGTTGTTCACAAAAAATACCTTTGTTGAAACACTTGTCACTTTCTGAGATCAGAGGTTATCTCTAATTTGATAACAAATCAGCCACCCAGCAAAAAAGTGAAGTAAACTGTGTACTACATAATTAGCTATTTCATTTAAAAGTTCCCTGTTTGCATCACTTTACAAATCTTGTAGACTGAATTTCAAACTGTTTCCCGGACAGCTAAAAAAAACTCGGTTCTATGTGTGCAGGTATCTAACGTTGCATAAAATCATCAGTCCATTTGCATCTTTCAGAATGAGGCTGGAAGCTATTTCTCTCTGACCTCATTCTAATTGAGCATGGCAAAATGCTATTTCTATATGCCTCTCCCAAACACTTTCATTTCTGCCTTTTAACAATGCCTTTTTGTTGGAAAATATGTTACTAATGGCTTATAAATTAATAAGGAGCCAAACTGAAGTTGATTTTTATACAAGGTGATGCAAGACTGGCTGGCATCTCTGTCATCTTATTCCCATTCCAGAATTTTCTGGCCCAATGCATTTCCATATCGCAGAATGCTATAATGCATCTTTTGTCATTCTCTCTCACTAGTGTCGAGGCTGTGCTGCCGAATGTCCTGGTGTGATTTACGTTCCCAAACCCAGTCATTAATTTTCTATCATTGTGAAAATATGATTCATGTTTTGGGGGCTGTCAGTATTACTTATTTAGATGTTCATAGGGGAAAACTCAGACCTTCTCCTTAATGGAATATAAAGTTGCAAGGTCTCATTCTCACTCTAACATTAAACAACAGGAGCTACACATGTGTTAATGTGTGCTCCCAAAGCACCTTAATTCAACTTAAAATTCCTAATGGAACTGACTTTCAGTGCTGTGCCATCTGAGGTGTGTGTAAGTGAAGTGGGGTGGGGGGGGGGGTTGGTGCTTAACACGTAAATTCACTTGTCTTTGTCATTTGTGTGTGTTTGGCAGCTTAACTACTCTAGTGCTTGTGTGTCTGCTGGGAGGTGTCGGCCAAGCACAGTGCGGCCAGATGCGTGTCGGGACCATGACCTGCTTTTGTTTTGTTTTTGTTGTTCTTAGTCTCTTTTTGCAGTTAAGTGCTGTCTCTGGATTGCCTGCAATGACAGTCTTAATTTATTATATCAAATATACTCCTGGGCTATTTTGACTTGCAGTTACAGTAATTTAAGAGTTTTGCAACCTTCTTTGTTTTCATTTCATTTTTAACAACATCAGACAAACAATAAACTCACTATATATGACTAATTTATATGAAATCTAATGTATTGTATGGGCAGCTGACATAGAATAATTTTGGACAGTTGACGTAGTATGTTTCACTCTGTCTAAAACTATTTTAAGGAGCATTTTACTAAAATGGAATGTACTTCTAGTACATTCGCATATTACAAACTAATATATGCCTAATAAATGCATCTATACAAAAAAATCCTTATTTTTTTATTTAGGCCTCGTATCTTTTAAAAAAGCAAAAATGAATAGTGATATAGAAATCTGATATTCTATACAACCTGATTTAAAATGGTAAACATTTTTAATTTTAACTTCATGTTGAAAAAGAAAAGTCCATGGATATATTGTGTAATCTATCTATAACTATAATGCAAGGCAGTTGTGCTTATGACTATTTATCGCATAAATGACTGTTTACTGTGTATTTATTATAACATAGTATAGTAAATCAAATTAACATGTTATCCAAAATGCATTTGTGATTCAAATAGTGAGTCATGCATCATCTAATTAGTCCTCATCAAATAACCTGATTCAAATTCAAAGACTGATGACCATAGACTGAGTCAGAGCAGAAAGTCTGGTCAGCCTCTATTGCAGATGACAGCGTCCCTTCTGCATGAGTGCGTAAGAAAGTGCTGCTCTCTTTGACAAGCAAACTTTCTCTAACACTTCTTTCACTTTTCAAAGAGGGTAACAGAATGATTGTCACCATTCCCACCAGTAGTTCATATTTAGAGAAGGAAATTAACGTAAGACTGCAAGTCCAATGACACAGGGGGAAAATAAACGAATATTTAGTTTCTGATGGGACAAGACATTGACTGTCAAAGTGCTAATCTGCCCTCGTTCATAACACTGTACAGTTGTTGCAAATCAGGTTTATTGGCAAAATTTACAGACTTTTAGCTGTTTGCAATGAACAAACCAAACAAAAGTCATTTAAATAGCTCAACACCACAAATGTTTCAAGAGGTTTCCCCAAATTCAACTGAAAATGCAACTTTTAATGACTTCTGCAACCCCTTCATGGCAAGCATCTTTAGTACTTAGTAGAACACCACTGTTATGACCTGCTGCAAAATATATATATATATATAAAACCAGAAACCAGCTTCTGGCACCGTTTCTAAGGAATCTTAGCCCATTCCTCATGAGCAATGGCCTCCAGTGCAGTAATATTCTTGGGTTTGTGTGCTGCAGCCGCCTTCTTCAAATCCCACCAGATATTTTCTATGGAGTTCAAGGTGACTGTGATGGCCACTGTAGGATCTTCCAGGACTTCTTCTGCAACCAAGCCTTGGTGGAATTTGAGGTATGCTTGCGATCATTGTCCTGTTGGAAGGTCCAATGACACCCATGCTTCAGCTTCCTCACTGACGGCATGACGTTTTCTCCTAGGATTCCCTGATACTTCAATGAATCCATCTTGCCTTCCAAACACTGCAGGTTTCCAGCACCAGAGGATGCAAAGCAGCCCCAAAGCATCACGAGCCATCACGCTTAACTGTTGGCAGAGAGTTCTTTTCAGCATATGCTTCATTCTTCTTCCTCCAGATATACCGCGATTCATAGGGCAGAAAAGTTCCAGCTCCACAGAAGAGAATCCCAAAACTTCTGTGACTTATTTATATAATTTTGAGCAAATTGGATCCGACTTTTCTTTTACTTTTGGGTCAGTAGTGGTGCACGTCTTGGAGTTCTGGCATGCGTTTAGTACGCGCCTTATTGTGCAAACTGAAACCTCAGTGCCTGTTGCTACCTAGTTATGCTACAGGTCTTTTGCAGTCACTCAAGGGTTTTTCTGATTCTGCCTTTTCAGAAATCTGGTTGCAGCCGTTGATGGCTTCCTTTTTCTGCCCCGTCCAGGTGGTGAAACCACTGTTCCTTTAACTTTGAACTTGCGAACTATGCTTTCAACGGTGTCTCTAGGAACATTTAGTGCCTTCACTATATTTTTGTATTCTGTTTCTTATTTGTGAAGGGTGATGATATCTTCTCTTAACTTTTTGGACCATTCTTTTGACCATATTTCTAACATGCAGTCAAACGTGACACTCAATAGACCTAGCCAGTTCAGATATTTCATGTGTTCTAGCTCAAGCACACCTGTTGCAACTAATGAAGCCCTAGATTTGGTGCATCAGGTGTGCTTGAGACAATACATGTTATGCATATTTGTGCTGTTTTGAGGGATTCTATTCAGGAGTGGAATAATTTTGAGACTGCAGAAGTCATTAAAAGTTATATTTTCAGTTGGATTTGGGGAAACCACTTTAAACATTTGTTGTGTTGAGCTATTTCAATTTCTTTTGTTTGATTTGTTCATTGCAAACAGCTGAAAGTCTGTAAATTTTGCCAATAAACCTGATTTGCAATGGGGGTTGAATAATTTCGATTACAACTGTATTTAACTATCTGCCACTGCAGGGTTGTGGATATTAGAAGGTTAAATAGACAAAAATAAAAGACATAGATCAGGTTAGCACAGGCTTTACCACAATAGCCTACTACAAACACCAGGTCCTCATGAGGAAGTGTTAAATCTAATCCTTCACAAGCTAATACAGACCGACATACCTTAATTATTGCTGAATAACTTCATCTGCCTCTCACTGATTCACAAATGGAGATTTTAGACTAGATTATGTTTGGTGGATGTCCACTGATGTTAGTTTAGTAAAGCTTAGATAGCATTTGGGCTAAAGTCATATTTGCATTGGTGGATCTCCATAATAGATTCCTATTGCATTGGGAAGGATCTGGTTTTGTCCCACATAAGGGCGTAGAGATCTTACAAATTGTCTGAGGCCATGCAGACATCAATGTAAAAGCTGGATCGAGATGTGAACTCAATATCATTGACAGAGTCTTCAATTAAGGAGATGTTTTCCAATGTCACATTAGAGTGGGAGTCAATATTAAACCATCAATAACTTTCTCCTCTATTCACACAGAGTCTGGTGTGTGTGACTTGCAGACTCAGGGGCAGGGGCTGGTCTTGAGATGATCCAGGGCAATGGGTCAAGGTTCTGTGACTGTGTGATCTCTTGGATTTCACCCTGCATACTCCTTGTCCATGCTGTTTGACTCACAAATGGAGTTTTACCTTGTAGTACAGAGTCAATAAGGAAATACAGACATCATCTGCAACTAGAGCACAGGATGGAGCCCATGAACCACCCACCCCCGCCTGCGTCTCCATAACAATCCACAAAGTTCAGCTCTCTGTCTACTTGTTTTCAATGATTGTGTCGCCTTCTAAGTCCAGTCCCGGAAGGGCTTGGGCAGCCATGGGGTTGCACGTTGTTGATTTCTCCTGTTTTTGTCCTATCCTTAAAACCTCACTAATCCACAAATTCGACCTTGGATTTCAGTTGGGGAGCCAGAGGAGGAAAATAATTGGGTTGCTGCTAATAATTGGATTTTCTGCTTCTTTGGCAAAAAAAAAAAAAAACTAAAAAAAACCTTATCCAGTGTCCTGACAAGAAGAGTTTGGGGCAGTAAGCCACTCTTCAGAGCTCCTACTAGGCCTCGGTCGCCACATATAAAATGATTAGCATTCTGTGATATGATTACTGGCTCTGCTAATTAAAAAGAAAAAAAGGGTTTATAAAATTCTTTAAGTGTTCGCTCAGTCCTCATTATAAAGACTTTAGACTCCTTTTATGAGGGATTTAAACAGAAATAAAAAGGAGAGAAGAAAAGAAAGGAGGAAAAGTTACCTCGATTACATCTGTAGGAAAAGTGGCTTTGCAGGAGTTTAAGAGTGAGAAAGAGATAAGCAGCATGATAGACAAAAAATAAAATATGTGGATTTCTTGAGTTTGTAATCTTGTGGATTTTGAGTGTCATTAAGTAAAATTAGGTAGACTATTCAAACTGCTCTTGGAATTGTGATATCTGTGTTAGGTTATGTCAGGTAGATGTCATCTGTATGTTCCTTTGTTCTCATTTTCCCATCGCAGGTTTGTTTCTGCGGTTGTTAATAATTGTCCGTAATTGTGGGTGCCCTCGTGGAGTTAGAAGGAATTGAGGAAGACCCCGCCCACATTCCCACCGCCGAAGGTGAGCTGTTTTCTGCTGGATATTTTGATAATTTGGATGAGGATGTTTCCCTGTTTCTCCCAACCCCAACTGGTCTCACCTAGCATGAACTCTCCAGTGCTACTGCTGGTCTCGCCCAGCTCATAGTCTCCTGTATTCCCAGAATTCCCTCCCAACCTCCCCCTCCCGCCTCCTGATTCACTTCCGTCGCAACGATCATTAGTTATTAACTTAGGTGCCGCTAACACGACACCGTTCGAACAGAAAACCCTTAATGCGATCCGACCGCTCATTTGCACAAAACAGTGCCTGGTGGCTCGAGAACACAAATCATGAAATAGGTTCCAATGTATAAGCCTTGAAAAATGTATAATACAGAATTTCTTATCGCTTCCGCATAGCCACGTGAACCGGAATTATCCCGACAACGTTTTATCTGTACAGAAGTAAAGGGAAGGGAAGGGAAGGAGGCCTTCACAGTAGAGAGACTAGTTGACACTTCAGGACTGTGTTGTCGTCGTGTCCAGGTGGAGGTCCTTCATCAGATCCGGATACGGCCTGCGGTAAACCTCGGGATAAACAGAGAGACTAATATTAGCGTAGACGCCATCCTTCTTAGGATGTAACAAGTACATCAGGATTTATGGGAAGTGTTCCCGGTTCCGGCTGACCTAATCTATGCAGCCTAACATTGAATTATAGAAGTCTATAATGTGTTATGTGTATACTAGGTCAAAGATATGTGTTTTTAGTCTAGATTTGAACTGGCAGAGTGTGTCTGCTTCCCGGACAATGTTAGAAAGACTGTTTCAAAGTTTTGGTGCTAAATAGGAAAAGGATCTACCGCCAGCAGTCGATTTTGATATACTAGGTATTATCAACTGGCCGGAATTTTGAGATCGCAATAGACGTGATGGACTATAATGCATTAAGAGCTTGCTCAAGTACTGGGGTGCTAAACCATTTAGTGCTTTGTAAGTAATCAGCAATATTTTAGCCCCTCGACTTCGTTCTTTATGGATCTCCCTCGTG
Organism: Gila orcuttii; assembly: GCA_026230005.1. Taxonomy (NCBI): domain Eukaryota; kingdom Metazoa; phylum Chordata; class Actinopteri; order Cypriniformes; family Leuciscidae; genus Gila; species Gila orcuttii. The sequence continues at coordinate 26,093,117 of JAPDVR010000011.1, forward strand.
TCATCCAGTCTCCAGCTCCTCCCTATCAAGGGGATTCCTTAGCTCCTACTTCAGCCACTGTTGCCATTACTTCACCTCGGCCCATTGCCTTGACTCCTCTGGCCTTGTGAGCCTTCTGCTTTGCTCCGTCTCTCCATCCCTACGGCTCCAACTCGGCCATCAGCTGCTCCGGCTCAATCTCAGCCCTCTGGAACCATGGTTCCACCTCGGGGGGTTGTTGCTACTGCTCCATTGTGGCCTCCAAAGCCTGCGGTGTCGTCCAGATCCTCCTCTCCGTCTGCGCTCTGGGCTTTCTCTCCACCGGCTTGGTCTCCATCCGTCAACCCCATGGCGTTGTCGAGGAAATCTCCACCATGGCTCATCCCTCCCTTGACTCCGGATCTGGATCCTCCTGTTCCTGTCTCCACCCTGGCTCCTACCATCTTCGCCACACTTGTCTCCTTCCCAGTCTTCGTCCCTGGTTCCTTTTACTCTGCTTGCTCTGCACCCTCTTCCAGAGCCACAAGATACTTGTCTGGATTTCTCTGCTCACTTATGCAAGTTATTATGAACAGCCATTGCTATAAACTTGTAAAGTTTATTTAAATAGGGCTTTTATAATAAATACAAATTAAATTAACAAATAATAAATGAAAAGGCATATACGTCATGCGTAATGCACGCAAGCACAGCACATGACATTCTGTAATGCCAATCTCTAGAAAACACACACTCCCACCTCTGTAATAAACACAGAGATGTTAGTCCTGTCCGAATCGGTACATGGAATCACAGACGTTGAGTGATAAGAATTGCAACTCAAACGTTGTTTAGGAAACTAGTCCCAGCTGAATAGGGCTTTTGTTATTATTTATTAATTAAAAAAAAAAACATTTTAGCAATACTGCTTTGAATATTATTTATTTTATAATTATTTTATTTCTATATTTAAAGAATATTTATTTAGTAAAAAACATGACAAAAATGGTATAAAAGTAAAGTTAAAAAAAACATATGAAACTAATATACAAAGAAACTAAAACTAAACAACATTTTTAAAAGTTTTTATTTTTTATTTTTTTATCATGGATACTTTATTTCTCAACCCGTAAACTGTCTAGTGCAGTTATATTGAGGTGTTGAATTGTTACAAACATGCACAACATTTCTGCATAATCAGAATCAAGTCTAAAAAAAACACCTTCATAGTTCAAAAGACCCTGTCCTGTGTTGCAGTCTAAGAGACGTTGTGTGTATGTGTTTGCAGTACAGCAGGAGCTGCAGTGTGGTAATTAGAGTTTGGCAGGGAGTCTGGGTGACTATGGCAATATATAATTCTGCTCACCGCATGTGTGTACATGCCGTGTACTTTGAGTCACATGTGAGACCAAACCTCAGACTGTATCAAAGGAAGGGTGCAATGTGGCCCTGACTGCCCCTCTGGTTAAGCACACCCAGGAGGCCCTCCTGCGAGTCACCTTGCCAGTGTTCCCTTGTGAAGCAACTTAAGCTTGTCGACATGCGGCTTGGACAATGGAGAATTCAAAGGGCCCAGGTTCCGACACAAGACCTGTGATTCCAAAACAAACACACAGATCTCTGCAAATATCAGCCTACCAGTATCCTCCACCTGTGCACCTAAGATATCAGGCATGATTTTGTTTGTAGGACGATATGTTTAATGAATAATAGTTTAATGAATAACACTTTCTATGAAGTGTGCTTTTTTTTTTAGACAAATTTATCTTCAGAGTGTAAAGGTAAGTGTAAAGGCATAAAAGGAGAACAGTGTTCACTTGCAATTTTCAGTTAGTGATAAAAGGTATTTGCTTATTACATTCACACATTTTATTACATGTTGTTTCAATAATAAAGTGCCTCAGAATGGCATGACTACTTTAAGATACTTTATTGAACTTTCAAATTTCTTATAATTATTATTTGCTTATTTTTCCCCTTTTTTCATGATAGATGATCAAAGCAATATTTACTGGGGAATCTGCTCAATTTTGCATCCATTTTGCAGCTTGAATGAGAAGCCCTGCGCATTCAGCAGTACTTCGGCAGAAGTGAAAAATCGCTTGTGATGGAGATGTAATTGCATGCAAGAGGACACTACACCCGGCAGTATCACAATAGCCCGACGAAGGCAGACGCTACTACGTGGAAGTTGAAATGCTGGCAACAGACGATCCTCCCCCCATCAATTTATATATTATTGCATTGTAAAGGTCAAAGCTAAAAAAACCTCTCAGAGTGACTACAATTACATATCATTTCTGCAAGAGGATGAATAAAATGAAAGAAAGAGCCTGAACCTTTTGTGCATTCGTTTCAGAAAGCTCTAATCTTGTCATATGGAATAAAGGCAAGCTGGAAACACTTGAGAGTTTACGTAATGAAAAAAACATCAGTCACATTATGGACACTGAAATTGGTGTGGGGTTTAAAATTGACCTAATTTTCAGGCAAAGAGAAAGAGTAAACAGTATAATACACGTGTGCACACATGTACGGATGTATGTATGCGTGCACACACATACGCATGTATAGTCTGTAAATGGAAGACTGCTATATCCAGATGTGATACTGTAAAAGAAAATACACTTTTCATAATTAACTTATACTTGTACTTATATATAATTTAAATGTATTAGTCTTATACAATGTTTAATATTTTAAAACACTGGTAAAAGTGTACAGTTTTGTAATGGCAATAATGAATGATCACTTCAATTCAATGTGATGACGTGAGTCAGGGACACCACGCTGTTCAAGCAGAGAGACAGCTAGAATAAGCATTATCACCCTCTTTATTTCTCTCTTTTACGTGGAGGGAGAGCCATAGTGGACACTTTGTTTTCATACAATTGTCCAAAATGTGTCGCCTCCTTGACTACATGAAAAAATAAGGCTCCCCAGACAAACAAATGACTGTTCTTTTTTTCCCACCCTTACTTTTTCAACACAGTACCAGTGAAAACAAAATAATTAAAACTGAGAGACTGAATTGTGTACAAGGTGGACCCACTGTTCAGTAAGCCACTTTCATTTGAGAAAAGCCTTTTTTCTTTTTTTTTGGAATAATATGTTCTGCTCTGCTTAAGTCTGAGATCAAATGCTCTCTCATAACGCCAGGGTAATTAGATTTCACTATGTAAATGGCCTTTGGAGGCTGTAAAGAGTGAAAGGAAGAAAGATAGAAGGCAAGAGCAGGCTCTTGTTTGTTCACTGCTGCCTCCCTCAGGACATTCAGGATTATGTCATTTGGCATCTTATAAGCAACAGCACAGGTACCACAGAATATATATTATTCACAATATTACCAGAATAGTCAACTGATGACATCCATGTATATGTCATCTGTGTGTCATTTGTTTTTATCTGTCCTTATGACGATGATAGGGATAGCAATTAAATGCCTTTCATCTAAGGTTTTTATCTCAGGCAATCTGTCACAAACACTATCATATAAACAGTTTAAGACCTGAGGCAGTTTTGCCTTGTGTACTCTCCTGATAAATTAATACGTAAAACACTCCAAAATACATTAACAGAACATTTTAATCAAATACATTAATCAGCACGGTTAGTAAACAAAGGTCTCCTTCCAAAATGTGTGTGTGTGTGTGTGTGTGTGTGTGTGTGTGTGTGTGTGTGTGTGTGTGTGTGTGTGTGTGTGTGTGTGTGTGTGTGTGTGTGTGTGTCTGTGTGTGTGTGTCATTTTTTCCTGGTTCTTTGTCCCCAGTAGAGTGCACAAACATATGGCTCGTCTCCCTCACCTTTAGTTAAGCCTCTCTTAATTAACTTTAAAGGGCTAATTTGCAAGCTTGACTAATTATGGTGTTGTTCTCCAACAAAGACACTTTTTATTCAGCTGTAATACTGAATGAAACCACATATTATTAATTTTTTGCTTTACATAAAGACAATCTCCAGCGATACAATATTGATTCTGCAGTAAGAAGAAAAACAAGACAGAAGCCGTTGTCTTGACTAAGATTAAGGGAGTGGTAACATCATCTCTTTTTTTCAAACATAAACAGCAGGGGCCCATTATAATGGTACAGTTTTTAAGCCTGGAAAGATGACCATATGCCATGCTCAAGGCACTGCCGTGACAAATGTCCACAGACTACAGATCAGTGACAAGTCTCCTTGCTCTTAATGCCTTGTCAAGCCACTGTTGTAAAACAATTAAGATCCTATTAACATATATTTTATTAATTGCCCTATCGGGGTGGAAACACAAAAGACATGTTGATGTCCTGATTGGGCAGGCAGCTTTTGGAGAATTGGGGCATGGCATCTTTCTCACAGAGAGTGACAGCTGAAGAAATCGGGGTCAGATTATATCAGCACGGACAGCTTCACAGATTTGTTTGCCATTGATAGCAGCAATCAATTAGGGCAACCACGTCTGCAACAGCAGAAAATGCTGCAGGGACTCATCACAAAAAAAATTGTCTTTTTTATTTGCCACAGTCACACATTTGCGAGTAATTGTTACAGCTTGATAAATTCAGTCACTGGGTTATGTAAAAATAAATATATAAAATAAAAACAATTCCGTTGTCTGGTGATGATTATTTCGCAAATTACCGTATCACAGCTTTTTACATTTCCTCTGAGTAATTGGACTGCCCCGGTGCATTATCTGATCTAAATTGCATTGCTAATTACAAAGCCCAACAGTTGAGAGGCATCAATACTCCATTAGGATTAATTAAGATTGGGAGTGACAGCTGACGATTAGGCACATCATTTGCAGTTCAACAATGCAGAGGTCAAATGATCACGTTTCTTTCTTTTAATCATGATTACTGTAAGCTGCTGGATAATTCTCATCAAATTGAAGCAAGCGTGTAACATTATGATTAGCCAGAACATGCTCACTCATAAACATAATACTGTGAAGGTATATGAGGCAATTTTCAAGGTTTTTCTTTGTCTAATTTTCACCAGGGAAAACGTAAAGGTTTCATAATTGATTATGTCTATAATTACAAAGCATATAATTAGTGGAAGTTATTGATAGTTGAGAATGTGCTTTTTAACCCTGAAGCTGTATATCTACCCAGAGGAGATGTGTGTCCTTCTGATCTGATGATGGCTGTGACTTTTAACTAATTAGTCTGTCACACAAAGTGTTTTTTTTTTTTTTTTTTTTTGTGGCAACCTGAATTTGACAGGAACTGTGTCTTTTTTTAAGCCCCTAATTTTCATATTACTGGTTAGCAGAAGTAAATCATCCTGTGTGACCTTTAGCTTTATGACGAGAAGACAAACAAATCAATGTTTGGATTACTAATTACCTTTAAATACACATGAAAAAAAAAATGTGTATCCATATAGAAGTTTAAGTGGCTTTAGTGTTCTGTGCTTTTGAGAAGTACACTCAGCGATGCAGAATACGAGTGCACTTTAACTCCCTTCATAGACATACAGCTTAAACAGCACTTAAATGTTTTACATTACACATTTTCAGATTTTATCAAAAAATAATAGCATCAAATCATGTTTTCCTCATGCCACTTTCACAGAGTGGGGTGGAAGTGTTGTCCTCCTCGATACCATATATGCCCTTAGAGAAACTGCACGAAGGAAAGCCAACCCATTATTGTTTTCATAACAGAAACAGAATGTTAAATGTAGGTTATGGGACATATAAAGACAGATAAGATGAAAGTATAAACATAAGCTTCAAAGTTCGGTTGAGAGATTGCAGAATTCCGATAGATGTAAAAACTGCTGTAGTCTCTGCAATACAGGGCTGAAAGTCAAACATAAATCTGGAAGACAAAGGTAAGCATTGCCCACACACACACACACACACACACACACACACACACACACACACACACACACACACACACACACACACACACATACACACACACTCACAAGCCATTACAACTGTACTTCCTGCAAGTGCATTCTTAAATGTCACCGGGGACAGTGTGCTTTCCTAATTGTCATCATTTCCCAGCTAAAGATCAGGATCCCGTCCACAGCCACTGGCTCTCACTTTAATGGTCTCTGCTGAATGTCACAGAGAGGGAAGTGTTATACACTTTACTTCTCATCACAGATACTTTTGCATTGGATGTGTGAATGCTGAATGCTATGTGCCTGAGTTGAGGGAGGATGATTACAGTAGTTTAACATTTAGTTAAACACATATTTAGATCTATCTATCTATCTATCTATCTATCTATCTATCTATCTATCTATCTATCTATCTATCTATCTATCTATCTATCTATCTATCTGTCTGTCTGTCTGTCTGTCTGTCTGTCTGTCTGTCTGTCTGTCTGTCTGTCTGTCTGTCTGTCTGTCTGTCTGTCTGTCTGTCTGTCTATCTATCTATCTAGTAAAAACAGTAATATTGTAAAATTTATTTTATGACAATTTCAAACAGCTTAATATTTTTGTGGAAACTGTGATACATTTACAGGATTCTTTTGTAACACAATGCTGTCACTTTTACTGAATAAAAGTATTAATTCTGCAATAAATCTCATTCTGATTCTGATATATGTCTTAATCATGTTGTCATCATATTCCTTTTTTTCAGTTCATCCTTTTTAATTTTTTTTATTATTATTTCTATACTTTCAGTGTGGTCTCAGACCTCTGCCCTTTCTGCATATGTGCTGACTTTATATTTTAGATTGTGAGTAAGGTAGTACCCAGGTGAAGTCCAAATCATTGCCATAGCAGTAATTACTTTTTATTTATCAGCTGTAAGAGACACTGTAGCCATATACATTCGGAAGTGGAGAGACTCCCAGGAAGCGTTATACATTGAGTGCTTGCTGGATGCAGTCAGTCTAAAAGTGGCTGAAAGAGTGCTGCCGGGCATACTTACCCTCCAGCTCACTGAGAAGCTCTGTTGTTATTATTGGTAATAAAAAGTGATAAACATGGTGTAAGGAATAGCTTGTGCCACTGTAGGTATACTGTGTCTTTTATGCGAGTCATCCACAAAAGTTTTTGCATTACATGTCTATATTTCTTTTTTCCTGTTCTTTTTTTTCCAAACACTGATATGTATACTAATCATTATACAAATAAATTGGAGGAGGAGGAGGAGGAGGAGGAGGAGAGACGAGGAGGAGAGAGGGGGAGGGGGGGTGGGAACTAAGGTAACAAAGTGTTTCGCCATCCTCTCTCCACACATAGTTTCTCCTTGGATTCCCAGACACAAAGAAGTCATTGTAAGATGAGCTATTACCAGCAGTATGCGTTGTGCCAAAAGAGCGTATGGCTTAAGGGAGTCAACTATAGATACAAAACGTGCTCATCAGACCCATCTCAGCTGACCTCTTCCGCTTCGAAGGAAGCATGCATCAACACAGTGGAACTGTATAGACAGATTTTCCAAATTTTTTGGAATCTGTTTGGTGACCGAGAGTGTGAGTGTGTTTGTCTGTGAAAGAAAAAGAGCCTGAGAGAAAAAGAGAGAGGAACATAATGCTCCTTGAAATGGATTTGACCTATGAACGTTAAGTGGTGTGATGCCCATTTCTTCAGAAAGATGACATTAAAGGACCTTTTTTATTGATGGTTGTGAAGAAAGGGGAAAAGAGTGCTCATAATTAAGAATCAATTGGAGGAGCAAGGAATTGAGTCAGGGGAAAATGTTAGCTGTTAGCCCCATAGCTTCCAGGCTTTTCATTTTGAGAACATAAAAGGAAGAAAGAAAGTGCAGTGTTCCTTCTTAAATCCCTTTATTTTCTTCGTTCTCTCTCGTTCTCTGTCTCTTGCTCTCATGTCTTTCCTCTTCCCCACAAATGGTAGCGATTCCCCCTCTTGGAACAGATGTATTACTTATGACATCCCAGTTTTCATCCGTTCACAATTTTTACATTAGAGTTAAATCTCTGCAGCTGAATTCTTACGGCTGAGTTAGCCAGAGCCCATCAAATATTGAAGCGTTCAGAGCCACTGGCAGGCAGGTTGAGGGGAGTTCACGTCCAAAAGCCAAGCTGTAGATTCACAGACATCCCAATAGGAGTGTACAACAGAAAAGAGCACTGATAAAATTTTCATTAAAATGAGACGGGTATATTGCTAGCATTCTCTCCAGCATCACTATGAAAACTTAATCTGAGTTAATGGAAAAGATATGAAAGCCTTTCTCAATTCAAAACACAAGCAGTGCATAATTTATAAATTATTGTCAGAAAAGTGATTCCACTCTGAGATTTACTCTGTGCGAGATGGAAGACGGCCCGTAGAGATGGGAGGGGGAAAAAAACATTGCTCTTTTTGACCTTTGATGCCGGCAGATTTTACACTAGAGCTGTCGATATTATCAAGTAAACTGGTCATTTCGAAACTGTAGCAAGAGCATTCACAGTGAGTAAATATCAACACAAGGTTGCCCACAGATCCACTCAGAGGAAAAAAAGAACAAAACAAATGGGTAAAGCAGGTAGACGGGCGTAACGTATTCTGCGCTCAGCGGCCTGACAGTTGCTAAAAGCTTCATTATGTTGTCGGCACATGGTCTCGACAATGTAATGGTGAACTGGCAGATTATTTTAAAAAACTTTTCTTTTCCCCTACATTTTTCCTTTGCCTTTTTTTCTTTCTTCCAATTACATATGATGCCTTTACATGGCAGAGCCCCCATGGCTAATTCTCAGTGACAGTCGTCTCATCCGAAGGCATGCTGGGAGTGGTAGTAATGGTGTCCTGTCCTGGAAAACACTCCCCTCTAATGTAGGCTGCTCGTGTCCAGAGTGCGTAACTCAGTTGTTCCTGCTCTTTTACATGGCAGGGAGCGGATGTTGATGAAGATTAGCACATGTAGTTCTCCACTCCCTGAAGGCAGGCGGTACTTTATGAGCTCATTTACTCAGTCAGTACACATTACACACCTCTGTTTCTCTCTCCTCTGTGTCCAATAGAGCATTACAGCTTGTGTGTCTCTTTCATGAAGCCTAATGCACTCTGGCATTTTCATATGTTTCCACATTAATTATGATAACTTACATGCTAATTTGTCAGAAACACTGTTAGCATCTGATATGTTTAATAGCTACATGATTTAAGTAGTTAAGTAGGAGCCACTGAAAAGGAAATCGAAATGAATTTATTTGGTGCAAATAAGGTCGATTCTTTTAGCATTGTACATTATAAAGTCGGCTGACTGTGTTTAATGCGGTAATGCTGGCTGTAGTGGGACTTAGGGACAGGGTTTTGTTAAAACAAATAAAAAGAAAAAATATCCAAAATATCCAAATGGTTCCTAGCCCTGGTGGGAATGTGATGCAGTTACCTCCTCCTTTGGCTCTAAATGTACATGGGGGAATAAGGAGGGGATTGCGTCGGTATAGAGCAGGTTTTTTTGTTTGGCTCAGTGGCAGGGGTTTACTCGGCTGGGCTGGTAAATGTGCTCTGAAATGGCAGATGAAGAGATGGGTGAACGCTTGGCTGGGCCGCCACTTATTCAGGGTGATAAAAGCATAAAAAGGGAATATGAATCTTAAATGGAGTACGGAAGTACACAGTGCAAACTTATTTGGGACAGTGCCATTAAACTCTCATCTCTCGCAGGGTGATGTCCCCAAAGCTCCCGTTTAATGTGGATAAATGGATGTAGACTAAGAACCTGCCCCTGCGCCGCCTGCTGCATGCATGCTGTTTGAACCAATGAAAATTGATGAAGGTCTCAAAATCACGATAGTAAGAGTGAGCTAAAGACGAGGTGAGTGAACGCCGGTAGGTATAAAGCAGGTAAATGGGGCTTTTCACATGTAAACAGGCATCATTTTGCCCAGGAATGCCCTCCAAGTGCACTCTGTACTCAAGGCGCTTTCCCCCTGTAAGCGATCACAGCGTAGTCTGAAAAGGATCATCCTCGCCACAAGAAACATGTACAGCAAGCCAAATAGTGTTGGTGCTCATGTTTTATTAACGCTCAAAGTTGTTTTACTGTCTCTCCGTACCTAATTATGAGCAGTGGTTAATTTATGGAGGACTAGGGGGTGTGCAGGGGAAGAGGTGTTGGGTGTCGTTAAGATCTTCCCCAAAAATTCATCACAGACCCATTATCCATTATTCAGCCCGTGCGGGTGTGCAAAGAGGAAGGTTTTTACTCAGCGTGCCTGAAACTGGGTAAAGTCATGTGGAAAAAGGTCTGGTGAGCGAGAGAAAGCTTGCAGTCCCTTAGAGTAGATGAGTTAAGGAGAGTAAAAGCTACCTTTACCCTGGCCAGGGGGAAACAGGAGGGAGGGTTCTTGTGTGTATGTGTGAAGAAGAAGCGATGTGCAATGGGAGCAATTTCCCGACCTTCTGGCAAGCACTGGGGGTGATGTTGTTCATCTTTGGAAGGCTGCATATGTCAGAGCGAGCCCGGCCGAGACGCTCTGGGACTTACCGTGTTCTCTGGGTGTCCAGCAGCGGACAAAAAAGCTGTGGAGACGTCCTCGAACTGGATATGCTCACTCACTCAGCGTTACTTTACAATTCCCCTTCAGAGCCCTGGGGCTTAGCACTCACTACCTCACTTCCCTTGTCTCTTTTCTCTCTCTCTATTTCTCCATCCGTCGATTTCACAATACCACATTTTTAAAAATATTCTTGCCCTATTGCTCTCCTCCCCTCTCTCTCATTTCTCACCCATTTCTTGCACACTCTTTAAAACCACCTGGACTGTTCAAGTCTTTTCATTTATTCTCTTTTTTTTTCTCCTCTCCTTCCTTCCAGCTAGCCGCTTACATGACCATCCATTGTGCTGCACTTCTGCATTTTATTTCCCTTCCTTGGTTGTTATTCTTGTTATTGTTTACAGTAAACAACTTTGAAAACCACTTGGCAAACGTTTTGGCCTCTTATGTATTAATTACTGAGATAAAGCTGGAATGAGAGGAACACAAACACCTGTCCCATAAGCCCATTTCTTCTTCAACATCCCACCAGCATTTCATCTCTTTGTTTGTCTACTGCAAAAAAATGCCACTTCACCTTGAAATACAATTAATTTTGCAAATAAAAATAATCGGATTCTGCATTAGTGATAGCTGAGGCATTGACAAATCACAGTGCCTATATTACTTTTTTGTTTGTTTTTTAAGGATTGGAAAAAATTCACACCATTTCAGCAATTTTTTTTTATTTAATGGCTCAAACAATCATGTAAAAACTCATTTAAGAAAATCCTACCTTGAATACAAAAAAAGTTTTTTTTTTTCTAATACAAATATCATGAAGTATTAAGTTCAGGGTTCCTCTCTGTTTTAATCTTTTAGACTGTGTCACATTTTCTTTTCAAGAACTTCACCCTTTTAATGAGGCTTTTTTGTATCACCCTGACATCTCCGACTTGCTCATTGACCCTCATTATCCTGTACAGGCATTCTTGTATTATTATTAAGTTGCAATCATAGTCGAATATACCTTCTAATTGCGTCTTACTGTAATCAATTTCATTCTCGCGCAGGCTTACATCACTGCCGCAAACAGAGCAGATTCAGGCGGATCGTGTGCAGTCAGCATTCCCTGTGCTAGTGTTCTTGTCCAGGGTAGGTGCTAATGTGTGTGTAGCGTCCCTGTACTCACAAGCTCGCTGTCACGCTCAGCTGCACCTGGGCTTGTTCTGCAGGCCTGTCAAACCCCAGACTGGTCGTAGGAAGGCATACATCCATGTTTAATTACAGTTGCTCTCCCTCCCCTCCCCCAACCCCACCCCTCCCTCTCTAACCACTTCAAGATGAGACACCTCCTGAGAATCCCATATTATCGCCCTTTTGAAGTTTAAAAAAATCATTAATATTTATAGCATCCCCCCTTTCCAGTTCAGACCTGATTTCTTATTCAGGATAAGAGATAAACATAATTTATATATGTTTTAATACAGGTGCCTCTTTGCTCAAAATAGTCTACAGTAAGTATGACAATGTTTTTTAATTGTGGCAAACATTGTTAACTGTAATATTCAGAGTATAGAACTTTTATTGAACTGATTCTACATCCTCCTAATATGCACTGAGTTTTTGCATTATTATTTTTTTATTCCTCACTCCTCGTTTACTCTCTCTTTTCATTAAAGCCTACATAAACTGTTAAGAAATTAGGGGCAATTAATATCAATTCAGCAATAAGCTTTAAAGAGGCTCGTAGGAAGTAGAAAGTGATGGGCTATGAGATCAAAGTCATCACCAATCATTCTGATTTCTCTTTTATTGTGTCAAAAGAAGAAAAATAAATATTAATATTTCTGTTTATCAATTTATACAAATCCGCTTTAATGATTCGATCTGAGCAAATGCAGTCTGGGAAATATTTCGTCTTTTAAGGCTCACTTAATTTCCAGTAAGAACGGCATAAAAATCATATTAGAGCGGTGCTGGATTCTGTGCCATCACACAAAACAATGGAGCTATAGGAGACAGCAGGAGAGAGAGAAAGAGAGAGAAAGAACGAAAAGCACCAATGTTTTCTAACAGACATGACCTCTTTTTTTGACATGTCACATTATGGTTGTACAGACTGTGTATCCTTTGCATAGAAAAGGTCAGGGAGATAAATCAAATTCTGCATCCTTGACTCTTATAATTCATCACAGAGGGAGAGGGGTGAGCCAATGAGTCTAATCAGATTCTTCACTTTACTACTGTAAGATAAATATGGCAGGAAAATTGATGAAACAAAACAAAAAAATGGTTTGGAGATTGTAAAATAAGCATATACATCGTATTAAATAAGTGCAATGGTATGCCCTACCACAGCGCAGCACATCAGTGAGTTTTTTTCTCTCATTTTTTTTTTTTTTTTTTTTTACACATTTTGGTGTAAACCAAGGGACTTATTTACCCACCAGGTCCAAGTGATGTTTGTTGGCACAGTGACATTTTTGCTTGTTAGATAATATACCATGATGCAACACAGTGAAACCCAGCACCTCTCCCAACTCAGGAGCCACTGAGACAGAGCCTTGTGTGCCTGAGAGTGTTTGTTGTAAAGTGTTAGTATTATTGCTAGGATATCACAAACCTGCTGTGTTTCTAATTGGGACACTATTTATTCTGTGTAAAACTACCCAACACCGTCAATTAGTCAAGCGACTATTACAAAAATACTGAAAATAGGTACAATACCTCTCACAACGGGACAGGTTAATTCTTAATTAACCATAGTGCAGCTTGTGTCACCGTGTATGTGCGAGTGTGTGTGTGTGTGTGTGTGTGTGTGTGTGTGTGTGTGTGTGTGTGTGTGTGTGTGTGTGTGTGTGTGTGTGTATGTGCACACCAAGATTTCAATTAGTGTTTGTAGAAGCAAGTGGGTCCCCCCATTCCCACTTTCCTGTCATCCCTCCCTCCCTTAACAGAGAAGTTCTGACTTCCTCTTGCATTAGTGAGGCTCTCGCAGTGACTGATCACGAGAACAGGCAGAGGTTCCGCCATCCAGACAGACATCACACCTCTCCCACACGCTGCTAATTAGAGTTCATTATTTATACGCTTTGATTTAGCCCAGCTCCTCTCTGCATCAGGTGCCAAAATTTTCCCCGCTTGTTCTACAAATGAAAGAAACCAAACAGACTGATTGATACTGCTGCTTTTCCCTTCTTTTGCCTTCATTAAGACTGAAAATCAAAGCCTTCAGAAATGGATTTCATTACCAGCACACCTTCAATGTCAATGATTGGAGGTGTCTTAAAAAGATGTTGAAAGGCAAAGAGAGTAATTTTATCCATGGTTGTATTTTTCTGGAAAAAAACAAACAAAAAACTTTTCATCCTGACTAAGATTGCTTGTTTCCTTTAGTAAAGTTCTGTGTAAAATACACAGATAATAAAGGGCAAGGCATCTGTTAAGAGCAAGCTTCTTGCAGCAATGTCTTACAATCTACACTGTTTGGATTTAAATATAGGCAAATGCTTAAGAGTCTATGATTGAATCATAATTGCAGTGATTATTATTTTTCTAGCATGTTATATGTTTGTCAACAGTTCTTCTAACCCTAATTGATGGAGTGTGTAGCTTTTCATTTCTTAAACAACCAAATAGGAAGACACATAATTGCCATATCCCAGTATAACAATGTCAAGATTCATCAGGCTCAAGTTGTGAAATAATGGTTGGCAGGGAGCATGAAGAATTATTTTCACACATGAATTGGTAAGTCCAGACCTTAAATTATTTGAAAGTCTTTGGGATGTGTTGGAGTAAGCTTTAGAGAGTGCTTGCCTTTTGCATTGTCAATACAAGATCTTGACCAAAAATTGATGCAAGATCTTGTAGTGACAATGCAAGAATCAAGCACTCTGTAAAGTGAAATGTTTATTTTTTTTATTTTTTTATTTTATTTTGGTTAGGCAGTGTATGACTATAGGCCCACACACAATATCTATTTTCAATATAAAAAATGTGTTAAACTGAGCTAGATTCTTGTTGTTAGCTGAAAACATGATCAATTTACCCAAAATATTTAATACACAAGTTTGTAGGGGTAAGAATGGTGTATCATTTTATAAATGAATGGCTTTACAAGTTTGAACAATTATTCTGAAGTTACAGCAGAGTTCTTTGACCTAGATTATGACCTCTTGACTAAAACTAAATTTGGGGGAAAATTTACTTGAAAGTTCACTTATCAGTAATTCACTTATCAGTATTTCAGAAATTCTTATTCACTAACCATCTGCATTAATCATGAACCACTATACTGTACATGTAGGGTAGAGCGGGGCACAACCTAACACATTTTGGTTTTGGCTTAATTATAAAAAATTAAATAAAAAGTTAGATTAATCTTTTTTAAACAAGCAACATAGACATTCTCTGCTACAAATGAACACTTAAAGTTTTTTTTCTAGGACCTACCATTTTCGTACAGTTGCACTGAAAGTGACAGAAGTGCAAATGTTACAACTTACCCCATGCGGGGTTAATTGTAACAGACAGAGGGGTTAGTTGTAACACATAATTCAGTACTATTTTATCTGTATAGTTTGATATTGTTTTGTACATCTGTATAGATTGATATCCACACATCCACCCCTCATCCAATCATCCTTCTATTATGGATCAATATCATGGATAGAGATATAGGAATGGGCTGCACAGTTTTGCAATAAATAAATAAATAAATAAAATCATCAAATAATGTAATTGCAGTTGAATTGTATTTGTGTGTGGCAGCTGCATGCAAAATTATTGCAGCATGCAAAATTATTATTATTAAAAATAATAACAGCAATAATAATAATAATAACAAGCTCAAAATCACATTTTAAAGGGTTTATTGCATGAAAAACAAGCTATATTTTTAATAAATAAACAAGTTATCATTGTAACATTGTTTGTGAAAGTCCAACAAAGTTAAATGTGGCAAAATAAATATATAAAATAAATACTCAAACCTGAAAAGCTGTGTGGCTCTCTGTTTACATTTCATTATTGTTGTACACTTTGCGGCTTAGTTGTAACACTGTGCTACAACTAACCCCGCTGTGTAAAAAAATATTTTAAGCCTAGCTAACAGTTGCTAGGAGTTCCTGATATGTTTCAAAATGGTGCTATGTTTTAGACAACAAGACAGTGATTAAGGTAATATAAAGTTAGATTTGGTGACGTACACACCCAACTCAGAAACCGAAAAAAAAACGTATGATGAAAAAATGTACATGCACGGTGTCAAAACACTCTTTGTCCAGAATCTTCACGAAATCTTATCAAAACTTTCCACAAATCAGCAGGAGACCGTCTTCTGGCAGCGAGAGAAAAAGAGTTGAAACGCAACCTGCTTGACCCTGAGTAACTATGTAAAAGGTCCTTGTTACATTTAACCCCGCGTTAGGGGTTTAAATTAAACACGGCAGTGCATAAATTATAGAAATTACCCCAAAATTAAAATGTTGTCATCATTTACTCACCCTCATGTGGTTCGTTAGCTGCATGACTTCATTTGTTATTCAGAGCACAAAAGTAACTTTTACGAATATCCAGTTTGATGAATTTAACACAAACGTAGTACTGTATATCACAACTGAATTTGACCCTTAACAAAGTATCCAAGAGCATCAGCAAAACGTGCATGCGGCTCACTGATCATTTTTCAAGTCCTCTGATTATTTCTGGTGGAAAAAAAAGAGCAATTGTAAAGTAAACTCATAATGGCCGCTATTGCACTTCTGTGGACCACCCAGTACTTCACACTCCAGTCCAGTAGATGACAGAAATTCACCTATTACATTGGTGCATGAAAACGGCAGAAAAGGTCTAGATGGAATGGAAGCGGAGATTCCTAAAAAAGATGATCCAATGATGCATAAGAGCATTATAAATGGGTAACAATGGGTGCTGTAAAATATGTCAGATTATAGTCTGCTATGTCCACCACAACTTAGTACTCAGAAACAGACAAAAGGATGGCAAACTGTGCCATGTAAATTCAGCACTAATTTTATTCTTGGCACTTTTGTTTTGTTTTATTGAATTGGGTTATAAACCAATGCAAAATGTGTGTGCAATTGTCACGACACGCACACAAAAGGTTAGGATCCAAGTGCAGCATTTATTGGGGTAATCCAAATTCATAGTCAGCCAGGCAAAGGCCTTTATATATCCATTTAAAGCAGTTCAAAAACAAGAAACAAAGCATGACAAGAACTCAGAGGTGCGAATGACATCAAAGAAGGACTCTACAACAATCACAGAAACAAACAGGGTATATATACACACAGATACTAACAAGGTGACGGGAAACAGCTGTGTGCAATAATCAATGAGTGACAAACAGGATGATGGGAAATGTAGTCTGAGTGAAGGACACCGTGGTGGAAGAGGACCTCTATTAGAAACCCAGGGAACACAAACCAGACACTGTGACAGCAATTCAATGGACACAATTAACTCTTAGTGATACATGAGTGTGTTCCTGTAGGTTAAGGAAGATAATGAACAAAAAGTTTGGGGCTAAAAGGAGAGTAAAAATAGGTTAAAAACATTATTGATTATCCTGGCATATGCATGACCACTCATCTCAGATGAGCAGCAGGGGAAAAGAGAGAGAGGGGTGGGACAGGGAAAGGTATGCCCCATGCAGACAGGATATTCATCAGTGCTGACCCACATTTAGGCCAGTGGGCTTCACATCCCATAATTACCACAAACCTGCCATTGTTTTACATTCATGGGAACAGGGCAGCTCTGTGACCGCTTGTGCCCCATTTGTTAAAGTCATCCTGTTCCCACCCTGGCTCAATCATGTATATTAAATTATATTTTAAAATTTATGAGAAATCAACTATGTGTTTTTAATCTTATAAACATTAATTTATAATTGCCTTCATGTTGGGTACCTCAATGCTGTATGTGTAAACTTAATAATATTAATTTGGAGACAAACCCATTTTCCCTTCAGATAATTGTATTATGTTTCTCAGACCTCTTCGATAAGGTCATGAGCAAACAGGTGCGCTTGATCAGGAGAAGTGGAGAGTCAACGCCATATGAGCATTCCTCTTCGAGAAACAGCAGAGTGCCGTACCAGCCCACATACTGAAGTAAATCCCATAACCTCACTGGCGGTTTGAAGTTTTGCTCCCTCACACATTCTCACCCAGCGGCCCCTGCCCTGCAGGTCTACTAGACCTAAATATAACTCACCCATTAAATTACAGCAACTCTAACACTGATCCCTCCGTAGTCCAGGTCTGGGAGCGCTCCCGACTCACCTCTCGCTATTTAACTCATCACCACACTGAGTGCTAATACCCCTGAACCTGCATCAGTCTCACACCTGAATTCCTCCTCCCAAATAGAATGATCACCACCCCCCAACAACCCCCCCCCCCCCCTGGAAGTCTGTTTTGATACAGGTTACCATAGAAATGAATCAGTGTTGCTCTCTTCTGAGAGCTTGTTATGTGCTGTATCAGTGATGTGTTTTTTTCCTCTGGCCCCAGTTCATCTGTCAAACCGGGTTTTTCTCCTTCAAAATAATGATGGCGCGCAGAGCAGAGGGCCTGGCTCAGGAAGCGCCTCATTTCAGGTGGCTCTGCAGTGTGCAGCTTGCACTCCTCAGGGGTCTACTGCCGTGGAAATGGCCCCTGACATGAACAGACACAAACAAGCACTCGCTACAAGTGCTGCTGGGGCTTATTTAGCCTTAATCAATATGGCGGCTGGGTTGTACCTGCTTTTTTTTCAGCAGCAGTCAGGAGAGAAATGGAGTAACGATAGACAAGGAATGCATGCATGTGTTTTGTTTATCATTATAGAGCCATTGACAGAAACCGAAAAATCTTTTTGACTGGTGTGCTATTCTAAAGGCCCCAATACACTACAAGCCAAATCAAATAATTGGAGTGACTGGTGGTCTGTGACCTAATAATTTTTTTTTTTTAAATCAGGCCAAAACGAAGTTAGTTTGGAGTTCAAAACACCTTGCCAAAGCAAACTTGCTGGAAAGGTTCGCTCTGGCTGGTAAACACCAGTTGTCTGTGCCGATTACAAAATAGTTAGGTGCTCTGGGGCTCCACCTTCTTTGATGTGGAAATCTTCTCTGATTTATTTTTTCTGTTCAGTCCATCAAGGTCAGACTGAAATAAAAATATGAACACACTGGTGAGCTGCTTTATTGTAGAAATTGAACAACACAGGCTCAAACGTACCTGTGGCAACATTTTTGGAAAAGGCAAAATACGTACCAATACGTACATATCACTGCAGTTTCCAACAGAAATGAACACAAGAGGCAATAAAACAACAAGCACTTTTAATCGTTTTTGCACACAATTATGATTTCAGGGGCAGATTATGGATTATTAAAGACATGTCTTCACCCGGCTCCTTGCACAATTATGTTATGACCTCAAAACACTTTTTACCATAGTGCATGATTTGTAAACGAATCTATTTTGGAGTTTGCATCACCTAACCAGCTTCATATATTCGGTTTTACTGAAGTACTAAGCTTGCTCAGTAGCTCAGTTGCTACAGAATTGTACATGTAATGCAGAGAGCTCGGGGACGAATCCCGCTCAGAACTGTGGTGATACGTAATAAATCTGGAAAAATCTTAACACGCTTCTGGCGCCACTCACTGGACATTTCACTTTGAAACTGTTGCGAAAATGTTGCTACAGGTAAGTTCTATCAATGAGCCTGGGCTTAAAGTGAAGCTCTTATTCTAATTGAAAGCAACACTAACACTGTTTTCATGTTAAATAATT
The DNA here is from genome assembly GCA_026230005.1 of Gila orcuttii. Classification (NCBI taxonomy): domain Eukaryota; kingdom Metazoa; phylum Chordata; class Actinopteri; order Cypriniformes; family Leuciscidae; genus Gila; species Gila orcuttii. The sequence continues at coordinate 26,112,288 of JAPDVR010000011.1, forward strand.
TAATAATAATTTCTATTGTATAAAGTGCTATATAAATAAATATGACATGGCACGCCGCACTCAGCAGTGTTAGGATGTTCACTCTACAGTACCACTCTATACCACTGAAAAGGTATTTTGAACGTATTTTTAATCCTAAGCGAAGAATGAAAAAGAACTTCACCATGAGTATATCAAGACCTTAAAGGACAAGTTCGGTATTTTACACTTAAAGCCCTGTTTTAAAATCGTTTCTGATGAAATAGAACGGTTAAGATTGAAATTTGGACAAATGCTGCTGTCCCGAGAATTTTAGGTTTCTGTGTTAGCACCTCCCAACCTCCACAATGGTTTCATAGGGGCACTGGAACAATATCAATCATAAAACACATTAAACTTTAGTTTACAAAGACGTGAAACTTACCGAGTGGTCTGGGGTGTTCACTGATATGCTCACACAAAAATCGCTCCAAAAGATGCTTTCCAACAGGTTTTATCGGATTTCTACAGGTTTTTATGGATGTTCTGTGAGGTACGTTATTACTCCGCCGACGGAAACAGAAATGGGGTTGTTTGTATTCTTTCTGTAGTCTTCCAGTCCCAGTATTGTAGGCTACGCTATCCAAACATTGGCAAAGGTGCATTATCGCCACCAACTGGGCTGGAGTATCTATTATTCAAGCTCTCAATGGAAGAATGTCCGGTTGTGAGGCGTTTGGAAAAATAGGTCCACAGTTTTACAACGAATGGTAAAACACCTGTTGGAAAGCATCTTTTGCAGCGATTTTTGTGTGAGCATATCAGTGAACACCCCAGACCACTCTGTGAGATTCACGTCTTTGTAAACTAAAGTTTAATGCGTTTTATGAATGATATTGTTCCAGTGCCCCTATGAAACCATTGTGGAGGTTGGGGGGTGCTAACACAGAAACCTAAAATTCTCGGGACAGCAGCATTTGTCCAAATTTCAATCTTAACCATTCTATTTCATCAGAAACTATCTTAAAACAAGGCTTTAAGTGTAAAATACCGAACTTGTCCTTTAACTCCATAGGTTTGTGTGAAGAACAGACACAAATTTAAGTCATGATCTTGCCATGTAATAAGCTGTTAACTTAAAACGCCTCGATTACGACTGTAACCTCGGTTCCCTGAAGAGGGAACGAGACGTTGCGTCGATTGACGCTAAGGGAACGCTTTGCGTGATGATGTATTGAAGCACATGTAAAATCAGTCCAATGTGAAAGTCCAGTGTGAAATCAGGGCGAGCAGCACTTGGGCGAGAGCACTCGGGACCCTGGTTTAGAGTCCAAGTCCAGAGAATAAAACCTGACGAATGTGTGAGGTGAGGACCAGCCTGCCGCATCACAGACGTCTTGTAGAGGTACTCCTGACAATAAGGCCTAAGAGGCCGCCATACTCCTAGTTGATTGAGACCGCACCGCCATAGGTGAAGGCTGTCCGGTCGACTCATAAGCAAGTGAGATAGTCTCGACCACCCACTTGCTCATTCTTTGCTTAGATGCTGGTGACCCCTTGTTATGGGCTCCAAAACAGACAAACAACTGTTCGGATTTACGCCACAGGGCAGCTCTGTGGAGGCTCCAGGGGCTCAAAAGGAGCCTAGGAAAGGCCTTGGAGGACAATCGCCAGGTCCCAAGTCGGAACCCTCGTGTGCGCAGCAGGCCTCAGCCTCAAAGTGCCACGTAGGAAACGAGATACCAAGGGGTCTTTACCCAAAGACATTCCACCCAAAGGAGTGTGGTAAGCACCTAAAGCCGCCACGTAAACCTTTAAAGCGGACGGGGATAGACCTGCAGTGAACCGCTCCTGCAGAAACTCCAGCACTGTACCAACCAGGCAGTTAACTGGGTCCAGCTGACGGTCACTACACCATGAAGTGAAAACCTTCCACTTCAGGGCATAAAGTTTCCTTGTGGAGGGAGCTCTGGATTGTAGAATGGTCTCCACAACCTCGGTTGAGAGACCTGACCCCAGGGAGCTGGGCACCCTCAGAGGCCAAGCCCACAGGTTCCACAGTTCGGGACGAGGGTGAAATATAGAGCCCTCTTCTTGGGACAGAAAGTCTCTCCTAACGGGAAGCTCCATAGAAGGCCCGTAGAGGAGAGACAAAAGATCTGGGAACCGTACTCTGCCCGGCCACCGCAGGGCTATAAGAAGTAGGCGCAGATGGTCCCTGCGAACTCTCTCCAGAACTCCCGGGGGCAGAGCGATCAGGGCAAAAGCATACAAACGTAGCCTCAGCCACGTCTGTACCATCACACAGCCTCCATTCCCCGGGCCTTGGCCCCTGTCTCAACAGGATGTCTGCTCCAATGTTCTGGGACCCAGGGATGTCAAGACAACAAGAGGATTTGGTGCGCCAGTTTGTATAGCGGGCGCGAGCGTAAACCCCCGATGTGCTGTCTGTGTGGACCCACACATGTTGGCCCCTCTAAGTCGAGCATCCTTCCAGAAACGCTCCCCCACCCGTGAGGGAGGCATCTGTCGTTAGCATCCTGCGACGACAAGAAGCACCTAACACGGGGCTCTGGGACAGGAACCAAGGTTTCTTCCACATAACCAGGGCACATCCTGAGCCATCACTGCGAGGGTCTCATGTACAGCAGGCCAAACGGTATCACGCTGGACTCTGGTGCCATCAAAACCAACAGTCTCTGAAACTGTTTCACAGTGAGTGACTGGCCTAGCTTTATTCTTTTCACAGCTGACAGGATGGACTCTATGTGTGCCGGAGACAGGCGCACCCGCATCAACATAGAATTCCAAACTACCCCTAGAAAAGTGGTCCTCTGTAATGGAGAACGAACACTCTTCTTGGCGTTTAGCCGTAACCCCAGCTTTTTCATGTGGGCGAGAACAACATCGCGATGCCGAACCGCCAACTGATGCGACTGAGCTAGAATCGACCAATCATCAATGTAGTTCATGATGTGAATACCCTGAGGACGCAGTGGCGCCAGAGCTGCATCTACGCATTTCGTGAAAGTGAGGGGTGATAGTGCTAGGTCGAACGGAAGAACTTGATATTGGTATGCTTTGCCCCCCAAAGCAAAACTCAGGAACTTCCTGTGATATGGAAGAATGGAAAAGTGGGAGTATGCATCCTTGAGATCTTTCGTGACAAACGAGTCCTCGGATCTGATCTGTGCAACGATTTGTTTCAACATTTTGAACTTTAGTTACATGAAGGAAACGTACAGAACTCTTAAATCCAAAATGGGACGCAACCCCCCATCCTTCTTTGGAACGATGAAATAACGGCTGTTAAACCCGGTGTCCCTGCTGGAGGGAGGTACATATTCTATGGCCCCTATGTCCAACAGGATTTCACTTCTTGTTCCATTACCAGAACCTGCTCGGGGCTTACCACGGTGGGATGAAAGCCCCTTTCTATGGTCTGCAGGACCCAAAGAGAAATATTGGGCAGTAGCTTGCATGCTGTCAAAAATTTTACTAGAGGTACCAGCCTCTCGAGACTGGTTTCTGGACTTAGTTGTTGTTGAGCAATCAGCCTGTCGCCCTGTAACGGCGAACCGGCAGGGAACAACTGAACTAACTGCTCTAGGACCCTCCTCAGAGGGGGCGGGCATCCCAGGGCCATTACTTTTCCGGGTGTAACCTGAGATATGTGCTCACTGCAGACCGCTGCGCCCTGTAACACACGAGGTGGCAGGGTTAGCATAACGGTCCCCAGAGGGCACCGAAGGGAGACGGGCACCGTAAAATGAAGTGTTAACCGCTCTGCTTCGGGGGGGGGGGGGGGGCTGCCCTCGATTGCCACCGCCCTCGGACGTCAGGCCTTTTCTTTGCAGCTTTCTTGGAAATAATGACGGTCCTCAGATACGTCCTATCCCTTGAAGGCTGCTGTTGAGCGCGCTTTCCGTGTCCCCAGTCTTTTTGTGGGGGAGCACGGGAAGCCATGCTCTGGCAAGGTGTGAGGAGCTGGTTTTAGAAGTTTGGGGCTGCTCCTGCTCAGCAGCCCCGGAGACATGAGTCTGGCGAGGGAGAAGTTTTTGGAAGGCAGCCACTTGTATGGCTGACTCCTGAAGCCTCTCGACGACTGAGTTCACTGAGTCGCCGAAGAGGCTAGTGAAAGAGAAAGGAGTGTCCATTAAATTTTTTTTCTCCTTTTGTTTAATATTGCTCAGATTGAGCCAGAAATGTCTCTCAGTGGCCACCAGGGCTGCCATAGACCGGCCGATAGATATAGCCGTCTCCTTGGCGACCCTGAGAGACAAATCTGTGGCTCGACGCAGTTTGCAAACTGTGTTCTGGCCAATAGCCCCGCCCTCATCAATGTCTCCTAACACTTCAGCCTGGTAAGCCTGCAGCATCGACATTGTGTGAAGGCATGCTGCAGCCTGACCAGCCGCTGAAAAAGCCTTGCCCACCAAAGCCGATGTTACTCTAACTGGCTTGGTGGGTAAAACTGGGGTTTTGAGGGAAGATGCAGATTCAGGGGAGAGATAGCTCGCGAGCATCATACAGTGCATAATTGTGCACTGTACACTGTATATGACACAGGTTTCTTCCACAAAAAAACGGAAGGCTCAGGCGTTGAGATTGTGAACGAGAGGGCAGGAAGCGTGCGTCTAGTTTGCTTTTTGAACGAACGTCCTGTTTATCTGCCGGCCAATCGATGTGTAATCTTTCGTCCGCTCTCGTAACAACCTCAACAAGCTTCTCAAAAGCATGAGACTGAGGTGGCGCATCCTCAGTATCACGTGCATCAACACTAACAACGTCCAGTTCCTCGGAACTGGATAGCTGTAGTGTTGGTGCCTGTATCGGGGTGGAAGAAACTGCAGCACGTGCTTCCGAACCCTGATACAAGGCATTAGATCTGTCAGGTGAAGGCAGAGATAAGGCAGAGCCCATCTCTAACCCCCGCTGACAGATCCATTTGCGAACCCCAAGTCTGAAGTCTTCGCTGTGCCTCGGCAGCAGCGGGACCTGAGCCTTGGGGAATGCGAGCCTGGGCGTCCTCGTTAAAAAACGCCAGGCGGGATCGGAGTGCCCGCAAGGGAAGCACAACACAGTGCTCACAGTCAGTGCCCTCGAGCACTGACCATGCATGCTTCTCTCCCAAACAAACAACACATAAAGTGTGTGTGTCCCCACCCGTTAAATAACGCGGGCAGGGGTGCACACACACTCTAAACTGCTGCTTGCTCTCCATAGTCTATAAATATATATATATATATATATATATATATATATATATATATATATATATATATATATATATATATATATATATATAAAATATATATATATATATATATATATATATATATATATATATATATATATATATATATTAGTGCTGGGCAACGATTAAAATTTTTAATCGCGATTAATCGCATGGTTTTCTTGCGATTAATCGCATTGTTATGCGCAAAATTGAATAATGACTTCTAAAGTAGTGTATTGCGCACTTTTGATTTAAATGTACTGCTATATACACAAAAGTGCAATAACTTTAAACAAATAAGGTGCTTTTATACCAGCAGTATTCCCTTTACACAGTAATCTCAAATCTCAACTTAAACATTAATGTAATTAAATCAAATATTTAAACAAAGCTATTTGCCACTGCCAGGGCATTACCTTTTATCTAGTTTGTTAAAACGAGTCCAGTTTTCTTGTTTTTTTTCTGAACAGGTATCAACAGGTATCTTTTATCAGGGAGCAGCAGAAACAGTCTATGTAGTAGCTAGTCAGAGGTCATGATCACTACTATATAAGTCGACCAACGTTACTTATAGTAGCTTAGGTTTGGTCATGCCATGGTTTCCCACGTAAGATTACATTAAACAGAGTAAAAAAAATCAATTTATACTTTATACTCACGCTGTTGCTGTGTAGCGCGCGTACACTTCGGCGTACCCTGACGTGCACCTCTCCAAAAATATAACGTCAATTCTACGCGTACCGCAAGCGCTGTGATTGCTACAACCGCTCCCCGGGTTTCACATGCTCCCTCTGCATGTGTAATTGCGCGTCAACGCGGACAACGACGCAGAGATATAAATGAAAACCAACGCGTAGTCTATAGCGTATTGTCTTCGGCGTAAGTCCGACGCAGAAGTATAAATCAGCCAAGAGTGAGGTGAAGTGGTCGAGTACAAGGTGCAGCGACAAGCGGGTGCGTTCCTGTGAAACCGTTGCGGTCATGCTCGCCTCAAGCACGCGCCCGCGCGTTGCCGAAGTTGAATTGTCTATAACTTTTTATAAAGGACGCGCAGCACAAATCATTAGAAGAGAGACTGATCCTCGGCTCGCTGTTAGTGAGTTTCCAGAATCTAAATAGTTATTATCTATAGGTTTTATAGGTACTATCCATAGAGCGCCTGTCATTCACTCGCGGAGCGCAACCCTTTAACTGTTCACCAGAGAGAACCTGCCTCTCTCCACTGCTTGTTTGGGTGGGTTATTTGCTGGCTGACCAACATCCCACCCCTCCTGTGATCATGGTTTGACCGTAGGCCTATGTGTATTCAGAGCCAGTGAGCAACGGACTTTCAAAATAATAATAATAAAAAAAACTGCGTTAACGTGCGATAAAAAAATTGTCTGCATTAATTAATAAACGCGTTAACTTGCCCAGCCCTAATATATATATTAGGGATGTCCCGATACCACTTTTTCACGTCCGATACCGATGCCGCAGCTTTGGCTATTTGCGATACCGATATTAATCCGATATTTTTATTTTATTCTATTTTATTCTTGAACTAATACTAGGCCTAATAAAATATATGGAAGCACTTTGCTCAATTAGCAACCTAAAAACATCTCACTCAAATGGAGAACAAATACTTCTCCAGTATATAGTCCACAACAACAGTTGATTATGAAAGACTGCCACCCTTTATTCAAACACTACAAGAAAACAAAAAACAAAATACAGGCAGGCAGGCTACTTCAGAAGGCTACTTAAAGCTACCAACAGGTTTAAAGTTAATCATTAACAAGCTTTAAAATTACCCATTGATCCGTGTACTTTTGTGTCCATTTGTTTTTCCTTTTTAACCCGTAAAACGAAAAATTAACGGTTGTTGTATTTTTAAAACGCAAAGTTGAACACCAAAATTTTAATTTGAACTGTATGCACACCAAAAGCTGCGCAAACAAATAAATATTGACGTAAGTTATATATAAATAAGTTATTTTCTGTATGACCAGAAATTATAGAGTATTTTAAGTTGTTTCCACTGTTGAAAGGAAAACGGAAGTGTTCGCGCCTGTGCTCCGTGCCATGCAGTGCGCGCTCCACACTCTGCACAAACCCTTGCTTGGACATGCGTCAAAATCCTGTGTAGCCTACAGTTTACAGCCTACGGTTTATAAACTGAGGAGACAGATTGCAAAACCGTGTTTAAAGTACACCGAAGGTAGTGGGATGGAGTGTCTGTTGTGAGTTTAGGGGCCATGTCAGCCAGAGATGTGTGTGTGTGTGTGTGTGTGTGTGTGTGTGTGTGTGTGTGTGTGTGTGTGTGTGTGTGTGTGTGTGTGTGCGGGTGTGAGTGAGTGAGACAGACTACTGCCTGCTGAACAGAGGGTCGCCGAAAGAAGGATCTGAAGTGCCGGTGTTTTGGCTACAAAAACGCGCCGAACTGATCCGAAACCAGCCCAATTTTTATCCACCCGCCCCAAACCCATTTTTTTGCCCGCAAAATAGATTGCAAAACCGCCCAATATGCGCCGCTTAGTTGGATGTCGCAGCAAGGGAAATGCTATATTCAAGCATTGTTGGATAGGTATCGGATCATTTTTTTTCTCCCGTCCGATCTCCGATCTAGCATTCTGGGCCAGTATCGGCACGATACCGATGCTGTGGATCGGATCGGGACATCCCTAATATATATAACAGACAACACCAAATAACAAGGACAATTTCACATAGTGAAGACACAGAAGAAGACCCAGAAGCTGGCGCGGCTGGGTTTGAACATGCTTATATAGTTTCCTGGTTCATGACGTCACCCGCCTCTGACGTCCTGTCACACCATTGGACTGATTTTACATGTGCTTCAATACATCATCACACAAATCATTCCCTTAGCGTCAATCGACACAACGCGAGTTCCCTTGAAAGGGAACCGGTTGTTTTCCTCATGTTTTAGATACACAGTGTTCAAAATTCTTCTATGGTTAGTCGCCCAGAAACTCGCCCTCATGTCGATTAAAAAACTTTTGTTCTTTGTATTTTTGACATTTGCTTGAAACACAAATTAAGATATTTTTAATGAAACCTCTGAGATTTCAGTCACTGATGCTACAAAAAGTTCATAAAGAGATCATAAAAGAAATCCATAGGAAGCATCATGGTTTTGGAGCATCAAATTTTTGGTGTAATGAACTTTCAATAGAGGGACAGAAACCTCTCACTTTCTTTAAGTAGTACTATATTACAGTAAATCTTACAAAAACTGATTGATTTAAACAATTTTATCTTTTTTACTCTTGTTTTTAAAGATTGCAACTGTTGAATAAAATAGTCTTTAAAAGTCTAAAGGCCTTTCACATCCCTCAACACTGGTCCATGGTAAAGCGGCTGAGAGTGGGGTCAGGGTTGAGTTTCTACAGAGCACACAGTGGGATGATAAGGAGGGTGCGTGGCCTCCTCTGGGCTCCAGGGCAGGTGAGAGTGCTCCAGGCAGAGGCCTATGAGTGGAGACAGGTCTGTTACCATCCAACTCTCATTGTAGACCCTGAATAGGTTTCCCCTGTGGATCCCTCCGGCCAAGCCTGCCCTACATCTTCCATCACACACTCCATTATAATTGAGCGGAGCCATGAGGCTTCCCCAGCTCTGGTCCTTTAAACCTATATTTCCTATTTATTGTACAAGACATTTACGATTGTACAATAGGCAGTACATGTGCCCAAAGCACTGGGATTTGTGTGATCAAGCAGCAGTTTTCAAAGAACTAGTTCTGGGGGGAAATAATAATAATAATAATAATAATAATAATAAGCACAAAAAGTCTTGTAAAAAGAAGCACAGTGGCTGCAGAGAAGATGTGATTATTTGCAGAGTTTCTTGGTTAACTTGTTGTGATTCCTTCTGCCCTGATTCTCAAACGCCGCCACTTGATCTTCACTATAGATCCTTTAGAGGGAAAATTACGAGATGATGGGATTCGTAACAGAGATAAATAAGAGGGAACGGAGCACGGTGGCTGTGCTAATTGGCGCAGTATGGTGGTTTGATGTGGTGAGAGAACGTCTGGGGCCGGGCAGGCGGATGACCTGACGAGGCAAACCAACAGAGAACTTCATTCTCTCACTTACTGTATCTCTCTCTTTCTCTTTCTACATGTACTTAGCCGTCATTCAGTGGCTCCCTGCTCCTTTGTTGGGCTTGTGAAGTCAAGGTCTTCTTACCTGTCTTAATGATTTCTCTTGCCTTTATAAGGAAATTAATTAATATTCCAGCAAGCAAACACTTACTGGCTCATTAATCAATACGTGTCAGTTTTGCCCGTGATAAAAATGTACGATGCAAGATAATTAATTTCCTTTCTTCTCTACTCTAGAGTGCCCATAGCTCTAATACTTGACATTCTGCATTTTGTGAAGAGTTGAAATAGTCAGAAAGCTAAAGCTACTACTTCCATAAAGTGGATCAAAACAAGTTATACTTCAACACGGTCCTTACAATAATCTTTTTCTTCTGGTGTAATTTTTATTTTTACACTATGGAGACACAGCTAGCATGTTACACTTAGACAAAAAATAAAACAGTTAAGCGCAAACTCCGCACTGTAGTCGATTTCATGTCAGGAAAAGTTAATGGATTCTTGGACTTTATGGATTCAGTTTAGAGTTCAGAAATATCACAGATGGATCTGATAAAAACAGACAGACCAAAATGTATTTGAAATGCATTTATTTAATGCTAAGTATACTACAAATACATTTGCATATTTATGTACTATGTAATATAAAAACCCTGCAATTTTACTTTTGGTATACTAAATTGATATACTTAAAGTCTGCTAAATTGGAACAACTAATTTTGTACTTAATGCACTTTAGTTATCCAACTTATTTCTGAGATCCAACTTAAGATATACTTAAGTATATTTGATTGTGCTAAAGTGGAACTATTGCAAATATCTTGCATTTAAAGACTGATATTATACAGAGATCATACTATCCTTACCAGTGATATTGAAACACATTTTAGGCTTAATATTTCGCAATTTGCATTGTGCAATTAAGTAGTCGCCAAATCAATTTTAATTATAATATTTATATCAGTAAGTCTCAAGCGATATGTCAGTAAATATGTATACGGATTTGTAGTATACTTCGTATGAAATAAATGTATTTTAAATACATTTTGGTATAGTTTTTTTTTTTTTTTTTTCACTAGGGAATGTTATGGTTAGATTTAGTTTGGGGTTAGGGGTTAGTATTTGTTTTCTTGTTGTGTAGGCAATGTGCGCAGTGATTGATGTGACCAATGAAATATTTAAAATTGACTACATAGCAGTGTTGACTTAATTAGTAATCACTCTACTTGAACCATTTTAGTGATGCCCGATTTGTAAACAAATACATTATTTTTAGTCAGTTCTTTGCAAACTGGTTCACCTGATCATGATGAACTGATTTGGTTTAACAACTCTGAATCAGTCAGAGAGGTTCTCAGGTGTCACGGTGTGGGTTTTGTGTTTTGTTCCTTGTTCTTGTCTGTCATGTGTTTCCCTGTCTTTTCATGTTCAGCTGTTCCCCGTTTTGTTGATTAGTCTCCCCATGTGTTTCTGATCAGCCACGCCCCCTTGTTATCTTGTTTAGCTTGTTTGCCTGTGTATTTATACCCATGTTCTTCAGTTGGTGTTTGTCGATCGTTGTTTGATGTTCCTAGTGTACTTTGTTCTGAGTTTACCCTGGATTACTTGTTTGTTGGATTATTAGAGTGCTTGCGATTGGATTCACTCTCTATTTCGTCCTTGCCGCATCGTAACATCGGGTTAACTTCATTAATTTAAGGAGTAACACAGCAGCATCCAGCAAATGTTATGATGTAAATCTTATGGCATAAAATGTCGTCACACCAAACAATTATTTTTTTTTTTTATTTTTTTTTTTTACTTGCTTAATTAACTGAATTATTTGGTTGTAAAACTTTTGGATCAGTCAAATATGTTCCTCTATTGATCTGGACTATTATTAAGTTGAAAGCTTTTATTTTTTTCAATTTAAAATAATGGTCCAGGGGCCGTATTCACAAAGAATTTTAAGGCTAAAAGTAGCTCCTAACTGGCGAATTTAGGAGCAACTCCTAAAAATAATGGGCGTGTCACTCCTAACTTTAGGACTCCTAATTTTTTTCACTAAGAGTAATTCACGAAGCATTTTAGCCCTAAAAGTAGCACCTAAGTCTGGGACAGCTTAAAAGAAGTCGAGAGGACTCCAAACTCACTAAGACCTATTCACAAAGGATTGTAGCGCATACCACCGCCTCTCGCAGTCGTCCGGAGTCCGCGACACAAGCGGGAATGCTGCATTGATCTGCAAACAAATCCTCTCCCATGTCTCACGCTTAGTTTTACTTGATATCCCAGTGTCGAATTTCCCTTTTATTTTATTTTATTTTTCAGCACCAACTGGGCCAGCAGCAGTAACTGATCCTGCGTCCAGTTGGGCTTTCTTTTCCGTTTTGACGAGTTCATAATCCACCGTCATTCAACTATTACATTACTTCAATAGGAGCAACATTTCCTTGCTTTAAGTAGTCTATTTAGGCTATGGAAGCTTGTTTCCGCCACAGAATGAAAAATAAAAAAGGTAATTGCGACTTTTTATCTCACAATTGCGACTTTATTTCTCACAATTCTGACTTCATATCTCGCAATTGTGAGATAAAAAGTCGCAATTATTTTTTTTAATTTTTATTCAGTGGCGGAAACAAGCTTCCATACTAATAGGATGTCAATTAACCAAGCAAGTGTTAATGCAAGTGTCATTTTTCATTATTAGGCAAGTGGCGGTTTCATTAGGGTATTAGGCTACCTTCATTTAATTTAATTGAATTCACCACTTTTCTCTCTCTCTCTCTCTGCCTTTTTAGGATTACACTTCACTGGAGCCTGCACAAACATGTAATTATATATGCATTTCGATGACATTACTATTGTTATTTTGTGTAGGACACAGACATATTTAGATGTCGTAATTCCACGATTTGTTGCGTCTGTGTTATGTTCCGCATGATGGCCCTGTCATCTAACAACCAATCACCGTGATCTTTGCGAGGAAACTCGTGCATGAGAATTGACGTCATCCCTAGCAACGAAGACTCACTCTTAGTTTAGGAGTTGTCATTTTTCCTTACTAAGAGTAGGTCTGAAAGGCGTTGTGAATAACTTTTAAGAGAAAACTCCTAGCTAAAATATTTTAGTGTGATTTAGGAGTACTCCTAGTGGTAAAATAAAATTCTTTGTGAATACGGCCCCAGATCAATAGTAGTTCCTGCTTAAAGATTATACTTGAGTAATTAGTAATGCATTTTATGACCATGTTTAGAGTAAATAAGATGTTTTCTCATGTTTCAGACACATGTTAATGTTGTGATGATTAGTAATTAACTGGTAATTTTACATTATTTGTCTTAGTTATTAGTTCTTAATTAGCCTAATCTCATTCAGTAATTATTGGTTACCTACTAAGGAACTGTCTCAATCCTAAATTTGCTATAACTTCTGATTAGTTCATCTTGTTTCCATATTAGTTATTTAATAATAGTAGTTGAAGTGTTAATGTATTACTACTCATTTGTCCTGCATTACTATTTGCATCCCTATGAATGATGGACCATCATTCTAAAGTGTGAAAGTGCATTTCATAAGAACTCCTGATTTTTTTTCTTCAAAATTACAAAAGCAAACACTTGATGTAGCAAGTAAGTACGCAGTTAAAACGAAGGTAAATAATGTCATATTTTCTTTTTCATTTAGATAACCACCAAGATGTTATGGTTTTCATGGTCATAATGTGGTTTGTAGTTATAGCTGATAGCCCACATAAGCTAAACCTTCTTGAAGGAATGGCATTTATCCACCTCCTCACTCTACAAATAGTCATGTGAGCACCAGTGAACCTGGCCATGCCAGGCCTCGTACTGTGCACTGACCTACTCCAACGGCCAACTCAGGAGCACGAGAGAACATTGGAATATTTTATTTCTAGTCAGGCGGCCAAGGACTACTTACACTGTCCTTCAATAACAATTACTCAGTCTGTGCCACATGGACCCCACCTCCAGCCCCTCACATCTCTAGCACAGATGTGTAGAGATTGCCACAAACAGTGCCCTCAACTGTGATAGATTTTCACAAACAGCCTTCCTGGTGTTTGGCTAAGCACTGTTTGGGCAGATGTCAGGAAACATAAAATCATTGGAAAGTTCAGCCCATACCTGCTGCCGACTGGTTTCTGAGCGGTGTTAGCACCCTGGGGTGAAGCAGGGCTATGAGACAGGCACTGAGCTCCTCTCAGTAATGAGCAGCTATAGTTCTGACCACCACTCTTGCTTTTAACTATAACCATGGTTTGCTTAGCCTTAGTCAAAGCTGACAATATATTGCTCAATGCCCCAAATCAAGGAGTGTCTGTGTAATGGTCACCAGCTGGAGTGCCCTTGAAAGCCACCAGAGGGCACTCCACAACATACTCTTGTAATTCCTTCAAGTCAAGTCAAGTCACCTTCATTTATATAGCGCTGTTAACAATATGGACTGCAGCTTTAAAGTGATAATAGGAAATTAAAGTAACAGAGCTTGTTTTGGCTTTACAGCAGCTCTAGAATAAAGTTATTGTCCAGCTAAAGTTAGTTTTGATTGATTCACTTCCGTCGCAACGATCATTAGTTATTAACTTAGGGGCCGCTAACACGACACCGTTCTAACAGAAAATTCTTTAATACGATCCGGCCGCTCATTTACATAAAACAGTGCCTGGTGGCTCTGAGAATTTTTTATCACTTCCGCGTAGCCACGTGAATCGAAATTATCCTGACAACGTTTTATCAGTAGAGAGGTAAAGGGATGGAGGTCTTCACAAGGGAGAGACTAGTGACACTTCAGGACTGCGTTGTCGTTGTGTCCAGGCGCAGTTCCTTCATCAGATCCGGATCCGGCGGACTGCGGTAAACCTCGGGATAAACAGAGAGACAAATATTAGCGTAGATGCCATCCTGTACAAAGTACATCAGGATTTATGGGAAGTGTTCCCGGTTCCGGCTGATCTAAACTATGCAGCCTAACATTGAATTATAGAAGTCTATAATGTTTTATGTGTATGCTAAGCCAAAGAGATGTGTTTTTAGTCTAGATTTGAACTGACAGAGTGTATCTGCTCCCCGGACAATGTTAGGAAGATTGTTCCAAATTTTTGGTGCTAAATAGGAAAAGGATCTACCGCCAGCAGTCGATTTTGATATTCTAGTATTATCAACTGGCCAGAATTTTGAGATCGCAATAGACGTGAAGGAGTATAATGCGTTAAGAGCTCGCTCATGTTCTGGGGAGCTAAACCATTTAGTGCTTTGTAAGTAATCAGCAATATTTTAAAATTTACACGATGTTTAATAGGGAGCCAATGCAGTGTTGACAGAACCGGGCTAATAAAAACTACATTTTACCCTTCATAAACTACATTTCCCATAACTCACTGCCCGGACTCATCATCACTCATTGTTAACACCTGTGTCTCATCTTCTTGTCTGCTCACCCTATATAAGCCTGGTTCTTTCTGTCATTCCCTGTGAAGTCTTGTTTTGTGTTACACTGCAATTCCGAGCATTCTCCCTGGTTTCGGGTCTCTTGGTTTTTGGATTTCTTGCCTGTTCCCGCGGATTACTCTTTTGCCCGTGTTCCCTGCCTTGTTGTGATTGTATGGATTGTTTGTTTGTGTATGACCCTTGCCCGGATTTGAATTACGATTGTGGATAACCCTTTAAATAAATACTGCATTTGGATCCTCAACCTGTGTCTCAGAGCAGTTTGTGACAGTCTGTCTGACAAGAGCTCTCATACTGTCAGGTTGAGT
Organism: Gila orcuttii; assembly: GCA_026230005.1. NCBI lineage: Eukaryota > Metazoa > Chordata > Actinopteri > Cypriniformes > Leuciscidae > Gila > Gila orcuttii. Next base: position 26,127,357 of record JAPDVR010000011.1, read on the forward strand.
GCAGGTAGCCGAAGACGAGGACATGAGAACTTCAATATAGTTGATTTATTAACAAAACTCAACTTACAGAAATAAACAGGAACAAAAGAACAAATGCCAGGACTTCAGAGAACACACAACCATACACGGACGACGACCAACAAACACTGAGGGAAAACACAGGGCTTAAAAGAACTGGGACTAATGGGATAATTAACAGAACACAGGTGACGGGAATTTCTAATTAAACAGACAGGGAAAACTAACAGGACTGAACCAAAATCACAAAAGACGGGGGGAAACAAGATCTCAAAACTGAACTAATAACAGGACTAAACCAAAATCACAACGACAGGGGGAAAACAAGATCACAGAACATAACTAAACACATAGAAAATGTGACAGAACCTCCCCCTCCCCGAAGGCGCGTCCTCGCGCCGTATAACATCCAAAGGGGTGGGAGGGTGGGCGCCCTGGAGGCTGACGAGGGCATGGTGGTGCAGGGACGGGAAGCCTCCAGGGCGGAGCTGGTAGCTCGGGGAACCGGGGTGGAACAGGCTGTGGACATGGCCATGGCGGAGCAGGTTGTGGGCGTGGCCAGGGTGGAGCAGGCTGTGGGCGTGGCCAGGGCGGAGCAGGCTGTGGGAGTGGCCAGGGCGGAGCAGGCTGTGGGCGTGGCCGTGACAGAGCAGACTGTGGGCGTGGCCACGGCGGAGCCGGTTGTGGGCGTGGCCACGGCGGAGCCGGTTGTGGGCGTGGCCACGACGGAGCAGGCTGTGGGCGTGACCAAGGCGGAGCTGTGGGACCCTCGGGCGTCCAGGGCGGAGCTGTGGGACCCCCGGGCGTCCAGGGCGGAGCTGTCGGACCCTCGGGCGTCCAGGGCGGAGCTGTCGGACCCTCGGGCGTCCAGGGCGGAGCTGTCGGACCCTCGGGCGTCCAGGGCGGAGCTGTCGGACTCTCAGGCGTCCATGGTGGAGCTGACCCTTCGGGTGGCCATGGCGGTGAGGACGCTTCGGGTGGCCATGGCGGTGAGGCCCCTTCGGGTGGCCATGGCGGCGAGGACCCTTCGGGTGGCCATGGAGGCGAGGACCCTTCAGGTGGCCATGGCGGAGATATTTCTTCAGGTGGCCATGGCGGTGAAGACCCTTCGGGTGGGCGTCCCACCAAAATTTTAATGGGGAAATTGACAGGAAAGGGGGGATCCGGCAGCAAAGAGGGTCTTGGGCTGGGCAGGACCAGCGGAGGATCAGTGGGCTCTGGCGCAGGATCAGTGGGCTCTGGCGCAGGATCAGTGGGCTCTGGCGCAGGATCAACGGGTTCTGGCGCAGGATCAACGGGCTCTGGCGCAGGATCAACGGGCTCTGGCGCAGGATCAACGGGCTCTGGCGCAGGATCAACGGGCTCTGGCGCAGGATCAACGGGCTCTGGCGCAGGATCAACGGGCTCTGGCGCAGGATCAACGGGCTCTGGCGCAGGATCAACGGGCTCTGGCGCAGGATCAACGGGCTCTGGCGCAGGATCAACGGGCTCTGGCGCAGGATCAACGGGCTCTGGCGCAGGATTAACGGGCTCTGGCGCAGGATCGGGCTCTGGCGCGGGATCAACGGGCTCTGGCGCAGGATCAATAGGCTCTGGCGCAGGACTGGACGGGACCAGCACATCATGGGACTCAAGACTGGACGGGGCCAGCACATTATGGGACTCGGAACTGGACGGGGCCAGCACATCATGGGACTCGGAACTGGATGGGGCCAGCACATCATGGGACTCGGAACTGGACGGGGCCAGCACATCATGGGACTCGGAACTGGACGGGACCAGCGGCGAAGGAAACTCTGGGCTGGACTCATGGACCGCAGTTGATGCGCGTGCCGCCCACACACACAGAACAGCCACAATCAGTACCGTGTCCTCATAAGCAGATCCAAGTGCGGCTATTCAGTCTCTGGCGGGCAGGCGATTGGCTCCGGTTCTAGCAAACAGTCGACGGGCTCAGGCTCTTGCTCTTGCTCGAAGACTGGCTCTGGCTCTTGCTCGAAGACAGGCTCTGGCTCTTGCTCGAAGACTGGCCCTGGCTCTAGCTCGAAGACTGGCTCTGGCTCTTGCTCGAAGACTGGCTCTGGCTCTTGCTCGAAGACTGGCTCTGGCTCTGGCGGGCTGATGAAAGGTTCAATGTTTGACGGGAACCTTGGTGAGGGCTTTGCGTTGGATGACACCAGCGGTTGATGGAACTCTTGGTACGGGAGAGACTGGAGTGGAGAGAGAGGCCTGGACTCACCTCGATCACATCCTCTAATGCGACCACCACGGGTTCCCGTAAACCTAGCCAACCGAGTTCCCACGAAACGTTGACTCATCTTCGTTTTATAAGGTTGGTCGTTCTGTCAGGTTGAGTGCAGGTAGCCGAAGACGAGGACATGAGAACTTCAATATAGTTGATTTATTAACAAAACTCAACTTACAGAAATAAACAGGAACAAAAGAACAAATGCCAGGACTTCAGAGAACACACAACCATACACGGACGACGACCAACAAACACTGAGGGAAAACACAGGGCTTAAAAGAACTGGGACTAATGGGATAATTAACAGAACACAGGTGACGGGAATTTCTAATTAAACAGACAGGGAAAACTTGTCACGGCAATAATGGCGAGGAAGCAATATGCAAGTGAAAAACTCTTCTCTTTATTAACAATGAGTAGTAACAGATGAATCCTGGACACGGGGAGTGGCGCAGGGACGTCGATGGTCAACAGAGTGCAGGTGGAGTGAAGAGAAGAGGTGATGATGAAGACGGTGAATAATCCAAAACATGGAGACGAAGACACGACCGGAAACCAGGAACAGGAACAAGGCACAGAACTGGACGCCAACCGGGATCAGGAAACACACACGCGACAAACACCAAACAACGATCTGACAAAGGAGAGGACAAAACGGTGAGTATATGAAGGGTAAGGTGAATGAGCTGCAGCTGGTGATGAGAGTGAAACCAGCTGCGCGCTGATCAGTGCTGATGGGTTGGTCACGCCCTCTACTCACACACCCACACACGAATAACAACAAAGACACGAGACAAGAAGGAAACAGTGAATTAATGAATAGTGACAGTACCCCCCCCTCCTAGGAACGCCTTCTGGTGTCCCCAGACTCCCTTACCTGGCGATTGTAATCATCAATGAGGGAGTGATCCAGGATGTCCCTAGCAGGTACCCAACTTCTCTCCTCCGGACCGTAACCTTCCCAGTCCACCAAGTACTGGACTCCGCGTCCCCTCCGTCTTGAGTCCAGAATACGATTGACCGAATATGATGGTTCCCCATCTACGAGTCGCGGCGGTGGGGGAACCGGGGCTGGCGGATTAATGCGAGAATAAAACACGGGTTTGACTTTGGAAACATGGAACACGGGATGAATTCTCCTGTACGCAGGAGGAAGGTTAAGGCGGACTGCCACCGGACTAACGATCTTGGTGACAGCGAACGGGCCAATAAATTTGGGAGCAAGCTTATTCGAAACGGACCGGAGAGGAATGTTCCTTGTTGAAAGCCACACTTTGGAACCGACGACGTATAGGGGAGGCTTACGCCGGTGGCGATCGGCTTTGGCCTTGGTGCGCGCCCCCACTTGGAGTAGAGTCTCACGGGCTCTAGTCCAAGTACGGTGACACCTCTGGACGAATGCGTGGACGGAGGGGGCCTCGACTTCGGACTCCAGACTGGGAAAAATAGGTGGCTGGTAACCTACACTACACTCGAACGGAGATAGGCCCGTGGATGATACTGGTAAGGTATTGTAGGCGTACTCCACCATAGACAGTTGCTGACTCCATGAGGAAGGATTCTTGGAAACCAAACATCGCAACGCTCTCTCCAAATCTTGGTTGGCTCTCTCAGTTTGACCATTGCTCTGGGGGTGAAACCCTGAGGACAGACTGACAGTCGCCCCCAGTAACTTACAAAAGTCTCGCCAGAATTTGGACACAAATTGGGGTCCCCTGTCGGAAACCACGTCAATCGGGAGGCCATGTAAGTGAAAGACGTGGTTGACGACGGTCAACGCTGTCTCCTTGGCTGAGGGTAATTTGAGCAAGGGAATGAAATGGGCCGTCTTCGAGAACCGGTCCACCACGGTCAAAACTACCGTGTACCCCTGAGAGGGTGGGAGGGCGGTAATAAAATCTAGCGCTATATGGGACCAGGGTCTCGAAGGGACCGGCAGCGGTTGAAGTAACCCATCAGGAGGTCGATTGGAAGTCTTACCAGTGGCACAAACTGAGCAAGCCAAAACAAAACTGTGAATGTCACGAGCCATAAGTGGCCACCAGAATCGTTGCTTGACTAAAAATCTAGTACGACTAACTCCTGGATGACAAGCCACATTGGAACAATGCCCCCACTGAATAACGTCGGACCGTAATCCCTCCGGCACAAATAAGCGTCTCGGTGGACACCCGGGCGGAGGCGTTACCCCTTCTAAGGCCGTCTTGACCTTCGATTGGAGCTCCCATGTGAGTGTGGAGACGAATAGGGTCTCGGGTAAAATGCACTCGGGAGTAGACGGGTGTTCGGAACGATAAAAAATGCGCGATAAAGAGTCAGGTTTTACATTTTTGGAACCTGGGCGGTACGAGAGAGAAAAATCAAAGCGACCGAAAAAAAGTGCCCACCGAGCCTGCCTGGAGTTCAACCTTTTGGCAGTTCTAATATATTCCAGATTCTTGTGATCGGTCCAGACAATAAAAGGTACCCCTGACCCCTCTAACCAGTGACCCCATTCCTCCAATGCTAGCTTGACTCCCAACAAGTCTCTGTTACCAATATCATAATTACGTTCAGCAGGAGATAACCGATGGGACAAAAACGCGCACGGGTGCATCCTGTTGTCTATGGGGGAATGTTGGGATAACACTGCACCTACCCCCACCTCTGACGCATCGACCTCCACCACGAACTGCCGTGAAGAGTCAGGGGTAACCAGGATGGGGGCTGAAACAAAGCGGCCTTTGAGTTTGGCAAACGCAGCCTCGGCTGCGTCTGACCACCTGAACGGAGTTCTGGGGGAGGTCAAGGCAGTCAGAGGTGCGGCTAGTTGGCTGAAATTGCGAATGAAACGCCGGTAAAAGTTGGCAAACCCCAGAAACCTCTGTAGGGCCTTACGGGAATCTGGACTTGGCCACTCCACCACAGCCTTAACCTTGTCAGGATCCATACGTACTCCCTCAGACGAAACGATGTACCCTAGGAAAGGAACAGACTGTGCATGAAACGCGCATTTCTCCGCCTTGACAAAAAGCCCATTCTCTAGTAACCTCTGAAGCACTCGTCGGACGTGCTGCACATGTTCCTGGAGAGAAGAAGAAAAAATCAATATGTCATCCAGGTAGACATATATGAACTGATCGACCATATCTCGCAGCACGTCATTGACGAGTGCCTGGAAGACCGCTGGGGAGTTCGATAATCCGAACGGCATTACCGAATATTCAAAGTGACCCCTGGGGGTATTAAAAGCGGTCTTCCACTCATCCCCCTTCCTGATGCGGACCAAATGATAAGCATTACGTAAATCCAATTTTGTGAAGACCGACGCTCCCTGCAACCTCTCGAAGGCTGAAGACATCAACGGCAAAGGATAAGTATTCTTTACCGTGATGTTGTTCAACCCTCGGTAATCAATACAAGGTCGCAGGGACCCGTCCTTCTTCCCCACAAAAAAGAACCCCGCCCCCGCTGGAGAAGAAGAAGGGCGGATGAACCCGGCTGCTAGAGAATCAGAAATATATTTCTCCATAGCCTCCCTTTCTGGAGCAGAAAGCGAATATAACTTGCCCTTAGGCGGAGACTTACCTGGCAGTAAATCTATGGCACAGTCATAGGGACGATGCGGAGGAAGAGAAGCAGCACGAGACTTACTGAACACTTCCTTCAGGTCGAGGTACTCTGCGGGCACGTTTGACAAATCCACTGTCTCCTCCTGAAACATAGGAACAGAAACAGACGAACAGGCAGACACAAGACAAGACTCATGACATTGATTGCTCCATGACACGGTACACTGCTGCCAGTCCACACGGGGGTTGTGTTGTATGAGCCACGGGTGACCGAGAACGATGGGTGCAAGAGGTGAGTCCATGATGTAGAATGAAAGTCTTTCAGTGTGATTGCCAGACGTGGTGAAAGTGATGATTTCAGTGGTGAATTCGATGGTTGGGAGCACTTGGCCATTGAGTGCACGAACTGAGATCTTGTGTGTGAGGGGTTTGATGGGAACATGAAACTTGAGTGCAAACGAATAGTCCATAAAATTACCTTCGGTTCCCGAGTCCAACAGTGCACGGTGGTGGTGGGTGTGTGTTGACCATCTAAGTCTTACCAGGAGGAGCGTAGATGTTGATGAGGTCTTCTCGGCAGAGATCCCACCCGATAGTAGCCTCATAGTTACTATCGGGCTTGGCCTTTTACCGGACAGCTGTAAGCGTGGTGACCGGTCCCACCACAGTAAAGGCACAGTCCCTGGGATCTCCGCCTCTCCTTCTCCTCCCGGGAAAGCCGAGCTCGCCCCACCTGCATGGGCTCGTGATCGTGAGCGGGGCTGACCGCATTCGCACCGCTGAAACGCTGATTCTCAGCTCCACTGGAAAACCGACTGGGCAGAGCCCGTCTCTCGACTCTGGTCAAACGTGCGTCAACTCTTAAAGCCAGTTCAATAAGTCCGTTGAGGGATGTGGGCAGATCCAGGGTGTAAATTTCTCTCTGGATGCGGTCAGCCAGCCCATGCAGGAACATGTCCCACTGCGCCGCCTCGTTCCATTGACACTCAGCCGCTAATGTCCGGAATTCGATGGAGAAATCTGACACGGACCTTTCTCCTTGGCGTAGATCAGCAAGAATTCTAGCCGCTTCTCTCCCGGCCACTGCCCGATCAAAAACTTGTTTCATCTCAGCGGCGAGTGTCTGGAACGAGGCACAGCATGGGTCTTGGTTCTCCCACACCGCCGTCCCCCATAGTGCCGCCTTCCCAGACAACAACGTTAGAACAAACGCTACCTTGGATTGTTCCGTACTGAAGGTTCTGGGTTGTAGTGCAAAGTGCATTGAGCAACGAGTGATAAATGCCCTGCAGAAACTGGGCTCACCTGAATATGGTTCGGGCACTGGTAGTCGAGGCTCTGTCTGGGAAGGATTCGCTGGTGGTGTGGGGGGAACAGGCGGCGTGGGTGGCGCAGTGGGAGCTCGCAAAAGTTGGATCTGCTGGGTGAGCTCGGACACCTGCGCCACTACAGCTTGAATTGCTCTCCCCGTGTCGTTGATGTTTCTCTCACAGGAATCCATCCTCTGCATGCTGTTATCGACGAACGCTTGAAGAGACGCTGACGATTCACCTGCTGCTTCCATGATGGTCAGATCGTTCTGTCACGGCAGTAATGGCGAGGAAGCAATATGCAAGTGAAAAACTCTTCTCTTTATTAACAATGAATAGTAACAGATGAATCCTGGACACGGGGAGTGGCGCAGGGACGTCGATGGTCAACAGAGTGCAGGTGGAGTGAAGAGAAGAGGTGATGATGAAGACAGTGAATAATCCAAAACACGGAGACGAAGACACGACCGGAAACCAGGAACAGGAACAAGGCACAGAACTGGACGCCAACCGGGATCAGGAAACACACACGCGACAAACACCAAACAACGATCTGACAAAGGAGAGGACAAAACGGTGAGTATATGAAGGGTAAGGTGAATGAGCTGCAGCTGGTGATGAGAGTGAAACCAGCTGCGCGCTGATCAGTGCTGATGGGTTGGTCACGCCCTCAACTCACACACCCACACACGAATAACAACAAAGACACGAGACAAGAAGGAAACAGTGAATTAATGAATCGTGACAAAACTAACAGGACTGAACCAAAATCACAAAAGACGGGGGGAAACAAGATCTCAAAACTGAACTAATAACAGGACTAAACCAAAATCACAACTACAGGGGGAAAACAAGATCACAGAACATAACTAAACACATAGAAAACGTGACACATACAGCAGTGGACTATTTTTCTATTACTATTTTATAAACTATTTATATATTTTTTATTCCCTTATGACAAAGTATTTTGAGTAAGTCAAAAAATATGTTGTTTTCCCATTATTCCTTGCATAATTAAATGCTTTGCTTGCTGGGGGTGGGGGGCTTCAGGGGGTGCAACCTTTCAATCACACTTGTAATTCAATGAAAGCACGAGGTCTTCTAGTTGTACTTCTTTGGTAAACAAGTAAGGCTAGAATAATTTGAATTCAGCAATCACAAGGCAAATTAGCCCCACAGTTCATGCACAGTATGTATTTCTTGTTAAAAATTAATGAAGTTCTTGAATTCTATGGACATTAATAACACTCACTATTAGCATCTCAGCACCCTTCCTCTTGTATCTAGCTTGCCTGGTCTCCTCATAATAAGGAAACAAATGTAATTTTGTGCTACACATCAAATATTAAAGCTGTATCTGTAAAATAAATAAGTAGAAAGACCAATATACAAATTTACAAAACACAGACATGGCATGGAATTGAAAATAAATGAGGGTTCTTCTGACATACTTAAAAAATGATGTACAATGAGGCAAAAACTGCTTGGGGATATTTTTGATCAAATTATTAATGACTATTTATCTATTATTTATGAAGCCGGGAGTTAACTATTTATCTAAAATGAATGAATACAGCATTGGTTTTCATAGCTCAGCACTAAGGCTGTTTTTCTTTCGCAATAAGTAGCCGTCAGCTGTTATATGGAGGCTGGAGTTCTGCTGCTCATGACTGTGTAAATGTCAATATCTCAAAAGGTGATTTTATGGTTCATTCAAGCACTGATAAGAAATCATTAGACTTTTTAAGGTTATCGACAGTTTCCAAGAGGCAGTTTATGCATAACAAAGCATTTTTTTGCAGTTCATTAGTTTTGTGCATCTTAAATTGACTCGTCAGGACACTTTTTGCATGGGTCAGCAAGCACATCACAGTGAAACCACATTACTTTTTAATGACCGTGCCACAGTTATAATATCCTATTTTATTTATTTATTTATTTTGTGTGTGTGCTCCTCGACTGCTCAGAAAGTTTGCAGTTTTGCTTTTGAAACATAATTTAGAAGCCAGTGACATGAAATTAACCCTGACATGGAGGAAAATATAAGTTTAATTCAAAACATCCTAAGCCTATTACGATTAGAGTTAAAATTGCCTGGGCTTTCACTGTGTTCTTTTGACTGTCTATATCTACCTTTTACCATTTAAAAACTGATGTGTTAAAGCACTTAACCCCATGCTTCTTCGTATGGCACTCATCAGATGAGGTTTTTAGGGTAAAAGCTGTTTCTAGAGGGCACACTTTGTACAATTCTTCCCTCTGTCCCTCCATCTTCCCTCTCACCCCCCAGCCCTGACATCCTCCGTCTGAAATGCACTAGGTGTTAACACTACAGAGGCGAGAGGAGTCGAAGAAAAAATCCTGCAGGTGCCCTATGGGCATCTTTCAAATTAAGCGTCTGGCTGCTGTGTCTTATGTGCAGTTTTGAAACATTAACAAGACCTTTGAGAGAAGGGAATGGGAAGAGAGAAGGGTGAGGAGTAGAGTGTAGAACATAGCATGACAGTCTTTAATGATTTATTGAACAGATACAAATTATTTTGGCCCTGGACTCTACTGTTTGGTGAAAGTCAAGGAGAAGGCAAGCCAGGGCATGCCATGGGCATTCAGCAGGGCTGAGAGAGGCATTGTGTTATAAAAAAAGAGAAAAATAGCACAGGAGATTGGTAGAGAAAGATGAGGTTGACAGACTAAGAATTTACTCTAGCTCTATTTGTATGCCACATGCACTGTTTGGTAAGGAGGAGACAAGTAAAGTAATTATACATGTTTCTCACAGACCCAATATGTAAACTTCAAGGTTGGGCATCTGTCCAACCTGTAATTTTGTATTCCAAAAGCAAATTAACTGAGTCCCCAAAACATATTTGGACACTTCTACACAGACAATGTTTTGCTTGAAAAGTGTTTTTATCTTCCTTGAAAATAAATGATATTTGGTTTGATATTTTGTTATACAATGCATTTTAAGTATGACTTATGTCCAAATACAATTTTGGTATCAAATTTAGGTGCTTTTTCTGTAATTAATCAAAATTTCCTATAATTTTTTGTATTAGAACTTGTCATATAAGCAGGATTACTGTTTCAAAGTCTATCATATAACTCCATGGCTGTGTTTCCCGATAATGTTGTGTCTTAGCACTCTATGAAGACTCTTAAGGTATAACTTAACTAAAGGTATACTATTTCTAGGTGTGTTTCCCGAACCATACCTTGGAAAGTTGCTTAAGATATACCTTCTTACGTGCGATGTTACCAGGTGCTGTCCATGGTGTTGGTGCTGAATCTGTTGATATCAATGGCTCGAGAATCAATTATTCACTCGTGCAGGGTAGGGTGCATCAAAAAACACAATTCTTGAATTTTGATATGGCTGGGTGCTAAAAGTGTTCCAATATATGTAGAAACAACACATGCAAAAAAAAAAATTTCCAGTACATTTTTAGGGGTGCCACCGCACATCTGTTTTTGTTGGATAAAGTGGTTAACAGTGCTCAATGGTTGCCATGGAGATCTCAGGTAAACCATACTACAGCTCAAGAAAACTGAGGTGATCTTTCTGTTTGAGGTGGTCTTTCTGTGTTGGGTATGTATTATTACATATTACTATCATATCTGTAGTTGTAACCTAGCTTTCTTGGCCAGCATGAAGACTGACAGAGTGGCCACATTTGGTGTATTGGACAAAAATCTGCAGCTCAAGGTGAAGAAGCAAGAGGAGCGTCAAGATGCCGCAGCAGCCAGGCAGTCCCGCTGTGAAAAGGAGCTGGAGGAGATGACGGCAATGTCCAGCTTGGAGTCGGAGAGTGATGAGGAGTCAGAGGAGGATACTAACGTACTCAGTTACTAACGTAACCTCGATTCTCTCTAGAAGAGGGAACGAGTACTGCGTAATATCTTACGCTATGGGGAAAACCTCTTTTCCACGAGATATTGAAGCCAAAAATTATCCTTAATTTTGAATTAATGTAAAACGCGTTGCAGCAGCATGCAGACATAGGCAAGACGGCTTGCGTGCCTATTGGCTGACCTGCAGCAACAGCAGCAGCCTATCGAGAGAGGCCCTGCGTGACGCCATATCCAATGGGGGCGCTTCGCGCCAACTACGTCACGTCCCGCCGAAATAGGCGTGGCCTTGACCTATAAATATAGCTTGACAGGCTGATCCAAACTGGTTTTTCATCGCCGAAGCGAACCCGAGCATGTTGTAAGCACGGCAAGATACGCAGTACTTGTTCCCTCTTCTAGAGAGAACCGAGGTTACGTCAGTAACCGAGTATGTTCTCTTACGAGAGGTTCTCTCGTACTGCGTAATATCTTACGCTATGGGGAACACCGTGTAAAACGCCGTGCGTACTGGGATCCGACACCAAAGTCCCAAGGGCAGTAGCCCGGGGCTCATATAGTGCATAATCACCATGGACTCACAGAGAATCAGAGAAGAGAGGCTGTAAGCATTATTCCCCATAAATAGCATCCAACGGGAGCTAACCATATTAACAGTGTACCACACAGTCAGGGTGAAAAACGTTCAACCTGAACTGGGTAGCAGTACGGGTCTTTCAATACCCATGGAGTTGTTCTATCGATCAGTGAACGATGCACAAGCAAAACTCAGCATTCTGAGCCGGCGCAACGGGGCAGATAGTGCTGATTTCTAGACCGACAGAAGCTTAGCCTGTAAGGCGGGGTTATAAAACCTTATAAATGTAGACGACGAGGCCCAGCCTGCCGCCGTACAGATATCCTGCAAGGTAATCCCGCTAGACCATGCCCACGACAAGGCCACGCCTCTCGTGGAGTGCGCTCTGACACCCAAAGGACACTGCAGGCCCTTAGAAGTGTAAGCCAGCGCTATGGAATCGACTATCCACCTGGATAGGCTCTGTTTTGATGCGGCTAGTCCCTTAGAACGCCCGCTAAACAAAACAAAGAGCTGCTCAGTCTATCTGAAAACAGACGAGCGGGACACATAAGTTCTCAGTGCCCTGACAGGGCAAAGGAGACTCGCGTCCTCCTCCTCATCGTGAACTGGAAGGGCGGACAGGGAAATAACCTGGGCCCTGAACGGTGTGTTAGGGATTTAGGCACGTACCCGTGCCTTGGTTTGAGTATGACTTTCGAGTCATTAGACTCCAATTCCATACACGTCATACAATGAGCCATAAGAAACATTGTTTTGAAAGACAAATGTTTCATGTCTGACAAATGGATTGGCTCGAATGGGGCACCTTTCATGGCTTCCAAAACCGTAGAAAGGTCCCACATGGGGACTGAAGGGGGTCTCGGAGGATTCAGCCTCCTAGCTCCTTTAAAGGAATCGTACGACCAGATCGTTCCTCCCCAGTGACGCTGGTTTAGTAAACGCTGCTATGGCCGCCACATAAACTTTTTAGCGTGGATGGGGTTCTGCCCTTATCCAGTAGCTCTTGAAGGAAGGAGAGAACTTCCGTAACCCCGCAGTCTAGGGGTGAAAAGCCCTGAGCTTGACACCAGCCAGAGAACACAGACCATTTTGAGGAATAGAGCAGTCTAGTAGACGGGGCTCTAGCCTGCGTGATCGTGTTTAACACTCCCTCCGGGAGGGTAGCGGGTACCCGTTGATGGCCCATGCATGTAGGGACCATAGTTCCGGGCGATGATGCCAAATCGAGCCCTTGGCCTGAGAGAGAAGGTCTTTCCTCATCGGTATTGGCCACGGGGCAGTGCTGGTCAGCTGCATCAGGACTGGGAACCAAGCCTGGTTCGTCCAGAGCGGAGCCACAAGCAGCACTGAGCATCCGTTCTCCCTCAATCATTCCAACACCTGAGGCAGGAGCGAGACGGGGGGAAAAGCATAGAGAGGGCAGCGGGGCCAGACGTGGGCCAGCGCATCCCTGCTTTTGGAGAAAAACTTCGGACAGTGAGCGTTTTCTTGGGACGCGAACAGGTCCACCTGCACTCTGCCGAATGTCTCCCACAGCAGTCGGATCGTCTGCGGGTGCAGCAACCATTCTCCTGCTGGAACATTGTTTCTGGAAAGTCTGTCTGGTCCCAGATTCAGGTGACCAGGCACATGCGCTGCTTTCAATGAAAGCAGATTGTGCTGAGCCTAGACCAGGAGGCGTTCCGTCAGCCTGTAAAGGTTTCTGGACCTGATGCCACCCTGGTGATTTATATAGATCACCACTGACATGTTGTCCGACCGGACCAGGACGTGGTGACCTTTTATCTGGGGACAAAAGCGCCTCAGCGCGTTGTCGACTGCCATCATTTCCAGACAGTTTATGTGTAGAAGCTCTGACCACTGGCCAAAGAACGGTCTGCCCTCGAGCAGCGCTCCCCATCCCGAGGTGGAGGCGTCCGTGGACACCACCTTCACACTCGAGAATGTCCCCAGGCTCACACCTGACTGATACCAGTCGGTGGCTTTCCAAGGTTCCAGAGCTGAGACGCATTTCAGATCGACCTTGAGGCGAAACAGACCGGAGGCCCATGCCCGAGGTGGAACTCACGCTTTCAGCCATAACTGCAGTGGGCGCATGCGAAGCAGACCCAGCTGGAGTACCGAAGATGCTGAGGCCATGAGGCCCAGCATTTTCTGAAACCTTTTGAGCGGGACTATAGTGCCGCGGCGGAAGGATTTTGCGGCGCGCTGAATGTTCAGTCCGCGCTCCGGCGACAGACGTGCTGTCATAGACAGCGAGTCCAGTTCTGTGCCCAGAAATGAAATTTTCTGACTGGGAGACAGCAAACTTTTCGCCCAATTGACTGTGTGACCCAGATTCTCGAGATGCTCGAGTAATATGGTCCTGTGTTCTATGAGCTCTGAGTGTGATCGAGCTAGAATCAGCCAATCGTCCGAGTAGTTCAGAACTCGCATGCCCCGAAGTCTCAGGGGTGCGAGAGCCGCATCCATGCACATCGTAAATGTACGGGGTGCCAAGGACAGGCCGAACGGCAGGACTGTGTATTGATATGCCTGGCCCTCGAAGGCGAATCTCAAGAATCGGCTGTGACGTGACGCTATTTGTATTTGAAAATACGCATCTTTCAGATCTATTGACAGAAACCAGTCCCCTTGGCAAATCTGCGCGAGGATTTTCCTGGTCATGAGCATTCTGAACTGGCGTTTCACAAGCACTTTGTTCAGCTGTCTCAGATCTAGAATGGGTCTGAGACCCCCGTCTTTTTTCGGTACCAGAAAATATCTACTGTATAGACCCCCTTCGCTCTGAGCTTGAGATAAAGGCTCTATGGCCCCTTTGCTCAATAGTTTCGCTATCTCGACTCAAAGTAGATGAGCTACTTCGCTTTTTACCGTAGTTTTGACCCGCGCCGTGTAACGGCAGGGGCGTCGAGCAAACTGCAGCGAATAGCCTCTCTCTATAGCAGGGGTGTCCAAACTCGGTCCTGGAGGGCCACTGTCCTGCGGAGTTTAGCTCCAACCCCAATTAAACACAACTGAAACAGCTAATCAAGGTCTTGATTAGCTGTTGAAGGTCATTAGGCATACTAAAAACTTACAAGCAGGTGTGTTGAGGCAAGTTGGAACTAAACTCTGCAGGACAGTGGCCCTCCAGGACCGAGTTTGGACACCCCTGCTCTATAGTGTTCAGCACCCATTCTGATACCCCGCTAAGGGTAAAATGAGATCTGGGCTCTGGCCGCAACTTAGTGGCGGCCGGAGAGCTCCGGTGTGCTGTAAAGTAAACACTGTGCTTGCAGCTCGATTTCTCTATGGCAGTTTGCGAAGAGAAAATGAGCAGGGTGAACCCCGTGGGTTTTAACATGTCTGTGAGTGAATGTGCGCGCGGGACAGCGGACACATTTACTGCAGTCAAAACACCGTCTGCCTGAGCTGACTGAATGTGTGTTGGTTTCATTTTTACAGAAACTGCGGGACATGCATAGTGTAGTGTTTGTGGGCACTGGGTTGTGGGCACATTCACTACATGTAATGCACAATCGACATGAGTCACTGGCCGCGCTCGATTTCTCTAAGGCAGTTTGCGGAGAGAGAGCGAGCGGGACAAAACCCCGTGGGGTTCAACATGTCTGTGAGAGAATGTGGGCGCGGGACAGCGGGCACATTTACTGCACTGAAAACACCGTCGGCCTGAGCTGACTGAATGTGTGTTGGTTTCATTTTTACAGAAACCGTGGGACATGCATTGTGTAGCGTTTGTGGGCACTGAGTTGTGGGAACATTCACTACATGTAATGCAAAATTGACACCATCAGCCGTGGCCGGAATACAGAAAATACACTTAATGTGATTTATCTGGGTCGCCGTGAAAACGGCTTTTGTGTGCAGGCAAGCGGGCCGTGGTACTGGCTTGTTTACTGCAGAATACACTGGAACAGTCGCATTTTCTGGAACTGAGCGAGCGAAAATTTTTCGGTGCATTTTTTATTACACTCATAACACCATCGGCCATGGCCGGGATACCAGAAATTACATTCTTCATGTGATTTATCTGGGTCGCCGTAAAACAGCTTTTGTGTGCAGGCAAGCGGGCCGTGGTACCGGCTTGTTTACTGCAGAATACACTGGAACAGTCTCATTTTCTGGAACTGAACGAGCGAACATTTTCAGTGCGAGTCTGGCCGCGGCGAGACTTAAACACCGTTGCTTACCTAGGAGGGCTAGGAAGACTTTGAGGCCTCGGGCTTTATCTCAATCTTCGGCCGGGGCCCACGCGGAGGGGGGCGGCGTCCGGCAGAGCAAGAGCGGGCTGAGCGGGCGCCTTCCACTCAAGGCCGAGGACGACTTGCAGGCAGAGGGGGGAGGTCCACAGAGCTCGCCCAATCCTCACTGTCCGATGCCAGGATAGAGCAGCTGTCCTCCTCCACAGAAGCAGCTATCTCGTCGTCACCAATGGCGGAAGCGGCGGCGGACGGCGGCCGCTGTCCGTCGGTGAGCAACTCGAGTGAAGCTGGCGAAGCTGGCGGGCGAACCGGCGAGCATTCGCAGGCTGGAGAAGGCTCGGGGACCCGTTGAGTATGGCACTTTATATGGCGCGGCACTATAGCGGGTGGAAGTGCAGACTCGGAGAAAAAATCCCAGGCGAGTCCTCAGAGTCGCCGTGGCAATAGCCCGCAATGATGGCAGCCGCCTTCAGCGAGCGCGAGAGCTGCATGATCCTCACCCAGGCAGGAAATGCTGATGACATGGCGGTCCCCGTCGCTGAGTGCGGCTTGGCATGAGCCACAGGAATGAGGCATCTTTAAAAAGACGCTTGCTCTTTTATATAAGAGAGAGAGAGTGTGAGTCGCGGCGGCGAACACACACTCGGCAGGGTAAAAGGATATATACGCCGGAAAGCGTAGCAGGTACGGCGACTGAAGGCGGCGAGATGAAGGCCAGCGGCTTCAGATGCAAAAGTATTCTTGTCGTTTGATAAACTTAAGATTGAGTCACTGTAGTCACTTGGACTATTTTAACGATATCTTTAATAACTTTTAGGGGCTGGCAAGCTTCAATCCCTTAAGAAGCCTATGGAGGAGTGATCCAGCTCTCAGATTTAATAAAAAATATCATAATTCGTGTTCCGAAGATGAACGAAGGTCTTACGGGGTTGGAACAACATGAGGGTAAAAAGAGTAAATACTGACAGAATTTTCATTTTTGGGTGAACTATCCCTTTAAGGTATAACTTAAGAACAACGTATCATTAAGAAGGTTTCGGGAAATCTAGCCCATGTCAGTCAGGAGGATTTTTCCAAATGTGCTGCAGTGCTGAATTTCATTAGCTTGTTTGAGGAAGGCAAGTCGATTTGCAGAGCCCGCTTGGGCTCATTGGTAAATCTTACCACCAGTTTAGCGTGGATGACCACTTGAGATCTGATGAGGCCGGACGCTTCGGCAGCGTTAAATATTTTCTTTGAAATGAATAAGTGCACTTTAAGCTCTCTGTGGTATGTTAACCCCAGTAAGCACTTTTTCAGAGCCGCTGATGATGGACGAAAGGTTCTGAATAATTTGTGCATCTAATTTGCGCTGATGGAGTAATGGAGATGTTCTCTCACAGCACAGACAAGCCACACTCTTATTGTCAGCCCAAGATTTCAAGTGACACATGACCTTAATAGCAAGATTTTAAAGTGACACATAACCTTTGTCTTATTGATAGTATTTGGTGTTGTATGGCTCAATTTATATGCAATTAATTGAAAAACCCACCCAACCATTAAACTTACCTACTGTACTTACATGTTGGCATATGAAGCCTCGTTTACTTCTTCAGCAACTTTGATATGTCACTATACATTACTGTACTGATTAGTCACTAGTAGACATCACTAGACCTGGTCCTGGTTGCTAGACCTGGTTGCCCTATGAACATCAGTACAGTTATGTTGTTTTGACGCGATGTCAACAAATCAGTTTTTATGCCTATTAATAAAAACACAGGAGATGGGAATGCTTTGCAACATGCTACAATTTGCAATTTAAGGGTTAATGTTGGCTTGAGAAGCCTGAACCTCAGGCTGAGTATTCGGGTCGCCTTGTGCAGAGCTGTGGCATATGTCAGAGTGCTTCCCACTAGATTATTGCTCCTACAAAACAGCTTATTTTTTTTTTTATCAGTTTTTATTCATGGGTTGTTATATTTCTTACAAATTTCTGCTCATTTTAAATCAGATAAAGATAAATAGCAAAGTAAGATTACATTTATTTGAATGCATTAGTGAAATGTGTGTGAATTAATCATACCTGTGCAGCATCTCTAATAGTGAAGCTGTGGGTTTTAGTAACTTTAAAAAAAAACAGAAAGGGCTGTATGCTAGAACATTTCAGTTTTAAGCTATTGTATTAATAAATCATAGAACAGCATTGACAGTAAGTTTCTGCACTCCTAAATGTTTCTGTGTGCGCACAATCTGTGAGCTACTGTCAGTATGTGTATGTTACAATGTAGTGGTGCATTAGTTTAGAACTGCGATTAACTTACCTGTACTGCCCTACAAAGGCAAAATACCTTAACTCGCTAGAGTGTGGAACTGAGAAAAATGACTTTAAAGATTTTTAGTTGTCCCGCCAAATTAATTATAGGTAGGACACTGAAAATCGGGCAATTAGATGTTTAAGTAATGAAAATTATCTACATAAAAAAATCTTGAGCTCAAACTTGACTTTTGACCACTATTTTTAAGTTACTGTACTCTGCCTTTGTATTGTCAGCAAAAAGTGAGAAGTCTTGCCAAGGCAAAAGGCAGTAACTTCCACATTATCAATATCTGGTTGCTGATCACCATTAACAAAATCATTATAGCAACATCTGTATAAAATCTAGTGATCATGGCATTTATTTTGTATGATTTACAATTATAGCCATCTACTTATTGCTATCCTGTGCTTTGGTTGCATTCTGGTGGCCCTATTAATAGCCTACATTAGACATGACAAAATACCTCCATAGGGTAATGAGTATTTTCAAGTGGTACCGAGTGGCATAAGACTTGCTAAACATGAGTTCAAAATGATCACGATAAAACAGATCCTCGCTTACATTCGACCCGGAGACTGGTTTATAGCAGTGGATCTGAAAGACGCATACTTTCACAGGCACTTACCGAGATTAGTGTTCGAAGGTGTCTCGCTCCTCGTCCGTTCACGAAAAGTAGCCTACGCAGTGCTTTCCCCATTGAGACGCAGAAGGGAGCGCGTTCTGTACTACCTAGACGACTAATGCATTTATAGCACAACCTTCTGTGTTCCGCGTCTTTTCAGTATGCGGTGGTTTCAGCTGTCTGCCCTATTATTGTGCTTGTGCACTTCGCTCGTCCCGCGGATTTATTCCGGACGCTGTGATTCTATAACCTGCTTGTAAAAGCTGGTCTGATGTTGTATGCACCAGCACTTATTGCTTCCTTATGTTGTATGCACTAAAATACCCTTGTTGCTTCATTATTATCACTCCCTGCGATATATTAGTCCCGTGTCGGCTCGACAGCATTCAGAGCGGTGCTGAAGGCGCTGGCGAAGTTTTGGCACTCTGCCAGCTAGATGCATGATTGTTTCAACCAGGTCCGGTATCAGAACTGGGTGAGGCGGGGCTTTAGTTCCCTTTCGAGGGAACTCGGACTGCGTCGAATCACACTTTGGGGGAACGCCCCTCAGCGTAGCGTCTCTGAAGTATGAATGAAACTAAGCCAATAGGCTTGTTTGAGATGAGCAAAATCTGCGCAGAACCGATCACCGGTGATCAGCGCGAGATGCATGCCGGTTAGAAATGTGTCCGAGAGCGGTCCGCCTTGCTCTGATGTCATGCTGACGTATGTCAAAAAACTCTCGCGAGCGCAAGGCGCACGTGTGGATTCTGCAGTCGCGCGCAGTTGCTCTCCACCGACTGCGCTGATCAAAAGCATGATGGGAAACGACTTGCTGACGACACAGCTTAATGTTGATTGGTTAAACAACCGTGATGTATTGTTCTCTTTTAAAATGTTTGATTTTAAAACTCGGATATCATGTTTTATGTGTATATGTTATGTGTGAATATTCCCAAACTCTCGGACAGTGCAATCTCTATGGGTTATGCAATTTCATTCTATTATATATATAAAAAAACACATAGCCTATGTCTGTATTAAAGAAAAAATGATTGATAAACACTTATTTGGAATGGAAATAAATAACAAGTACTTTGGGTGTCTTGTTCATTATATTTATTTTCATATAAAAGCAACAGAACTTAAATTACATTCAGTTTATTAGCAACACTGTGCACGAGCGTGAATCCCGTGAATCCCGTGATATCTATCATTGATCTCACAGTCAGATCCACTGCAAGAAGCGAGAACTGTCCGGCTTGCCTGCGCTTTTTTCACTCCTCCTTTCACTGCAGCCGCCTACTCTCGCCTACATTTCAGGCGAGGCAAGGCGCATCTCAAACAAGCCTAATCTCTGATTGGTGTTGCGTCATGACCTAATGAGTGACGGCATACAAGCGGAAGCTATAAAGGACGCCGGCACACATAAGATGTCAGCTTTTTGTTCTTCAGCAAAGCGCTCTCTGTTTGACTTGTCTGTCTTATTTGGTGTTGTCTGTCACAAAGCATGACATATATATATATATATATATATATATATATATATATATATATATATATATATATATATATTATGGCGAGCCCAAGTTTCACTCGGTGTGTGCATCCCTGGCCTCGTTATATCACGGGTGGGGACACACATTTGTGTACACATTGTTTGGGAGTGCAGCACGCGCTGGCAGCTCTCGAGGGGGCTGCTTGCGAGGATTGTGAAAAACTTCCAATCCGTGTGCTGCGCTCCCGCCTGGCCATTTAAAGAATAAATAAATAAATAAAAGGAGGATGGTCAGGCTCGCGAGCCCCGTGGTGCGGGACCGGCGTCTGCTGAGGCGGCGCGGCAACGCTCTTCATGGGGCTCGCAAATCTGTTGCAATATAGAATCTATAGTGGCTCGGATCTCGCGTTTGCCGAGGCAGCGCGTTGATTACGGGTCTACTCTGCAATAAGATTCTGTGACTTGGATCTCGCGTTTGTCGAGGCAGCGCGTAGATCAAAGGTCTATATTGCATAGAATCTAGTTGCTCGGATCTCGCGTTTGCCGAGGCAACGCGTAGATTACGGGTCTACTTTACAATAAAGATTCTGTGTGTGTGCGAGGCATGAACAGTCAGCTCCTGAGGGTGCTGGCTGTGTTCATTGAGAAATATCTCGACGCGTATATCCGTGCGCTGTCGGATGTTTCAGTCTCGCACCTGTTCACTTTCTTCTTGGGTTGGAAGCCAAATATATTGTGAACGACTCGAATCTCGCGTTGCCGAGGCAGCTGTGTGGATTACGAGACCGTATAGCCTAACACAAATCAGTATTGTCTGGTAATTATGGCTGCATTTAATTTTAAAAAATTAAAATGATTAAATATTTCTCACTTTTGAATATCGGAAGTTAGATATTTTAATTCAGCCTACCATTCAGACCGTGTTTCACTTATACAGTGTTTATGGCTACATTTATTTCTTAGGAATTAAAATGATGAGCAGCGAACGCAGGCTTGCGGCCATGCAGTGTTCCTTCTGCACATCAAACATCGTTTTTCGATTCTTCCCTGCCGGTCCTCCGCTTCAGGGTATCGAAAACGAGACAAAAATAACAGGGCTATCCCCCCCGTGGAGGGACGAGCGAGAATTGCTCCTCCGCGGAGCCCTCAGAAAATCGATGTTTGTATCCAGCGTCAAGTGCACTTCGGGACACAACGGTTTTTAGCGAATGCGCACTGCAGTGTCCGCCCCAAGAGTTTGCGGCCAGGCAGTGCTGATGTTCACTCATCGGAAACGGTTTTCGATTATTCCCTGCCAATCCTCCGCTTCAGGGTGTCGAGAACGAAACCGAAAGAGCCTCCCCTCAGGGGAGCCCTCAGGAAGTCGATGTCTGTATCCCGCCGTTAAGTGCGCTTCGGGACACATCGGTTTCCAGTGAACGCACGCTGCTCTGTCTGCCCCACAGGCTTGCGGCCAGGCAGCAATCGCGTCCGCCCATCGAGAATCGTTTTCGGTTGAACCCTGCCGGAGATCCGCTTCAGGGGGTCGAGAACGAATCCCGATTGGTACCCGAAGCCAGGCTCGAGAGCCTGGTTCCTTTGGTAAAATATTTCGATGCATGGAAAAATCTCACGAATATTTCGCCTCACGAACATTCAAAAGGGGGTACAGGCTGCAGTTCGGTTTACGCCCACCAAGGTTCAACGGGGTGGTCTGGACTGCAGTCGACCCAGTGCAGGGTCGGGTATTGGAACAGGAGAGGCTATAAAGGAGTCTATAGAACGTAAAGGAGGCTATAGAACGTATTCCTCCACCGGACAGGGAGTCCGGGTTTTACAGCCGGTACTTTATAGTTCCCAAGAAGGATGGGAGTTGCGTCCAATAATAGATCTCAGACACTTGAATCGTTCTCTGAGGAGATTCAGGTTCAAGATGTTTACTATTCCCATCATCGTGAGTCAAATTCAATCCGAGGATTGGTTTGTCATGATAGATCTAAAGGACGCATACTTCCACATATCCATCCTTCCATCTCACAGGAAGTTCCTGAGGTTCGCTTTCGGGGGCGAAGCATACCAATATCGGGTTCTTCCGTTCAGCCTAGCTCTCTCCCCACGCACATTTAACAAATGTATGGATGCAGCTCTAGCACCGCTGAGGCTCCAGGGGCATCAGGGTACTCAATTATATCGACGACTGGCTGATTCTGACCCAGTCACAAGAGCTGGCGGTTCGGCATCGAGATGTCGCCCTCGCCCACATTCAAAGCCTGGGATTGAGACTCAACACGAAAAAGAGTGTGGGACTCGGTCACGATGCGGGCACGATTGTCTCCTGCACGAATCGAGTCCATTCTGGCCACAGTGTCCAGGATAAAGCTAGGCCAAGCCATTACTGTGAAACATTTTCTGTGAAACAGTGTTGGGGCTCATGGCAGCAGCGTCCAACATTATTCCATTTGGCCTGCTGCACATGAGGGCCCTCCAGTGGTGGTTGAAAACCAAGGGGTTCTCCCCGAGGGGGAACCTGTTCCGCATGATCAGGGTTACGCGCAGATGCCTTCGTTCCCTATCTATGTGGAAAAAAGCTTAGTTTCTGTCCCAAGGTCCAGTGTTGGAAGCGTCATGTCGTCGGAAGACCGTTTCGACAGACGCCTCCCTCACGGGCTGGGGCGCGGTCATGGACGGCCGCTTTACGACAGGCCTATGGCAGGACCATCATTCCTCCTGGCACATAAACTGCCTGGAGATGTTGGCGGTGTTCCGAGCTCTGAGGAGCTTCCTGCCGGACCTCTAAGGTAATCATGTCCTTGTGAGGTCAGACAATATGTCGGTAGTGGCCTATATAAACCATCAGGGGGGCCTGAGGTCTCGCCCTCTATGCAGACTGGCACATCAGATCCTCCTGTGGTCCCAGGGGAAACTGTTATCTCTAAGAGCAACATACATCCCAGGGAGTCAAAATCAGGCAGCAGACATCCTGTCGAGGCAGGGGCTGAGGCCCGGGACATCCAGCCCCGCTGGGGTTGGATGCCATGGTGTAGACGTGGCCGAGGCTGTGTCTGTATGCATTTCCCCCGATCGCTCTGCTCCCGGGAGTTCTAGAGAGGGTCCGTCGTGACGGGATCAGTCTACTGCTGGTAGCCCCGTTGTGGCCGGCCCGAGTATGGTTGTCAGACATTGTATTGCTCCTAGACGGCCCTCCGTGGGAGATTTCCCTCAGGAGGGACCTGCTGACACAGGCAGAGGGCTCAATATTTCACCCTCGGCCCGAGCTATGGAAGCTGTGGGTCTGGCCCCTGAGGGGGCACAGTACCTAGAGGCCGGCCTATCAGCTGGAGTAGTGGAGACCATACTCAGCTCTAGAGCTCCCTCCACGAGGAAATTGAACGGCTTAAAGTGGAATGTCTTTACCAATTGGTGTAGAGAGCGTGAGGTGGATCCAGTTAACTGCCCAGTGGCTTCAGTTCTGGAGTTCCTCCAAGATCGCTTTTCAGCTGGTCTTACCCCGTCCACACTCAAGGTGTACGTAGCTGCCATTGTGGCTTTCCATGCTCCTCTGGGTGATGGGTCTCTGGGGAGACAGCAGTTGGTCGTACGTTTCCTCCGTGGGGCTTGGAGGATGAGACCTGCGGCTCGTACCAGGGTTCCCACATGGGACCTGGCAGTGGTTCTCGAAGGGCTGGCCGAGGCCCCCTTCGAACCACTGGAGTCGGCTGAGGCCAAGAACCTTTCCCTGAAGGTGGTTTTTCTGTTGGCCATTACTTCTCTGAGGAGGGTAGGAGATCTCCAGGCGCTCTCTATATCTAACGGGTGCCTGGAGTTTGCTCCAGGCGACATTAAAGCCATCCTACATCCTAGGCCGGGCTATTTGCCTAAGGTGCCATCTAATGCGGCACGGCCTACGGTTCTGCAGGCTTTTCATCCTCCACCTCACGTGACGGCGGATGAGGAGAGACTTCATCTGCTCTGCCCTGTCAGAGCTCTAAAAATTTACATTCTCTACAAATTTACCCTCCTCTCGGGGGCCCCAATCCAGGAGGTCTGCGATGCAGCAGGATGGGCCACCCCCCACACCTTTATTAGGTTTTACAGTCTGGACATCCCGTCTACGCCTGGCACTCTTGTGCTCTCGTCCTAAGTGTGCCTGTGAGCAGCTTCACACTAGGACAGGCAGGGCGCGTTGTGGCATAGTGGGTACTCGTTCCCCCAAAGTGTCATTCGACGCAGTCCTCGTTCCCTCGAAAGGGAACGTCCTCGGGTTACGACTGTAACCCTTGTTCCCTGACAAAGGGAACGAGGACTGCGTCCCTTCGCCACGCCTTCCCCTGCCTGGGAGCGCTTGCTTCATCACAGAAGCTGACATCTTATGTGTGCCGGCGTCCTTTATAGCTTCCGCTTGTATGCCGTCAATCATTACGTCATGACGCAACACCAATCAGAGATTGGCTTAGTTTCATTCATACTTCAGAGACGCTACGCTGAGGGGCGTTCCCCCAAAGTGTCATTCGACGCAGTCCTCGTTCCCTTTCTCAGGGAACAAGGGTTACAGTCGTAACCCGAGGACGTTCTTTGTATTCACCTGCTATGGAATGTGTAACATTTTTCTGTCATCTCTGCATATATCCTTCGTGATCGTTAGCGCAGGACAAAGCTCTGAGGACATCAGAAGACAGGGACTGATGGCAGCTGTACACAGTAGCTACACAGGCTACATCGTAATTTAAAGTTTAATGGAGAGTAAAACAAAAGCAGAACACCGTATAATCTGATAGGTAGCATTATTTGATAGAACGCCGGCACCGTAACTTCATATTGACGCGCGGCTAAACAAAGGCAGAGAACCGTAACTCAAGCGTGAGCGTTCCAAAACAAAGCCAAAGAGCCGTAACTGGTGTTACGGTGTTCTGCCTTGGTTTCTCATGGGCTTTTGGAAGTTACGGTTAAGACAACCCATTATTTTCTCGAAAAAACAACGGATTTGACTCAAGCTACTTATCCACATGATAAAGGAGGTCTTGAATGTGCCAAAAATATAAATAACTCATTTTCGACCAAAAACGAAGTTATGGTCTTTTGCCTTTGCACGGCAGCATAGTTGTCCCGCGAGAATAGGAAATTCTTAATGCTAGATAGAAAACAACCACAGCAACAATTTTATTTTTACTTTATTTAATGCGTGTTGCAAAAGTGCTTCAATTACATATAGGCATAACACCGTAACTTCAGCGCTGCAAACGCGTTGCTGGTGGGTAAAACAAAGGCAGAGTGCCTTAACTCCACTGTAACTTAAAATAACAGCGTTCTAAAGTGCAGCAGTACAAGGCTAAAAGACTGTAACTGATGTTAAGGTATTCTGCCTTTGCTTTCCCTCTGCTTTTGGAAGTTATGGCAAAAACAACATCTTATTTTTAGCAGAAAAGAACAAAATTGACGCAAGATATTTGTCCACATGATAAAACTGATCTCCATTGTTCCAAATATGGCAATAACTCATTTTGACCAAAATTGAAGTTAAGGTCTTTTGCCTTTGCACGGCAGTGTACATATTAGTACATTAAGTCAGAAGAGTCTGAAGGCCCTCTGCAAGGTGGCCATGTTTTAGTGTCAGAATCACATAATCAGCTTGGCAGAGCATTCAAGTTCACTAGTCTGTGCAACTACTACTGGACACGGCCACATCTTGCCACCGATGGTCACTAGAACTCATTGAAAATAAATGGGACGCTTAGTCACTGCAAATTGCTTGTGGTGTGAACCAAAAAATGCCACTTACAACAACAGAACAGTACATACATCCCCATATAAAATAATAGTGTCCTGTCCTTTTGTATGCAAACAAGCTGAAGCACGTCTAAACGCAGCAATCTGGTTGGCCAAACATATGGATGTCATTACGCAATGTATAATTAACCAAGTCCACAAATAGATGCCAGAAATGCATGTTGACAGTTTCTTTGTCTAAGTCAGGAGCTAAGCTGCCATCATATAAGGGTCAAGATTTAGGATGTGTGTGACTCCCTAATCTTGTTATATTAAATCTGACGACTGTCACCCGATGTACTTGATGTGTATGGGAGAGGAGCATGCTAGGTCAGTCCTCGAGAGGGCTGTCAGCACTGTGAAAAATTCAGTGTTTGCAAGCTCCGATTGAGTTAGTAGGAGATTTTGAGATGGATAATTCCCTATCCTGCTGACTCAGAGGACCCCGTTCTAGATCTCGAATTCATGCATTCTGCGTCTGATCCTGAGAAATTGAATGCAGATAAGCATCGTCAGAGCAGCTTCCTCAGTCTGCCGCTTTTTAGGAGCTGCTTGAGGTTGTTACTCGTGCAGTGGCCAAATTAAATTTAGATTGGCCAGATGAGAGGCAAGTGATTGTTCACTCTTAGTTAGAAGATCACTTTCTCACATCTTCGTGAGTGCAACCTTCCCACCACCATTTCCCGTTCTTCCCTGATCTCCACACTGAGGTGTCGATACCAGGCTGATCTGCTCAAACATCTGGACCCAGGTTGAGGAGCGGAATCTGGGGCTCAACCTAATGGGCATTAAAGAAAGAGATAAGGCCTTTCTTCTAGACGCCCCAATTTTGCTTTCCAGCCTGTTCAGCGACACAGTAAATACAGTCATTGATAAGTATCAGGAAGTGACACGCCTGGGCCAAGCTCAAAGAAAGACAAGAGAGAGAGCCTTTTGAGCCCCCAGACGTTAAAGAAAGGGGGGCCATGATACTCGCACAGACAAGGCTGCCTAGGGGGAGGACTGACCTGAAGGACTTCATCTCCGCTAGAGCAGCCAAGAAAAAGCTTTTTATCCCACCATCATCAGTGATTCGGGAGGTAGAGGCACCCAACGGGCCATTCGTCCCATCTTCGCTCAAGTAGTTCCTGATAGTTTGCTGATTCAGAACCTTGAGCAGACCGAAATTATAGAAAAATGTCAGAATTTGAGGTACAGACATCCTGTCAAGACAGTAGCTTAGGCCCGGGGAATGGCAACTCAATCCACAAGTAATGGAATCCACATGTCCACTCTGGTTTACCCTCACACATCCAGCTCCTCTTAGGCTGAACGCCATGGTACAGGAGTGGCCGAGGCTGCATCTGTATGCCTTTCCTCCGATAGCTCTGCTCACTGCAGTCCACAAGTTCACACTTACTAATCATCAGAGTAAAGAAGTATGCATATTTGTCATGCTGTCTGAGGAGAGGGCTCCGAGCTTAATATTTTGGCCCTAACCCAGAGTACTCCCCACGTATGCCTAGCTGTGGCAGGAACTAGACAAGAGTGAGGAGTCGGGGTGGTGAGGGATGCTGAAAACTTCCAAGCAACGTAGGTGAGTCGACTGTGTATATACTATATAGGCCTCCTCTCATGCTGATTGGATAAATGTGTTAATTGCTGATTGGAATAACTTAATGATTTGATAGATCATTTGAACCTGTTCCTCCCAAACTTTGTTAATGAAATATAATTTCTAGCAAGGGTTTGCCTAGGACAGAGTTCACCTTCTTCAAGTGACTTCATTCTGGCCAGTTGGAGTGTGGTTTGCGGACATATTATCTCTCCTGGACGGCCTCCTATGGGAGATCCCCATCCCAATAGATCTTCTCTCTCAAGTGAGAGGGATGATACTTCATCCCTGGCCAGTGATGGATACATTGGTTCTGGTGCCTGAACTCATAGATTATGGTCTATTGGCTGAAGTCAAAGAAACAATTCTTAATGCTAGAGCTCCTTCTAATAGAAGATTGGATGCCCTGCAATGTCAACTGTTCTCAACATGGTGTAGAGATTGGGATGTAAACTTAGCTAACTGCCCAGTTTGTCCAGTACTAGAGTTCCTTCAAAAACATCTTGCAATGGGGCTGGCTCCTTCCACCTTATGATATGGCATATGTGTCTCCCCTAACCACTTACCTGTGGATGGAACCTTGATTGGGAGGCATCCCTTGGTGCCTCGGTTCCTTCTAGGTGCCAGACAGCTGAGGTCTATCTGCTGATCACAAGTTCAATCCTGGGACCTCGCATTGGTTCTAGGAGCCTTGAAAGAAGTCAATTTTTCTAGCCTTTAGAGTCAGTTTCAGAGAAAACGTTGACTCTTAATGTAGCTTTGTTGATGCTAACATCAGAGAGTAAAGAGAGTAGGAGACCTCCAGATCTCAAGTTCCTTCTTCGGCTCCTCAGCCTGTTATGTTGCAAGCTTATTGTGAGGGGTGCACCTTAACAATATGTCTGTGCTGTGCCAGGTTGGTTCTCTCCTTACACTTTCATCATGTTTTACACCTTAGACGCGGATTCAACCCCAGGAGCCCATGTCCTTCAGGGTTAACCCTCTGGGGTCGGCGGTATCGCCGGCGATACCAGCTCACTTTTTTCCTTATCAGTGCAAAAGAGACTCAAATTACTCTGTTGATTTTGATCTTACATATAAGTGCTGTACATCATTACATCCTGTTAAGTGTCTATTTTTTTTTGTGGGTACTCAGAATAAAAACCAAGTGTTGTGCTTTTCATCAAATAAAGAAAAATAAACATGATGCGCGTTTTACCTTCTCTGGTCAGTGAGGTCCATTCTGAAACGCGTCCAAAAAATGAACTGTAACTCTGTCAATACTTGTCACAGAGATACGAGAGATTTCTCTTTATGAAGCTGAAATTCTCTTCTTTTAAATGAAGTAATTTATATAAAAAAACAAATATTCTCAGTTTATGTAATCTGTATGAAAAGAGAGAGATGTCAGTATTTTTCTTTCCAGCTCATTATACCTCATTACGCGTTAATGTGCCACTCCCACGGAGAGCGCGCGGTATTCAAACGCAAATGACCTAAGGCAAGCCATGCAAACATGCCATCGCCCACCAGCTGGATTATAAAACACATTGTGTTTAGTAAGTTTCTTACTACCGCTGTGAACACAGCGTATCCCTACCCTGTGAGGAATAATACTATCAAATAACCCTGTAAAAAGTGCTGGTAGTTTCATTTCGAGGAGCAACGGATCCAGCTGATGTAGTAAGTCATTTATTCTTAAGTGCTTTGTTCTAATCACGATATTGCAGGGCCGGCCCGAGGCATAAGCGAACTAAGCGGCTGCTTGGGGCCCCTTGGCCACCAGGGGGGCCCCCAATTGAGTTGAAAAATGGAAAAAAAATTTTTTAGATGACTTAAACAAGTGACATGAATGAATTAATATGAATGAATGAATGAATGAATGAATGAATGAATGAATAATTAAAGACAAGAAAATTCTGATTTCATGATCAATATACCTGCCTACAACTGCTGCTGTGTCTGCCAGCGTTGAAGTCATGCGCATAATCTAAATACCTCGCGCGTGCATAGACATTTCGTGCGCAACTGCGCATAGTCACGGTAATGTTAAGCCATATCACAAAAAATGACGTATTCCTCTGGTGCCGAAAATAGAAAGAAGAAAATGACAGAGTAGGAGAAAAAAAGAGCAAGATAAAAGTATGTTTGCATTATTATTATGGTATGTTTTGTGCAGCAATTGACCCATTCCTATCTACGGCAAGCCCCGAGGGGAAAAATACATGGCATACACACATATACAACGAGCGCCAGTACATCATTACCGGTATTATAGTAACAGACTTTGTTGGATTCTGTCATGTACAATCCAACAAAGTCTGTTACAATAATAATCAAAAAAATAAAAAAGATTTTGAGGACAGTTACACTGTATTGAGACAGTTGAGAAATAATAACATTTTTACAGTTTTCAACAACAATTGTCATTGTTGAACCCTTGCTCTTATTATGTTTCTGATTTCTCAGTTTTGTCATTATTTTAGCAAATAATTTATTTGATATGTTTTAAGACAGTTTGTTTTAAGAAGTTTCAGAGAGTTAGTAAAAGAGTAAAGTAAAAGTTAAAACTTTTTTATTTAAGTAGGCTATCTATTTTTAATAAGTATTTATTTTGTATTAATACATAACCTCACTGTATTCATTTATAATGTATCATTATTGCGTGATATTTGTGTCAATAATCGTCAAGCAGAGGTGACTCCGCGTAGTGGGAGGGGGCCCCCAAATCAAATTCTGCTTACGGCCCCCAAAAGGCTCGGGCCGGCTCTGCGATATTGGATAGTGTCTGTAAACCGCAAAAAGAATGTTTAAATATGAATTGCGTGTCTGTGTAGGCTAAATGATGAATCAACTGCGCGCTTTGTTTACTTTCAGTTATACAGCGTGTGTCTGTTCATTCACTCTGGCATCTACATTAGTAAACATGTTATTAAATTTACATGAACACATCCAAACTATATTGCTATAGCCTACTAAGATGAGTAAAAATAGACTGAAATATGTTGAAATAAAATGTCTGTATGAGCAACAAACTGCAAATTAACATTATGCTAATATATCATACACAATATGTTACAGACTAAATATGAATGTTTAGAAAAGATTTGGAGATTAGTTTTGGATAGATTATAAAGTTTTGATTGTAAAAAAGACTACTGTAGTAAGTTTTTTTTTTCATTCTCAAGTGAATCGCGTTTCTGTGTGTGAATGAATGAACGGCAGAGATGCGCTGTTTACCACAACTCGCAAAAAGACAGTTTAAATTTGAATCGCATTTCTGTGTGTGAATGAATGATCCGCTTTTAGCAAACTATATTGCTATACTGAGATGAGTAAAAATCGACTGAAATATGTTGAAATAAAATGTATTTGTATAAGCAACGTATTAAACTGCAAATTAACATGTATATTTCTTATGTAAACGAAAGACCTATGTTACAGACATATGAAAGACAACATTTCGTTTTCTAGTTTTGGATAGATTATACATTTTTCGTCTAAAATATTTGCCACCTCAAATAAGCTTTTGTTTGCCAATTTTTGCTCATATGTTAAATAGCCTATAGTATGTTTTGTCAAAAATAAAGTAATCAAATAATATGTTATTATGTGTTTGTTCCAATGTAGCCTAGGCTATATCCAAAGTAATGAATCCTTAACTTTGAAATATGTATGATAAAATGTATACTTTAGTTTTTACAAAGAAAGATTGCACTTGAATTGTTGTTGTAATTGTAACATTTTTAATAAAAAAAAATATTTACAAGGTAGATGTAAACAAACTATTAAAAGGTAAATATAAGCCTTTTCTTTAAATAATTTTTATTGAGTTTTATTAGTGACAAATTTGGGGAGAGGATACATATTCCAAAACTGAAAATACAGTATGAGAATTAACTGCACAATTACTAGACATGGAAAAATATACAAAAAAATGAGATGCTTCCAACTGTGAACCAATTTGGTAGAATATATATATATATATATATATATATATATATATATATATATATATATATATACACACACACACACACACACACACACACACATATATATTGCTCTTGCATTCTTTCTTGTGGCTCAGTGACACACCTGAATGAATGGCTCATTAAGTATGCGGGCCCCATTGTCTCCTAAGGTGTGAACCACTAAATATGCATGATGGTGTTGAAATCGTTGACGCCCCTTGCGCATATTGCCTTTCCAAACAAAAAGTGTCTTACAAAATTTAAATCAATGTATTGTTTTATGTGAATGATTAGGCAGGATGATTTTCACATCATTTTGAAGAAAAAACTCTAGGCAACGACATCCATTAGTCAAAAGTCTTGTGGACACATATTTAGTATGTGTTTTGTGGCCTTATTTCAAAAACTTTAGTTTTTATTTTTTTCAATAACCATGCATAAACAATATTCCCTCAAAAATACAAACATGTACATACATGTTGCTCACATATTATGGCCTGTTTGTGCTAAATAGAGTGTAATTACACCTTTGCCATGAATATGTTTATAAGCAACTGAAAAAAGCACAAATGTCAGGGCATGTCAGAACATCTCAAGGACCCCAAAAATCCCTTAGACCCCAGAGGGTTAACAAGAGTCTGTTCTTACGCACAGCCTTGTGGGCAAACGTTGGAATTAAGTCATGACACGGCGTCAAGTTCCACTCGAATGGGAACGTCTCAGGCTGCGTATGTTACCCAGTTCCCTGAGAGGGTAACAAGACGCCACATCTTGTTGCCACTCCCTGGCTACGCCTGAGCATTTTCTTTGGACAATTGAATCTGTCGACAAACGTTTCTGGCATCTATTTATGGACCCAGTGACGCACTGCATTGTTGTGACATCCATACTTTTGGCCAATCAAATTGGTATGTTTAGACATATGCTTCAGATATAGCATCCTCACCTCTCAGGTAACCGGGTTACATACGTTACCTGAGACATTTTTGTAACAATCTGTGTTTTTTTAAACACAAAAATCTAAATCACTAACCAAATTATTTTGCAGAGTTTTTTATTTTTATTTAAAATGTTCTAGTTGTATATGACATACATTTAATAAAATTATAAACATATTTAATCAACAACTGCAAATTATGATCAAATGGATAATCAGATAATTCACACTGCACAGTTTTTACTAGTATATCACCCTGTGGCACTTCCACCCTATTGGACAGCGACAATCTCTCTGCACTTTATACCTGCACAGCTCCTGCTATCTATCTACATGAAGTTTAATAAAGTACAAATGTTGATCTAACCTCATTCTCACTGGCTTGCTCTACCCTTTTACCATTTACACTGATGAGTAGAATGTGACTAGACAGACAGGCTACTTGGTTAATTAAGAGGTTAGATAAAGAAACTCTCTGTGCTAATATTAACCTTTGTCATGGGACCAATGCATGATTAATTTGCATGGTAC
Source organism: Gila orcuttii (assembly GCA_026230005.1). Lineage (NCBI taxonomy): Eukaryota > Metazoa > Chordata > Actinopteri > Cypriniformes > Leuciscidae > Gila > Gila orcuttii. The sequence goes on from JAPDVR010000011.1 coordinate 26,160,280, forward strand.
AACAATTAGCATAATTCACATAATATGATACCTGTGCTTTAAAAAAAAACTACTCCAGACAAAATGTAAAAGGTTGGAGGAGGTCTTATAGATCAAGAACTTTGACAAATAAAATAATAGTGTTGTATTAGCAATTAAAACACTGTAAGCATACATCACTTTAGTTTATAAGTCACCAGGGACAAACACATCAGCTAAATGAGCTGTGAGCAGGCAAGCAGTCCCACAGCACTAGTTACCACTTTCAAATGACTTGAGCTAATAATTAAAGACTGCTTCAAGTCACACCACACAATTTGTAACCAAGCTTCTTTGAAGGCAGAAAACTCAAAATATCTATGCTGTCTGAATCTCTTTGCTCAGCTTGTTGTGTAGTTCCTTAGACTAACCACTATGATACATGACTTGATGTATCTTATACAGGCTCATCAAATCACTCTTATTTCTCTGAAGACATTCTTTGTTTGAATCATTACCCCTGTGAAAATTAAATAAAAAAAACACTGATTAATAATTCAATGATAAATTAGACCTCATTTGATTCAGATGCCGTCTGCTTAGTCAGTGGTTTCGAAATAATAATAATAATAATAATAATTATAATAATAATAATAATAATAATGATAAAATATTCAGGGAATGACAAAACAGTCCGAAAATAAAAGTATTCTTAACTGCTATTTTCATCTTATTTTCTAAGTTAAAATTAAAGTTACGAATATTTTGTATTCCCAAAAGCATTTCTGATTTTTTTAAAATGTTGTTTATATGTCACATTCACCGTCTTCGTCTGTGTCTTCACTACACTTCCCAGCATCCCCTGTCATCATCACCTGCACCTGCGCCTCATCACCCCATCACCCTCATCATCTTCATCATCGTCACCTTTTGTCCTTGTCATTATCTGTGTATTTAAGTTCCCTTCTCACCCCTTGTCATTGCTGGTTATTGTTTGTGCACTAGCACACTGTTATGTTGATTTTGGATCTTCTCTGTTTTGAATTAAAACCTTTGCTACTTTGCATCTTCGCCTACCGTCGTCTTCTTCATTCACCCACGGACGTGACAGAATAACCAGCCCAAAAGTAATGGAGGACAACACGATGGATGCTTTTCTGTTTGATCAGAATGGGAGTTCTCTGGAGGAATTTGTTGAAGTTTACCTGCATCTGCATCAGGACGTTTACTGGGAGGAAGAGTTCTTAAAGCAGCGGTTCTGGAGAGGACTGGATGATCCACTAGCCCAGATACTGCTGCTTGAAGACTTAAATCGACCTTTTGCTGAGTTTATGGACAGAGCTCTTTGGGTTTGTGGTTCTTCCCTCACAGTAACACCAGCTGACCCAAAAATAGCAGAGCCAGCCCCAGGGGTTCCTCGCTTCCCCGCTGTTCAGCCTGAGACTCCCGTGTTGCCCCGAGCCCGGAAGCTGGTTTCTAACAGTAGGGACCTGGGGGCAAAAATGGCGGATCCGGCGCTCAAATCCGTGTGATCAGCACTAAAATCAGCTTTCTTTCTCCGGTCCTCAGTCCCAGGTCTTACTTCCACCTTCAGCACCGAGCCTTCACCGCCGGTCCCGTCCAGCACCGAGCCTTCACCGCTGGTCCCGTCCAGCACTGAGCCTTCACCGCTGGTCCCATCCAGTCCCGAGCTTTCACCTCTGGTCCTCGTCCAGAGTCCGGACGAGAAGGACTTAATTGACTATTTTACTGAACCCTCACCGCTGGTCCTGTCCAGCCCAGAGCCCTCGCCGCTGGTCCTGCCCAGCTCAAAGCCCTCTTCACCGCTGGTCCTGTCCAGCCCAGAGCTGTCTTCGCCGCTGGTCCTGTCCAGCTCAAAGCCCTTTTCGTTGCTGGTCCTGCCCAGCTCAAAGTCCTCTTCGCCGCTGGTCCTGTCCAGCCCAGAGCCATCTTCGCCGCTGGTCCTGTCCAGCCCTGACACGCCTCCGCCGCTGGACTTCTCCTACCTGGAGCATCAGCCCGTTAACCTCCCCAAGAAAATTTGGGGGGGGGGCAATAAATCCACTCCGCCGTGGCCACCCGAGGGGTCTTCACCACCACGGCCGCCCGAGGGGTCCTCTCTGCCACGGCCACCCGAAGAGTCCACTCCGCCGTGGCCACCCGAAGGGTCCTCACCGCCACGGCCGCCCGAGGGGTCCTCACCGCCACGGCCGCCCGAGGGGTCCTCACCGCCACGGCCGCCCGAGGGGTCCTCACCGCCACGGCCGCCCGAGGGGTCCTCACCACCACGGCCGCCCGAGGGGTGGTCTCCTTCTCCGCCATGGCCCCCTGACCAGTCTGCTCCGCCATGGCCGCCTGGACCATGCTGGAGTCCGTCCTGCTGCACCCGGTCCTCCTTCCCATCACGGACACCAGGATGCCCACCCCCCTCCCGTGTTCTGTCTTGTACGGCGCGGGTCGCGCCTAGCGGGAGGGGGGAGTTATGTCACATTCACCGCCTTCGTCTGTGTCTTCACTACACTTCCCAGTATCCCCTGTCATCATCAACTTCACCTGCGCCTCATCACCCTCATCTTCATCACCGTCACCTGTTGTCCTTGTCATTATCTGTGTATTTAAGTTCCCTTCTCACCCCTTGTCATTGCTGGTTATTGTTTGTGCACTAGCACACTGTTATGTTGATTTTGGATCTTCTCTGTTTTGAATTAAAACCTTTGCTACTTTGCATCTTCGCCTACCGTCGTCTTCATTCACCCACGGACGTGACAATATGTCTATGTGGTGTTTTTATCATGCTTTAAGACAAACCATGCGCAAATTCATCAGTCTACACAATTGCTGAGCATTTTCTCCTTAAAACTGCAGTTTACCAAAGACAGTCTCAATAACGGGGTTTGAAATCGCCCTTGTTCTCTACATCACAAACATGTTGTAACCAATCCCGTCAACGTGTGGGGCACTGCGAAGCAGGGGGGCCTCAAGAGAAGCCATGTTAACCCAGTATATATTTTTTGTTGATACAAAGAAAATGGGTACATTAGGTAATAGGAGATTGTGCTGGAGCTACATGGGCTATAAAGCATTACCATTCTGATACATCGACTTAGACGAGGCTGTATAATAACTCTTCCACTTCTTCTGAATCAGTTTCTGGTTCAAACATGTGGCTGAATTAAACTAGTACTACACATTGCCATTGTGTAGCATTTACTACAGTAAAGTTGAGCGAGTAGATTAGATAGTAAGTGATGAGTGGATGTGAGACTAATATGCATATTCATGGATCTGCATACATGCCTACTAAATAAAGCAAGAGTGTAGAGTTACATATAAGCTATTTTAAGGCATTAAGAAATTATTATTTTTTTCGAGAAAAAAAAAGATTAAATATGTCACTATGGTAAGCAAAGATTAGTTTTAAGGGATACAATTATTGACTACACAGGGAGACTTTAAGAATGTTATACTCATTTTTTTATTAAAATTGTTCTAAAGACAAACCATGAAAAAAAATTTTTATTTTTATTTTTTTATTTAATTTTTGCCTAATACATATGACTGTTACTTGGGAAGTGCATGGGTAGCCTAGACTCAGAAGTGCCAGTGATTAACTATGTAAATTACCGGTTGATTGTGATTATGCTTGAAATTATTATTTGTTGAATTCAAAATTCAGTAACAACTCAAGTCAAATAGGAACTTGGTTTTAAATTTTATGATTACAACATAATTTACAAATAAGTGTAATTTGGTGTGGAAACCGCCTACATTTTCCTTAGATCTGAGAAGATAATCAATCAGCAAATTTATGTTTAGCCAGGGTGCAGTATGCTTTTGACTTTTGAAGGAGAACCCATGATTAAATTTAAGTGCAGAGAGAAAAAAGTAGCCATAATAGCAATCAGACAGACATTTTTAATGGAGATTCTGAGGATGAAAATGTGAGGCCAGCTTATGAAATTTTAATTTGGCTTTTAGGAAAAGGCTGAAAGGAGGTATTATTAGCAAAATTGAAAAGCAGCTTTTGGTGGAAATGAGTGGTCTATTCAATAACTCAACTCAAAGTAGGGTGCATTTCCAGCTGAGTGATTTGTAAACACTAAGGAGCCGGTTAACAGCAGAACTGTAGTATAATTGCTGTGTTGTTGCAAATAGCAACTACCCACACATTTTTATGAGGGATATATCATCATTCTTTACTGTACAAATGTCATAGAGGTGTTTCACAGATTAACACAGAGACCGTGTACACAATGATAAATCCCAAAATAGTGCAGTTGAAATTAGTTTCCATGACATAAAGTGCTCAACTTAAGAGCGAAAGAATATTCCCTCTCACTGTTTCACCTCTCTCCTCCACACCTCCTTAATTAGCACAAAGGGATCTCCATGAAAGCTTACTCCAAATTAACCAAGACATATGAATAAAATATGTTTCAGCCTTCTGATGTCTCTAACCATTTTTTTTTAAATCTACCTTACTAACGAATGAGCATCAAAAAGAGGAATAAAGGTTGGAAAGAGGTTGTTTTTTTGGAAAAAAAATTGCCATTATATATAGTGAAGCAGATTAGTAAAAAAATCGTTCACTTTGGTATGAAATTTGGCACAGATACTCTCTAGGGGCCACTATTTTGGAAAAAGGCGTTGGCCACTCAAAAACAAAAGTTGGGGCTTTGCCTTTGGCAATGGCGGCCATCTTGAAAATTGGCCGCCATTGCCAAAGGCAAAGCCCCAACTTTTGTCCCCAACCCGCATCTCCTCCCACGAATGAGGCATCAAATCGTGCGGATTATTCGGAAATGGTGTGCTATGACTTTTATAAGTGATCGGGGGTACGTTGTTCGCCCCAGGGCGAAAAAGCGGCTGAAAAAAATCCCATAGACTTAACATTGCGACAAACTTTGACGATTCATAGCTCCGAGCGAGGATTTCGCAGAAACGTGCGGTTTACCACATTTGAAGAGGCTGGCAGGCTCTGTAAGAACATACCTCACAATGGGGTAAAAGTTGCACCCCTGGGGGGCAGGAGCTGCCCAAAGTTGCCCCATTTACTTACTATGGTGTAGGACGGCCCATGAAATTGTCACGTGATGAGGAAAATAAGGAAGACGAGGATTCAAGTGCAGGAAGGTAAGTTTAATTAAATGACTACAAAACAACATGAAAACTGAAAACCAAAACTGCCCCGTAGGGGAAAACCAGAGAGCTATCAGGCAGATACAGGAAACACAAGGGAAACAGATAATAACGAACCAACACAGGACTGCAAACACAAGGAGACTAAATAGGGAACAAATGACAGAAGGTAACAAGCAAGACAGGTGAGGGAGATAATACAATTAACAGGTAACAAGATGGGAGGGGCTTACAATAGACAGGAGAGCACGTGGCACAAAGGAAACACATGACAAGCCATGTGCTCACCATAAACAGAACTAGAACACAAGAACATGACAAACCGGGAATGTCAGACCTCTGTCACCAACTAAGATAAGACCAGACAGAAGTGACAGAACCCTGACAGAAATGGGCAGTCATACACATTGCATAGGGATTTTGTATTGAACATAGCTCTGGATCACAGTGTCATAGAGACAAGGGGACGGGCTCATTTTACTCAGACGACCAATCAGTCTCTCAGGATCATTGTGAAGCTATTAAGCCATGCCCTAGCAACCATTTACAGCACCTTAGCAACAAGTTCCATTGACTTCCATTGAAAGAGATAAAAGGGATATCTCTGGATAGAAGTATCATAGAAACATGAGTGTGGTCTCGTTTTACCCGGGGCAGCAAACATTCAATCATGAATTACCTGAACACTTCTAGCCCCTTCCTAGCAACCAAAATCCAAAGAGGTATATCTTCCATTCTGAATGTCACAGAGACATGGGAGTTGGTTTATATCATTCATAGTGACACGCAGCCTTTAGAGTTTCATGATTGGCACCAAAGAGAGTACCCTAGCTACCATTTTGCAAGACCTATACTGCCCTACAAAGGCAAAAGACCTTAACTCGCTAGAGTGTGGAACTAAGAAAAATGACTTTAAAGATTTTTAGTTGTCCCGCCAAATTAATTATAGGTAGGACACTGGAAATCTGGCAATTAGATGTTTAAGTAATGAAAATTATCTACATAAAAAAAATCTTGAGCTCAAACTTGACTTTTGACCACTAGGCCTATTTTAAAGTTACTGTACTCTGCCTTTGTATTGTCAGCAAAAAGTGAGAAGTCATGCCAAGGCAAAAGACAGTAACTTCCACATTATCAATATTTGGTTGCTGATCACCATTAACAAAATCATTATAGTAACACCTGCATAAAATCTAGTGATCATGGCATTTATTTTGAATGATTTACAATTACTTATAGCCATCTACTTACTGTGCTTTGGTTGCATTCTGGTGGCCCTATTAATTCATTAGACATGACAAAATACTTCCGTAGCAGTAAAGAGTATAGGCTATCTTCAAGTGGTACTGAGTGGCATAAGACTTGCTAAACACGCATTCAAAATGATCACGATAAAACAGATCTTCTGTTTTAAAAACACTTCGCTCGTCCCGCGGATTTATTCCGGACGCTGTGATTGTATAACCTGCTTGTAACAGCTGAGCTGGTCTGATGTTGTATGCACCAGCACTTGCTTCATTATGTTGTATGCACCAATATACCCTTGTTGCTTCATTATTATCACTCCCTGTCAGTGTTGGGAGTAACGCGTTACAAAAGTAATGCATTACAGTAACATATTACATTTTGCTGTAACGCAGTAGTGTAAGGCATTACTAATACATTTACAGTAATATTTTACTATATTACATGTTCAGTTAGGCTTGCGTTACAACACGATTTTAGTTTTAATTGTAAAAAAACAACAACAAAAAAAAACACCAAGACCGCGTGACATTAAGAATGAAAAATGCAAGTAGGCTAAGTTACCTGTTCGTGGTCAGTCAATAGCCACGTGTGTGTAAATAGATACTAAATGGCAGCGTCTGATATATTTTATATAGCGATTTATTTTTTACAGGAGTGCCGTGAGGCATGATTTCGGCCTCTGTGCTCCGAAGAAGAAGACTGTACATTCGCGAGATGGATGTATGCGCATTAGGCTACTCCATTTGTTCTGTGTTTTCTTTCTAAACAGTTAGGCTATGTTTAGGTGGTATTTTTCTTGTTTTCATCACGCAATCATGTTTTTGATGCGGTGGTGACGCGTTCACGTAACATGATGTAAGGAAAGCAACTAAAAGCTGTCACAAAGAACGGCAAAAGCAATGATTATGAATATGTCAAATATAGCAAGGAGACATTTTAATTGTTTATTAATAAAGATGAAGTTGACGTTGCTGACTCGCGATCTTCGCAGTAGTGAATGCGCCATAGAGAAATGCACAGATAAGCAGAGAGCAGTCCGTTTTCTTTCGTTTTGAATTGTTCTGTTTACAAGTAGACATTTCAATATATATATATATATATATATATATATATATATATATATATATATATATATATATATATATTTCAGGTCTGTGAAGTAGACTAGGCTACCTTATAGCCTACGCTGAGTTTCGGTTAATTTACGAGACGCGCTCGCGCAGGCGCCCCCATGTCGTGATCTATTGTCTGCTATATTTACTTCTTATTTATTAAATCCAGGCAATTGGTTGATGAAACATTGATTAAAATTAAGATACAATTAATACAAATCGAAATTCACTTTAAAGAAAGGCTTTGTGTCTTCTGTTTGAGGTCTCTGTGAAAGTTTTAAAACAGTCTTTTAGTGCTGCTTCAGAGCGGTCACGTCCCTAACGGAGAACTGTCACGTCCTTACATTGTTTTTTCCTCATAAATGCGAACGCGAAAAATAAAATAAAATGAATATTTTATGTTCTGTGGAGAGCCAACCCTTCTTCATCCGGTGGGTAGTATTACTTTTGTTTTGCGCAGTGTAATTCACAGAATTACAAAAAAATATTTTGCCTCCTAAAAGTTAAATATTTTTTTTTGTCACGCATGAATGCGTGTGTATTTCCCTCATATTAAATATAAAACGCATGTGTAGACGGATATTTTTCTAATGTCTGGACTCTTTTAAAGGCCATGGTGCAGGTTAAACACCACTGTCGATTAATGGGTAGATAAAGCAGTCAAGATATGTATATAAAGTTAGAAATGTCTCCAAAATGGTGTTAAAGTCTAGTTTTTGTAGTTTTTGGTTAGTAACGGTTATTTTTTACGCAATTCGGCGATGACGTCACATGAGGTAGACGCGGTGGAATGTAGCCTCAGCCTTCTCAGCTACTTGAACTAATTCTAGCAGACTGGCAGACTACCATGGCGTCTAACTGGGATGAGGAAGAGGTGGCAAGACCCACAGTTAACATTTATGATGGCCCACAGCCATACAATTTCGAACCGTTTAGACGTGAGAGGGCGAATGAGGAAATACCGAGAGCCGATGGCCGTCAAAGACAAATAAATGCATGGTCAGAGGAGAATGAATGGAGAGTTGGTGTAGTGTCCTGGTGAGTTGCTACCATTTAGAAACGCAGCAATGACCGCTGTAGCTAGTAGTCAATGAACAGCAGTGCATACAATAACATTTTTTTTTTTTTTTTACTGTCAGACAGTGAACAGCATCGAAAGTCAACGTTTTCTTTTTATCCAGTGACAGTGATTATGTCGTTGGCTCAGAAAAGTAACGTTACCCTAAACTTAGTCAGAAGATCTATAAATAGAGGCATATAATGCAAGCTTGACAGTCCCACCTGTGAGTGTTTATTTCTAAACTTTTACCTCTTTCTCCGGTGAAAATGTTGTTTCACCGTAGCCGACGCCGAGTAGGCTGGTCATGTCTTCAGTGTGATTATTGTTGATAGTGCCAACTCGTTTTCCTCGCGATTGATTGTCATTGACACAGTCAGGCTTACCGGGAGAGGGAGTGAGTAGTAAGCGTCTGTGTCGCTGTGTTTGGCAGGTGTCTGTGTGGGCGGTGTCGTCTCATGGAAACTGTGGTGGAGAGCTTGTGTTGTAGGGAGGTGAGCGCGTTTTGGTCGCTGGTCGAGGACCTCGCCCCGCGGCCAGCAGATGTGACGTGCCTAACGCAGAATCCTGGATTTGAGGCATGTTGCCTGAATCCGTTTGTGCTACACATAGCATACTCACACTTCAGGCAGGATCATGGCCCCCTTCAAGCCAGCACGCACGAGTATGTTCATGGTTTATGTTTACTTTACCAATCTTTTTACAGGGAGTCCTTTGAACAACAGCTATAGGTGACAAGAGATGTGTTGCATGCACAAACATGCATAAGAGACAGGCTTCAAATGACGTTTCCAACCTACTTACAGAGTTTAAAACTTACGAATCTTTCCTACTTATTCCTAGGCAATACCGGTACACTGCGTACAGGCAGGCTATACGCTGGGCTTATGGAGTTTTAGGCAGGAGTATAAGGAAGCCTCTACCCTCTTGTGTGGTTTCAACCATAAGGCAAAACTTACAAAGTGGTGACCAGACCTATCAGGGCTTTCAATGGCCTCGTTTGAATGAGAATGAATAAAAATAATTCTGTAAATAAATATTAATAAATAAATATTCTGTTGTGATTGCCCAATTGCCCTTAAAATGTTATAAAGTACACAGAACACATGAATTTTAATAAGTAAAAACAGTTTATTGGCATTGCTTGTAAGGGTTACTAAACATTTATTGAACAAGGACAAACATTTATTGATTACTGAACAAAGACACAGGTTGCAAGTAAACAAATCTATATAAAAAAGCCCACTGATGAAGGGCTAGACCTGATACCTTTCATAAATAATAATAATAAACGTTTATTTGTATAGCACTTTTCATACATGGAATACAACGCTTTAATTTCATTAGTACTCTGGCAGAAGCATTATGTATCAATTGTAGCTTCGCTAAAGAACTCTTCGAAAGGCCAGTGTATATAGCATTGCAGTAATCAAGATGAGAGAAAATAAAAATATGTATGAGTTGCTTAGCATCATCCAAGGATAAAAATGGTCGAATCTTGGCTATATTTCTCAGATGCCTGCAAAAGTGTGGTCTTACCTGAGGGTCAACTGATGGTTCTCGTACTCACTCACACTCACTTACACACACGCACGCACACACAGTCACACACACACACTCTTTGTGCCACATGATGCACAGACCTGGATATGTCAAAAAAAAAAATAATAATAATAATAAAAAAAAAAAAAAAAAGAGTAATCAACAGTATATCAGGATTCAATATAGATTAGGTACTGTACATTACTGGTCAAAGATTTCATGTTTTCAATGAAACACACATGACCAATACAGTATAACACTCAAATATGATGCCATCACAAACCAATAGACTAAAGCCAGCCTGGTACATACATTGTAAATTAACTGGCAAGACAGTCAGAGCTATCAGATTGTAATTAGATATTCTGATTTTCTAATCAGATGGCCTGCTGCGTAAACAAAACCGTACCTGCTTGATCTTTAGAAAAGTTCCTTCCTGCTGCACGATGCTCCTATCTGACCTCTCACAACAGACCGGACAGATGTCAAAAAGGCACATCAGCTCCTCTTGGCAAACAATGAATTTGTCAATGCCACTACAACAACAAAAAAATTGTTGGGGGGGGGGGGATCATTCAAACTACCAAAGCTACAGTACACAAAAATGAGCATTCAAAATAGTCTATGTTGGTTTTAAATTATCTCACTTGTGGTGGGGGTCACACGTGTAAGGTGGCTTATCAAACAAGTCCTCCTCATGCATCGGCTCTTCGGGCACCCATGATAAGTCACTGATGACAGAGGCATTATCATCATCTTCATCTGTCTGTTCAGGACTAGCGAGGGGAGTGGAGGTTTGTGGGCAGAATGATGTCTGTGTGCCTACACTGACTATCTTGGGCTTCAGGTTAACCTGCACAGCTGTGGAGAGGCAGTAAACACCCAAACATGTGACAATCATGGCAAATCTAAACGGCTATGTTTTTTGGTGTAGGCTATGTATTAATTTAATCAATGTGTATGGAAATGTTCTGATTGCATAGATACTGGCAATGTTTTAGACTATATGATAATATCTACCCCTTAAAATACCCAAGTTTTACCGTGAGACCATCGGGGGGGCTTCAAAGAACACTGTGTCCCAGCGTCAGAAGTGGAGGAGGGCAAGGGCTGATCCCCAGTATAGACACTCTCCACAGTGTCTACACTGTCCACAGTTTCCTGCTGTGAGGCGTCTATCAACATCTTGCAAAAACAAATATGAAAAAGGGTCAGCAAAATGCAAGGGTGTAGTGGTGAAATAAGAGGTGGGTATACTATGAATACTTAGAAGTGATTCGCAAGCACATTGGGTGCACAAGCACATTGCAGGAGCACATTAAACATTTAATCATTTATTTTCAACTTGGAAGTACTGAGAATTATTTACTTATCTTTGAAATTCCAAGACGATAAGTAAATATTCCCAGTCATTTCATAAGTCAATCAATAAAATGGGACGTGTGTGCTACAACTAACGTTAGTTTCCCAGTGGAAACAATAACCTATGGCACAGCCGTACCAAAATCAAAACAGTGCAAGTGGGTGAGAAAAATGCTAAGAGGGTACACAAGAGAAAAAAGGTTGGGAACCACTGACTTAGATTACAGTACAGTGGACCCAGATATGCGATACTAAATGTTTTACTTGGGTTTAGCCTTCACTACAGCCCTGGCGACACGGTCAAATATATGTGAAAGAGAACCGTAGCAGTCAAAAAACAAAACGCGAACACACCATTGCGAAAGCCGCTTGATCTGATACAAACACTCATGATGATATGGACTTTTACCTCAGGGCAATTTTTTTTATTATTCTAATTTTTATTCGTGAATCACGAAATATGCTCTTCTAATGTCAGAGTGATCGTGCTTGTAAATTAGTGGAGGCTGTGTCAAAGGGAGCACCGTATACAAACTACACACAGAGCTAGCCAACACGCAGCTTGTAAACATTACCGTTAGCATGATGCTTACCGTGGCAATTTCTCGCTTGCGGCAGACGGTGTCTCTCGACCTCGGGACCGGGCAAGCAGAGAGGTTTGCGTTCACAGACGGCACAGCGGTAGGAAGTAATTTAGCACTTCTCTCACTCTTTAAACCAAGTGAGACCATCTTGGCGTCCCCTGAGTTGTAATCCTCCTCTTTGAAATGCGCGCTGCATATTCTCGAGTAGGCGGTGACAGAGCTAGCTGAAAAATCTGCCCGCCTAATCTTCACAAACTGCACCCAGCTTCGGAAGATCCCTTTGTCCTTGGGGAAGGAATGGACCCTATGTCCAGTTTTGCTGGAGTTCTTGCACCCGCCACAAACACAGTAATAAACCATTTTGACTAACGTTATTTATGATCTACTCTTTATCTATCTCTGAGCTATCTGTTATGCTATGCTATCTCTCACTATATATGCTATGCTTATCTATCTATCTATCTACCTATCTACCTATCTTTACTTATAAATCTGTCACTGTCACTCTTTCACTAGCTAGCTACTCCTCGCATCACTCTCCCTCAATGGTAAGGCGGGCCGCAGGCTTTCGTCTGTCATCCAACAGTCAGCGAGTACCTCATGTGACTTCATGGAATGCATTGTGGGAGAAATAAGAATCATCGCTAAGCTGTAGCTAAATGCTAACATATCACCTACTTTTCCGTATTATATTTTAATTTGTTGAGTACCCTACAACATCAAATACAATGGATAACTGTTTAAATGTTTATTATCAACTAGAAAATTGCCAAAAAAAAAAAAAAAACCCTGTACCATGGCCTTTAAGGGGGTATCCTATGGATAAACAGACATTTCAATATATTGGTATTAAATGCATTTTCTGAGAATTTATATTTCAAGTTTTGACTGCAAATGTCACGTCCATAACGCTGGAATTCCCCAATTTTAAATAATTTATCCTCAACTAGTTTTGTGGTGTAGGTCTACGTATTTTATAATGTTAACTTCAAAATTCAAATAATACTAATAGTAATTTAAAGATGTGGTATCATTGGATCTGGACGGGAAGGATAACTCTTGGAAGGGGTGTGTCGCGATTCTGCAGGTTCGTGGATCTGAGTGTCGCGATTTCGGTTTCATATCGCATATCGTTACAGCCTTAGAATGTTAAGTTCTACTACTGTATAGCTATTTTGGTGAAAGTAACTCAAAAGTAATACAGGAGTAATGTAACGCATTACAATTTGGAGACAGTATAATATTGTAAGGTAATGAATTACTTTTAAATAACAGTAACAAGTAATGTATAATGTATTACAGTTTGGAAGTAACTTGCACAACACTGCTCCCTGTGATGTATTAGTCCTGCGTCGGCTCGACTGTGTTCAGGGCGGTGCTGAAGGCGCCGGCGAAGTTTTGGCACTCTGCCAGCTAGATGCATGATTGTTTCAACCAGGTCCGGTACCCGAACTGGCCAGGTGGGGCTTTAGTTCTTTGTTGTATTCACCTGCTACGGCATGTGTAACACTTTTCTGTCAACTCTGCATATATCCTTCGCGATCGATATCACACGTTTGTCGATGGAGCGGGTTAAGAGCATACTGACCGCATTAGTGCAGGACAAGGCTCTGAGAACATCAGAAGTTACAGGGACTGATGGCAGCTGTAAGTACACAGGCCAAAAATGTGCCAAAAATATCAATAACTAATTTTCAACCAAAAAAAAAGTTACGGTCTTTTGCCTTTGCACGGCAGCATATCTCTGCATCAGAACATCGTATAGAGATGGGGGTTGGCTCTTTTGACTCATGCTAGCAAACAGGAGTTCCAACATGCTACACATGCTAGCTGTGAACAGCTACATGCTAATAGCGATTAGGTAAGTGCTAAATCATGCCAAGAAAATGCTAAGAACTCCAATAGTGACCATCTGTGACAACTACTAACCACCTAGCAACACCATAGCAACCACCCAGAATACCCTAGCAACCGTCTACCAACACCATAGCAACGACCCAGAACACTCTAGCAACCACCTAGCGAACACCTGAACACATGAATAAGCCATATCTCGGCACCAGAACATCGTACAGACATGTATGTTGGCTCGTAACCGAGTTGCGAGTTTTGCCACTCACATTTTCTTCTGGAAATGTACATTCTATGGCCATCTTGAAAATGGTCGCCATCTTGAATTTTGGAGTGGCACACACCTTTTTCCATGATAATGTTCCTTGAAGAATATTTGTACCAAATTTCATGATAGCATCACCATTTGAAAAAAATATGTAAGGATTCGAGAAAAATGGCGGCCCTCTTGAAAAATGGTTGCCATCTTGAATTTTTGAGGGACAAGCACTGTTTTCCAAAAAAACATTCTGAAGAGAGTATTTTCACAAAATGTTATGCCTACATGATATCACTGTTTGAACGATTGACATAATGAGCATTTGACAGAAATAGCGGCCATCTTGAAAAAATGGCCGCCATGTTGAATTTTTGGGTGGCCAACGCCTTTTTCACAAAAAATTACCCTTGGAGAGTATCTGTGCCAAATTTCATGCTTCTATACCAATTTGAAAGATTCTCTTGAAATATGCCATTAATCTGCTGCACTAATAAGAAATCAGCCTTTTTCCTTCTTGTTTATAGTGCATGTCTCACTCTTACAGTGGTTGTTCGGACACCTGATGTAGATTTGAGCCTAGTTTCAGATAAAGGGTGTCTGCTTGCCAAAAAAAGTCTGCCCGTTTGTAAGAGAAGCAGCCGAGATAAGTTGGGCAAAAGAAAAGGGCTGCTTGTCATCAACAGATTTATGGAGAAAGATACATTCTCACAAGACAGTGAGGAAAGTGGTACCATTTGTCAGACAAAAGTTTCTTCTTTTCTCAAACCTTAACCCTTGTGCATCAATTAAAAAAAGTTACACATAGGTACACAGAGGACAAAAATGTCCGTGTTTAAAAACTGTCATAAAAATGTGAAGCTTGGGAGCACAGACTTAAGTTTGGTATCATTTTAAAGAAGACCCTTGGCAGATTATTGCTGAAGTAAAAAAATTTATAATAAGTAAATCCCAAAAAAAGTTATATAGGTATAAGTTTATGAAAATTATTTAAATAAAATAATTATTTAATAAAATAATTTAAATAATAATTAAAATAATTTATACAAAATATATATTTTATAAATCAAGTTGAACTCTAAAACGGCAAGAAAATAAAAGCCATAAATCTAAATAAATTGTGTTCCAAATTTGAGGATGATATCTCAAAAAATGAGCTTTCGGTAAGAGTTTGTTTGGGCGCAGTAACACATTTTCCCCATTGGGTGCCAGCAAAACTCCACTGGTGCACACAGTGATTGGATTTGTTATTTGCAGTTGAGTTTTTCTCTCTCAATATTACAAACACACACATGCACACACACACATATTTTTTTTTATAACACACATACTAACCACACTCTGACATCCATACCAACACACCCACACAAATATCGTTGCATAATTTATCCAATTGGCTCTATAATATGCCGAAGCAGTAAACAGGAATAAAGCGATATTTGTTTTATAGGCCAAACCCCAAAAAATGGCACCATCTGATAAAAAAATAGTAAAAATTTAAATTTTGAAGCCTTGTCAACAGAATGAAAGCCTCTTAACAAAGATTGCATCATTTTATAGTTGAATGGCCCTGAGATTAAAAATTGCAGTTTTAATGGGTTTCAATGGGGACATTTTTGTCCAAAAGGCGCTAAGTGGGAGTATTTTGTGTAGCTAGTGCAAAAAAGATTTTTCAAAGGAAATGGGGGTAAAATAGTAAAATTACAATAAAAATACACACCTGTGCCAAAATTCATGCAGTTAACATTAACAAAAGAAAAAAAGTTACACATAGCTACAAAGTGGACAAAAATGTCCATGTCAAAAAACTGTCATAAAAATTTTAGGTTTGGGTGCAAAGACTTAAGTTTGGTCTCATTTTAAAGAGGACCCTTGGCAGATTATTGCTGAAGTTAAACAAGTGAAAAAAGTCAAACCAAAAATTTTGTATAGAGGTTTAAGTTTATGAAAATTATTTATGAACATTATTAGCATTATTTTATATAAAATATATATTTTATGAAACATGTTGAATTCTAAAACTGATATAAATTCAAAATGCCATTCAAAATTTTGAAGCCTTGTCAACAGAATGAAAGCCTCTTAACAAAAATTGCATCATTTTATAGTCAAATGGCCCTGGGATTAAAAATCGCAGTTTTAATGGGTTTCAATGGGGACATTTTTGTCCAAAAGGCGCTAAGTTGGAGTATTTTGTGTAGCTAGTGCAAAAAAGATTTTTTTAAGAAAATGGCAGTGAAATAGTAAAATTCCAATAAAAACACACACCTGTGCCAAATTTTATGCAGTTAGCATTAACACAGGCAAAGTGATCAAAAAAACAAAACAAAAATGTCCATAAGGATGCACAAGGGTTAATGGACATATGATCTGTGCTTTGGAGATGTGGAATAGATTGGAGTGGGGTGCTAGGGGCTGCATTTTTAGGGAATGGACATTTTTGCATTTTTATTCATTTTGAATTCTGTCTATAATAATTAATAGTCTGATTTATGGGCCTGTGAAGATACTGAATGTATAGTGAATCACATGAAGTCTGTTTGCTCTGTTTACAACACAACGAGGTGCTTTGCGCTTCATGCACTTGACTTTATTGATTTTTCCTTACGCTGGCAAAAAGAACAGTAATTATGAACCTGGAACGGCTCATTGATTTGACTCGCCATTGGAGATTTCACACTGACAAATCATTAGCTTCCTTTTTCAAGGTTCCACCAGTTTGCATTTTTTAACTTGCTTAACTGAACTCAACAATTATACTGAAGACAATATGGGTAGAAGTGGAGAGACGCGGGGGAGACAACGTTTATCCATTTTCTTGACGTTGCAAATAAGAAATGATGTTTGCTTTTGAAATAAATGCCATTCCAGTACATTCTAAATGACTTCGGTAGAAAGGGTGTGATGAAGAAAAACAAATGACAGCAACATATAAGGCGGAACCTCTAATGTGAGCAGCTTTTTCATTACAAAGAAGCAGCAGTGAGGGGAAACAGAGAGAGATGGTTGCCACCATTTCAATGGAAACAAACATTGCTTTGGGCCTCTTTGTAAACAGTACACAGCTGCTATTTCGAGTGATGGGAGCTCCACCTTGTCACAACAATTCCTTAAAAGAGGAACAGTTTAATGTCAACAATATTTTCTCCATCTGCCTGTTCATGAAAACCCTGCGGATCCACCAGGGAAAAGCTTCCTCTCACACAGCCGGGGAGGTGCGGAATCAAGATTTTTTGAAGAGCGCATCATATTACATAAACTGTGGAAGATGCGCTAGCGCAACACTCAATGGTCCCTAACCTTGGAAGAAATCCTTTTGCTTAATGGATAGTTATAGATATTCTCAATAAAATCCTGAGAGGGAATGTATAAAGGCATTACAGGACTTGGATTAAAGGAATAGTTCACCAAAAGCAAAGATTAATGTACCTACACGTCATTCCAAACCTGTATGCATGAAATACACAAGAAAAAAAGAAATCCAAACGTATTTGAAATAACGATTTTATTTTCGGGGGGGGGGGGGGGGGGGGGGGGTGATAAGAACTATGAGAACTGTATATACAAGCAGCATACAATATAGACAATTCACTTCAATACAGCATTTATGATATTAGAAGAGGCTTTGTTACTTTGACTTTTCTTTCACAATGCAATAGTTGCAATAAAGTGCATAATTCAGTGCTTGACTGACACTATGATTTCTCCCAGGTTTTAACTCAATCAGGAAGCTGGTCATTTTATTAAGAGGCCTCACCTCTGCTCCAATCTACAGTGATCATGAATTATTTCCTCCCCTATAACTCTCCTACTGACAGCTTCACACAGACACAAAATCCCAATTAAGGTTTACATGAGCAGAGTGTCAGTCTCTAATTGGATTAGATTACAAACTTGATTGGGACCAATTAGCATGCCATGGCCTCACCTTTTGAAAAAGGAAAAAGTAATTTATCCTAATGGAGACGTTTGCCAAGGTGTATATTAGGAGTTTTACTGCAGTCACTGAGTCAGATGGCCTGGCCCCAGGCTCTGTGAGATAAGCAGGCTTATAAATAGGCTGGCTGTTAACACACGCGACAGGAACGGAGAATGAATTTGGCGCCGGAATGTTTCCTTCTGCAATCAGGATTCTGTGGGGGAGCTGACACTTCACATTTAGATTACATAGAAGTAAAGCCTCTGGTAACAGGTGTGACCTACAGTAAGCTTGACTAATGCTCACCACTGCTCTGTCCTGGCTGGTTTTAATGGAAAATCACCATAAAGGTAATTTGCAGGTAGCAAATGTAGTCTGCCTTACATTAAGACCGTAGAAATGAAGAAGAGCCTGGTGCTTTGCATGACTCTCATTTCCACCATTTTGATTCCTTATTTTCTCCTTTTTAGATTAACGCCCACCACAGCCCACTAGAAATGGCAAGGCAAAAAAAATGGCATCCAAGCTTGCAGATTCAGCCAGAACTTCAGAAGAAACTGGGTTAGAATGAAAGGTTAACTATATTTGTTTTCTCAGGCACTTTAATTACCTTTCAACTATAAAGCGCAAATCACAGCCATCTTCCAAAGTGTTTACTTTCTATTACTGACTGATGGCTTCTTTAAAGCCCCTTGGCAGCTCATATATAAACAATCAAATAAATTAATTACTTGCATTTTTCCCATACTTCACTTTCACAAAGCGAGAAGAGTGTTCAGAAATGAAAATAGAGCAGGGGAGGTTTACAGTAAATCCCAGACATTTAATTGGACTTTGTTGTGTGTCTTTGTTTATAGCTCCCTCTACCAGTAAAAATGACTTGTGAAATTAAAGTGAAATGCTTTGATCACTGATAGCATTTGAATGGGTTTAAATATTTAAAATTCATCTCCAGCGTCACACTTTGATCTTCCGGCTGATTAATGAGGTTTGTTATTGAAAATATACTAAATGAATCTCAGAACGCCTGCCCACTATACTTGCAAGTTGTCTCACTGAGCAAGGGGGGAAATTACGATATTTTAAAGTAAAGGGTAAACTGTTCGTTGGAGTTATCTTTTGTTTTCTCCTCCTCTTTTTGAAGAATGAGACAGAAACAGATGGTGTTTTCTTCTTTATGAGGTAGTGTACTATTCATGCTTCATTGTTTCTTGTGAATAGTAATATAGTTACCGTATCTACTAGCTGTGTTGCGAAATCTGTTTGTATCATTGTGTCCAAGTGCTGTTTTTTTTTTTTTTGGTTCTTTCTCTCTATTTATTAATTTATTTGTTTATTTATTTTTCATTTACACTTTCTCAGATGCAGATACAGGTCCATTGTCCTCTCAATCATCATCATCATCATCATCATCCGCTGACATCAACCTTTTATCACCAGGTTGCCCTGCTAACTGACCAAGATCAGAATCAATAAAACCGCACGCCAGACCACCCAATAAAGACCTCTTGTTTAAAGACCTCTCACTTTGCTAATATTTCTTGAGTATTTTTAATAATCTCCATCTCTCTAACTTTGACCTTTTTGTCTGTGTTGCTTGTATGAGTATGTTTAGTTTCTTTCTGTACATCTGTTCCCCCTTTTCATGTTGTACAAAAGTATTTGGTCATTGTATTTTTTTCTTTTTTTATCGTTGTGTTTTAAGGCCAGAAAGAAGTGTTGAACATACATGTTGAACATAAATTTCAACATGTAGGACTGATACTGTGTCTGATGAATATACAATATGTACAGTACCTGAACACCACACTTTGTAAATCAGCTAAAATAAACTGTTAAAGGCACACTATGCAGGAATTCTGTTTTTGTCAAACAGTGTGGAATACTTGCACTGTCGTAAATGCCCCCCACCCCACCCCCCACACTGGTACCTGTTCGGTCGGATAGAAGCGTCGGGCATGCAACAGGCACAGATAGACTCGGAAGATATTGACCAGGTAATGTTTCACGATTTCATACAAATATTAGGCTACTGCATAGTCTACTGAACTACTGATGATGGTAAAAGGATAATAATAACTATATGTCAAGTGTTAGACTACTTTATAATAATAAAGTAGCCTACCGCGTTTGCTGGCTTATAACGTTTTTACATGATTGCTGCTAAATCACAAGTAAATAGCCTATAGTCTAGGACTACTGTATAATTTCATTTGTGTTTTTTGATTGTAATGTAAACATTACAAAATGCCAGATGACATCAAAAAAGTTAAATGTACGTCGCATTATTTCATAACATTCGCCGTTGTGATGTCATTAGACATGATTATTGCAATTTATCATAATAGTTTGCAAATTGTGCTCGTTTACACTTTTTACAACCTCTAGGCTTAACTTTATTTGTGTCCTGATAACTTTGTGAGATATTGACAACTGTTCTCATGATAATCTCATGATAAATTATTGGACTGGTCTAATTATCAACAATGGATGAATGAACGGCATCGTAAAAAATGACATACTACAAGCAAGCGCAGCAACATACAATATAGAACGCAAACAAGTTTACAAATAAGATATTTACTTACTAGTCCATCAACAAGATCGCCAGGTCAGCATTGCTGTTGCATCCAGTGCTGCTTTTTAGCTCGCGCCAACGAGTAAATACCAGACCGAGTGGGGACTCTTGTCCGGTTCCTCACGTGGTCAGATTCTCTTTTCTTTTTCCTAGTCTCTTCCGACCGCGTTTTCTTTACTTTTTCCATCTTCGACTCGAGTATCACGTCTGAAATGCGTGCAAGTGTCTTCATGCTTCATATGTTGTTGTTGATCTATGGATGTGTGTGACGTCGTTGCCGTAAAGCATTTCGTGATTCTCGCGAGATTTGTCGGGGGCGCTCCTCTCAAACTTGCATTGCTGGTTTTTCCAGCGGCGTCCCCCCCAAGCTTTACTACCAGGATGATTCGCCCTAATATGAGTTTGTTTACCACCGAAATGACTTTGAAGCTGTTATATTAAGGTAAAATTCTTGCATAGTGTGCCTTTAATAGATTTTTGTATTTATCCGTGTTAGTCGTCTCTTTGTTGCAGCAAACTAATTATTTTAAATATATATATAAGTATACACACCTTATAGATGAACTGAACTGAAAAAAATCAACGTTGATAACATGTTGTTTATGACAATTAAAAGTAATTTACATTAAAAATTTTAGCTAAAAATATCAATATAGCTTTTTTTAAGCAGCACAAAAATTGTAACCCGATATATATATATATAGGCCTCCTCTCATGCTGATTGGCTAGATCATTTGAATGTGTTCCTTAAAAATTTTAATAAAACATCATGCGAAGAGAACAGGGCCATTGCTCATCAGAATGTGTGTGCATTTCATTCCTGATATCTCTTCTTAAAACCTGTGAAGGAGAGGGTTTGAATTGATCAGCATCAAGCTGACAGTTTCTTTGTAGTAGGGCCGGACCATGCTGAGTTCATGGAATTTGGAATAGGCTTAAATAGATGAGCGATCCAGTGCAATAAAAGCTTACATAAATGAGGAATTATTAGGCACTAACTGTACCATCAGGGTCAAGGCTTTTCTTCATATTGAACAGTACAGCAACCTTAAAGATGCATTTTTCACATGTAGTTCTACTTCAATAATTACATTAAGTGATATTTGCCCAATGTAAGTTCAAACATTCAGCATTTACACTCATAAGCAGGAAAATAAATAGAGATAAATGTGTCCACTTGATCCAGAAATGCCTCAGTGAGTTTGCTCCAGAATAATGTACCCGCCCTGTAAAATGCTTATTAAATTAGAGGAGCGCTCCTTCTTACAATACAATGCTTTCATCATCTAATAAATATTCAAAAGACAGACGGCTCCGAAAACAAATATGAGACATAGTTTGCAGTTGTTTTCATGTGACATGAATGTTTCATTAAGTGCTAAATGTAGAAAAGCCATTCCAATTTCTTCTCCAGCCGCAAGCTGCACCAAACCCAAACTGAATCCTAATGAGTTTTCTATTACAGTAGGGAATTTGCTGCAGTCTGACTACAAAGCTTAATGTTTAGGGGTGAAATTAGAACAGTGTTGCCAGAAAAATAAAAATAAAGAAAAATAGATTTCCAGTGGATGATTCTAGTACAGTATGACTTTATCGAATCTCATCACAATCTCCACCACAATCATGATCAGTGACCATCAAGCCAGTCTGAGAGGCTGGAGAAGTGTGAATTTTTCTTTTTAGCACTGGCCTGGGCAGGTTGTGAGGAGAAGGTGAGTAACTGAAGTTGTTGCAGGTCAGCGATGATGAATCTCCCATAAGGTGTTGTCTGCGTCTGACAGGTGATGTAGCAGGTCATGAATTGCCTGTCTTAACATTTTGGGCCCTGCTCGGACCTATGTTTCAGAGGCATTTTGAGGAAGAGCCACCTGCTTGTGAACAAGGTGATCAATGAACAGGGAGCTTTCAGTGGACTCCATACGAGAATCTTATTGATGTTTCAGGACTCGGGCCAGAATCGATGGCAGCTGTTTGAGTCTGACTGAGCTAACTGCGCTTAACGTCAGCTCTGAAGGTGAAATTAATTGATTGAGGGGATGACATTTATTGGAGATGGGTGTCAATCTGTGTTTATTTATGCTCCCATGAGCAATTATAACAGGAGGAGGGGTGAGTCTGGGACGAGAAAAGCTCAGGGTCTTTCTTTCACCAGCTTATCACAATGTCTTTGGCTCCTCTGTGGTAGTTTTATGCAATTAGTGGCATTGAAAGTGGTTGAATGGCATTAAATTTTAATGCGCTTTCACCACTGAGAATGTGCCCATGATGGCACAGCCTCCTATTAAAACAAAGACAGGTGGTGATGATGGTGCGTTCACCCCTGTCAGAGCAGTGTCATGAGCTGAATGATAGTAATTAGTGTGATGCAAGGAGCGATAAAAATATATCCGATAAGAGTGCAATGATGAATCTTTCCTTCTAAAGTTTTAGAGAGAAGCTGCCTTTAGCTAGTAACTAATGTTTGAAGAACTTCATGAGGCTCCATCTTGTCTGGCTATCTTCTGTTACACTTGGAAAGGGGAAAAAAAATGTCACAACTTCACTTGCGATTATTTTTAAAATAGCAACAATTTCACTTTGAAATTAATCAAAGATGGTCAGTAGAATGATATTATTACAATTGTACCATTTAAGTTGATTTGCTCATTACAACATTATATTATTATGCACTATTCCTAAAACCAATTTGCATCATACATATTACAAATTAAGAAACAATAGAAATGTAAATATGTTTAATTTAAAAAAGTGAATATGATGTTCTGATATGATGATAAAAAAATGTTCATATATATAGCTCATATATATATATATATATATATATATATATATATATATATATATATATATATATATATATGTATATATATATAGCCGCTTCCTTACAGTTTGTCCACGCTGTCAGAAATGTATTTAAAAACAAATAGGCAAAATCAAAGTTATATTTCATCTTGAAGGTCATCTTACCATATGTCATATGCTCTGAGTTACATCAACAAAATCACTCTGGCTGGTATTATTTTTCCTTTACATTCTCCTACATATTTTTATTAAAATAAATTGTGCCTTTATTTTATGTATTATTGATTTCTGAAAAATTTAGATTTTATCTTTAGTGTGTTGTTTATATATATATGGGATATACACTGAACAAAATTATAAACGCAACACTTTTGTTTTTGCCCCCATTTTTCATGAGCTGAACTCAAAGATCTAAGGATTTTCCTATGTACACAAATACCTATTTCTCTCAAATATTGTTCACAAATCTGTCTAAATCACATTCACAAAACATCCCAGTTCTTGCATGGCCAGCATGCTCACCGGACATGTCACCCATTGAGCATGTTTGGGATGCTCTGGATCGGAGTATACTACAGCGTGTTCCAGGTCCAGCCAATATCCAGCAACTTTGCACAGCCATTGAAGAGGATTGGACCAACATTCCACAAGCCACATTCAACAACCTGATCAACTCTATGTGAAGGAGATGTGTTGCACTGTGTGATGCAAATGGTGGTCACACCAGATACTGACTGGTTTTCGGACCCCCTGTTTTTTTTACCCTATATGTAATCAAAGAGTATCATAGTTCTGAAAATGTTGGATAGATAAATCAGAAATAATTCCTAAATAATAAATGTTCTTTTTTTTTCATTTTGTAGTCTAGTCTGTTTTGACCCATTGGAATCAGTGAGAACTTGTCAAATACAGATTCAGAATTATTTTATTTTGCAAGAGACACATGCCAATGTGGTATATCGCTTTGAAAGTGAAGTGTTAATGTGCCAGGGAGTCTTCTAGGAGCAGCCAGGCACCTTCATTTAGCCACAATTCTTCACTTTCTTTCCCTCCCTGTGTCTTGAAACTGTCCCTTAAGAAGACCAACCTGCTGACAAGTCCCATCTAGTCATTGTACCTCTTAAAGTATCTTCCCTCCCCTCTAATCAAAATGACTCTCTGTTAAATAAACCATGAAAAAAGCTTTCCCACTGACGGTGCACTGAGGCGTAAGGCTGTAAAGCTGGAGCATTAATCAACAGATTTGATTTCTGCGTGCAACTGAGATTCTCCCTTCCTTTGCAAGTCTTCAATACAGAATAAAAGAACACTAAAAGGACAAAGAGATAGTATCTGGACAGAATGAGGGGACAAATCAAATGTTTGTTCGATGTGGTTTATAGGAACTAAAGGAGATGTAATGTTGTGTTTGGCACGAGGCACAAGAGAGAGAGAGCTACCAAACGACATCAGTGAAAGTGACTGGTCTGTTCTGTCAGCGATGTAGCAGAATGCTAAATGGCCAACCAAAATGGCAGAGCAGAGTATGAAGGCAGTGTCTCTGCCTTTAGAGAGTGGGAATGGGTAACAAGGGCAGGCAGCAGGTTCCTTTAGTGTGGCTGCCTGTTTTATGTGCCTGTGCAGACATGCTATTCCATATAAAATCAAACTAAAGATTACAAGAGATCACAAGACAAGAGGCCAGGCAGAAGAAGGGACATTACTGACTATGATTACGCCTGCCACCATTTCACAATGTCAGATTATAAACCATACACAATATGATTACTATTTCTGCCAGAGTATTTGGAAACTGGGGATGCTTGTAACACACTTAGAAATCATCCTGAGGTGATATAAAACGATTTACAGGATGAAAAAAATGTATTGTATATGTACAAATTTTACTGCTTATATTATGATTTGCGATTATGATGTAAATTGACAGAATATGTAACACCTGAAAGCAAGTTTTTCTCATTAAATTTGATAACATTACCCAAATCGTTCACCTACATTATAAAATACATTTTTATGTCTGGGCTGACGGGGAAGGTTGAAACTCTTCTTCCAAATATTGAAATCACAAAGATTGCACAAAAATGGGAAGGTGTACTCTGTACTAAACATTTGACATAGGCCTAAGTGAAAAAAACACAAAAAAAACACACACATTTACTTATATTTATGGATATTCCTTCTTCTATAGTTTTTATATACAGCTTGTTATAAATAATATAACCTACCCTAAACCTAGCATTTTTATAATTAACAGTATTGGATCAGTAGTGCACTTAAATCTTGTTTCCCCTAGTCTGATTTTCAATACCAAAGACAAAGGAACAGTAATTTATTAATTTGCAACAATTATCTCATAAGGCATGTTCAGAACTTTATTTTAAAATAGCGATGCATATGAAAAAAAATATCATGAAATATTGGTAGAAACCTCAGATCTTACTGAAAGCTCATTTTTTGAGAGATCAACCTAAAATTTGGAACACAATGTAATGATATAGGGTACAGAGAAGTATATAGACTCAAATACCACTTCAGGGGCTGTATCCTCCGAAGGCCGCATTTGAAAGCCGATTGCGTCACTGCCACACGACGAATGCTTTCCCAATTCTAAGAATCCTTCGAATGTGGCCTATCGTTAGTGTTGCCAAGTCTGAGGTTTTCCCGTGGAATTGGGCTACTTTTAAGTTGTTGCCGCGGGTAAACTTTTCTTCCGCGGGTTGATTTCCACCCCCATAAGTAAGATTTCGGTGCTCCAACGTCCCCAAAACATCCCTCACACTCACAAATCCTGTGGAGACTTCAACTGCCCGATGGAGAAAAGCCGATGGGCTTTTGGGGCTACTTTTGTTGCACAGACCTGGAAACCCTGCCTACTGTCCTTCTTTCCCCAGGCCGGGAAGGATAGATCAAGGAACAGCAGCAGCCAAGAGAAAACGAGGCCGAGAGGATGAGCTGATCGAGATATTTAGGGGGGACATGAAGTTTCAGAGAGAGACAGAAATTCTTTGCATTTTGTTTTTGTAATGCAAGTTATAACTTGTAAATGTAATAAATTTTTACAAATCACGAGGGAGCGATTTGACCGCTGATTTTGGCTAACGTAATAGACTCGCTGTTTTTGCTGATGCTGAATCGTCTTCAGCATGTATACATTCATTACAAATGTAACTTTAAGTTAAACGTGTGTTTAACTACACCTGGGGAAACTCACTTCACCTTCAGAGGCTCTGGGGCAGCTCAGTCTCTCCAGTCGGGTTGCAGGGCCACCGCACCGCAGCAGACTCGCTGTGTGTGTGTGTGTGTGTGTGTGAGCCAGACTGAGTGAACGGCGCTCTACGTTTGAATCAGGGACGTACTAAGTATTTGAGGGGGAGGGGGAAGGAGCTTTAATAAAAATTAAATTGTTCACTTTTGGTAAATGTATCGTTTAGTTCACTGTTTTGAGAAGCTTGCGGGTTGTTTTTACTGGTACAGTTTTTGGATCATCAAAGTTAGGGGGGGCAGCTGGGGGGCAAGGCTCTAGAGTAGGGGGGCACCTGCCCCCCCTTGCCCCCCTGTAGATCCGCCCCTGCTGCTGTGCACTTTACTACCTGTGGTCCTTTAAGTGTATTAGAAAAAACGATGGCTGACTGACTCAAAACATTATTTTGGCTATAGCCTTTTTTGTTGCAGTTTTTAGTTTAAAGTAGTCTAAAGCTAAATTTAAAGACTCAGATGTTCTGTCTTTTATCTTTTTTATTTTATATTCTACAGGAAAGTTGTATTTGTCAAGCCCTAAGCTGTTCCCAAAAACCAAGCACAGGCTGCTAAGTTAATATGCTGGACATGTTGCTTGCAAATAAATACACAGGTGTCAATTCATGATACGTTGTCTTCTCTTAATTGTAATACTTAATGTACATTGATGTTAAATATAGTTTAATAAATAATGCTACATGATAAATAGAAGGCTTCAAATAGACCCTGTAATCGGTGATCGGTATCGGTATCGGGAGATACAGCTTCCAGTAATCAGGGATCGGTGATCGGACACAAAAATCCTGATCGGAGCACCCCTACTAAAAACACATTTGATTTTTCTTTTTTAATCAATGTAGCATGTGTAACATCAAAATAAACAGATTAGTGCTCTGTTTGAGGACAAGAAATGAAAACCAATGCAATATTATGAATGTCCAAAAGATGGCAGACTGTTTTTAAATGAGGTTGGATAAATATTTTTTGCTTTTAAACAGTGTGTGTGTGTGTGTGTGTGTGTGTGTATAAACACATACACGTTTATAGATTTTTGATATCTCAAACCGTTTGGCCGTGGCAAGGAAACGACTTGGTTACTAACGTAACCTCGGTTCCCTGAGAGGAGGGAACGAGTATTGCGTAAGTAGCTTACGCTATGGGGAAAACTCCTTTTCTCGAGAATATTGAAGTCTTTATGTAAAACGCATTGCAGCTGCACAGCTGACAGCAATGAACGAAGGAGCTCGGTCATTGGCTGTGCTGCGGCAACTTGCTCAAACCAATGACGGGGCGACTCTGAATGCGCGACCAATGAGCGCGCTTCGCGCCCGCGCGCGTCAGAGCCCGCCAAGATGGGCGTGGCCAAGCTATATATTGGGCGCCCCGTCATGAGAGTTCTTTAGGTTAAAACGACTGAAGCGAACTAACCAAGCACAAGCATGGCAGCTTACGCAATACTCGTTCCCTCCTCTCAGGGAACCGAGGTTACGTTAGTAACCGAGTCGTTCCCTTTCGAGAGGTCTCTCCTATTGCGTAAGTAGCTTACGCTATGGGAACACCATGCAAAACGCCGTGCGTGCTGAACTTCGCCTTATGATAGCCAGAGGCAGGTGCCTGAGCTAAAAAGCAAAGTTATCATCCAACTAGCCGGCAGAGGCGAGCTTTATATGTGGGAAAAAATAGAGAGCGGCTAGAAGGCGCTCAGTGTGACACAAGCACATACATAATCTAGATACGAACTCGTAGTTCAACTAGCATTATGCTAATAGCACATTGGAATGCAATGTCGGGACCTGTAGGTTGTAGAATATGATAAATGTGGACGGTGAGGCCCAGCCTGCCGCCGCACAAATATCCTCGATCGGTATCCCGCTCGACCATGCCCAGGAAGAAGCCACACTCCTGGTGGAGTGTGCTTTGACTCCCCAGGGGCATTGAAGTCCCTTAGCTTCATAAGCCAGCGCTATAGCTTCGACTATCCAGTGAGAGATTCTCTGCTTTGAAACGGCGGAACCTTTCGTACGGCCGCCAAAGCATACAAACAGTTGTTCTGTCTGTCTGAATAGGGCAGAACGCTCCAAATACACTCTGAGAGCCCTAACGGGGCAGAGTAGATTAGCGTCGTGTTCGTCTGCTGGAGACGAAAGCGCAGTTAGGGAGATAACCTGTGCTCTGAAGGGAGTGGTGAGCACTTTAGGAATATACCCATGTTTCGGTCTAAGGACGACCCTGCAGTCGTTAGGTCCGAATTCTAGGCAGGCAGCGCTTGTTGAAAGCGCGTGCAGGTCGCCCACTCTCTTGACCGAGGCGAGTGCCAGCAAGAGCGCCGTCTTGAGCGAGAGCTGTTTAAGGTGCACGGTTCGGAGTGGTTCGAACGGGGGCCCTTTAAGAGTGTCTAGGACCGTAGCTAGGTCCCAGATCGGCACTGAGGGGGGGCGTGAAGGGTTCATCCTCCTGGCGCCCCTTAGGAAACGAATAATTAGGTTGTTTCTTCCCAATGGACGTTCCATTACAAGGTCGTGTGACGCTGTGATGGCAGCCACATATACTTTGAGCGTGGAGGGGGTGCGGCCCGCCTCCAGAAGCCCTTGTAGGAAAACGAGTACACTCGTAATCTCGCATGTTACAGGGTTCAGGCCCTTGGTATTACACCAGTCACTGAACACTTTCCATTTCTGGCAATATAAGCGTCTCGTGGAGGGCGCCCGCGCCTCAGTGATGGTTTTTAGTGCTCCGCTCGCGAGGTTCCTGGGAACCCGTTGAGGGGCCATGCATGAAGGGCCCACAGATCGGGGCGGGGATGAAATATCATCCCGCTGGCCTGACTGAGGAGGTCTGGCCTCAGTGGAATCGGCCGTGGTGCAGATTGCATTTGCATCAGATCTGGAAACCATGTTTGGTTCTTCCAGAGTGGGGCTATCAGCAGCACTGCGTTTTCCTCCTCTCTGACCCGACTGATGACCTGTGGCAGCATCGCGATCGGGGGAAAGGCATATAAGGGGCGGCTCGGCCAGCTCTGGGCGAGCGCGTCCATGCTTTTCGTGAAGAAAAGAGAGCTGTGCGCGTTCTCCTTGGAGGCGAAGAGGTCGATCTCCGCTTTGCCAAAGGTTTTCCATAACCACTGAATCGTCAGAGGGTTGAGAGCCCATTCTCCTGGGAGAATCTTGTCTCTGGATAGCATGTCTGCCCCCTGGTTCAGAGCGCCTGGCACATGCGCTGCTCTCTGCGAGCGCAAGTTGTGCTGGGACCATAAAATGAGTCTCCTGGCCATTGAATGCATGGAGCTCGACCTGAGTCCACCCTGGCGATTTATGTACGACACTACCGTCATGTTGTCCGTTCGGACCAGGACATGTTCGTTTTTTAGATGTGGGAGCAGGGCTCTGAGAGCCAAAGCGACCGCTTTCATTTCCAGACAGTTTATGTGTAGCCGCTTCTCCGGGTTTGACCAAAAGCCGGAGACAGGCCTGCCCTCGTAAAGGGCCCCCCAACCTATTTTGGAGGCATCTGTCGTTATCATCTTTCTCCTTGTGTTCACACCCAGACTCACGCCTGACTGGTACCAGTCGGCGGCTTTCCAGTGCGTCAGGGCTTTTATACAGCCGTGGTTCGCTCTGATTAAAAAGTGGCCCGAACGCCACGCGTGAGTAGGGACGCGGCTCTTGAGCCAGCGTTGGAGAGGGCGCATATGCAACAATCCTAGCTGGAGTACGGCCGATGCTGAGGCCATGAGACCGAGCATCCTCTGAAACCGTTTGACGGGGGCGCGCGCGCCCGCTCTGAATGATGTTGCAAGGTGCCGGATGGTGAGCGCGCGCTCCGATGAGAGACGCGCTGTCATTTGCATCGAGTCTAGAACTATTCCCAGGAAAGAAATCCTCTGACTGGGAGATAGTATGCTTTTTGCAAAATTGATTCTTAGACCAGGCATTCTAAATGGCTGATAATCCAAGATCTGTGTGTTATTAGCTGACTCTCTGATTGTGCTAGAACCAGCCAATCGTCGAGATAATTCAGTATTCGCTCTCCCCTTCGTCTTAGGGGGGAAAGTGCTGCATCCATACATTTCGTGAATGTACGGGGAGCCAGGGACAGGCCGAACGGGAGTACTGTGTGCTGGTATGACTGTCCCTCGAAAGCGAATCTCAGAAACGGCCTGTGATGAGGCGCTATTGGAATGTGAAAGTAAGCATCTTTCAGATCCACTGAGAGAAACCAATCTCCTGGGCGCACTTGCGCGAGGATATGCTTGGTTGTTAACATTCTGAACGAGCGAATCATTAGTGCTTTGTTCAGGTGTCTGAGATCTAGGATGGGGTGGAGACCATCAGCCTTTTTCGGGACGAGAAAATAGCGGCTGTAAAAACCTGTCCCGCTCAGAGAGGGGGAAACAGTTTCCACAGCGCCCTTTTCTATTAGTTTGCGCACCTCGGTGCGTAGAACATGTGAACACTCTTTTCTCACTTTCGTCTCGACCACAGTCGTAAAACGTGGTGGTCTGCGAGCGAACTGGAGCGAGTATCCGTGCTTTACTATATTCAATACCCATTTCGGCATATCTGGAATGTTTTCCCATGCCGCTGCGTGTACAGATATGGGCTGAATACAGGCTAGGGGCGGGCCGCTGTGACGTAGGGACCCGGCTAGCGAATCGCCTGAGCTCGTAGCTCTCAGAGGCGCGGGCGCGCGCTGAGCAGCTGAGTAAATGGGCACGTGTGTGATTACAACAGCGCGCGCTGTGTTTGTAAAACTCGCAGCCTGAGCTGAGGTTGTGTTTGACACTGTAAGGGCAGTGTTTATAAGTGGGGGTGCATAAACAGTGGTAGGCACACGCGTCACTTTTATAATGTTTCCCGCTTTTACTGGGGATGAATTTATAACTGTGTGAACAGTGCTTGTGTGTAGTGGTGCGTACATGACCGTAGGCACGTGATCTACATTCATGGGAAGCGCAGCCTGAGCTGGGAATGAATTTGGCACTGTTTTGACAGTATCTGGGAATGCACACTTTGTGGACATGTGAACCCTTAGTGATGCAGGCAGAAAAAGACTCTTTTTGTGTTTTCTGTGCGTCGCCGTAAAAACGGCGTTTGTTTGCAGGTAAGCGAGCTCTGTGACTGGCCCATTGACTGCTGTATGGACATATCCAGCCGCCTGTAAGGGGACTGGGTAATGTTTGAGCTTTTGCAGAGAGAGTGGTCCGGCTTTTGCGAGACACGCACTCTCTCTTCTCATTTCTGTGGCTAGGACGGCTTTCGAGGCTCAGGGTTCAGCACAATCTTGGGCAGAGGACCCCGTCGCTCAGGAGGCGGCTTGCGGTTGTGAGAGCGCGAGCGGCGTCAGCCTGAGGCGCGGGCTGAGAGGCGGTGGGAGCTGTTTTAGCCCGCTGCGGCTGTGGCGGTCTCTGTCTGCTCTGCGATGAGCTGGAGCGCTTTGGCAGGAAATGACGCATAGCTTGTGAAGCGTTCTGGGCCTCAGTGAAGCGTTCGGTGAAACCTTTAACCGGCGGTCCAAACAGCCCGCTGATGGAGATAGGCGCATCGAGAAATGGCGCCTTATCCGCGTCCTTCATTTCAGTCAGAGTCAGCCACAGATGGCGCTCGAGAACAGTCAAATTAGCCATAGCACGGCCGATGGACTGGGCGGTGGCCTTCGTGGCTCGCAGAGCTATATCAGTCGCGCTGCGTAAGTCCCTGAAGGCTTCGGGTTCGGGGCCAGACTCGTCCATAGAGCGGAGAAGCTTGGCTTGGAACACTTGAAGTACCGCCATTGAGTGAAGCGCTGATGCAGCTTGGCCGGCGGCGGCGTAGGCGCGACCGGCGAGAGCAGAGGTAGTGCGGCAGGGCTTCGAGGGGTGGGAAGCTTTGGCTTTCCATCCGGTGGTGGAGGGCGGGCAGAGATGATTGGCCACGGCCTCCTCGAGGGGCGGCATTCCCTCGTAGCCTCTTTCCTTCGCGCCGTCCACTGAGGAGAGCGAAGAAGAAAAAGAAGGCTTTAGGCGCGCAGAGCTGGGGGCTTTCCACGACTTGGTGAGTTCGTCGTGAACTTCCGGGAAGAAGGGAGAAGGCCTTTGCCGAGGGGCCTGCTGGCGCCCCTGCAGAAACCACTCATCCAGTCGGCTCCGGGTTGGTTCTTCGGGAAAAGACCAATCGAGCCCGAGGTTTTCCACGGCCTTAGAGAGGACACGGATAATCTCAGTATCCATAGTGGAGCCCCCGCTCGTGCTAGCTAGCGTCGACGGGGCGGGGTCGAGAGTGGAGCCCGGCCAGTCGTCCGATGCAGCGTCGATGGACAAGCTGTCGTCCATTCCCCCGTCGTCCTCGGACGCGCCGAAAGTCACAAGGCCCACCGCTCTGCTAGAGGGGTGTGGGTCCGGCTGGGTGAACTGAACCGGCGGTGGGGAAGGCAAGAGCGGCGGTGAAGCACGCGGAGACTGGCTCGGCGTGACGTCACTGAGCTCAGGTTCAGGAAGCCTCTGTGAGCGGCGCTTTTTCTTAGTGCGCGGCTCAAACAGAGGGGTGGCGATGGGCTCGCTCACGGCGAAAGCGGCGAGACGAGCCCGTAGTGCGGAGAGACCCAGGTCATCACATTCCTCGCATCCGCCCTTGGTCAATGCAGCTTCTGCGTGGTCACGGCCCAGGCAGCGAGCGCAGATGATGTGACGATCCCCGTCCGGGAGAAGGTCTCTGCACGACGCGCAGGAAGGCATTTGAAACAACGCCTTATTGGAAAATTGCTCTTTCACAAATGTCGCGGGGCGGACAGATGTAAAATACTTGCGTATATGGCGCGCCGGATGGCTCAGAAGGAGGTGCTTGAAGGCGGCTGAAGGTGCCGACGTCCTCGTAGCAATCCCGCTGGTATGCTTTTCCACGGCGGCGAAGGCTTCCAATAATCCGGAGGATCCAGCGAAGAAGGTGTTCGCTGAAGGAGATTAAATCTAAAGAACTCTCATGACAGGAAAATATATAGCTTGGCCACGCCCATCTTGGCGGGCTCTGACGCGCGCGGGCACGAAGCGCGCTCATTGGTCGCGCATTCAGAGTCGCCCCGTCATTGGTTCGAGCAAGTTGCCGCAGCACAGCCAATGACCGAGCTCCTTCGTTCATTGCTGTCAGCTGTGCAGCTGCAATGCGTTTTACATAAAGACTTCAATATTCTCGAGAAAAGGAGTTTTCCCCATAGCGTAAGCTACTTACGCAATAGGAGAGACCTCTCGAAAGGGAACAAATTTATGGCGAGAAACGAGAAACAGGAAGTGTGTTATAACTTCAGCATATTAACTAATCTTGATGAAACTTCAGCAGTGTGTTCGTTGTAAGAAGCTGATCACATGGATGTGATTATTGTGAGCACTCTTCACTTTGATTAGCCTAATTTTGATTTTATTAAAGACAAGAACAGCTTAATAAAAAATATAAATTGTTTGTATCCATAATGTTTACTGATGGTCGCCGTTACGCCGACGTTACGTTACAACACACAATACAGTGCCAGTTAGGAGATCGATCATTTGATTAGCTAAGCAAATCCAATTCCTCTCAGATATCACAGCAATGAAACCAGGTTACAACTGGGGAAATAACAAATACAATTAGGATTATTATATTAAGTAGTGTAAACATAACTGGTGTGTGTGCATGTGATAAATCTTTCTGATTTTATATTTGTTATATAGGCTATTATTAGCTACATGGCCCTACCTACAGTGTAATGTAATACAAGGATAACCAGAGGTTTTCACATATTGACTTTTGCAGGCAAGAGTAGTTGAAGAAAGTAGCTGGAGCCTAACCATTAAGGCTAAAAGTCCTTGGACACAATTATTGTACTTTTTTTAATATTTTCATTTAGCTTTTTATACTTTTACTTTTTAAAAATGCACAGTTTTGTTTTGTTTGAACACTGCACTGGGCTTATTCCTGTTGTGAATTAAAAACCTTTGTAGTGTGTAAGGGCATGATTAAACAATAACTACTGTGTTTTTGTGTTTGTTTTGTTAAAGCAATTCACATAGGGATTCCCACCGTCTACCACTGCCACCCTGCCAAGACCTCTTGCCACCCCTTTGCCCCCCCATGTAAAATTTTCTAGATCCGCCACTGCACAGCAGCAACAACAACAACAAAAAAACAAATAACTAACAACTTCTATATCTGTATCTATCTTTAACTTTGCTTTTTTCTGGGATGCTCAGTCAGATTTTGTGGGTATTTAGAGAGGAAGAGAGAGGGAGAGTTGAGGTAGAGAAAGAGAGTGTGGGGATAGAGATTATTAGATTAATTTCTCCCCGGGGAAATCACAAAATAAAATGCACACAAACGTGTCCCTGCTTGATATACTGTAACCACTGATGAACATATTCAGTTTTGATGAGAGAAAAAAAAAACTATACGAGTGCAAATTAGAACCCATAGCCTCTGACACGCTTGGTAAAAGATCTACCACTACTAGACCATTTAAGAACTCAAACATAGTTTGCGGATCGATGGATTTATTTACGGGTTGAGCAGAGAGACTGCACAGTTTGACAAGTGGGCAGCGGCATGGTACACACATTGCAGATTGATTGCTAATGAATTGTCTTTTTTACACACCTTGTAGAATTGCCAGACCGGTGAAGCCATTTTTACCAGGGCATAAAAAATTGTCTCGCGAATTTTGCGTCATCTGATCGGCTTTTCTTGATCGGCCTTTATACAGACCGCTGATCACACATCCCAAAGCAATTATCGGCCGATTATGATCGGTGACCGATCAATCGGAGCACCCTTAGTTTTTAGTGGTAGTATTATTTTATACAGAAATTAATTATTTATAATTCAGATGAGAATAAAGTTAGTGTTAGTTAAAAATTTAAGGAAAACAAATATATTGATATTTGTGCATCACACAAATATCTCTTTATGCACAAATATGCTCTTTCCTGAATACCATCATGATTGAAACTGTGACATTGATTTGATATAACAGTTCAATAAACAATTACAATTAAGTCACTTACAATTTAGATGCAATATTGGCTGTTTTTGTTCTGTTTCAGCAGCGATTATTGTTAAACAAAGATCACAGCAGAACGTCCTCGGGTTACGACTGTAACCCTTGTTCCCTGAGAAGGGAACGAGAACTGCGTCGAATGACACTTTGGGGGGAACGCCCCTCAGCGTAGCGCCTCTGAAGTATGAATGAAACTGAGCAGATCTCTGATTGGTGCAACGTCATGACGTGATGTGTGACGGCACATAGGCGGAAGCTATAAAAGCAGCCGGCACACATAAGATGTCAGCTTCTGTGATGAAGCAAGCGCTCCCAGGCAGGGGAAGGCGTGGCCAAGGGACGCAGTTCTCGTTCCCTTCTCAGGGAACAAGGGTTACAGTCGTAACCCGAGGACGTTCCCTTTCGAGGGAACTCCAACTGCGTCGAATGACACTTTGGGGGAACGAGTACCCACTACGCCACAACGCGCCCTGCCTGCCCTAGTGTGAAGCTGCTCACAGGCACACTTAGGACGCGAGCACAAGAGAGCCGGGTGTAGACGGAATGTCCAAACTATAAAACCTAATAAAGGTATGAGGGGTAGCCCATCCTGCTGCATCGCAGACCTCCTGGATGGGGGCCCCCGCGAGAAGGGCTCTAGAGGACGCCATGCCTCTGGTAGAATGAGCCCTCACGGCCAAAGGTGAAGGGATACCGCGCACCTGATAGGCCGTGGAAATCGCTTGGACAATCCAGTTGCTGATGGTCTGCTTTGAGGCGGGAAGCCCCTTTCTGGGCGACCCGAAACACACCAGCAACTGGTCCGACTTCCGCCATGAAGAGGACCTCTGAATGTAAATACTCAGTGCTCTGACAGGGCAGAGCATGTGAAGTCTCTCTTCATTCGCCATCACGTGAGGTGGAGGATGAAAAGCCTGCAGAACCGTAGGCCGTGCCGCACTGGACGGCACCTTAGGCAAATAGCCGGGCCCAGGGTGAAGAATGGCCTTAATGTTGCCTGGAGCAAACTCCAGGCACTCGTTAGATATGGAGAGCGCCTGGAGATCTCCTACCCTCCTCAGAGAAGTAATGGCCAACAAAAAGACCACCTTCAACGAAAGGTTCTTGGCCTCAGCCGACTCCAGCGGCTCGAAGGGGGCCT
This sequence comes from Gila orcuttii, assembly GCA_026230005.1. NCBI lineage: Eukaryota > Metazoa > Chordata > Actinopteri > Cypriniformes > Leuciscidae > Gila > Gila orcuttii. Next base: position 26,197,063 of record JAPDVR010000011.1, read on the forward strand.
CGGCCAGCCCTTCGAGAACCACTGCCAGGTCCCAAGTGGGAACCCTGGTACGAGCCGCAGGTCTCATCCTCCAAGCCCCACGGAGGAAACGTACGACCAATTGGTGTCTCCCCAGAGGCCCATCACTCAGAGGAGCGTGGAAAGCCCCAATGGCAGCCACGTACACCTTGAGTGTGGACGGGGAAAGACCAGTGGAAAAGCGATCTTGGAGGAACTCCAGCACTGAAGCCACTGGGCAGTTAACTGGGTCCACCTCACGCTCCCTACACCAAACGGTGAAGACGTTCCACTTTAGGCCGTACAATTTCCTCGTGGATGGAGCTCTAGAGCTGAGTATGGTCTCCACTACTCCAGCTGATAGGCCGGCCTCTAGGTACTGTGCCCCCTCAGGGGCCAGACCCACAGTTTCCATAACTCGGGCCGAGGGTGAAATATTGAGCCCTCTGCCTGTGTCAGCAGGTCCCTCCTGATGGGAATCTCCCATGGAGGGCTGTCCAGGAGCAAAATTATGTCGGAGAACCATACTCGGGCCGGCCACAACGGGGCTACCAACAGTAGACTGATCCCGTCGCGACGGACTCTCTCTAGAACTCCCGGGAGCAGAGCGATCGGGGGAAAAGCGTACAGACGTAGCCTCGGCCACGTCTGCACCATGGCATCCAACCCCAGCGGGGCTGGATGGGTGAGGGAAAACCACAGTGGACAGTGGGTCGTCTCTCGAGACGCGAACAAGTCCACTTCCACTGGGCCGAACCTCTGAGATATTGACTCCACCACCTCGGGGTGGAGTCTCCACTCCCCGGGCCTCAGCCCCTGTCTCGACAGGATGTCTGCTCCCTGATTTTGACTCCCCGGGATGAATGTTGCTTTTAGAGACAACAACTTCCCCTGGGACCACAGGAGGATCTGATGCGCCAGTCTGCATAGAGGGCGAGACCTCAGACCCCCCTGATGGTTTATATAGGCCACTACCGACATGTTGTCTGACCTCACAAGGACATGATGACCTTTGAGGTCCGGCAGGAAGCTCCTCAGAGCTCGGAACACCACCAACATCTCCAGGCAGTTTATGTGCCAGGAGGCATGATGGTCCTGCCATAGGCCTGTCGTAAAGCGGCCGTCCATGACCGCGCCCCAGCCCGTGAGGGAGGCGTCTGTCGAAACGGTTCTCCGGCGACATGACGCTCCCAACACTGGCCCTTGGGACAGAAACCAAGCTTTCTTCCACATAGATAGGGAACGAAGGCATCTGCGCGTAACCCTGATCATGCGGAACGGGTTTCCCCTCGGGGAGAACCCCTTGGTTTTTAACCACCACTGAAGGGCCCTCATGTGCAGCAGGCCGAATGGAATGACACTGGACGCTGCTGCCATGAGCCCCAACACTCTCTGGAAGTGCTTCACAGTGATGGCTTGGCCTAGCCTTATCCTGGACACTGTGGTCAGGATGGACTCGATCCGCGCGGGAGATAATTGTGCCCGCATCGTGACCGAGTCCCACACCACTCCCAGGAACGTAGTTCTCTGGGCTGGTGTCAACACGCTCTTTTTTTTGAGTCTCAACCCCAGGCTCTGGATGTGGGCGAGGACGACATCTCGATGCCGAACCGCCAGCTCCTGTGACTGCGCTAAAATCAGCCAGTCGTCGATATAATTGAGCACCCTGATGCCCTGAAACCTCAGCGGTGCCAGAGCTGCATCCATACATTTGGTAAATGTGCGAGGGGAGAGAGCTAGGCCGAACGGAAGAACCCGATATTGGTACGCTTCGCCCCCGAAAGCGAACCTCAGGAACTTCCTGTGAGATGGAAGGATGGATATGTGGAAGTATGCGTCCTTTAGATCTATCGTGACAAACCAATCCTCGGACTGAATTTGACTCACGATAATGGGAATAGTGAGCATCTTGAACCTGAATCTCCTCAGAGAACGGTTCAGGTGCCTGAGATCTATTATTGGACGCAACCCCCCATCCTTCTTGGGAACTATGAAGTAGCGGCTGTAAAACCCGGACTCCCTGTCCGGTGGAGGAATACGATCTATAGCCTCCTTTGCCAGCAGGGAGTTTACTTCCTGTTCCAATACCCGACCCTGCACTGGGTCGACTACAGTCCAGACCACCCCGTTGAATCTGGGTGGGCGGGAACTGAACTGCAGCCTGTACCCATTTTGAATGGTGCGCAGGGCCCAAGGAGAAATATTCGCCAGATTTTTCCATGCATCGAAATATTTTACCAAGGGAACCAGGCTCTCGAGCCTGGCTTCAGGTATTAATCGGGATTCGTTCTCGGCCCCCTGAAGCGGATTCCCGGCAGGGCTGAACCGAAAACGATTCTCGATGGGCGGACGCGAATGCTGCCTGACCGCAAGCCTGTGGGGCGGACAGTGCAGCCTGCGTTCGCTGGATACCGATGTGTCCCGAAGCGTGTTTAACGGCAGGAGAGCAACATCGATTTCCTGCGGGCTCCGTGAAGGAGACGACCTCGGTCGTTCCACCACGGGTGGGGCCGCCCGCAGAGATCCTAGAGTAGCTAGGATCTCTTTGACGAAGCCTTTTTAGCCTGCAGGACGGCCCTCAGGTCGCCCTGCTTAGGCTGAGGCTTCGCCTGAGAGCGCTGTCTATGCCCCCAAGCTCCTTGAGGGGGGGCTCTAGACGCGACGCTCTGTTTTTGAGCCTGTCTATAGGCGGAGGAGCTGGCTGATGGCTGTGGCTGCGGCTGCCCACTGGGGGCAGACTTCTTGGACACTGAGCGGCGAGGGAGATATTGTTTGAAGGCCGCTGAATTTTCTTTTCGCCTCCTGAAACCACAGGCCAGAAGGCGAAATCGGGGCATCAAGGAAGAAAGCCCTGTCTTTCTCCCTGATGCCCGTAAGATTTAACCATAAATGCCTCTCCGAGACCACCATAGCTGCCATGGAGCGACCGACAGCGCGGGCCGTCTCCTTGGTGACTCGGAGAGACAAATCAGCGACCTTCCTCAACTCCGCAATATCTTCCGGAGTTGGACCCTCGCCCTCATCAATGTCCTTAAGAAGGTCGGCCTGGTACGCCTGGAGCATAGCCATGGTGTGAAGACTCGCACCAGCCCGACCCGCAGCCATATAAGCCCTGCCCACTAGCGCTGATGTGTCTCTACACGGCTTAGTGGGCAGCACCGGGGCTTTAAGGGATGATGCCGACTCAGGCGATAAATAATTCGCCAAAGGCTGTTCAACGCGCGGCATCATCCCATAACCGTTCTCTCGTGCCCCCATGATGTTACTATAAATAATAATAGGGGGATTGGAGACACGAGAAGAGTGTGGTTTTTTCCACGATCTACACAACTCGTTGTGCAGATCGGGAAAGAACGGCAAGCCCCGGTGATGAGGTTGTTCCCTGTGCTGCAGGAAGCGCTCATCCAGTTTGCTTTTAGTTTGCGCTTCCTGCCTCTCTTGTGGCCAGCTGATATTTAAATGAGCCACCGCACGGGAAACAACCTCAACCAGCTCCTCATACGCGGGGACACGGGGCGGCGAGTCGTCCCCGAAATCCCCGCCCTCGATGCTGAGCACGTCAACCTCCTCGGAGGCAGACAGCTCAAACATCGGATCCTCGACTCGCGCAGAAGAAGCCGCGGGGCGGGCTTCTGCGCGAGGCTCGAGGACATCAGAACTGCCCGATGAATCCCGAGAAGGTGCCTCGGCAGCCTCGAGATCCCCGGACACAACTTTTTGCGAGCCCCATGAAGAGCGTCGCCGCGCCGCCTCAGCGGACGCGGGTCCCGCACCACGGGGCTCACAAGGCTTCATCAAAGGCTTCATCCCAGATCTTCATCAAAGATAGCCAGCCGGGAACGCAGCACACGGATTGTCAACTTTTCACATTCCTCGCAAGCAGCCCCCTCGAGAGCTGCCTGCGCGTGCTGCATTCCCAAACAATGTGTGCACAGTTGGTGTGTGTCCCCGCCCGTGATGTAGCGAGGGCAAGGATGCACACACTTCCTGAAGCTCACACTCGCCATTTCACTCATTCAGTTCACTCAGTAACAGACAACAATAAATAGGACAAACAGTCACAGATAGCGCTTGCTGAAGAACAGAAAGCTGACATCTTATGTGTGCCGGCTGCTTTTATAGCTTCCGCCTATGTGCCGTCACACATCAGAGATCGGCTCAGTTTCATTCATACTTCAGAGGCACTACGCTGAGGGGCGTTCCCCCCAAAGTGTCATTCAACGCAGTTGGAGTTCCCTCGAAAGGGAACCATCGCGCATCTCACAGCAACGTGTTTTCTCATTACTGAATGATTCAGCATTTTGAACGAATCGGTTGACTCAAAGATTCAATGATCAATCCATAAACCTCTGTCTCATTCATGAATGACTTAGTTGTTCGAACGAATTGTTTGAACGAATGAATCAATTACTCACTCATTAAGACGGTTGCCTGGCGACACCTAAAGGCGGTTTAGTGTTAGGTTTAAAACTATCATTCTTTCTAACGATTATTAATTAACTTATATTTAAAAGAATCTCATAACATGATTTAATGCATTGTTATTTTTCAGTGTAAAATATTTAATTTGATCAGCCCCAGCAAACACAGAACGTTCCCCTAACGTTCCCGTATGGTTCCCATTTGGTTATTTTTTTGGGAACTAAACGAGAACGTTCTAGGAACGTTCCCTGTAGGTTATTTTTAGGTTATTTTTAGGTTATTTTTATAACCTAAAGGGAACGTTCTGGGAATGTTCCCTGTAGGTTTTTTTTATTTTTTTATTTTATTTTATAACATAAGGAGAACGTTCTGGGAATGTTCCCTGTAGGTTATTTTTTGGTTTAATTTTATAACCTAAGGAGAACGTTCTGGGAATGTTCACTGTAGGTTATTTTAGGTTCTATTTTTGTAACCTAAAGGGAACGTTCCCAGAACGTTCCCTGTAGGTTTTTTTTTTGGTTTCATTTTATAACCTAAGGAGAATGTTCTGGGAATGTTCCCTGTAGGTTATTTTTTTTTTTGTTTAATTTTATAACATAAGGAGAATGTTCTGGGAATGTTCCCTGTAGGTTGTTTTTTTTTTTGTTTCATTTTTTAACCTAAGGAGAACGTTCTGGGAATGTTCCCTGTAGGTTATTTTTTGGTTTAATTTTATAACCTAAGGAGAACGTTCTGGAAATGTTCCCTGTAGGTTATTTTAGGTTCTATTTTTATAACCTAAAGGGAACATTCCCAGAACGTTCCTTGTAGGTTATTTTTTTGGTTTAATTAATCAATGGCCGTGCGCGTGAACTTTCGAGTCGCTTTCAAACACTGGAGCAACGCAGAGTTGCCATGGAAACGGCGCGCGACCACTGCGGCTGAAACTCCCTGTCTCGCTGTTGTTTTCACTGCTTTCAGGTGAGATTAGTCTCTAAAATAACACGAATCAATACACACAACTGTTCTTGACACTTCGCTTACTTGTTATTGACACGCTTCTGTTAAATATTTACTTTATAGACATGGTTTAGTGTCTTCGGAAAAAGTCTGTTTGCATCTCAACCGCTTTCAGAAGAGGTAAGCTAAGCTAACGTTAGCTAACTTAACTCGGTTGAGATTTTGTTTATGAAAGTTTGGGCTTTTAACCAACTCATATGTGTAGATGAGAGTTTTTGTTAAGGTTTAACTTGGAAGTGAGCTAATTTATTTAATATAAACGTTAACATAATCGTATGTACTGTTAATCGGTTACGTCTCTTACATGGAGCGAGAAAATAGGCTGAAACTCTGCTCAATGGTAAGGTTAAACACATATTGATAAAAAAAAAATGTTCTGTGATTTCAGCAGCAACAAAATAACCCCTCTAAAACAGAGGGGAAGCTCCACAAGCTCCACATTTCTGAAGAAAGCTGCAGCCAGAGATGTAGAAAACACAGGTGAACCGAGGAAGCTCATTAAATAACTTCATATCCATTTTGTCACAATATATATTTTTTAATTTCTCAAATTTACATCTTTAATTTGTTTAATATATTTTAAGAAGGTTTTGACATCCAATTATGGAATGCCAAAGCTGACTTAATTAAAAATAAATAAATACATAAATAAATATACAAAGAAATGTAAAAAAGCAAAAATGCATAAATAAATACATAAATAAATATACAAAGAAATGTAAAAAAGTACAAATAAATGAGTATTTATACTTTTATTTCCTTATTTATGTATAATTGTATTTTTTCACACATTTATTTATTTTTTTATTTATACATTTATTCATTTATTTATTTCCACTTTTATTTACTTCCACATTCGTTTATGTATATGTTTTTATGTCTACATTTATTTATTTTCACATTTATTTATTTCTACATTTATTTATTTCCACATTTATTTATTTATACATTTATTTATTTATACATTTCTTTGTCCGTATGCTAATGAGGGGGGCGTGTTTTACCTCAGACATCAGCAATCGAGCTCAGAGTGGCAGTGCTGAAGCTTTGAGGCCACAGTGACACCTTGTGGTGTGTGACCAAACGAAACGCAAGAGGTGTGCGGACAATATCACATTTTAAGTCATGTATATCACCCTAACTGTATGTAGGGTAGGCTATATAGGGTTAACACACATAGCACACATGAACAGAAACTGCACTTCAACGGGTCTGATAGCAGACACTTGGACATGGAAGCGCATGAAAGTATCCACTATTAATAACAATGTAAACGCGGTGGATAGGGCTGATAAGAGCTTGCGTTTATTGTCGATGAGACTCGCACACCAGCGCAGAACGTGGAGAGAAACCAGCGCACATTTCACTTACTCCTACGCAAGCATATTGATCAATGAGTTTGAAACGCGACTCAATACATGGTTTACATTCGCGTTTCATAATTTCGTATGCATAACAGGTGACAATTCAAATGCTTAAAACACAACCCATATTTCATAGATGCTGCTCTTAGATACTGATTAATCACAAGTCATCAATTTGGAATTATTCTTAAATCAAACAAAAGGGGCTCATATGTAAACGCAGCTAGTGAGCCACGCATCTCACCCCATGCAGTGGAGGACAGAAGCATCATCATGCCCATTCAAACAGCACCTGTCGTGCCCATGCTCGTGGTGATATTTCCCCCTATAAATTGATTTTATATCTACCCAAACCTTATTAAATAGGTAGGCTATACATCATCATATATGTCAAGTTCTTAATATTAATCGATAAACTACTCAGTTATAATTATAATAAGGCACTATGGCTGTTATCAGTAAAATAAAATTAACAAAAGTGATTAAGTCATTAAAAGTCAAAATCTTAATACAGAGGAGAATGCTTTTACACTGCAATTACAATTTCATATTCCATCATTTCATATTTCTATATTCATTTATTTTTAACATTAATCTCATAACGACTTTTACTTTCTACCTATTTAATAAGGTTTGGGTAGATATAAAATCAATTTATAGGGGGAAATATCACCACGAGCATGGGCACGACAGGTGCTGTTTGAATGGGCATGATGATGCTTCTGTCCTCCACTGCATGGGGTGAGATGCGTGGATCACTAGCTGCGTTTACTTGAGCCCCTTTTGTTTGATTTAAGAATAATTCCAAATGGATGACTTGTGATTAATCAGTATCTAAGAGCAGCATCTATGAAATATGGGTTGTGTTTTAAGCATTTGAATTGTCACCTGTTATGCATACGAAATTATGAAACGTGAATGTAAACTATGTATTGAGTCGCGTTTCAAACTCATTGATCAATATGCTTGCGTAGGAGTCAGTGAAATGTGCGCTGGTTTCTCTCCGCGTTCTGCGCTGGTGTGCGAGTCTCATCGACAATAAACGCAAGCTCTTATCAGCCCTATCCACCGCGTTTACATTGTTATTAATAGTGGATACTTTCATGCGCTTCCATGTCCAAGTGTCTGCTATCAGACCCGTTGAAGTGCAGTTTCTGTTCATGTGTGCTATGTGTGTTAACCCTATATAGCCTACCCTACATACAGTTAGGGTGATATACATGACTTAAAATGTGATATTGTCCGCACACCTCTTGCGTTTCGTTTGGTCACACACCACAAGGTGTCACTGTGGCCTCAAAGCTTCAGCACTGCCACTCTGAGCTCGATTGCTGATGTCTGAGGTTAAACACGCCCCCCTCTTTAGCATATGGACAAATAAATGTAGAAATAAATAAATGTGGAAATAAATAAATGTGAAAATAAATAAATGTAGACATAAAAACATATATACATAAATGAATGTGGAAATAAATAAAAGTGGAAATAAATAAATGAATAAATGTATAAATAATAAAAAAATGTGTGAAAAATACAATTATACATAAATAAGGAAATAAAAGTATAAATACTCATTTATTTGTACTTTTTTACATTTCTTTGTATATTTATTTATGTATTTATTTATGTATTTTTGCTTTTTTACATTTCTTTGTATATTTATTTATGTATTTATTTATTTTTAACTAAGTCAGCTTTGGCATTCCATATCCAAACGTAAGTGACACTGTATGAGCAATATTAAATGAATAAGCAAACCTAAAAACAAATTCTGTTATCCTAATTAAGAAATTATTTTCTGTATATTCTTTATATTCTTTCTCTTTTCTGCATTTACCCTCTGCTGTAGCTTCTTTCCTTTTAATAAACCTGGCATTGTATAATAATATTGTTGGCTCTGTGTCAAATGGTTTGTTGTGTTCCTAAATCCTTCCATGCTGATGCCCTGCACCGTAGCAGTTTTTGTCGTGATCATCATCTCTAAGATGCTATGAGCCATATGACTAGTAAGTAAAACTTCAAACATACACTAATGTCAAACATACAGTAGAGATCAAAATTAGAGAACAATTAAGAAACACTTGATTATTTTCAGAAATATTGTTAATCTTCATTGCTTGAAATTTTGAGGGATATTCGCTGTGGGTATACCATTGTTCTACTAGCATTTTTTTACAAAATAACCAAGGTACTTCAACAAAAACCTTTATTTTGTGGAAAACACAGCGATCAAAATTAGAGAACAATAACCCTTGCACCACAAAAGCAAGCATTACAACAAAAATTTTAGGCTTCCAGCAGTCAAAATTTAGTAGGAAGTGTAGAGGCCCTTGCTTTGAATGACCTGAGCACATCTGCGGCCACAGGACATCACTAGATTCTCACACTGCTCTGCTGTGATCTTGGTCCACTCTTCTTCCAGTCTCTTCCACAGTTGCTAACTGTAGTGGGTTTCTTAGCCATAACTTTATCGCCAAGGATTTTCCAATGATTTTCAATCAGGTTTAGATCAGGACTCTGGGCTGGCCATTTCATTATTTCAATTTTCTGAGCTTCAAGGAACTACTTTACCCATTTTGCAGTGTGACGGGGCATTGTCTTGCATGAAAATAGCGGGCTGATTGGGAGATGCTTGCAGGGAAGGAACCACATGTAGCAAAAGGAGGTTCTGATAAACATTTGCATTCACCATGCCATGTAGCTGTATAATAGGCCCAACTAGACTGTCCACATGACATGCTCCTCCACAAAGGTTAGTCTACATGGCATGGTGAATGCAAATTAGAGATGCTCCGATCAGCATTTTTGGGGCCGATTACCAAAATCATGATCTGCTGATTGCCGATCACAGAATGGCAGGGGAATGGGAATCTTTTATCTATAATCTAGCAGAGTTTGCACCATTTGTAGAAATGAAACTTAACTATGAAACAGTAGAAATAGGCTACAGTCAAGATCTTGAAGAACCACCAAGTGTTTATTTAATTGTATTTAGAAAATGAGATAACTTAAGGCTAATGTAGGCCATCTTTCCCAAATAAGGCAGAGTAACAAAATTATTCCAAACAAAGAGGGGTCAGGCAGACCAACACACATTAGATCAGCTTAATGGGATGGGATCAAGTTACACTTAGGCATACTTGGAAATTGTAGCCTCTTAATACACTGACTACATTTAATAATTGGCAGCAAAAACTTGTTTTTGACAGCAAAACTGACTACTGCCACAAAAGGACAAAACTATTGCAAGTTTTTTTCTGTTATCATTTATGAAAGTCTGATGTAGTTGAGGAAATATCTCGCGGCACGAATGTACCAATACAAATAAATAAAACATCTCCAGTTAACTAGCAGAGGCATTCATTTTGTTCATTTGTTAAATAAGAGGCGATCTAGCGCTGAAATGTGTTTTTTTTTATCAAGTGATCAAAGTGCTGGACGCCGCGTGGATACTGTGTTCTCTTGTGGCTCGCGCAGTCATCACTCGGACGCGCGCTTCAATCCATTGTGGAGACTCTCTATTCGTTCCGGTGAAATTACAAAACAAACTATACACAAACGTGTCCCTGTCTGATATACAACAACTGATAAACATAATCGGTTTTGATGAGGAAAAAAAAACCTATACGAGTGCGGATTAGAACCCAGGACCTCTGATCCCATACGGGAGAAGGAGAACTCATGTTGCCACTGGCAAGCTCCGCTCTGCTGCTGTGTGCCCGTGTGCCGCGCATGCAGGTGGAAAAAAAGTCACGCGAGTAATTTACGTCACGTGATCGGCTTTTTTGATCAGCGCTTTTGGGGTTCGCCGTAGAGATGCGCGGATGGGCTATTATTTCATCCTCGACCGCATCATAAAACTCTTCATCCATCCGCCATCCATCCGCTCCAAAATTTTTGACCAATTTTCAAAACCGCACCCGCCCGCCATCCGCTGATTGGGCGATACAAGGCGCTGCTGATGACAGCCGCGAGACTAGAAAGCTCTCAGAATATCAGCAGAGAACTCCGTCTCCAATCGGCGCGCAGGGACAAAAATACATAAAATAGCCTAAATTAAACGCACTTCGGCAAACCTGACCTTATCTGATCAATACTGTACAATGTACAATATTGTATAATGTAATATATCTGTACAATATTTTCATTGTAGCCTAATAGAAAACGCATTTTGGCACATAATTTCAACATGCTGCTATTGTATGGGGCGCGCGTTTGTAAAGCGGCTCACGCTGAAAATAACAGCAACATTTTGTCACATTCAGCTTCAAACAATGTTTAAAAAAACTGGTATGAATTTTTGACGGTCACTTTTTAGCACATTTACAACAATATTTGTCAACTTAGAAATATTTTAAATAGTTAAATCTAAATGTTAAATCTAAATCTAAATGTTAAATCTAAATGTTAAATCTAATGTTAAATCTAAATGTTGAATCTAAATGTTAAATCTAAATGTAAATGTTGAATCTAAATGTTAAATCTAAATGTAAATCAGATAACTCAGATAGTCAGATAACAATATTTAACAATGTATACATATATTTTTCATTTGATTGGTTCAACCGCCCACCACCCGCCCGAATTTAATTAAAATATTTTTTTTCGTCACGTCATCCGCCCGATCCGCGATTTATCCGCGGAGTCCGCAGCTGTAACCGCCAACCGCGCATCTCTAGTTCGCCGATCAAGCTATTTTTAGCCTATATCGACCGATCATGATCGGCGGCCGATCAATCGGAGCATAACTAATGCAAATGTTTATCAGAACCTCCTTCTGCTACATGTGGTTCCTTCCCTGCAAGCATCTCGTGCTGCAAGGGTTATTGTTCTCTAATTTTTATCGCTGTGTTTTCCACAAAATAAAGGTTTTTGTTGAAGTACCTTGGTTATTTTGTAAAAAATGCTAGTAGAACAATGGTATACCCACAGCGAATATCCCTCAAAATTTCAAGCAATGAAGATTAACAATATTTCTGAAAATAATCAAGTGTTTCTTAATCGTTCTCTAATTTTGATCTCTACTACACTAATTGTCTTGGTACAAATTTGAATGTTTTGAAAAAGGTTTCTTATGTTCACCAAGACAGCATTTAAAACAATAATATTGTGAAATAATATAATTTTCAAATAGCTACGATGTTTACATAATATTCCTACATATAGGGGCAATGCAGTGCAGAAGTTGTGCAAGTCTCTAAAGGCCAGTGAGATTGAAGACCTCATTTCAATGGTCCTAAAAATTGCTCCACACAGGCATTTAAAATGGTAAGCAATCGTGTCAGTTTTGTTTTAATTTTCAATGATTCAATGTACCTCATGCAAAATATTTTTTTCTCGTGTCATTTATGACGTTTTATTGGAACTTGGAAAGTATAATTACTAGATGAGTGTAAAAAGTATTTGTGCAGTGAATATCATAACATCAGTCTACAAGGCATCAGCAAAACTTCATTATTGCACACACAGCAATTTATTATTGCATCCCCCCCACCCCAAAAAAACACAAACAAACGTTTTTTCTTTGTACTGTATGTGATGATTGCTTCTCATAGAACATATTTGTGCAATCAGTTTGTCAAACTAATACCCTAGTTTATTATCTTCACTGTGCGTCACTTATGCGGTAATGTGCAATTGAATTATTGCAGGGCAAATTAATTTTAGTAATAAATTCACATCTTAAGGCTTGCAGGTGACTTTTGTCACGTTTAGCCACACAATCCCTCGGTGATCACGGACTACATTTCCCTTCATGCACCTCCCTGGACTGATTACACTTTACACCATACACCTGCACTGCGCTGATTACACACACACACCTGCATCTCATCTGACTCATGTCTTTTTTTTTTTTTTTCAAGAAACTTGTGCATGCTTTCATCACTAGCAGGGTGGATTATTGTAATGGACTCCTCACTGGCCTTCCCAAAAAGACCATAAGACAGTTGCAGCTCATACAGAACACTGCTGCTAGGATTCTGAGCAGAACCAGAAAATAAGAACACATCACACCAGTCCTCAGGTGTTTACACTGGCTGCCAGTTACATATAGGATTGATTTTAAGGTATTATTACTGGTATATAAATCATTCAATGGCCTAGGACCTCAATACATTGCAGATATGCTCACTGAATATAAACCCAACAAATCACTCAGATCATTAGGATCACATCAGCTAGAAAAGCAATGGTTCACTCTAAGCATGGCGAGTCTGCTTTTAGCTACTATGCCAGCTGCAGCTGAACCAGCTTCCAGAAGAGATCAGATGTGCTCCTACAGTAGTCACATTCAAATCCAGACTCAAAACACATCTGTTTAACTGTGCATTTAATGAATGAGCACTGTACCACTGTTTGTACTGTATTTTATGTTTTTAATTATTCTGATTTCTTTTGATTATTTCTGTATTTTATCTTTTATTCTAAACTGTTTTAATTATTCTGATTTCTTTTGATTATTTCTGTATTTTATCTTTTATTCTAAACTGTTTTAATTATTCTGATTTCTTTTGATTATTTTAATTTCTTCTATGTAAAGCACTTTGAATTACCATTGTGTATGAAATGTGCTATATAAATAAACCTGCCTTGCCTTGCCTTTGTTTTTGATTTGCAGCTGATGGTGAAGTGAAGACGTTGGTGAAGTTGTTCACGGTTTCATGTTCACCGTACACATTTTCATACCTATTGATGTAAATTTTGTTTGATGTTGTTTAAAATATGTTTATATCTCATCTCATTTCATTTCAGAGATTGCAATTGTTTCTTTAAATGCAAGTTATATTTATTTTTTAATATTTAATTCATGGTTCATAATATTCTTATGTTTTGTGAACAATAAACTATGTAGAAGAAGTGGCTTGTTGACTTATTATTTATATACAGACATAAGAATGTAGAGGTTAGGAGAACGTTCTGGGAACCTTGAGAAAACTTTCTGGGAACCTTATAGAAACGTTCCCTATTGGTTATCCAAGAAAGTTTTCTTAACATAAATTGAACGTTCCCTTAAGGTTAGGGGAACGTTCTGGGAACGTTCCCGAAAAGTTCCCCTACCCTTAAGGGAACGTTCTATTTACGTTAAGAAAACTTTCCTGGATAACCAATAGGGAACGTTCTGGGAACCAAAAGCTAACATTCCCAGAACGTAAAATTGTTAGCTGGGGCCCTACCTAGGGTAACAGCCCTATAGTGTCTTACTATTCTAAATAATTGAATCTATTGATCACATTTAGAAATTAAAAATGAAAGATGAAGCATACATTTAATAAGACTAGACTAGGGGGTGCCCTGCCGATATTACAATATGCAGATTTAAATATATCATTGCCCCCCACTGTCGATTTGATTTATCAAATTTCAGTAATCACGAGAGTGAAGAGCTGACAGAAAAGATGATGACAGAATATTTTGTGTAAAAGCGCCTATTTAAGCGAATCGGTCACTGCACTCTTTTGCTGTTGAGTTTTCCATGAAGAATAATAGGCTATTGAACTCACAATTCAAGCAATCGGCCCCCGAAATGGCGCTAATTTTAAAAGGAAACTAAAAAGTTCACGGCTGCACGGGCATTCATAACTGTGCACGTCCACAGCGAGGAGCGAGCAGAAAAGAGCGAACGTTTTTTAGTTCATTCATTCCTACTTCCATAGGAGGGTGGTTCTTCAACTACCGGCACTTTTGGCCTTGTGAACTTGAGGGGGAAAAAAGTGTTCAAATCAAAATTGTCACAGCCTAACAGTTAAATATAACTAGTCTAGTTTAATGATCCATAAGAGAACGCAGTTACATTATAAGACAAATTGGTGTTTTTTGACATATTTTCCGATCCGCACTGAACAAATGTCATTTCCATCACATGTAAATATTTGATTATTATTTTAAAATATTATGATATAGATCATTTCTTAACAGTGTAAGACCACTTTCACACATAATATTACCAGTTTATACCTATATTGCAATTACCATAGATTGGTGGATTAAGTAAATTAATTGTCATGAGGCCCAAACACAAAGCGTACATCCACTGCAACCTGAAATATAATATTGGATTGGTTAGCTACATTTAAAAAAAATAACTACTTGTGTTATTACATTAAGTGGACAAACTATGCAGAAGTTTTTAATGAGTGATTAGAATTTTGTAAATATTTTTTAAAAAGTTGAGGGGGTGGAAATGACTGAGTGTTGTGGAAATGACAATGAATGGACGTCTATGTAGAAAAACAGAAGACATGTATTTGAAACTTTCTGAAACAGACAATTCCATTTAACAAATCATTAATCTCATTAGTTTGTTTGGTTCTGTTTTGGTATAGGACTGAGACCTTTCTGCAGTTGACTTCCGCAACATCTTAAAAATAGATGAAAAGGCATTTCAACAAATATATATTTGAATAAATACATTAGCATTGTACATTTCAATAAATAAAATATACATATGCAGCCACACAATCTATGAATTGCACCTTGTAAGCATGAATGTCATTTCCACCTCACCTTTGTCATTTCCACCCAAGGAATGTGTTGGAAATGATGGTGGTGGAAATGACAATCCTGCAGTATTTTGTAAAAAAATCCAAAATTACAGATTAGCTATGAATTGGTAGCTAGCATTATATGCATGCAAAATACATCTATTTATGTTAAAAAATCTATTTATTTACAAACTCAATTGATGTTACGCCATGTTTGGAAATGACATACAACAAAAATATTTTCATTTCAAGCTATACTTACCTTGAGTTTTATTCTCCAAGTTGGTGAAGAAATTAAAAATCTAATCCATGTCAGACATGTGCTGTGATGTCATTGTTCATCTCCATAGAAACTACCCAAACAATCTTTAAAAAAAAAACTTTTAAAAGGGACATTACAGTGTTGTGGTGGAAATGACGGCAATACTGTGGGACAACTACATTTTGTATATAAAATCACATTAATAGTTGTCTGACCTTAAATACCACAATTATGTTTTGATTATTTTACTGATACTGTATACAGTCATATTAAAATAAAATAGATAAATAATTTTTTTACACTTCTTTTTCATTATTGAAGATCAGAAGTCTGGGTGTGGGACAAGCACAAAACAGCAATATTTGCATCTATAATGATGTTTAAAAAGGTGAAAAAAATCATCGTAGACTATCGGTAAAAAGTTTCAAAAGTACTTTCATTGTAAAGTTAAATATGAAAGTGTGAATTTTTCTAAATTAAATGTTTTTTATAAAATATGATCAAAGGACATGAAAGTGCCCATAGTCTAAGAATTGCCCAGGAATTCATTCGAGCGCTCTGCGAGCGCCACCATGAACAATGTCCGTGCGGACGTCCGTATTATACTTTCACTTTTATATTAGTGATCACTGGTGTCACACGTTGATTAATCGGGATTCGGGGGGAATATATTTATATATAAATACAATAGGCCTACCTGAGTTTTCTGTACTATTTTGATATCATTTCAGACACAAGAGGGCAATAGCCCTATGTATGTTTTTTTTTTTTTTTTTTTTTTTTTACCAAATAGCACTAAATAGACTGTTTTTAACTTTTTCATACTTCTTGAGTTGAAAAAACAGAATAAAATGGGGTTAGTTCTAATATTTGTGTAGCGGGGGGGCGCTTAAGAAGAGGGGCTCTATGACTACCTCTACATATGCACGACTAAGCCACCCTGTTTAACAGGGAAATATTAATACTCATGAATTTAAAAACACACAAAAAGGGCACACAGGAACGTTATTATCGAGGAAGGGCCAGAGACGTGGATACAAAAATACAAAAGATTTTATTATAGTCAGCAACAATCTTAAGACAACATTAAAACAACTGGGTCACCATGCAACACTCAAGTAGTCAAAGAGGAAGCCGAGGCTCAACAATGGCAGGTACACTACTTTAGTGAGCACAAGGCCCCTACAATCACTCTTAGCACACTGTGCACAGGTATCACACACACTCTCCAATACGGTCAAGCATGAACGCACAGCACTCAGTGACAAACCCTCCACCACAGCACGTGAGGGCCTACTAGCGGCCTGCCTTGAAGCCTCGGCTCCTGTAATGAGAGCAGAAATTACTGCACTGATCTCAACATACAACAAGGACACTTAACTACAAAAGAAAACACACGTAATAAACAGACACAAGCAAACCAAAACATTCATAAATAAATACACAGAATATATATACACAACAAAATCACACAATTTAAAAGACTAGTTGGAGAAACAACCCAGCGATCACAAGGACGAGTGCTGTAGAGCAGGCGTCACACAAGACACATTAAATCGAGCGCACGTGTTGATGCGAAATGTTGTTGCCGGGAAAAGTCCGGACATACAAAGCAGCAGGAATCCGAGTGTATAAAGGAGCAGGAATCCGAGTGTATAAAGCAGCAGCGTCAAACAGCATTGCCCCGCAGGTGTCACTGACCAGTCTATTCCTCCTTAAATATAAACATACCACATATAATTGCAGTCTAAAAAGGGAGCGCCACTCAATAGTGAAAGTTTTACGTACCTTCATTTCATAACAGTCGCGAGTCCACGTCACCCACACACAAGACAACAGCATGAGGAACGCCAAAGGAGTGTAACAACTGCCAACAGCCCACAGTTACGATTTATCCTCAAAGCTAAAACGGAATAGTTGTTTACATGAAATCACGCATCTCTGTTTAACTAATCAGCCAAACACATACCTCCAAGCGAGAACGGATGAGGAACCAGGAGGGGCGGTGCCAGGACAATGACGCACCACGCAGACGACACCCACACGTAAACAGTGGCTCGAAACCCTTTTTATATGGTCCCGCATCGTTATGATTGAACTCACGCCCGAACGCATTAGGTTAATTGGACGCAGCAGTACGTCCCACTACATTTGTATAATTTTATGTAAAAATAAATGGTGTATAATTACATTTTTAGAAGATATGAGACATTTCCTGATTCTTTTTTAGACATGCCTTTAAACCCTCGCCATAGTAAAACCGTTTAAGATATTCAATATCCGTTCACAATTTAGCGTCTTTAATGTATTTTCATCATGTTGAAAAAGTTTGGTGTGAATAAAATAAACCACTTAGGAGGAGAAGCTAAAAACTCAAGAGTCTGAAAGATCAACAAATCCACATTCTGACCAAAATAGCTGATTTCCTTTTGGGCTGGCTTAAAACTTAAGAGCACGAGAGTTGTTCGGCCCGATGAGATCTATAAGTGTAGCAAATTTCATATTATTACTTGCAAGTGTGTTTGATTTATGGACCAAGTTAATTTAATTAATAAACTAATTATATAAAACTACTGTCAATGCAAGACAAAAAAGTGGTTCTATGCCTTTACTTTATTAATAAAAATTATTTATAAAATACAAGGCTTAAGACATTTATTTTCCTTTAATGCTGGCAAAAGCAACCAGTCATTCAAGGGTTAATCTAAACTCACCCTTCGGGCTGTCCCTGTCCCCCCGTGTCTTCACGAAAGTCACGGAGGGGGCCCTTGTTCCCATGTGAGAACAGGGCGTTCGCATCCTCAACTATCTCGACGACTGGCTCACACTAGCACACTCTAGCGATCAGCTATGCAAACACAGGGACCTCGTGCTCAGGCACCTCAGCCAGCTGGGTTTTCAGGTCAACTGGGAAAAGAGCAAAATCTCCCCTGTGCAGATGATCTCTTTTCCCGGTATGGAGTTGGATTCAGTCGCACAGACAGCGCGCCTCAAAGAGCAGCGCGTTCAGCGGGTGATGAACTGCTTGAACACGTTCAAAGGCAGGACGGCGGTTCCACTGAAATTCTTTCAGAGGCTCCTGGGGCATATGGCAGCAGCAGCAGCGGTAACCCCGCTAGGCCTGCTTCATATGAGACCGCTTCAGCACTGGCTTCACAGCCGAGTCCCGAGATGGGCGTGGCATCACGGCACTCACCGGGTGGCAATCACACCGGCGTGCCGCCAGACCTTCAGCCCGTGGTCAGATCCCTCATTCCTGCGGGCAGGAGTCCCCTTGGAACAGGTGTCCAGGCATGCTGTGGTATTCACAGATGCCTCTGCCACTGGCTGGGGTGCCACGTACAAGGGCATGCAGTGTCAGGGGTGTGGACGGACCCCCAACTGCATTGGCACATCAATTGCCTCGAGTTGCTATCAGTACATCTCGCCCTGAGCCGCTTGAAAAGACGGCTACAGGGCAGGGTCGTGCTGGTCCATAGGACAACACTGCGACCGTTGCGTACATCAACCGACAAGGTGCTTTCTGGTGGCGCCTTACTGGCCCACCTGGACGTGGTTTCCAGAACTCATGCTCCTTGTGACAGTCCCTCCCTGGCCCTTTCCTCTGAGGAAGGATCTTCTGACTCAGAGACGGGGTACTCTATGGTACCTGCGTCCAGACCTCTGGAAACTCCATGTCTGATCCCTCGACATGACGCGGAGGTTCTAGGTGACTTACCCCCAGAGGTACTTAACCCTCTGAGGTCTAAGGGCATTTTTTCACTTTTTCCTTCGATTTTACATATCTTATTAAATTCACCTTTTAAAGGCAATTACATAACATAATCCCATATGTTTTATATCAAAATGCGCAGAGAAAACCCAGCTCTCTTCCTGGTGAGTTCACCACTTGTCCTAAAGCATTGTGTAAAGAGAGAGAGGGAAAATCTGGCTCCAAAAGGTGAAAAATTTAAGTCAGATTTTTTTAATTCTTCAAATCTCTTGTGGAAACATACCATTACTCATGTGGACGAATTATTTTGGTCTTTGAAATGGGTTTCCCAAAGTCTTAGGGTCACAAAAGTAGTGTAATATATTAATAAAATAGTAGATACTGAATAATAATTGTCTAAAGTGACATTTTTGAAAAATCGTTTTTTAGTACAAGTTTTGTCTGTGACTCTACCTTCACCAAATGTTAGAGGGACTAAAATATATATCAAATAGGACTTAAATAACTTCCTACTACATAGCAAGCTTCTCTCTCCATGTCAGCTGGTATTTTCCTCACTGTGAGGAGATGGGAGGGTACTTAGGGATTTCAACCGCATCTATTGGTTGGTTTCACACAAAATGCAGACAGGCAAGCTAGCCCACCAATCACGCAAGGTGAATGACCATCTTGTCTTCCCTCTTGCTCTCTGTGTGAGTCACGTATGATCTCTCAAGAATAAGGACGTTGAAGCTGAGAATCTATCGATTACGGCAAAATCAGAACCATTTATGTGTGCTGCACAATCGCGGAGATATTAATATAAACATTTAGTAAACATCGAGTTGACGCGCCCGCGCGTCATCCGACCTCAGGGGGTTAACACCATCACTTCAGCACGGGCGCCATGCACGAGACGTGTTTACGCCCTGAAGTGGAACCTGTTCGTCGAATGGTGTTCTCCTCGCCGAGAAGACCCCCGAAGATGTTCGATAGGGTCCGTGCTTTTTCTTCTTGCAGCAAGGGTTAGAGCGAAGGCTGTCTCCCTCCACCCACAAAGTGCATGCTGCAGCTATTTCAGCATATCACGACCACATTAGATGGCAAAACAGTTGGGAAGCACGACCTGGTCGTCAGGTTTCTTAGGGGGGCGAGACGATTAAATCCTCCTTGACCCCCCGCCATACCCTCTTGGGACCTTTCCCTGGTGATTCGAGCACTTCAGGATGCTCCCTTTGAGCCTCTGCAATCAGTAGACTTAAACCTTCTCTCTATGAAGACTTTTCTACTGGTTGCACTGGCCTCTGTCAAGAGGGTAGGAGACCTGCACGCATTTCCGGTCGACGAATCGTGCCTAGAGTTCGGGCCGGGTGACAACCATGTGGTATTAAGACCCCGGCCTGGCTATGTGCCCAAGGTTCCTACCACTCCCTTCAGGGACCAGGTAGTGAACCTGCAAGCGCTGCCCTTGGAGGAGGCAGACCCAGCCCTGACTTTGCTCTGTCCCGTTCGCGCTCTGCGTTTGTATGTGGACAGAACTCAAAGTCTCAGGACCTCAGACCAGCTCTTTGTCTGTTACGGAGGCTAGCAGAAGGGAAAGGCTGTCTCCAAGCAGAGGATGGCCCACTGTATAGTGGATGCCATTGCCTTGGCTTACCAAGCACATGGAGTGCCCTGCCCACTCA
Organism: Gila orcuttii; assembly: GCA_026230005.1. NCBI lineage: Eukaryota > Metazoa > Chordata > Actinopteri > Cypriniformes > Leuciscidae > Gila > Gila orcuttii. The sequence continues at coordinate 26,217,966 of JAPDVR010000011.1, forward strand.
GGTTGCGTGAAGTGTCCACGAGAGGCGTTGCATCCTCCTGGGCGCTGGCTCGTGGCGCCTCGCTAAAAGATATCTGTAGAGCTGCGGGCTGGGCGACACCTAACACGTTTGCTAGATATTATAACCTACGTGTAGAGCCGGTCTCCTCCTGTGATCTCACCCTAAACGGGTAGAAGCACCGAGAGGCCCGGCTCTGTCGGCTTGCTGCACCCTACTGTGCACTGTGCACCCTTATTGCTCCAGAGTGAAAAACCTGTCGAGTTCTCCAAAACCCCTCGGCCCGGACATGGTGGAGCTTCCGGTGCCAGGCCTTTATCCGCTGAATCCTTGAGAGCCGGATCTGGGCTAGGTTCCATATGTGACCCTACGGGGATCCCATATGTGTATATTCTCCACGGATGCTCCTATCGGAAGCCCGTGTCTTTTCCTTGGGTTAAGTCACCCATTATTCGTATGCAGTACAACCTTCGGGTTAGTCCATATGTATTTTCCACATAACTCTTTGAAGAAGTGGCTTCCGCAGCGTTCTCCTTCCTAAATAGAAAGGGCACGCTTTCCCAGTGTTGTCCAATGTCTCACTGTATGGGTTATCACGGAACAACAGTGACGGGTACACTCTGAGTAAGCCTCCTCCTATCGTCCTTCCAGGAAGGGGTAGAGGCTTGCACGGGGCGCTGGATGGGGTTCAGCGGCTGTGGCGCTTTGGTAGGGATTCCTACTGGTCAGTCATGACCTACGTTGTAGTGACTGACCGATAGGGAACGTCTCGGTTACATATGGTAACCCTCGTTCCCTGAGGGAGGGAACGGAGACGTAGGTCCCGTCGCCACATCTGCTGCCACCCGCCGGGACGGCCAGCTTGTCAGGTTGGCTCCTCAGCAAAAACTGAAGTGCAATCCAGCAGCTGCTCGTTATATGCCCACGCTAACGAGGCCGCGCGGCTGATGCAAATGATTGCACGCCAATGTGTATGGGCTTGTTTTAGTTTCACTCAAAGTAGATTGGCCACTCTAGCGAGATTCCTACTGGTCAGTCATGACCTACGTCTCCGTTCCCTCCCTCAGGGAACGAGGGTTACCATATGTAACCGAGACATTAAACTTAAGAGTTTTTTTTTACACACATAAGTAGGACTTGAGTACATCTTTATATGTTATTTTACTTCTATTGTTTTTGAAATATGCTCACAGTATACTGTTGAATGTACTGACAAGCATTTTAACACTAAAGTTAAAATTATAATCAAGTACTTTGAGTTGAGTGTTGAGTGTCCAAAAACAATACATTCAGTTCGATCTTTAAAAAGAATATTATTTTCTATAATATTTTTAAAAGTATGCTAAAGTTTCCCATTGGGAGTAATTTTTGTATGAGCCAATTTCTATGATATCTGTATATTTTTAACTAGGTTAGATCATACAAATCATTACAAGTTTGGCATGAGACTATGATGAGCGGTATGTTTTATTTTAGATATACATTGAAAAAAGCCACATGGATGCCAGAAGAAGTGAAATGTGCAAAACTGGCTTTGTGAATGATGATTTTACAACAGGAAGCAAATAAGCCTTGTGTGATCATCATTCACATGAGCACCATCCAGCTCTATTAAGCCCTTATACAAACTTGCAAGTCATCAAAGGATTATGAGGGGGATGGATGCCATCACTAAGTTGCATTGTTCACTGATCAAATGAACAAAAATAAGCCAAATTAAAAAATTTTGCTCATGAATAAGACATTTTAAAAAATCCCTTCAATTTACCATAACCTCTGCTTTGAAAGTTAAGAATACATTTTTGCTGAAGAGAATTCAACTTTATGACAAGTCTGAAAAATGTAATTATTTATGACAGGCTCACTGTAGCTCTGCATTGGTTGTCAAAAAATTTAATTTGTCATCTTTTCGCACTTAACCCTTTCACACGTGAGTTTAAAATATTCTGGCTGACCCCCCAGCGTGAGTTTTTCAAGGCGACCGTTATTTAGAATGTGTCACTTTATGGTTTCCATGGTGACGCGTCATTGCTTGTCACGTGACACACCGCAGCAACAACAGAGCTGAATGAATGATGATCTGCTTTTATGTCATATTTCCTTTTTTATTCAAAATATTCACAAATTTGTTTGATATGGCATGAAATATCTGATATTCCGGTTGTCAAATATATGCAAGTGGAAGTGTTTTGTTGTTTAAACACCTTTATAACGATCGCGTTAGTTGAGCTGTATGCGCGATGGGCGCCGCCATCTTAGTTTGTGCCGCAGATGCAGTTCAGAGAATCGGATCTGTTGGATTTACAAAACGTTAATTCATCCACTTCTCCCGAAATACATACAAGTAAGTGGCTGGTGAACTGGGAGAAGAATAGAGTAAACTTTAAAATTACTTACACGATGTGTATCTGATATGAATAAAACTAATTATAATGGAAAGGATTATTGGGCGATTCCATGCAAATGTCAACCTTGCCATGAAAAAATAAAGTTATTATCAAAATATCAAAACCCTTTCTAAGGTGTCCATTTGGGTCTGTATTTTATTGTATTGATGTGCGGTCATGTAAATTTTAAGGAAATTTCTGTGTTTATTCACCTCAGATAAGGTGTGCACAGTGCACAGATACTAAAATTGCTTTTTCAAACAAACATATTTCATGCTTTAAAAAGAGGGGTCAAAGACTCATTTTTATATACTTTATGTTGACAGTAAGCATTTTGCAGAAAGATGGGAGCATGACTGAGATATAAATACACCCACTTTGTTATAACTGCATTGCCCTTTAAATTTATGAAGGCTATATTTAGGAAGTCACGACGCTTCAGTGATGTGTCACGTCCGTAACGATTTAAAGAATAAGTTTATATTGTATAATAATTATTATTACAATTAATTTGAAAATTTATGTACAAAGCCAAAATATGTCCATTCTAGTTATGATTGACAATTCATCTCACTTATTTGCTCTAAAAAAACTAATTATGCGTTACGGACGTGACTGTTACGGACGCTTCATATTAAATCATGCATGATTTGACCAGCGCATATTTGTTGAATGAATGAATGAATTAATTTATTTCGAGCAATATAATGACACATAACAAAGGAAATCAAGAAGCATTCTGATTAAATCAATACGAAAAGATAAATTCATCAACTTTATACATAAATCGATCTATATGCTTGAAATGGAGTGGGAAGAAATCAAACTTATTTAAACCCACCTCGGTCTTTCAACATGTTCAACGTGTTGTTACTGTTAAAAAACCCCGCATATATATTAAATTGATCTCTATTACTGTACATCAGAACATTTTAGAAATAAATTAATACCAGTACCATAATGTTAAGCATTATTACAGTTTCTGAGAGCGAGAGCGAGAGAAATATGAGACGCGCCTTTACTCACTTTCTTTCTTTCACTTTTTTTTCTCTGTGGTCAAGAGTTATTTCTGTGGTGATTTGTAGATCTGCGATTTCTGGACAACATCAGTAATTGGTAAGTAATTTGATATCTATGGCTAATTATATCTATATCTATTGATATAATTTGATATCTATGATATCTATTTGATATCTAAACCGGCGATCTCGACTCCGGAGAATATCGATATGATAAAAATACAAAATAGCTGCTGATGTATCTTAGCAATTCCGTATCTTTCGGGGTCTATAGTTAACACCACATTATAAAGCAATATCATGCCCGAATTGAGTTTTGCCCACGCTGCATTTTAGCAGCATGAGAGATATGCGTGAACGGAGGTTAATCTAGATAACAAAGTGATTTCAGTTTAAATTTGATTAATTGTGCAGCCTTACCTTACTGATGTCTCAGATGTTTGTTGTTTTAAATACCCAACAGAGACACATAGGTCTCTGTTCAAGCATTTTCTCTGATTTTTCAGCGTCTGCCAAGTGTTGATTTCAGAACTGTCACGTCCATAACGAAAATACGTCACGTCCGTAACAACGTTTTTTCCTCATAAATGAAAAAATGAAAAGTAAAATAAAATAAATAATTTATGTTCTATAGAGAGCCAACACTCATCCCTTCAGTTGGTATTATTTATTTTGGCTTGTGCATTTTAATTCGCAGAATTTCTACAAAGTATGTTGTCTCCCACAAACTCACGTCTTTTTTTGTCACGTCCGTAACGCACGTGTATTTCCCTCATATTAAATATAAAACACATGTGTAGACTGATATTTTTCTATTGTCTGGACTCCTTTATTAAGGTAGTATGGACATATGAACAGACGTTTAAATATATTGGTATTAAATGCATTTTCTGAGAATTTATATTTTACATTTTGACTGCAAATGTCACGTCCATAACGCTGGAATTGGCCTATTATTGCCTCTTCCTTTGACATCAGTGTGTATTTTACGAACTCTAAATGTATTGTTTTTTTAGTACTTATATGTCTGGAACCTAAAATAAACATTATGTGGTTGAAAACACTGAAAAGTTGTGATATATGACAGCTCTGAGCGCGCCTGTCTCTGGCTCAGCGCCAGCCAACGTGCAAAAGCACATTTGAATTTAGTAGTTGATCACGTGATGCACTGACCGTTCTAATCACACCGGTGTGATGGTATGCTCCAGGGACCAGCCTAGACTGATCACACCGGTGTGATCGTACGTGCGAAAGGGTTAATGATGTAAAGACCCTGTTCATCTGAATTACCCTTAAAAAACATGTTTAATTAATCCCCGCAATGTGTGGAGGGGCAGAGAACGGTGACCAAATGTATTTCTCCCTCACAGCCGGACTGGGCCATGTGACGGGCTGTGTCAGAGCGGGAAAAAGTGACGCAGATGAAGGCAATAGCATTTGACACCTGGAAAAAAAATTTTCCTGCTCATCTTCTAGCTGTGATTTGAACAGAGAGGTATGCACCACACCATAAGAGAAAAAATAGACAGGGGGAAAAAACAGTCTCTCGTGTGTAGGCATATCCAAACTCAAAACTTCTCTCCAGGGGATGATGTCTATACCCGTAGAGGACTTGCAGATTGAACCAATGTCTGCCATTTTGACACGTCAAAGATACAATTACAAGACATGATGGCTAGACCTGCCTCTACATGCTCTGTATAGATTTAAAACTAGTGAAAATAGTGAAAGTAGCTATTCAGTCCATTGTTTTCATTTCTTTGTCACTACATGGCTTTGGTTCTGTATGAGCATTAAAAAAATGGACACCGAACATGCCTACTTTATAATCTGAAGTGCCTGATTTAACGTGATTGATTCTCTTTATGGGAGCTGTCTTCAAAGAACACTGAAGCAATAATAATATTGCACTACAAGACCAACCTTCAGTCTTTATGTTGCTTCTGCCTCTCCTGAGTTTAGTAAAAGAAGTATGGCTACATCAAGCAACATTCCTCTTTGATTTATGTGTCATAATCACTATCGATGCAGGGTACCATTCTCACTTTTCATGAAAGTAACAGACACGCTTTTACCTTCTCCAAATTCTCAGAGACGTTGATACACTAAGGAGAGGATGAGCGGGATCACAAAAAAAGAGCTGAGACGTTTTGATCATTTTTATGTCTGCGTGTTCGTGGATAAAGACACGTCTGTGCTGCCAAGTGTCCCAGGCAATCCCGGCTTCATTGAGTCCTGCTCTGCAATGTTCTAAATCACTACTCTTTTATTCTTCTCTACCATAATAGCACCGCTATAAAGAGCAGCAGAGGAGAAGGAATCAATAAAATCATGCATCTAATAAGGGGAGGCAGGATTAAAAATGGTTCCTCCAAAGCCTTCAGGGGAAAATCGAGGTGAGATTTAAGTCTTTTGACAGGTACATCAGGGACTTGCTCTCCCATCCCTGCCAGAGTGGACGGGCGGTGGGCCCAAGACTTGTTTATGGCAGGTTGGGATTAGGAAGGTCGGATCTACACTGCCATTTCTCAAGGCCTCAAAAGCCCAGTAGGCTAATTAAACAGTAACAGACGAGACATGGGTCTCTCTTGTGCTCACCTTCTGGCTTTGCTCTCTTCAATTCCAGCAGTTTAATTTTTCTAGAAAGGGGGCAACCCTGTCGGAGTACTGGGCAAGCTTCCAGCTCTGTGGTGGGATGTTGGAGGGGTAGTGACGCGATGGAGGAAGACCGAGCATTGGAATGAGGAGAGGGTTGGCCACAGGAAAGGGCAGGTCAAACCCTCCACACCCCAGCTGACAGCTAGAGTCAGACCTTCCTGCTCCATGAGGCTGAAGGACAGAAAAGGAGGGGGAGGCGGTGATATCGACAAGGAAGAAGCATTGTGACTCGCATTGTGATTCCTGTGGCAGTGTTGCAATCCACCGTCATGGCGCTGGTAGGGCAGGCGGCTCGCGTCCAAGGGCTCCCCGTGGAATCTGTGTTAGATTGGCGAGCCCTGATGTTGTTGACCTAGCCCCAGGGTGCATGTGTCACAGCCAAGGCCATCAAGGCAGTTCCCGTCATCGCATTTGCACTTCAAAAAACATTTGGCTTGCACAGCCTTGGAGCAAGGGAGTCTCAGAGGTGCTTGTGATAGTGGATTCACCAGCTTACAGGAAACCTCCTGAATTAAACAGAACGAATGGCAGCTGTTGGATGCGTCCAACTTCATCTCTTAAAGACCCTGCACTGCTAATCTTCTTCATAATACCCATGCCTCTCAATAAGTTACTGTCTCACAAATTAAAAGGAATCTCATCGCTGAGAAAAGGTTTAGTTTAAGTTTGAAAAGATTCACATATTGGAGGGTAGTAGGATTTTACTCCCAAATCAAAGATGTAACAGGCTCTAGCAGTGTTGCCATTAAGGTAAACTAAGAACTGGGTGTACAAATTCAACTTAAATATATGCACTCACAAAAATTATTATGCTCACAATTAATATATATAAGGGTCAATTGCACATTAGAGTGTCTGCACAAAAAAACATATTTTAAAATTCTGGATTTAAAACTCACTTATTAGAAATTTTTACATGTTCTTTTCATATGGTTTAAAAAAATTAATAAAAAAAAACTTGGTACCAATTTAAATTAAAGTCACCTTTTTATTAATGCAGTTATAACAGGTATATATATTTCAACTGAGGTGGAACCCACCCCCCACCTCGGAAGTACTGCCACTTATTTTTTTCCCACTTTGAGGACTGCCACTTTTTTTTCCCACCATAATGCATTTGTAAATAAGTGATTAATAAACACCTTTATAAAACCTATACAAAGAGTACTTTAATGTAAAGTGTTACCAAAAACTTATATATATATATATATATATATATATATATATATATATATATATATATATATATATATATAAATATATATAGCCTATATATATATATATATTTTTTTTTTCAATTTAATGACTACATATTACATATTTTCTTTACATCTTGAATACATTATTGTATATGAAAACATTTACATTTTTGGAGCGTTGCACCATATTTTACAACCTGTAAGGACTTATTGACCTTAACAAGATCTTTGTGATACCTGTATTCTTTTAAATGTTGGTCATACCACATGACTTTGATTTAACAGACAAACATTTTTCAAATACTAATAAGCATCAGAATAATTTTAAGAAGTAATAATAAAACAATAATAAAACATTATGCTTAACTTAACCTTATACTGTAGTATTCTTATACTGTACTAAGTATAAGAAATACAAATCTACTGTAAATATTTCAGTGGAATCCAGATTTTCCAACCTTTAAAACTGTGTAGGTCATAGTACAGACATACTCTCTCTAAGCTAAAAATTTCCAAGAACATATTAATGCCTTTAAATAAATGATGGAGGATTTAAGCGAACCGCCAGTGACATTTACTATGAAATAGTCATAAAGGCATTAACGGGAGTGTGGAAGAATGATGACCTCATAAATAAGCTGAGGAGCGCTGTACCTAAACATCCATATTTGTTCTGAACTTGCTCTCATCAAGCCAACTGTATCCATTTTTAATAAAGGATATCTGCCATTGCAAAAGTGCATACTCCATAGTGGGTTTATCTTGAAATTAGGCTTTACATACCCGTTTTACTGAGCAGGATGGCCATATACCTGTCAGACGTATGGATATGAAAATACAAGCAAAGCTCCAATTTACATAGGTGGGCAAATGTTATATACAGTCAGGCTCAAACCTGTCAGAGCTTGACATCTGCTGTTCAGCTGTTCATGTCATCCAGCTGAATTAAGCTTCTAAATTGAGGTTTTAACAACACTAAGTGATTCTAAGCCTTCATGACAGAGGTTTTCGAAATGAAACCTTCAGCCAGTGACCTTGACTCAGGGTCAGCAGCAAAATCTTGGTGCGCCTCAATAAAATGTCCGCTATCAATTATTTAACCTGCCAATTGTTTCCCCCGACAAACATGTCCTCCCCAGAAAAGTAAATTATCAGCAGGCACAGTCACCGGGGGAAAGCCTGTCTGGCTGTTGTCAGCTCGGGCTGAGAGAGATTTGAGTTGTTTGCTGTTGGCTTGCTAAAGCTCCTTTTTCTCTCAGGTGTGATGGCTGAGATGGTTTTGGTTTTTTTTGTTTGTCTTTTTGTTCTATATCTTCTGGCCTGTAGGGTTTTTTCACAAGCAAAAACAATGCCCTGGGCACAGAAGGCCCCCTAGTGAGATTCCTGATATATTTTAGCTGCAACAAGCTAAAAAAAAATAATAAAAATAGAGACTAATAAGTAGTTAACAAAGTACATGCTAGCATTTAAAGTTTATAAAAATGTCATGTGGTCTAACTATTAAATAAAATAATAAAAATGTCTTGAATTATGTCTAGTATTTATTTATATAAAAAAAAAGTTTTTGGGTTGTTGACATTTTACAATCTGAGCTAACATGCCTTGTCATAAAAGAACAAATTCTCATATTTAAGAGACTTATTGAGCTTTACAAGGATCTACATGGGGCCCTCTATATCACATAATTTCCTGTTTTATGTTAGTAACACCACATAACTGTCAGGATTGGAACAGGAGTCAGACAGGTGGTAAGTGAAATAGTGTTTATTTACAGGATTGTAGAACCAGACGGAGATATGGTGAATATTCAAACAGTTGATAATCAGATGGGAACTTAGCTGAAGGATAATCAGAGTCTCTGTTTCAGATGCTGATGGAGTCACAAGGAAGGGTCTGAAGACGGAAGGCTGAAGAGAGCACACGATGACAGGGGTGATGAAGGTTGTCCAATGGATCTCAGGTAAGTAGCAGGTTAGTAGCATGAGTGAGTCTGTGTGTCATGTAGAGACAAGACCAGACAAAGAGTGTGTGAAGGGGAGTCGAATATAAAGGAGGTGGAATGATGAGGTGAGGGTGATGGTGATCAGTACTCAGGAGACAATGAACGAGTGGGAGGAGTGAGTGAAGCTGGTGGAATCCTGACAATGACTTTGCTCATTAGTATTTGAAAAAAGTTTGTACACCGAGTCAGTTTAGTTGATTTTTAAGAAAATAGTCAAGTCACCTTCATTTATATAGCGTTTTTAACAATATGGACTGTTTCAAAGCAGCTTTACAGTGATAATAGGAAATTAAAGTAACAGAGTTTGTTTTGGCTTTACAGCAGCTCTAGAATAAAGTTATTGTCCAGCTATTGATTAGCTATTGTAAGTTATTGTAAAGTTATTGTAAGTTATTGATTCTCTTCCGTCGCAACGATCATTAGTTATTAACTTAGGGGCCGCTAACACGGCACCGTTCTAACAGAAAATTCTTTAATGCAATCCGGGCGCTCATTTGCATAAAACAGTGCCTGGTGGCTCTGAGAATTTTTTATCGCTTCCACGTAGCCACGTGAATCGGAATTATCACGACAATGTTTTATCAGTACAGAGGTAAAGGGAAGGAGGCCTTCACAAGGGAGAGACTAGCTGACACTTCAGGACTGCGTTGTCGTTGTGTCCTTCATCCGATCCGGATATGGCCTTGATCCGGCGGACTGCGGTAAACCTCGGGATGAACAGAGAGACAAATATTAGCATTGACGCCATCCTTCTTATGATGTACAAAGTACATCAGGATTTATGGGAAGTGTTCCCGGTTCCGGCTGATCTAAACTATGCAGCCTAACATTGAATTATAGAAGTCTATAATGTGTTATGTGTATGTTAAGCCAAAGAGATGTGTTTTTAGGCTAGATTTAAACTAACAAACTGTGTCTGCTTCCCGGACAATGTTAGGACGATTGTTCCAAAGTTTTGGTGCTAAATAGGAAAAGGATCTACCTACCGCCAGCAGTCGATTTAGATATTCTAGGTATTATCAACTGGCCGGAATTTTGAGATCGCAATAGACGTGGAGTATAATGCGTTAAGAGCTCGCTCAAGTACTGGGGAGCTAAACCATTTAGTGTTTTGTAAGTAATCAGCAATATTTTAAAATGTATACGATGTTTAATAGGGAGCCAATGCAGTGTTGACAGAACCGGGCTAATATGGTCCTCGTTTTGGACCAGCTGTAATTTGTTTATTAAGCGTGCAGGGCAACCACCCATAAGAGCATTAAAATAATCTAGCCTTGATGTCATGAATGCATGAACTAATTGTTCTGCATTTGTCATTGAGAGCAAATGACGTAATTTATATATATTTTTTAGATGGAAAAATGCGGTTTTGCAGATACTATTCACGTGACTTTCAAATGAAAGATTGCTATCAAAGAGCACACCCAGGTTCCTAACCGACAACGAGGACTTGACAGAGCAGCCATCAAGTGTTAGACAGTACTCTATGTTATTACGTGAGGAAGTTCTTTGTCCAATAATTAGAATCTCTGTTTTTTCAGAATTAAGTAGTAGGAAATTACTAGTCATCCAATTTTTTATATCAGCTATGCATTCCGTTAATTTGGTGAATTGGTAAGTTTCGTCAGGGAACAAATATAGAATATAGAGCTGAGTATCATCAGCATAACAGTGAAAACTAATGCCATGCTTCCTAATAATATCTCCTAAGGGTAGCATGTACAGAGTGAACAGCAACGGTCCTAGTACTGAGCCTTGTGGTACGCCATACTGAACTTTTGATCGATAAGACATCTCTTCATTTACTGCTACAAACTGATAACGGTCAGAGAAGTATGATTTAAACCATGCTAATGCAATTCCACTAATGCCAACATAACTTCCAAGTCTATTTAAAAGAATGTTGAGGTCAATAGTATCAAATGCAGCACTAAGATTGAGTAACACCAATAGCGAGATACAGCCACGATCGGATGATAAGAGCAAATCATTTCTAAATGTTTCTTCATGTCTAAAGTGCTGGAAAAGAGAGAGTTAAAAGTTTATGTCGCAATATCGAGTTCTTCTAAGCTATCTGGGATGCTGAGATGATGAAACTGATCAGGAAGATTATTAATAAAGCAATTTTTAGTGGCAGAAGTGATAGGTCTAACATATTTGTAACACAGAGTCAGCTTTGCAGCCTTGGCTAAATGAAGTTTACACGAGACTAGATAATGATCTGAGATGTCATCGCTCTGCTGCAGAATTTCAACAACATCAACATTGCTTCCATGTGATAATATTAGATCTAGAGTATGATTACGACAATGAGTAGGTCCTGACACGTGCTGTCTAACTCCAATAGTTAAGAATGTCTTTAAATGCCAATCCCAATGCATCTTTTTCATTATCTACATGTATATTTAAATCACCAACAATTAGGACTTTATCTGCAGTCAGTACTAACTCTGATAGAAAGTCAGCAAATTCTTTGATAAAGTCTGTATGGTGCCCTGGTGGCCTGTATACAGTAGCCAGCACAAATCTTAAACGTGATTTATCATTTGCACTATATATTGTTACATTAAGCACCAACACTTCAAAAGAATTATATTTGAAACTAGACTTCTTAGTAATTTTGAAAATATTACTATAAATTACAGCAACACCTCCCCCTTTGCCTTTCAGATGAGGTTCATGTTTATAACAGTAATCTTGTGGGGTGCACTCATTTAAAGTAATGTAATCGTTTGGTTTTAGCCAGGCTTCTGTCATACACAGCACATCTAGGTTATAGTCTGTAATCATATCATTAATAATAATAAGTGCTTTTGAAGTAAGGGATTGAATATTCAGCAACCCAAGCTTTATCATTTGTTCATTTGTATTATTTCTGTTTTTTATTTGTTGAACATCAATTAAATTTTTACCCTTAGATGGGTTTGGAAGTTTTTTGTATTTCCTAATTCGGGGAACAGACACAGTCTCTATATGATGATATCTAGGTGAAAGAGCCTCTATGTGATGGGATTTATCTGACCTTGGTGACGTGAGACAGCTGGCAGACGGTCGGTTTAGCCAGTTTGTCTGCTTCCTGACCCAAGCCCCAGATTGTCATGTTTGAGCTCTAAAGGTGATGATACACAGGGCAACTTTTTGAGCAATGTTGCTGGGCAATCTTGCCGAGCGATTGTTGCTTGGGCACTTTCCCATTGAAAATGGACAATAAATTTATATCTGAATAATTTAGATCGGTCATGGGCCCTATGTCTCATCTGGTTGCCCGTTGACGGCAACATTGCCCTGCAACATTGCTCAAAAAGTTGCCCTGTGTATCATCACCTTAAGACTATGTGCCATATTACTAGAGAGAAGAGCAGCACCATCCCAGGAGGGATGAATACCATCTCTTTTCAACAGGTCAGGTCTGCCCCAAAAACTTTTCCAATTGTCTATGAATTCTATATTATTTTGCTTATTTTGCGGACACCACTTAGACAACCAGCCATTAAGTGATGACAATCTGCAAACTAACTATCTCATCACTCCTTCGAACAGGAAGGGGGCCAGAGCAAATTACAGTGCCTGACATCGTACTTGCGAGTTCACACACCTCTTTAACATTAATTTTAGTGATCTCCGACTGGCGAAGTCGAACATCATTAGTGCCAACGTGAATAATAATTTTAGAGAATTTACGATTAGCATTAGCCAGCACTTTTAAATGTGCTTTGATGTCAGGAGCTCTGGCTCCCGGCAAACATGTGACTATGGTGGCTGGTGTCTCTATTTTCACATTCCGTGTAATAGAATCGCCAATAACTAGGGCACATTTCAACAGGATTCTCAGTGGGTGTTTCACTGAGTGGGGAGAATCTATTTGATGTTGTAATCGGAACGGAAGAGCGGTGTTTTGTCCCGCGACTACAGCGCCTCACCGTCACCCAATTGCCCTGCTGCACGGGCTCTACTTCAGCCCGAACCGAACAATGTACAGTGTTCTCTAAGCTAGTCGCATCCAAAGCAGTATCTAAAGCTCTTGCACTCTTACAATTAACCTCAATTAAAGTTTGGATGCTGTGCAGACGGAGAAAGCTATATTCCATGCTACATATATTACATGTTACATGAAGTGCAAGTCACAATAAGAGGAGAAGATGACATGACTTACCGTGTTTGTTGACTGATTCTACTTACCACAGCTTTGATGGATTTGTAAAAGGCGCGAGCTAAATAAATAAATAAAGAGCGCACGGATGGCACGCTAACAGGCTAGCGAATTAGTAGCTTGTTGTGCTAGCAACGATTTAGATTGAAGCTAGCAATGTCAGGTTAATATGTGATGTTGAGTAAGTTGTATTTAGCAGTATAAACAACAGGGAATGGTAGTAAATAATGATTCAAAACAGAAAGATATACGAAGCTACAGACACAAACCAACAGCAAGGGAGCAAGGCAGACAGGAGCAATCGAGCCAATCGATTGAGTAACCTAAAGCACACAATAGAAATGAAATGACACAAATAGAAATGAAAGATTACACCAAATTACTTAAAACGGTTTTATTTTAAATAAATAAACTTTTTCTTTTTTCTTTTTTTTTTACGTTAATTTTAATGACACTTTTGTGTTAGTATGATATTGAGACTTAAATATAACATTTTTATTTATTGGCTCTAAGACTTCATGTTCCTGTGGAGGCACTGAGGACCAAGAGGGTTGTATTGGATTTAAAGGGTTAGTTCACCCAAAAATGAAAATTCTATCAGTATTTACTCACCCTCATGTTGTTCCAACCTCGTAAGACCTTCGTTCATCTTCGGAACACGAATTAACATATTTTTGATGAAATCTGAGAGCTGGGTCACTCCTCCATAGGCTTCTAAGGGATTGAAACTTGCCAGCCCTGAAAAGTTATTAAAGATGTAGTTAAAATAGTCCAAGTGACTACAGTGGCTCAATCTTAAGTTTATCAAGCGACGAGAATACTTTTTGTGCGCAAAAGATAGGACCTATAGGCCAAAAATAACGACTTTATTTCAACTATTCATTTCCTTCTTATTGGGCCTCTAGTCAGTTAACGTAGTGTGATAGCGTAGAGCTACGTCACACGTAGGCTCACTATTGGCCGACGCTGGTCATGTGTGTGATGCGTGTGACGTACAACAACAGAAGAACTGCACTATATCACTAGTGAACTGACTCAAGGTCCAGAGAGAAGGAAACAAATAGTTGAAATAAAGTCGTTATTTATTTATTTTTTGCGCACAAAAAGTATTCTCGTCGTTTGATAAACTTAAGATTGAGTCACTGTAGTCACTTGGACTATTTTAACGATATCTTTAATAACTTTTAGGGGCTGGCAAGCTTCAATCCCTTAAAAAGCCTATGGAGGAGTGATCCAGCTCTCAGATTTAAACAAAAATATCATAATTCGTGTTCCGAAGATGAACGAAGGTCTTACGAGGTTAGAACAACATGCGGGTGAGTAAATACTGACAGAATTTTCATTTTTGGGTAAACTATCCCTTCAATAGCTCATTGCTACAGTGATATAGCTGCTCAGTGAGCTGTGACCACCCTACTGGTGGGAGAGTTTGAGTGTTAGCACCAGGGTGGCTTACCGTCTCTCCTGTAATGGTCTTTACTATAGCAGCATACAGCCCAGTGCATTGCCTCCACAAAAACAATCATGCTTCCCAACACTGTGGCCTTCATCTGCAACCACTGCCTATGATATTGCAAACACCAGTTTCATGCTTTTACATGAATGTTCCATTAAACATTAGTATATACTAAATAGCATTGTAAATGCCATGGCGCATATTCATGCAACAGTGCACAAAGCATCAGACTATGTAACAATATAATTTAAATAGCAAAATTACCATCGCTATGTATTTTCATGTACTGCTCTCACAGGCTACATTCACACAGTCAGTGGGCCTCATTCACTAATAATTTTGCATATTTATGTGCACAAAAAAATGTTGTAGTTTAATCCAAATTATTGTAAATGAGGACTGTGTCACCACTGCTAGTGTGGCGATCGGGCGATCACAAAATAAATAAACCAACTACGCCACCCTGGGGGCTTACTACCAGGGAATCGCCCTAGACAAACTAGGAGCACACAAGGCTCACAGGCTCGTTTCGGTTGGAGTCAGGTAGGAGACATGGGTGAGGTATACAAACTATAAAATCACTTTTTATTAGATAAAATGACTCACACAATTACAAAACACAACACCACATTCAACAAGGATATTCAAACTATACAGCCCTGGCGACGGAAATTGGGGTCAGCAGCCGAAGTCACTCAACCCAAAGGGGCCTCTATTCTCCTAAAAAAAAAAAAGAAACAAAGAAAACCACACACACACACGTGCACTCACACCGCACTCGGTCGAACACCTCCGTATGGCACAGCAAACACTCCAAAATACCACCACCAAGATAAGGAGGGCTGCTGCCCTTATTTTCTTTGCCGCCCAGGCCAACAATAAAGAACACATACACATAAGACTCATACACCACAATAAAAAACTTAAACAATAATGTATTCAAAGAGGAAACCCTCAAAAAAAAAGAAAAGGAAAAAAAGAAAGAAAACTACACAACCACAATGGTTAGGCCCAAATGCACAGTGTTCATCTCAGAACAGTACGATAACAAACATACTCTCATCACATGTAGAAGGATACATTCCAGATGATCGCCTCACAGCATTGTTCTATACTACACATGCACCACTTATATTCAGGGTACTCTTAGAGAAACAGTTGGATAAACATATCCTGGACAGAATAAAAAAATACATCGTTTGTGTACATCGTACAGGGGCCACGAAGAGCGCGCTTGAGTCCAGAAAGAAAAAGAGAAATTAACAACAAAACAAAATTGACATGACACGTACATAAAAAAAAAAAAAAAAACAGAGGATGAAAACTTAAATCAAACCTAAAATGAACAGTGGTGACAGAGTAATGAGCATCAAAAGCCACACTAAATACAGCCCACTACATTCTGGGTAACCCCAATATCGAATCCCGGGCAATGAAAGCATCCCCACCAGTTAATGTTAGTGGTGTCGTAGAGATCGAATGACGACGTGGGGCCGTTACTCCTTTAATGCAAACTTACATAGCCCAGCAGCACACAGAACTGTACAGTCACAGTTTTATAGTATAGGGACGTCCCGCGTGACGTCACGCCATTTGGAGCAGCCATCTTGACGGATTAGAAAATGCTATACTGTAACACTAACGTCAAGGGTCACATAAATAAATGAGGAGGGATCAATCACCATTTACCAACAGTTATATTTCCCTTAAGTAAAGTATACATTTTCCATACAAAAGGTCTTGACAAAATTACATGAGGCAGAGCATTTGGAAGCAAAAACCTTTTAAATGTGCACCCAATATCAAAGTCCAGAGTTACCACAATCGTCCTTGGTCCATCACACCATTGTAGGTGTTTAAGATGTTAGAAGAACATCATCCATGTTTGTTCACCAAGGGTTAATCCAAGGAAAAAGTGTCTTTTCGTTCAGGAGTTCGGATATACTTCCACGTTGAAGATAATAACACAAAGAACTTGAACCAGTTGAGAAGCCCTCAAAATCAAGCAGATACCAAAACCCTCTGGTCAAAATAAAACAAACAATACAACATGAGGTTCAGCAAGTAAAATACTATTGCACTATAAACCTTTGTTAATGATAAAGAAAAAAATAAATCAACTCACATTGAGATGTTGAACACAAATGTTCCTCAACAGGGTTTTCCAAATGAAAGCATGGAAAGAGCATGTGCTCTCAGCTAACAGGTATTCCTAACTCACACTTCCCTCTTCCTTTTACTCTCTGGTCTAGAGAGATCTCACGGATAATAGCTCCCTGGTGCCCTCCAATGGCCGGGAGTGAAATGGCAACTTGCATTTAACATAGGAGACAGGTAACAGTTTACAAGAACTGTTACACACCCCCCCTCTCAGAAGAAGACCTGGCCGTAAAACTTTTTCAGATTTTCTACATGGTATGTCTCCACTTGTTTAGGTTTGGTTGACAGCTCAACTCTGTAGTTTACGTTATTCAACTGTTTCAAAACTTTGGCAGGCCCATGCCTCTTAGGAGCTAGTTTGGCCATAAAGGCATCCCTTGCATGAGACAACGGGTGAGTACGAACCCAGACGAGTTCCCCTTCCTGGAAGGTCTCTTGCCGCCTCTTTAGGTTGTAGTACCTCTGTTGTCTACTCTGGGCTTTTGCAACATTCTCCTTTACTCTCTCCAAAAGTGACTGCTGACGTTCAACAACTTCATATGCAGATTGGTCAGGATCAGGCGAACGATATTAGAAAAGTTCAAGGGGTCCTTTCAACTTGCGTCCTAGAGCGATTTCCGCTGGGGTATACTTCGTACTCTCCTGCCAAGCTGAATTGATTGCAAACCTGAACTCATGGATCCATTGGTCCCAATTCCGATGATTGTCCTTGACATATGAGGCAATCATGGTCTTAAGAGTTTTGTTCACCCTTTCTGTCAGGTTAGTCTCCGGATGGTATGCAGTGGTAAGTTTTTGAACGGCACTCCATTGTCTACAGGTAGCGTTCAGAAGTTGTGAGGTAAATTGTGGTCCTCGGTCTGATACCAAATACGTAGGTACCCCCCAACGGGTAAAGATATCTTTGTGAGGATATTAGTTATCAAAGGTGTCTTAGCTGACCGCAAAGGGAACACCTCAACCCACTTGCTACAGTAATCCACAGAAACCAGTAAATACTCATTCAACTTCATGCTCCTTGGAAATGGTCCCATAAGATCAATGCCCATCATATATCCAGGTTCTTTTACCGGAGTAGATTGAAGAGTTCCAGAAAGTTTGGATATACGTGGCTTGTATTGCTGACATGTTTGGCATTGTTTGCAGTGATCCCATACATCTCGCTGGATTTCTGGCCAGTACCCCACGTTGAGTAGTCTACGCAATGTTTTCATGCGTCCAAGATGCCCACTTAAAGGATTGTCATGTGCAAACTGGAGAAATTGCTGCCGGAGATCCTTTGGGATGACTACTTGCAAAGTATGACCCTTTAGACTTTCAGGAACACATCTGAACAGAAAGCTGTTCTGTACAACATAATGGATACGTTGGGGGTTGATAGGGTTAAGTTTTGCTTCATCCCACAGAGGCTGCAATGACTGGTCACTTTTTTGGCTTCGACCAAGTTCTTCCCAGTTGATCGGTAAGTCTCCATTCACATCCTTTGCCTGGCATACCGCAGCACTTTGCAGTGGCTCTCCCTCAGGCATTGTACGGGACAACGAATCAGGCACAACATTACATCTCCCTTTTCGGTACCTCACAGTAAAGTCAAATCCCTGGAGTCGGATAGCCCACCTAGTAAGTCTCGATGTTGGACGAGGATGGTTGAATACCCAAGTGAGTGCGGCATGATCAGTAAGAACTTCAAAGGGTTTTCCTTCTAGGTACTGTCGCCACTTCTCAACTGCCCAGACGACAGCGAGGCATTCCTTCTCTGAAACGGCATATGATTTTTCAGCTCCTTGAAGCAGACGGGATGCATAGGCGATGACGTGTTCTCCCTTTTCCGAATCCTGAGTCAGTACAGCCCCAAGTCCTAAGTCGCTAGCATTGGTCTGCACTTTAAATGCTTTACTTGAGTCTGGGGGCACCAGAACCGGGGCCTTTTGTAGGGCATCCTTCAAATCTTCTAAAGAACGTTGGCATTCTTCAGTCCAGTTCCATGGTACACCCTTCTTCTTAAGTGCATGAAGTGGAGCAGCACGTTCTGAAAAATATGGAATAAATCGGTGATACCACCCAGCAAGACCTAGGAACCTTTCAACTCCCTTAATGTTCTTAGGCACAGGAAAATTCTTGACAGCATCCACTTTGGAATCCTCTGTCTTGATGCCTTCTGCAGAAATGACGTGTCCTAGGAAAGTCAGTGATTTCCTTACCAATTTACATTTCCTAAGGTTAAGGGTTAAGCCAGCTGATTCCAGCCCATCAAACACCTTCTTCAGATCCTGGAAGTGTTGATGGATGTCTTTGGAGTACACAACAATGTTGTCTATATACACAAAACAACATCTGCCAATAATATCTTGTAGAACTTTGTTCATGAGCCTTTGGAATGTTGCTCCAGCATTTTTCAACCCAAATGGTAGACAAACAAACTCATACTGGTTGTACTTTGTAACAAAAGCAGTTTTTTAGATGCTACTCTCATCCATCACCACTTGCCAATATCCAGTCTTGAGGTCTAGGGTACTGAATACTGTTGCTCCGTAGACAGACTCCAAGATCTCTTGTATCTGAGGCATGGGAAACCCATCTA
Source organism: Gila orcuttii (assembly GCA_026230005.1). Classification (NCBI taxonomy): domain Eukaryota; kingdom Metazoa; phylum Chordata; class Actinopteri; order Cypriniformes; family Leuciscidae; genus Gila; species Gila orcuttii. Next base: position 26,237,575 of record JAPDVR010000011.1, read on the forward strand.
GTGGGGTTTTGGCATTCAGTGCTCAAAAAGCCACACAAAAACGTATACCCCCATCCTTCTTAAGCACTAGCACTACTGGAGCTGCCCACGGGGAGACATATGGTCGTATTATACCTTTATTCAGCATGGCTTTGACTTCCTCATCAATGAAGTTTTGCTTATTGATTGGAACGGGATATGCTCTTTTCCGTACTGGAACGGGGTCAGTAGTTATAATCTGGTGCTTAATGATAGAAGTTTTTCCTTATGTATCTGTACAGACAGTCGGCCAATTAAACAGCAACCCCTCTTCTCTGTACGGGAGGCATCCGCAAGACCCACCAAATCCTTGATGGCAGCGGTGGTATCACTAGATACTTGCACTATTGGCAGTGCACAGTGTATGTTGACTGATGGGGGTTGGTCATAACAAGAGAAAGGATGTACTGTTTCTTTCTCTCCAGGCAATGAATATGTGGAGGAGTCAAAATCCAACTTGACTCTAGATGTTACCAGGAACTCAAGGCCTAATATGAGCTGAAAGGCTAAGTCCTCATCTCTCATGATGAATAGTCGCAATGGGTTTGTGCAACCTTGCAGGGCACACTCCCATGTAACTTCGCCCAACGCCCTCTGGATATGGCCATTGGCAAGGGTAAATGTCTATCCCCAACTGGACCGCCAAGACTCCGTCTCATCCTTCCATCTCCTCCACAATGACTCCTGAATTAATGAGTAGGAGCTGCCTGTATCCAGGATGGCTTCACAAGATTGGCTACGCAAAGTTATAGTCAAGGTTAGAAACTTGACATTACCTCTTGTCACTAATGCCATGCTGTGACTTCCGGGCTTACCTCGGCTGTACTTATCTTGGCCTCCTCTTCTGGAAGACTGTTCAGCCTGACGTTGCTTCCAGAAGGCCCTTTCCTCAGCAAGATCCCACTCTACCAAAGCTCCTGTGCGCACCAAGTAATCAAAGGTAGTCACTGTTCCTCTCAAAATACTAGCAATACGGGGATTACAGTTTCTTAAGGCAGCCTGCAGAATCTCTCTCTCAGACATCGTTGGTTTCAGTCTAAGCCATAAGGCTCGATACTGGAAAGCGAATGTTCGAAGATCCTCATCAATCCCTTGTTTTCTCTCTCTTATCCTCCTTTCCGCTTCAACCTCATGATCATCGGGTAAAAAGGACAGCAAAAAGGCAGTTTTGAACTGACTCCATGTTTTAACTTGTGCTTTTTCAGCCACCCACCAATCCTTGGTAGTATGTGTCAGTACCGATGGCAGAGTTGCTAATATTTCAGCATCACTCATAGGTCGGACAGCTAGATACTCTGCACATTTTTCCAGATAAGCTGTCGGGTCTTCAGCTCCTGTTCTCCCAAACTTAGGGAACTCGATTTTAACGGCCATTCTATAAGGCAGCTGGTGTAACATGGGAGTTAACTGTACATCTGATGTTGAGGTGGTAGTTGGTGTGGAGGTAGCTCCAGGTGCAAGACAAAGCAAAGACTTAAGATGGGCGTCTCTTCTTTTCATGCAATCCATTATGGTTTTACCCATCTCTTGTAGCTGGTTTTCTAGGGTTTTCTCTAGACGGCTACTCCTTTCTTCTACAAAATCAACAAGCTCTTCCTCCAACTTCTTCAACTTTTGGTCGAGTGACGATTGAGTGGTTATTAGCTGTATCAAGTCTGGCATCAGCCTTCTATAGCAGTCAAGCGACGGTCATATTGCTGAAGATAATTCTGAACAGAGCTGTCCACTCCATGAACACGTTCAACACTCTCTTTCTCCATCTTATCCATTCTTACCTCCAGTTGTCTCACCTTTGTCACAATAGTAAGACTGATCAGACTTTCATCTTTCTCTTCAGGTGATGGAGGTGGTAGATGACTTGAGTCATTGTCTTCTTCTGGAACAGCCCCTCCTCCTTCTGACTCTAAATACAGGCTGCTGAATGAGCATATGAGCTCTCGAACTGGCTCACGTCGGGTTACAAAAGGTTCAGAAGTGTAGTCTGGATCCATTTTGGGATTAAACTCAATGTTGTCTCATGCAAGAGCCTCAGCCAAGTCTTAAACTAAAATATGAAGCAGTTATTAGTTGCAACCCTTTCATATATTCTCAAAAGAAAATTGCAACCAGGCACTTGGGAAAAAAAGCGTACTCTCATTTCACTCTTGATGAAAGTTGTTGGGATGGTGTTCAGGTCCCTGTACGGGTGCCAACTATGTAACACTAACGTCAAGGGTCACATAAATAAATGAGGAGGGATCAATCACCATTTACCAACAGTTATATTTCCCTTAAGTAAAGTATACATTTTCCATACAAAAGGTCTTGACAAAATTACATGAGGCAGAGCATTTGGAAGCAAAAACCTTTTAAATGTGCACCCAATATTAAAAGTCCAGAGTTACCACAATTGTCCTTGGTCCATCACACCATTGTAGGTGTTTAAGATGTTAGAAGAACATCATCCATGTTTGTACACCAAGGGTTAATCCAAGGAAAAAGTGTCTTTTCGTTCAGGAGTTCGGATATACTTCCACGTTGAAGATAATAACACAAAGAACTTGAACCAGTTGAGAAGCCCTCAAAATCAAGCAGATACCAAAACCCTCTGGTCAAAATAAAACAAATAATACAACATGAGGTTCAGCAAGCAAAATACTATTGCACTATAAACCTTTGTTAATGATAAAGAAACAAATAAATCAACTCACATTGAGATGTTGAACACAAATGTTCCTCAACAGGGTTTTCCAAATGAAAGCATGGAAAGAGCATGTGCTCTCAGCTAACAGGTATTCCTAACTCACACTTCCCTCTTCCTTTTACTCTCTGGTCTAGAGAGATCTCTCGGATAATAGCTCCCAATGGTCGGGAGTGAAATGGCAACTTGCATTTAACATAGGAGACAGGTAACAGTTTACTAGAACTGTTACAATACTGTGTTTGCTGTAATGCTGTTTGGCTTCCAACTCAACACAGTCCAACTCAACACAGCCTTGCAGTCTTCATTTTGGATCAGGTAAGTTGTCCCCTCGAAGGCTAATGAATGATTTCTCGGAGTTCGGGATCAAATGTTATAAATCCACTGTTGCCATTGAAATCCGCAATGTTTGTGTACACTACCATTCAGCATAACATAAGCTTGTCTTAGCCGGACACATCAGGCTCCCAATTTTACGATATATATATATATATAATTATTTTTTGCTTTAAACAGAAAATCATTTGTTAATCAAAAGTTTAGCTGTCGCCCTTTATGATAGAACTATTGTGCATTTCTTTCACGGTTCTAACGGTGTATGGGTTGACTAAATTTTTCTATGTTTTTTTTGTAGCAGTGAAAAAAAAACCTACCAACATTAGCTAGAAACAGTATTAAAGTAGTAGTAAAGAGTAGAGAAGAGAGCCGTGGAACTGCTCAGTTAGCTTCGGAGTCAGTAACGTTACTGGTAAATGCATTTACCTAACACACTGTAGCCCAATGTCAAAACGTTTTTATGTAATTATATTATTAGTATAATACTATACTAATAATATATATTACCCACGGCAATGGATCTATTATTAGGGTGGGCCACCCCTAATAATAGATCCATTGCCGTGGGTAATAGATCCATTGCCACTGAGTAGCTGACGGATGTATTCCGTCAAAATGGCTGACACGCGGCTAGGGGTCACGTGACTGGGAGATCCCTATATCCACAAACGCAAGTCAAATAGCAGTCACATAATAAGTTTGAGGTCAAACAGCAGCTTATGTTGAACTGGATCTCCGATTCAAGCGTCCAGTAAATGACAATAATGACGAACAACCCACCATGACTTTAAACAAGCATATGGAAGACACCTGAAACAGCACGGTATTAACGCACCGCAAAGCTCATCCGCTTTACCGGAAGCTTGCACAACAACGAGCGCGGCCGAGTGTATGCCGATTAATTCCCCTGTCCACTCTATAGCTCTTGCACACCGCGCCGGAACGACAACAATGACATGACGTCACGTGTGATGCCCTCACAGGTAACGCGCACCAATCACATCTATACTCCTCATAACTAGAGCTAAATCACCATCCAATATTATTAAGTAGAGCGAATGCGTACTGCTACACTAGCAAATACATGAGCAGCAAATGAGCATGCTCATGGAGTATACAGTGAACAGCTTTCCATACAACCTCACCTCTGTATCCTGCTCACTTGCACTCTCTCGCCCACCCATTTTCACTTTAAAAGCAAAATGATCTTCAACTAAAGCAAAGTTTGCCATTCTCAAAACCAACCACAATAAACAGTTGGGTTACTTTATTTTAAGTTGGCCTTTTTACAGTGATACATAGATTTAAATAAATAATTTTGCTTCAGGTTCGTAGAGCCAAACAAGTAATTGCAAACAAACAAGATAATGACCACACACTGACCAGTCCAGACTGGAAAAAGTCTAGCAATTTCTTTATTTTATTTTATACACTGCATGGTGCAAAAAGTGCACGGTGCATGTGAATGAAAGCCTGGACAAGCATGAGCTAACTGACACTGAATAAAGCAATGTATTGAAATGTTTACTCATGCTTGTCTAGCTTTTCCTTGCCGAATAAAAATATTTTGTCTGAAAAATGTAATACATACAGTGCTGGTCAGAATTATTTGCCCCCTTGGTAATTATGATCAAAGATGGTTGTAAAAAATAAATCTGCATTGTTTATCCTGTTTGTTTAAAATGCAAAAATCTATCCTTTTATAGAAGTAAAAGAATTGAAAGTGGGGGGAAAATCACATTATCAATTAAATGTTTTTCTCCAAAACACATTGGGAACAATTATTTGCCCCCTTCTATTAAATACTTTTTGTAACCTACTTTTTCCAAGATAACAGTCTTCTCCTATAATGCCTGATGAGTTTGGAGAACACCTGAGAAGAGATCAGAGACCATTCCTTCATACAGAATCTCTCCAGATCCTTCAGATCCATGTTGGTACTTCTTCTCTTCAGTTAAGCCCACTCATCTTCTATAGGGTTCAGGTCAGGGTCTGGGATGGCCATTGCATATGCTTGGTTTTGTGCTCAGTGACCCATTTTTGTTTTGGTTTTGATGTTTGTTTTTGGTTTGTTTTTGTTTTTGGTGTTTTCCAAACATGGCCCGTTAGATTTCTAGCACAGGCTGTCAGGTTTAGATTTTTTTATCTGTTGGTATTTGATCAAATCCATGATGCCATGTATCTGAACAAGATGTCCAGGACCTCTGGCAGAAAATTGGGCCCACAGCATTAAAGATACAGCAGAGTATTTCATTTTACACATGGGTTACATTTTTATCCCTGTATGAACCTGCCAAAAATGTTTTTGTTTTTTTTTCTTCATCTGTCCATAGAACGTTTGAAAAGTATCTGACACTACTGGAACTTCAAATGGGACTGGTTCTATGGTCAGATGAAACAAACAAAAAAAAAGCTTTTTTGGCAGCAAACACTTAAAGGGGTCATGACATAGTTTTGTTTTTTGTTTTATTATGTTCCCTTAGGTGCAATTATAGTATTACTATAGTTTTTGGACAAAAACCTTTTAAAATGGAGTGACTTATGACCTTTTCCCACCCTGTTTCCCATCCTCTGATTCAAACAGTCTGTTTTGGGGGTGTTTCCCCTTTAAGAGTTCAGTGTTAACGCCCACTGTTATGATTGGCTAACGTCAGTGCTTACACATAAATTATTAATGCCCCTTAGACAGAACATATGCGGATTCTGCGGAACTGTTTACATTAGTAGAGGGTGCTGCCGATGATGCTTGCGAGGTGACGGCTCTTGCAATAATACAACACTATTTGTTTGATCCGGAATCCGATGAGGAATCAGAAGAAAATTAACCATCACCACAATAACTAAGAATGGATCAGCCCGTGTCCACATGGAAAGTGTTAAACTATTTTGAATTAATATGTCATTTGTAACCCGAGACACTTGAAAACGGGTTATTGTTGAATAATCATCCTATAATTTGCTAACAGTTGAACATTATTTGTTTGAGTTGGTCGGTCAGTTTGACATCCTACATCCGTGATTGGGATGTCCGCAAAAAATAAACTGCAACCATTTTCCCCTGACGTCTGGATCTTTCGGCAGTGTATTCAAACATGTTGTTTGTCCACAGGCCAGGAACAGCACGTCTGCGTGGAATCGCAATATCCTTGTAAACAGACCCACTCGCTGCACGTCGACTGAACACAGCTGTGGGCGCGACAACGATGCGATGATGCGAAATGAGGCGTAGTTGTCTCGTGCTTGAGGCGGTCATATGCAAACGACGGGTACGTCACTTCATACCGTGACGTCACTTCGTACCATGGATCCACAAAGAGGTGTATTTAGAGCTTGATTAAATAAATTGTTTGTTTATAATGGGGAGGACGTCTTAAGCTATGAAACTTGCAGGAAGTTTTAATGGTACAAAGACCTCTTATATACCAAAAGATCAAGGCAAATTTGGTTTCTCATGTCATGACCCCTTTAAGATGGGTTTGGTGCACACAGGGATAAAAAAGTACCCCATGTGTAAAATGAAATACTCTGATCATATTTAACAAGGGGGCAAATAATTCTGACCAGCACTGTGTATGTATATAATTGGCTTAACAAATGACTGTTTTCTAAGTCCACCAGAAATAGTTGTGGTTTCAGTTGGTTCTAAATTTTTTAATTTGTAGTGCAAACTTACGGATGATTCATGATGTCTAATTAAAAATCCTGGAACAAAAATTTAGACGGGTACTCCCTACTATTATATGGTCATATGGTGATCTGTCCATCACCGTAACCAGTATACAGACGCTCTATTGTGTGTAGGGAAAACAGCGGTTTGCTGGTGTTGTTGCTGGTTTCCAGTCACATCATATGACACATTATGGGCTTTGGTTTGCAAAAGCGTCTTAACAGCCACCAGCCACTCCTTGCTCATGTCATCTGCGCATCACAAATCGTAACTTCTGACGCGAACCGCTGCACAGAAGCCAAGAGCCGAGGGGCTCGGGCCGGGCCAGCACTAGACTTAAAAGTAAAATTAAACAGGATGCAAAGGGGGGAAGAATTTGCCTTCAAGCCTAACATAGACAGGGGTTCAATGGTATGGAAAAAATAAATGGAAGGAGGGACTGAGAGAAAGACAGAGAGAACGAGAAAGAAAAAGAGGAATTCAAGTCATGGCCAGCTTCTCCATCATTTCTTTTTAAAAGGTCAGGATTCTTGTAGGTAGAACCGTGGACGAGTGGAGTGTTGCAGATGCGCCGAACAGCAGGGTATTTTCCGCTGCCATGACCAGCTAAGGAGGACTCCTTTAAAACACATCTGCCAGTAAACATTTTGGCCAAACTCCGGGTCATCTCCCCTGTCTGAGTGCAGCTCAGCCAAGCATGAACGTCTACCTGCACAGGGCCATGAACCGCCTGTCACTCACTCTTCCCCCACACGCTGCTCTCCTCCACTAATCGCTTGGCTGATGTGTAGTCTTTAACTCCTGTCCATTGCTCTCTTCACAGGTCCAACTGTTCAATCTGACAGTGTATAGAGCATTTTACGGTTGCTGTACGGAAATTGATTGACGTGAAGGTCTTGAGTGCAGTACCTGTAAACAAGTGCATATTATAATTAGATTTTAACAGTCCATCAACATTCATTTTAATCTGATGACAACATATCACTGCACTAGACACCTAAACATTAAAATTATATCATAATTTATTCAACCTCATGTTGTTCCAGAACTGTATTACTTTTCTTCTTCTGCAGAACACAAAAAACTATATTTTGATGATATAGTTTGAACACTGTGGATTAAACAACATTAAACTCCATTAACTCTGGGCAAAAAACATTTGACATGTTAATTTTGGGGTAAACTATACTTTTAAGTCTCAGAGGTGCACTACTGGTCAAAAGTTTAGGATCAGGAAGAATTTTTTTTTTTTTCAATAATTTGATCAAAATTGACAGTAAATAATTTTACACTCTTATAATTTTTTATTTATTTCTGTTCATCACAGAATTCTGAAAAGAATGAATCTTGATTTCCATAAAAAAAGTTAAGCAGCACAATTATTTTCAACTGTGAAAGTAATAATAAAAAAGTGCTACTTGAGCACCAAATCAGCATATTAAAATAATTTAGGAAGGATCATTCGACACTGAAGACTGGAGTAAAAGCTGCCGAAATTAAGCTTAGCCATCACAGGAATAAATTATGTTTTTAAATATATTAAAATGAGAATAATTATTTTGAATTGTAATGATATTTCACAATATTACAGTTTTTACTGTATTTTGACCAAAATCAGTATTGGTGCGCATAAAAGACTTGTTTAAAAAATAAATAATAAAGTGACCCTGCCCACTGAGTTAAAACAGCCTACCGGGATTACATTAAAGGAAAAATTAATACCCCGCAAGCATTCCAGTGTGACATTAATGACAGGGGTTGTTTAGGTTAGTCTATATTGCTTGCTTATGATGAAAAAGTCGTGATAAAGAGGTTGTTTTCACAGACTCTGTCTGATTGAGATGGATGGGACAGATGTGCACTTGGTGATGAGTACGCCATCCAAAGATCCTAAAACACCCAGGGGACTGACAGAAACATCTGGAAGGAATTGTCAATGGGATTGATGCCTGAGCCAAAGTAATGAAAAATGAATTTACAGCACCACCATGTAAACAACATACAAACTGACCAAAATCCCCCGCACATGCTCTCAGTTTGATTTGTGATAATGTACATGTATGTATTTTTTCCCCTTGTCTCAACACCTGTTTATCTATCAAAATATTACATTTCAAATGCTACAGTAATTCCAATCTCAAATGATGCTCATTAAAGAATGAAAATATGTCTAAGAAACATCTAGGTTGCTAATGATGCCTGAGTGCCCAATCACCTTCGAATGTAAACAAAAGCTATGGACATTGGCAAGTGAGATTTGCATTGCGAACCCCACCCCGAGAAGCAGGTATAAATGGAAGCGTGCTAAACTCCCCATTCAAGTTTTGCACTGAGGAGCCAAGATGGTGTCCCGGCCGTTTCAGCTGTGGTACACTGTAAAAACTAAAGGTGCCTCAAATATCCTGATTCCTGTCGGATACTCAATGAACTTAAAAATGTAATTTAAGTGCCTCAAAGCTCTTTATCCTATAGTAGGGTTACTGGTGGAGCATTGACAATCTTTGCGGTTCTTGCTGGATCTTATGGGATCATTTAAGCATTTTGTATTCAGTTCAGAGGTTCTGGAGTCACCTTTTCATTACCATTATACCTCAAAGTGCTTTGGGGGAAATTAGAGGAACATGAATTCTATAAAAGGGTTATTGTAAGATCTTTTAACATTTAAGTGGTTCCTGGAAGATCTCTTATGTTAAAGCCAGCATCTGAAGGAACCCAATGGTTCTGTGAGGCCACGATAACATTTTTATTATCCTATTATTATTACGTTCACATTTAAAGGTATTGTAGGTAGAAATCCACAAAAATACTTTTTGTCCAAATTTGTTTAAACTGTCTTTATATATCAATGCATAATTAAAATGTAAGTACTCTGGAAAAGAAATTATAAAAATCGAGTGTCTGTAGTCCTCTCAGGACTGCAATAAACACAGCTCATTATTCCATTAACTCTCACCCCCTCCCTTCTCGGCACCTTCCGAAGCCACGCCCCCAAAACACATGAACGCGCGATCCCGGCCGTTCGCTCAGCTGGCAGAGTCGGAAGCGTTTACCAGCGCCGAGCAGAGAGGAGCGCAGTGCATGTAGTGACATCATGTCAGAATCACAAGTACTAAAATAACTAACTTTATCAGTATGAATATAAACAATTAACATGGCTGTTAGTACTCACTATCAAGCTCGCATATCGATACTGGTAAAGTTTAAAATATTTTACTAGCTCGTAACGGAATCAAACTCAATATAAGGCAAAGCTATAAATAGCTTCATTGTTCCCTTTTGAGAGGTCTCTCCTATTGCGTAAGTAGCTTACGCTATGGGAAAACTCCTTTTCTCGAGAATATTGAAGTCTTTATGTAAAACGCACGTAAAACGAAGGAGCTCGGTCATTGGCTGTGCTGCGGCAACTTGCTCGAACCAATGACGTGGCGACTCTGAATGCGCGACCAATGAGCGCGCTTCGCGCCCGCGCGCGTCAGAGCCCGCCAAGATGGGCGTGCCCAAGAGCTATATACTGGGCGCCCCGTCATGAGAGTTCTTTAGATTTAATCTCCTTCAGCGAACACCTTCTTCGCTGGATCCTCCGGATTATTGAAGCTTCGCCGCCGTCGAAAAGCATACCAGCGGGATTGCTACGAGGACGTCGGCACCTTCAGCCGCCTTCAAACGCCATCCTACTGAGCCATCCGGCGTGCTACACACGCAAGTATTTTACATCTTTTCGCCCCGCGACACTTGTAAAAGAGCAATTTTCTGAGGCGTTGTTTCAAATGCCTTCCTGCGCGTCGTGCAGAGACCTTCTCCCGGACGGGGATCATCACATCTTCTGCGCTCGCTGCCTGGGCCGGGACCACGCAGAAGCTGCTTTGACCAAGGGCGGATACCCGGAATGTGATGACCTGGGTCTCTCCACACTACGGGCTCGCCTCGCCGCTTTCGCCGTGAGCGAGCCCATCGCCGCCACCCCTCTGTTTGAGCCGCGCACTAAGAAAAAGCGCCGCTCACAGAGGCTTCCTGAACCTGAGCTCAGTGACGTCACGCCGAGCCAGTCTCCGCGTGCTTCACCGCCGCTCTTGCCTTCCCCACCGCCGGTTCAGTTCACCTAGCCGGACCCACACCCCTCTAGCAGAGCGGTGGGCCTTGTGACTTTCGGCGCGTCCGAGGACGACGGGGGAATGGATGACAGCTTGTCCATCGACGCTGCATCGGACGACTGGCCGGGCTCCACTCTCGACCCCGCCCCGTCGACGCTAGCTAGCACGAGCGGGGGCTCCACCATGGATACCGAGATTATCCGTGTCCTCTCTAAGGCCGTGGAAGACCTCGGGCTCGATTGGTCTTCTCCCGAAGAACCAACCCGGAGCCGACTGGATGAGTGGTTTCTGCAGGGGCGCCAGCAGGCCCTTCGGGAAAGGCCTTCTCCCTTCTTCCCGGAAGTTCACGACGAACTCACCAAGTCGTGAAAAGCCCCCCACTCTGCGCGCCTAAAGTCTTCTTTTTCTTCTTCGCTCTCCTCTGTGGACGGCGCGAAGGAAAGAGGCTACAAGGGAACGGCGCCCCTCGAGGAGCCCGTGGCCAATCATCTCTGCCCGCCCTCCACCACCGGATGGAAAGCCAAAGCTTCCCACCCCTCGAAGCCCTGACGCACTACTTCTGCTCTCGCCGGTCGCGCCTACGCCGCCGCCGGCCAAGCTGCATCAGCGCTTCACTCAATGGCGGTACTTCAAGTGTTCCAAGCCAAGCTTCTCCGCTCTATGGACGAGTCTGGCCCCGAACCCGAAGCCTTTAGGGACCTACGCAGCGCAACTGATATAGCTCTGCGAGCCACGAAGGCCACCGCCCAGTCTATTGGCCGTGCTATGGCTAATTTGACTGTTCTCGAGCGCCATCTGTGGTTAACTCTGACTGAGATGAAGGACGCAGATAAGGCGCCATTTCTCGACGCGCCTATCTCCACCAGCGGGCTGTTTGGACCGGCGGTTAAGGGTTTCGCCGAACGCTTCACTGAGGCCCAGAACGCTTCACAAGCTATGCGTCATTTCCTGCCCAAGCGCTCCAGCTCATCGCAGAGCAGACAGAGACCTCCACAGCCGCAGCGGGCTAGAACAGCTCCCACCGCCTCTCAGCCCGCGCCTCAGGCTGATGCTCGACGCCGCTCGCGCTCTCACAACCGCAAGCCGCCTTCTGAGCGACGTGGTCCTCGGCCCAAGATTGTGCTGAACCCTGAGCCTCGAAAGCTGTCCTAGCCACAAGAATGAGAAGAGAGAGTGCGTGTCTCGCAAAAGCCGGACCACTCTCTCTGCAAAAGCTCAAACATTACCCAGTCCCCTTACAGGTGGCTGGATATGTCCATACAGCAGTCAATGGGCCAGTCACAGACCTCGCTCACCTACAAACAAACGCCGTTTTTACGGCGACGTACAGAAAACACAAAAAGAGTCTTTTTCTGCCTGTCACTAAGGGTTCACATGTCCACAAAGTGTGCATTCCCAGATACTGTCAAAACAGTGCCAAATTCATTCCCAGCTCAGGCTGCGCTCCCCATGAATGTAGATCACGTGCCTACGGTCATGTACGCACCACTACACACAAGCACTGTTCACACAGTTATAAATTCATCCCCAGTAAAAGCGGGAAACATTTCACCTCCTCAAATTACTGTTGCAAATCTCAAATCCCAAGATAGTCAGTAAAATGATCCGAACTACCCATCACCCAGTCATGACTCGTGAGAGCAGGGCCTGCTGGGCGGCGGCAGCTCAGTAAATCATATAAATAACCTATTTGGTGAATTGTTCATTTCCGGTTGGCACACATTTTGTCGCCCTTACAAAAGTGCCGCTCTAGGCAATTGCCTAGTTCGCCTATATGGACGCGCCGGCCCTGGGTAAAGCTAGGTATAAAAATTGATCCCCTAAACTTTTTGACCTAAAGTTAGATTTGGCGAAATTAAACAAAACAGCTTTCAACTGCAAATAGGCCTATTGCTTATTTATCGTCTCAACCCTGGCTCACTAACAGTAACGTTATACCAGTCGACATCAAAGTTACACTGTCATAGCTAGCCAGTACCGTTAGTTATGCTATGTAAGGTTAGGTAGCTATATTAGGTAGCTACGTGTGCTAGTGATACATGCTTCATGAAAAAATAAATGCCATCAAAATGAAAACAGCAAGATTTCCTGTCCAGCAGAAATAAAGGTATCATGGAGTCACTTTTCAGCCCCTTAACCGCTGGAAAGCCACGCCGATATTGACTCTCGTATGATTTCTTTATTTATCCAAAGACTTTTTGTTCATAGCCTTTTCAAATACTGTCTTCCTTTTTTTAACTTGTTTGACTTCGCTGCCTCTATATGCAGGTAACGTTACCGAGAATTTTGACTGTTCTTTCTCTGCCATAATTGTTATTACTAGCTTCTGTGCCTCTTCAAACGGGTGCGCGCATTTGGGCTGCTCCTGTATCAGCAGAGGTGGTATCCATGGTAGCGAGGGAGAGTGACAGTCGCCCCAGCCAATCATTTCTTTCGTCCCGAATGGAATAATGAGCTGTGTTTATTACAGTCCTGAGAGGACTACAGACACTCGATTTTTATAATTTATTTTCCAGAGTACTTACATTTTAATTATGCATTGATATATAAAGACAGTTTGAAAAAAATTGGAAAAAAGTATTTTTGGGGATTTCTACCTACAATACCTTTAATCATTTAGCAGACACTTTTATCCAAAGCGACTTACAAATGAGGAGAGCAATAGCAGCAGTAAATCTAGGAGAACAATATGTAAGTGCTGTGACCCGTCCCAGTTTAGTCTGACGCAGTATACGTTTATTTTTTTATTTTTTTAAACAGATATAAAATAGAAGAGAAGAGAAAAGAAAGCGTTAGTATTAATGGATCCAGTGTTTATATTTAAGTTTGATTCAGTATACATAGGCTTACATTTATTTAGTATATTATATTGATCAATTTAAACCTTAAACGACAACAACAATAAATAAATAATAATAATAATAATATGAAGAATAAGAAGCAGGAGGAGAAAAGTTTTATTCTGTCGCGAAACTGCTGCTATTCCTCTGCTGTCGTTGCTTCAGTGATCCTCGCGCGCAGCAAAGCTCAGCTGATCATCACGGATTTGAAAGTAAGTTGACTGCTCCTCTCATCAAAGCTTCAGCCGTGTGTTCGGCTCTCCGTTACAAGGTTTGTAAATTTATAGAAATAAGAAATATACAGTCTACTCACTATATATTCAAACACATACTGTACATATATAAACTAAATGTAGTCTACATTAATACGTCTTTACAGTGTTTTCTACTCATTTATTGCACAGTAGCCTATGTGGTATGAAGGCTTTAGCTGCGATGCTAACTAATATAATTAACTTTATGCCACAAATGGAAATCATTGACTTATTGTCTTACATTTTTTTAGTAATTCAATTCAACGTATTGTGTACAACTGTGCCTTCAAATTGCTGATGTAATTAATTAATAGCTGATTTCTGCTGTCGTCGTTGGCGTTTGTTATGAATAACACAAGTGGTTGGTTAATATAGTTTGGTCTGTTTTTGTTTATTTACTACAGGTGCCCTCATTCTCTCAAATACCCTTTTAAAGCCCTTTACTGGCCAATATTATGTTGTGAATGGATATAATCAGCTTTGTTCTTTTGTTTCCCCAGAACAACCAGTAGGCCTACAATTCTAAAATAATCTGAACATTTCAGAGGCAACATTGAATTACAGTAAGTTACCTGCATCACAACTTTTCTAGGGGAAATTGTATTGTTTGACTGTGTACTTGTTTTTTAATCAGTTATTCTCTGAAAATCTTCCCTCTTGCTCAGTGGTTAAAGTGGGATTTGGTAGGTGGGGGAACCCTCAAATTTTGTGTAGGTGCAACAGGGAAATATGACTCACCGTGGGACAACATATTGAGTTTCGTGGTATAGCAATACTTTTTGGGACAAGAGAGTCACTGTGGCACCACATATCACAATACTTTTTTACTTGATATTTTAATGGTTTTATTTTGGTCTATCAACACTGATATGATGACGATACTATGTTAAAATTGCTGAACACTGGGCCAAAAACTGAGCCCTGGCACTGTATCCACATCAGCCCACATTACCCCCCACCCACCACAGCCATGTGCATTTAAATGTGAGGTAGTTAGGGGGGTTGGGGGGCATGCTCCCCCGAGAAAATTTTGATTTCTCTGGCCTACATATGTGCAATTTAAGACTTTTGAAGGCCAAAAAAATGGATAATAAATAGCTTTAAAACCATGTCAGTGTGCATTAGATTATTTGTCAATACCTGCTCTCTCATCTTAATCTTTCTTTTTCTCTCAGTCTCCTTATCCTGCCGTATTTCTTCCCCTCCTAAAGCTGAACTTTGACTGATAGTCTTTTCATTTTCGTCTGTGTCAGTGAAGAAAGTATAGGCTCAACTGATGAGTTTTATGAATAATTTTCTTAGATAAGTTAATTTAATCAAGGCTACCAGATCAGCATTGCCAATAGGAACCTTCTACAAGCTTTGGAATTTGAAAAGTAATTTTAAATAATACAAATTTATAGGCTACGTTTAACGCAGTTAGAGGAATTGGCAGACGTTCCCTCAGGCATGCGCTGTGGAAACGCGTCAAAGCATTCTCAGGTATAAATATATTTTGAACGAATATTTAATGTCGATAATGGTTACATAATGTTAAAACTAATCCTGCTATTGATATCTTTGTAAGGCTGCCGACCCTATAGAACAGTGGCGAGGGAAAACAATGTCCGGCGAAATATC
Source organism: Gila orcuttii (assembly GCA_026230005.1). Taxonomy (NCBI): domain Eukaryota; kingdom Metazoa; phylum Chordata; class Actinopteri; order Cypriniformes; family Leuciscidae; genus Gila; species Gila orcuttii. The sequence continues at coordinate 26,253,081 of JAPDVR010000011.1, forward strand.
GAACATTAAACTAACTTTACCGCGCTCAACCACCATGAGTGCATTTCACGCATTTATAATCACTCGCGTTCAGCGGGGAGGAAGGGAGGTTGGTCGGCCAGTCGGTCCATCTCGGGACCAGCGAGATTCGTTGAGATTAATGAATCTATTTATTTAATAATTTATCTGAGGTGCCGGAACGCAGTTCCGGACCGTTCTGGCCCACTTTAACCCTCTGAGGTCTAAGGTGTTTTCTGGGTCCTGGAGGTGTTCTGACATGCTCTGACATTTGTGCTTTTTTCAGTTATTTATAAACATGTTAATGGCAAAGGTGTAAATTCACTCTATATAGCACAAACGGGGCTACCGTAATATGTGAGCAACATGTATGTACATTGCTGTTTATGTTTATGCGTGGTTTGTGAAAAAACAAAAAAACAAATGTCACTGAAATAAGGTAATAAAACCCATAGTGATTATTTCTTCACAAGACTTTTGAAAATTGTATCACGTAGCCTAGAATATTTGCTCCAAAACTATGTGAAAATCGTACTCGGTTACTAACGTAACCTCGGTTCTCTCTAGAGAGGGAACGAGTACTACGTAATATCTTACGCTATGGGGAAAACCTCTTTTCCACGAGATATTGAAGCAAAAAATTATCCTTAATTTTGAATTAATGTAAAACGATGTGCAGCAGCATGCAGATATAGGCAGGACGGCTCGCGCGCCTATTGGCTGCCCTGCGGCAAACAGCAGCAGCCTATCGAGAGAGGTGCTGCGTGACATAATCCTATGGGGGCATTTCACGCCCATTTCGTCACGTCCCGCCAGAAAAGGGCGCAATTTCGCCCTATAAATATAGCTCGATAAGGCTGGTACACTGGTTTTCATCGCCGAAGCGAACCAGAGCTGTGTATGCACGGCAAGATACGCAGTACTCGTTCCCTCTCTAGAGAGAATCGAGGTTACGTTAGTAACCGAGTACGTTCTCTTACGAGAGTATCTCTCGTACTGCGTAATATCTTACGCTATGGGGAACACAATGCAAAACGCTGTGCGTACTGGGATCCGACACCAAAGTCCCAAGGGCAGTAGCCCGGGGCTCATGTAGTGCATAATCACCATAGACTCACAGAGAGTCGGAGAAGAGAGGCTGCAAGCATCATTCCCCATGAAAATAGCATCCTATAGGGGCTAGTTATGTTAATAGTGTTTCACACAGACAGGGTGAACGTGTTCAGCCTGAACTGGTTAAGATTACGGGTTATTCAACACCCATGGAGCCGTGTTATCGCTCAGTGAGCGATGCACAAGCAAAACTCAGCATCTGGGCCGGCACAGCGGGGCAGATAACACTGAATTCTATACCGACAGAAGCTTGGCTTGTAAGTCGGGAACCTCTAGGTTATAAAACCTTATAAATGTAGACGGCGAGGCCCAGCCCGCAGCCGTACAGATATCTTGCAAGGTAACGCCACTATACCATGCCCACGACGAGGCCACGCCTCTCGTGGAGTGCGCTCTGACACCCAAAGGACACTGCAGGCCCTTAGAAGTGTAAGCCAGTGCTATGGCATCGACTATCCATCTGGATAGGCTCTGTTTTGATGCGGCCAGTCTCTTGGAACGTCCGCCAAACAAAACGAAGAGCTGCTCGGTCTGCCTGAAGGCAGACGAGCGGGACACATAAGCTCTCAGTGCCCTGACAGGGCAAAGGAGACTCGCATCCTCCTCCTCATCTTGAACCGAGAGAGCACACAGGGAAATCACCTGGGCTCTGAACGGTGTGTTGAGGGATTTGGGCACGTACCCGTGCCTCGGTTTGAGTATGACTTTTGAGTCACTAGGCCCAAACTCCATACATGATGCGCTTACTGAAAGCGCTTGTAAGTCCCCTATGCGCTTCACTGAAGCGAGAGCCAAAAGAAACAGATGCTACATGTCTGACAAATCGATTGGCTCGAACGCGGCACCTTTCATGGCTTCCAAAACCGTAGAAAGGTCCCACACCGGGACTGAAGGAGGTCTAGGAGGGTTCAACCTCCGAGCTGGCCAATATTATATACAGTGAGCGTTCTCGTTGGACGCGAACAGGTCCACCTGCGCTCTGCCGAATGTCTCCCACAGCAGTTGGATCGTCTGCGGGTGCAGCGACCATTCCCCTGCTGGGGCATTGTCTCTGGATAGCCTGTCTGGTCCCAGATTCAGGTGACCAGGCACGTGCGCTGCTCTCAGTGAAAGCAGGTAGTGCTGAGCCCAGACCAGGAGGCACTCCGTCAGCCTGTAAAGGTTTCGGGACTTGATGCCGCCCTGATGATTTATGTACGCCACCACTGACATGTTGTCCGACCGGACCAAGACGTGGTGACCCCTTATCTGGGGACAGAAGCGCCGCAGCGCGTTGTCGACTGCCATCATTTCCAGACAGTTTATATGTAGGAGCTTTTCCCGTTCTGACCACTGGCCAAAGAACGGTCTGCCCTCGAGCAGCGCTCCCCATCCCGAGGTGGAGGCGTCCGTGGACACCACCTTCATGCTCGAGGGAGTCCCCAGACTCACACCTGACTGGTACCAGTCGGTTTTCTTCCAAGGCTCCAAAGCTGAGACGCATTTCAGACCGACCCGGAGGCGAAACGACCAGCGGTCCATGCCCTGGGCGGAACCCGCGCTTTCAGCCATAGCTGCAGTGGGCGCATGCGAAGCAGCCCCAACTGGAGCACTGAAGCTGCTGAGGCCATGAGACCCAGCATTTTCTGAAACCTTTTGAGCTGGACAGTTGAGCCGCGGCGAAAAGATTTCGCGGCGCGCTAAGTGTCCTGTGCGCGCTCTGGCGACAGATGCGCTGTCATAGATAGCGAGTTCAGCACTGTTCCCAGAAAAGATATTTTCTGGCTGGGAGAAAGCGAGCTCTTCGCCCAATTGACTGTGAGACCCAGATTCTCGAGATGTTCGAGTAATGTGGCCCTGTGTTCTATGAGCTCTGATTGTGATCGAGCTAGAATCAGCCAATCGTCCAAGTAGTTCAAAATTCGCATGCCCTGAAGTCTCAGGGGTGCGAGAGCCGCGTCCATGCACTTCGTAAAAGTACGGGGTGCCAGGGACAGGCCGAACGGCAGGACTTTGTATTGGTATGCCTGGCCTTCGAAGGCGAATCTCAAGAATTGCTTGTGACGTAACGCTATTTGTATTTGAAAATAAGCGTCCTTTAGATCTATCGACATGAACCAGTCTCCTTGGCGCACTTGCGCGAGGATTTTCCTGGTTGTAATCATTCTGAACTGACGCTTCGTGAGCGTTCTGTTCAGCCGTCGCAGGTCTGAGACCCCCGTCTTTTTTCGGTACCAGAAAATACCTGCTGGATAGACCCCCTTCGCTCTGAGCCTGAGATAGAGGTTCTATAGCCCCTTTGCTCAGTAGTTTCGCTATTTCGGATCGAAGTAGGTGAGATACTTCATTTTTTACCGTCGTTTCGACTCGCGCCGCGCAACGGCGGGGGTGTCGAGCGAACTGCAGCGAATAGCCTCTTTTTATAGTGTTCAGCACCCATTCTGATACCCCGGGAAGCTTTGCCCACGCATCTGCATGAAAAGCTAGAGGTAGAATGAAATCTGGGCTCTGGCCGTGATATAGCGGCGGCCGGAGAGCTCCGGTGTGCTGAGAAATAGACACTGTGTTTATAGTGTGCGAGGCGGGGGGTGCGCTGATCACAGCGGGCAGCCTGACCACGCTAGGCTTCTCTCTGACGGGATGTGGAGAGAAGGCGAGCGGGGCGAGCCCCGTGGGGTTCGGCATGTCTGTGAGGGAATGTGGGCGCGGGATAGCGGGCACACTCGCTGCACTGAGAACACTGTCGGCTCGCGCCAACTGAAAAATGTGTTTGTTTCGTTTTTACAGAAACCGTGGGACATGCTTCATGTAGTGTTTGTGGGCACTGTGTTGTGGGCACGTACACTACATTTATTGCACAATCGACATGAGTCGATTTTTTTTTTTTTTTTTTTTTTTTTTGCTAGCCCTGTATTGTGGCGGGCTGTGTCTGCGTGTGGGAATGGGCACTGAGACGTGGGCATTCTTACAACACTCATAACACCATCGGCCGTGGCCTGGAATTTCAGAAAATACACTCTTTTTGGGATTTATCTGGGTCGCCTTAAAGCTGGCGTTTGTATGCAGGCAAGCGGGCTGTGGTACTAGCTTGTTTACTGCAAAATACACTGGAACAGTCACATTGTTTGGAACTGAACGAGCGAGAAGTTTCGGTAGAGTCTGGCCGCGGCGAGACTTAAACACCGTGGGCCTTAGCTGACTGTATGTGTGTTGGTTTCTTTTACAGAAAACGTGGCACATGCAGTGTGTAGTGTTTGTGGGCACTGGGTTGTGGGCACATTCACTATAATTAATGCACAATTGACATGAGTCGAACACATTTGTGCGAGCCCTGCACTTTGGCGGGCTGTGTTTGTGTGTAGAAATGAACACTGGGCTGTGGCATTTTTAATACACTCATAACACCATCGGCTGTGGCCGGAATACCAGAAAATACACTGCTTACATGATTTTTCTGGGTCGCCGTGGAAACGGCATTTGTGTGCAGACAAGCGGGCCATGTTACCGGCTTGTTTACTGCAAAATACACTGGAACAGTCGCATTTTCTTGGAACTGAACGAGTGAAAAGTTTGGGTGTAAGTCTGGCTGCGGCGAGACTAAATTTTTATCCGCTGCGAGAGCTGGGCTCAAACACGGGTCTCCCGTGCGAAGGCTTTGGGTTTCGCCACTGAGCCACAGGGGAAAACGACAAAAGCTTAAAATAGCCCAAGCGGATAAAGAGCGTCATCACAGTTTTGTGTGCGTTGGCGTTTGTTTGCAGGCGTGCATGTAATACAACAGGCTTATTGCTGCAATATTGACATTTTCAGCCGCTCAAACCAAGAGGAGCTGAGAAATGTTTGAGAAAAGGAGATTGGCCCGGCCTCGGTGGGACTAAAAACACACTCTTTCCTCATTTCGCCGGTGACGCATGCCCACGGGGGGCGGGGTAGCTTTCTTATAACGTAAAGAAAGCTAGCCGCGGTTTTGAAGCTGGCCTTCTCTACAGATGCAGCTATCTCGTCGTCATTAATGGCGGAAGCGGCGGCGCGCGGCGGCCGTTGTCCGTCAGCGAGCGACTCGAGTGAAGCTGGCGAACCGGCGAGCTATCACGGGCTGGAGAAGGCTCGGGGCTATTTCGTCGACCTCAATGGAGGAAGCGGCGGCAGACGGCGGCCGCTGTCCGTCGGTGAGGGACTCGAGCGATGCCGGCGAAGCTGGCGGGCGAAGCGGCGCGGCGCTTTTTACGGCGCGGCGCTACAGCGGGCTGAAGTGCAGGCTCTGAGAAGGATGCCAGGCGAGTCCTCAGAGTCACCATAGGCAGTAGCTCACAGTGAGGGCATCCGCCGTCGACGAGAGCTAGAGCCGCATGATCCTCACCCAGGCAGGAAACGCAGATAACATGACGGTCCCCGTCGCTGAGTGTGGCTCGGCACGAGCCGCAGGATCTTTGCATCTTGAAAAAGACGCAGCTCTTTTAGCAGAGAGAGACAGACAGTGAAAAAATGTGTGTCGCAGCGGCGAACACACACACACACACAGTTTGAAAAGGATATAACGCCGGAAAGCGTAGCAGGTACGGCGGCTAAAGGCGGCGATGCCAGCGACTTCAGACTCAATGGCTCGTCCCGCTGTGTGCTTTTTCTCAGACGGCGTGGCTTCTCACTCCGGATCCAGCGATGCGTGATGCTTCGCTGAAGAGATGAAAATCAGTGTACCAGCCTTATAGAGCTATATTTATAGGGCGAAATTGCGCCCTTTTCTGGCGGGACGTGACGAAATGGGCGCGAAATGCCCCCATAGGATTATGTCACGCAGCACCTCTCTCGATAGGCTGCTGCTGTTTGCCGCAGGGCAGCCAATAGGCGCGCGAGCCGTCCTGCCTATATCTGCATGCTGCTGCACAGCGTTTTACATTAATTCAAAATTAAGGATAATTTTTTGCTTCAATATCTCGTGGAAAAGAGGTTTTCCCCATAGCGTAAGATATTACGCAGTACGAGAGATACTCTCGTAAGAGAACATCCTGCATACTCATTTAGAGAAGACAATATATTGATTCAAAATTTGTATGACGTGTTTTGTGTGAGAAAGCTTTATGCGAAGGGGCGTGAATCTCTCATTAATATGAATGCATTTTACACCTGAGAAAGACAAAGACCCTCCCCTAATGGCCCTATTAGGGGCTATCAGGCCCTATCATCATGAGAAGCCTTGCACAAAGAATGAGGAGAAATTAAAAAAAGAATGGCTTTTAGATGGTCTGGATTTATTTACAACACAACATAATCCAAAGATACACAACAAAGGACAAAAAGCACATTAGTAAACACAGTGATGTAAAGACAAAGACTTAAACAGTCACACACCTTTGTGCCATTTCTGAAACATAGTAGCCTACATACCTGTCATGTCCAAGGTGTTTGACTTTTCATTTTACCATGTTCATGTACAGAGACTCATGTGAATGTTGAAGTCAGCAGGACTCATCCAGTGGCATCTGGTCCCTTTCTAAAAAATAAATAAATAAACACCTGAAACATGTTGATATCAAGACAAACTATAGGGCTGCACGATTCTGGGAATACATTTTAGATTTTTCACTCACACACACACACACACACACACATATACATATATATATATATATATATATATATATATATATATATATATATATATATATATATATATATATATATATATACACACACTATATATATATATATATATATATATATATATATACACACACTATATATATATATATATATATATATATATATATATATATATATATATATATATATACACACACACACACTGCCGTTCAAAAGTTTGGGGTCGGTATGATTTTTAATGTTTTTAAAAGAAGTCACGTATGCTCACAAAGGCTGCATTTATTTGAGTAAAAATACAAAACAAACCCAGTAATATTGTGAAATAATATTTCAATGTTAACCAGCTGTTTTCTATGTAAATATATAGTAAAGTGTAATTTATTCCTGTGATCATTACTCCAGTCTTCAGTGTCACATGATCCTTCAGAAATCAGTATAATATGATGATTTGATGCTCAAGAAACATTTTTCATTATCATCAATGTTGAAAACAGTTATTTACATTTTTATTTCCGGATTCTTTGATGAATAGAAAGTTCAAAAGAACAGCATTTATCTGAAAAATAATCTAATCATAAGTGACTTCTTTTAAAAACATTAAAAATCTTACCGACCCCAAACTTTTGAACGGCAGTGTATATATGTATATGTATTTTGTAAATATATATAGGAACACCTAGTTTGTTGTGCCTTGTATATAGGCATGTGTAGGGCTGCATAAAATAATAACAATAGCCTAGATAGCAGCCAGCCTATAAATCGTTAAAAATGAACACTTTTCAGTAACACTACACTAGACAAACATATATTGTTTATCATATGTTACTTCAAATATTTCTATTCGTTATGAAATGAGATGAGTTTGTCGTGAAGCCTAATGTGTGGCATGTTTTGCTTTTCAAACACACAGCGTGACTCAGACCCAAACTCAGCGCGTGCAGCGATCGAGCCGCTCCAAACTATGAAACATTGTTGTTACATTATACATCTACGTTTGAGCAGATATCCACAAACACAGTATTTAACAGTAAACACAGGTCTAAACATTAAAATATTCACCATATTAGAATAAACACTCATACTAGCATAGGCCTACTTGTATCTCATTTCATAACATTTTAGGCTGCACCAGTTTGAGTTTAGTAGCTACAATGTAAAGTTTATGCAACAATAAAACACTTACTAATATGTCTCTTACCTTAAAAATTGTTCTCATAATAAAAATGTGTCCTTAGGTAAATCCACAGCACAAACAGTCTTCCAAACTGATGAAAAGTAGAGAAATACTGGAGTCGCTGTCGCTGATTCTTTGTTTAGAGCTGATGAGGGCGTTAACAGCTCTGCGTTCCTTCACGTGGATCATTTGAATGAGAACAACTGCGCGCGTGGGGGTGTGGTCAAATTAAAGTTAATGAGCTCGGGCTGGAGAAACTGTACATGTCGTTGCTTTCATACCGATTTCTTAAACCGAGAATATTTGTTTTTGATATGATTTACTTCATTTAAAAAAGGAGACTTCGAACTTTGTAAAGACATTACTTTCATGTGTGGGTGGCAAGTATTGGCTGAGTTAAAGATCATTTTCTGTCGCGTTTCAGAATGAACTTCACATTGAGAGAGAAGACAGAACGTGAATCATGTTTTTTTTCTTTATTTTAGGATAAACACAACTTTTTGTTTTTATTATTAGTGTACACAAAAAAAGAAGACATTTAACATTTTTTAAGAATGTAAAACACTTGTCTGTATGACAAAAATCGACGGAGTTATTTTAGTTTCTTTTGCACTGATAAGAAAAAAAGTGAGACTATCGCGCCGGCGCGATAGCCAACCTCAGAGGGTTAACCCCTGCTCTTGCTCTCAAATCTTATTCATGTTATTTTTACATGTAAAATAATATCACAAGTTTGGCACCAATAATGCTCTGCATTTTTTCTTATACACCTTAATCATTTGAATATAAGACATATGAACTCTGAATTATAACTTCAAGTTTAGCCTTTTTAGACAAAAAAAGCTATTATATGGCTTCAGAAGACTTACAACTCATAACACATGAGTTGTGGACTCATTTGATTATTTTTAGGATCTTTTCTGGGGCATTTTTGGAGCTTAACAGAATTTTTACATTTTTACATAAATTGTTGCATTGAATTGAACTAGACAAGTGTACATAGTTTCATGAATGATTTACACATTTTTTTTCTGCTTGTGTTTCATGCAGTGAAAGCGAACAGTGACTGGGGTTGCATTATGCCTGAGATCTGCTTTTGGGTTCCACAGACAGTCAAACAGGTTTGGAATATCACAAGGCTAAGAAAATTATTTTAATTTCACAACTATCACTTTTTGTACTTTGCAGGGATCTCGGTAAGCTAAAATACAAGTTTGAACAAGAATAAAAATCCTCTGCATCTGCTGCATCTTTTTACTTTTCAAACTCGTTAAGTACCTCACATGTCCCTTGTGAAGATTTTATTATTGATTACATTTTATGTTGCAGCGAGTAAATGTGCGGTCAGATTTGTGAATTTCGTGAAATTACACAGGCAAAAAGGTCTATTGACCATTGTCAGCAGTGTAGTGATGTAATGTATGAAGCACAGCTCACACAGGAGTCACTTTCAAGCAGCTTTCTGTTGGTCAAATCCAGCTAATTCCAGTGACCAACTTGGTCCCATAGTGAAATTTGTGACCACACACGAAATTGCAGATCGTGTGGATTCTTATGGAAATGACTGGAATTTACCAGAGAAAATTCACAGAACAACAGATAATTTTACTGCACCTTCACTCTGTTATAATGGAAAATGTTTTCTGCTTATTGTGACATAAGGAATACTGTTTCCAGGTCGAAGCCTTTACTTCTACTTCCTCTATCTAGTGAGAATATTCAACAACCATTTAACAATTGAACAACTTCTGCTGGCCTCCATAGCAGAGTGGAGTCTCCGTTCTCCCAGGAGCGTGAGAGGTCGTCGGCTACACGATTGTGCTCGCCTGGACCTCAAATTCTTCTGACTACAGAGGAGGATATATATAATAGCGGTTGAGTTGTGACATGAGATGGGAGCATAGACCACCCTGATGGTTGATGTATGCAACGGCCGCAGTGATGTCCGTCCGGACCAGCACATGCTTGCCCTGTAGCAGTGATCTGAAACGGCGCAGAGCAAGCATAATGCTAGCAACTTGAGGCAATTGATGTGGCACTGCAGTCTCAGCATGCCCGTTGCACCTCAGCCATTGGTGGAGGCATCTGGAGGCACAACAACATGCCCGGACACTTGCTCTAGGTGGACTCCTGCCCGTGAGGTGCTTGAGCACCAAGTCCCTGTGTTCGCACAACTGCTCTCACGAGTGAGCCAGAATGAGCAAGTTGTCAAGGTAGAGAATGATGACACTGTGCTCCCTCAGAGGAGCAAGGGCCACCTCTGCGACCTTAGTGAGGAAGCGAGATGACAGGGACAGCCTGAAGGGGAGGACCTTGTACTGACATGCCCGTCCCTCGAACGAAAAGCGTAGGAACGGTCTGTGTCGAGGGAGAATTGAGACATGAAAGTACGCGTCCTTCAATTCGATCACTGCAAACCAATCTTGGGGACGAATTCATTCAGAGATGCATCTCTGCATTGACATCTTGAACGATTCAAGAGCAAAGGTCCAAGATTGACCGCTACCCAACGCTTTTCTTGGGTACAATGAAGTACGGTAAAACCCTGTCTTCATATCGGCAGGAGGGACCGGCTCTATTGCGTCCTTCACCAGTAGGACTACAATGCGTCCTTCCGCACACAGGACAGGAGCATCCTTGTCCGCCACTGAGGTGAACTGGACACCGCTGAACCTGGGGGGACACCAGGGGAATTGAATTCCATAACGGAGTCTGACAGTCCAAATACACTGGCTAGACAGGCTGGGAAGTGCTATCCAGGCTTCCAGATGCCGTACATGTGGGGTCAGAGGGACTACCTGCATACCCGCAGTGGGGCAGCATGGGGGTCCAACCCAGAAGGCACTGTGTCCGAAAGTGGGGACCGAGTTAGCAGTGCAACACTTACCTTGCTCCACGAGTTGGCAGGGGGTGCATGAGAACGCAGCGCATCCTCGAACCACACACCACTACCTGCTGAAGATAGGAGAGGTGGATGAGAGTGGCACAGCACACAGCCATCCACGCCCTCTTGGGACCCAGGGAAAGAGGAGGCAACTCTTTTACTGAAAATTTTACGGAGAAGTTGGGTGGAACAGAAATTTAACCCAATAAAAGATTATCTGCTCTGCCCTTCAACAGGAGAAGAGCAACTCTGTCCATCTCCAGGTCGCCCATCTCAGGGGTGGTGTTTCAACGACCAATTAGAGGATTTAGTGGCGGCTGAGATGGGTGGTGTTGTCTGCTTTGAGCATTTGAGCAAAAAAAAAATCAACACTAACAAAAATAACAAACGTCACACCAACACTCTCTAAAGAGCTTCTTCCTGGTCAGTTGTACACACTCGAACAATGATTGCAGAGCAGAATTGTGAGAAATGCTCGGCTCCAAATGAAAAGCTTGAATGGGTGAGTTCAGCATGCTTCCATTCCTACCCACTTTGTGTGGTTCGTGATGCAAATCTCACTGGCCAATGTCCATTGGCTTCTTTTGTTTACACTCAAAGGTGATTTCTCATGCGAGATCCCAAATCGTTCTGACGTAACATCAAACTTGACTGACTGATTGGGAACTAACACATCTACACATTTTACACTGAGTGGAGACCCAACAGGTGTCAAACTTGTTTATCGAAAAAAAAAAAAGTCCATAAAATCAAACACTGAAATGTATTAAAATTCAATGTGACCTCATTAGTATTTGTATTTAAAATGCAATTTTCATATGTTTCCAATAACATTAAAACATATACATTAACAGTAAAAGTGTCTAAAATTATATCAAAATCGATATCAAATTTTGATATCAAAAACGTTTAAATATCAATATCTACAATACTATACTGTGACTGAAATTATTGTACATATAATTGCCCGTTACATTTTTTTATATTGTTGAGAAGTGGAAAGGTTTAGGTTAGGAGTGGGGTGTTGTAGCGCTGCCCATGAGGCAATCGTCTCCGACATTTGTAAACATTTTAATGATCTTTCTGAGGCTGTGAATATGTAAATACTTGCACATTAATTTTACACGCCATACATCATAATGTACAATTCAGTATAAATCCAAATGTGAACTTGTGTAATCATTATATACAAATAATATTACTATGAATTGCTTATGCCAAACAAATTATTAATATGACAAGCAGATTATAAAAATCAATTTGTTTTCTAGATATATCTTGGATTTTAATAATTTACAAAACAATTTTGTGAATAATTTAATTCACAAAACAAATTGTGGTCAGAACAAAATGTGTTGCAACTTGTAATGGTGGCTGTTTCAGTAAAGACAGGGCATTGGATCCAGGTGCAGTTTGACATTTATTATTAACAAAACAGTCAGAAAGTAAATAACAAGAGAATTACATAACAAGCAATATAGCTGCAAGCAGCAATTACCGGGGCCAAGCACAATCAGACGACAAGACATGCCAATATTGCTGAAAGTGTCAGACCAACTGCAACAATATACAAAAACGGTTTCATCTATCGACACGAAATCTATAACTTTTAGTCGGCACGGTCTGGAGATGATACGATTAGATTTTGGTGAAAATCGAACAAACGGTGTAGGAGGAGTTCGAAAAAGTAGGTTTTGACTGAAAATCAAGATGGCGGACAGGAAGTTCGGCCATAAAAGGAAAACCTGGTATCTATGTACTCAGCTTGACCCAAGGAATCTATGAAGACCAGTGGCATTTCAACAGGCAGATTTATTCAAAAATTATTAGCATTTTTGGAAATTTAATTATAACTTTTGACCAACAGGTGGCGCTATCTCGAAATCTTTTGAGTACCTTCAGAGGATGGTGTTGTTGGCAAATTCTGAGTTTCATAATGTTACAGCAATGCATTTCTTTAGTATAGCATTTTATTTCACAAAACTGTATTGAATTCAATGGGAATTTCATGTTTTGTTCTATTATAGCGCCACCAAGAGGCTCAGTCCCCACAATTTTTTTTATGTGTCCTCAGAGTGAGCCCATACATATGTGTGTCAATTTTGGTGAAAATATCTCAATTCGCTTCAGAGTTATAGACATTTATATGAAAAAACACGTAAAAAATGACTGACACATGACTTTGTTTGAATTTTACTACCCCTTACTATCAATATTTTCGTATTTGGGGAAAGATATGTAGTTAACAAGCTATGGTTCCAAACTTCTGACGGTGGTTTCGTCTCGATCGGACAAGCGGTTTCAAAGATATAGCCAAATGTTTTTTTCGCGCTAAATCGCAACGCTACACAAACCGTAAGACGAAACCCATCATGTTTGGTATCGTTGGACTCGGCAACGATTCAGGAACTAAAAAAGATGACTAAGTGAAAAAAATAAAGTCGACCACACCCAAAGTTATAAGCATTTGGAAAAAAAAATTCACCACTAGGTGGCGCTGTTTCGAAACTTCTCAGGCTCCTTCAGGGCATCGTACTGATGACCCATACCGAGTTTCGTAACAATTCGTTAATGCGTTCAGAAAATACAGCATTTTTGCACATCATTCAAAATGGCCGACAGCCAAAATGGCCGATCTGGGAAAATTGGATATCAGTCGACTCAACATGATGCCCTGAATCTAACAAGACCAATTTTATGATTTTTGGACAAACGGTTCAGGAGTTATAAGTAAAAAATAGCCATTTTCTGTATCTCACGACCAGTAGGTGGCGCTGCACCGAAACGCAGCATGTAGCCTCAGGTCATGCTTGTGATATGTACCAAGTTTGGTCTTAATACGATAAAGCGTTGCGGAGATACAGCCTTACGTCTGTTTTTGCAAGCGCTACGTAAAATTTTTTTGTGCGTTTATCGAAAACGGTTTGACGAATCAACTTGAATTCCATAACTTTTTGTCCCCACTGCCTGAAGATGATCTGGTGCGATTTTGGTGAAAATCGGACAAACCGTCTAGGACGAGTTCGAAAAAGTAGTTTTTTTGAACAATTCAAAATGGCGGCCATATTTTTATGACGGAAAATTATGTCATAGGTAAAAAAAATCGAATCGTCATGAGCTCCGGAATAAGAGGAAAAAAGAATTTTGTTGATAGGCCCTACGGTTCAAAAGTTATTAGCATAATAAAAGCGAAATTTTGGACAGGTGTTGGCGCTAGAGGCAATGAGTTAGAGACACCAAAATTGGTGTATTTAATGTTGGGACTGTCTTCTATCAGAATGTCAAACCAAAACAACTTTCCCGCAAACGGTTCTATGGGCTGCCATAGACGCCCAGTCGGAAGAAGAATAATAATAAATATAGCTGCAAGCAGCCATTACCGGGGCCAAGCGCAAGAAGCGGCAACAGATGCCATCATGTGTGGGAGTGGCAGACCAACTTCAGCAAGGAGCAATTAAAGACATTTTAAGAGAATTTTGGGAAAATGGCTGAAAAATCATATATAAAGTAACTTATAAGATGATTTAATGGTTTATCACTTTCGACCTATAGGTGGCGCAGTTACGAAATTGATGTGATGTGGTCAGAGTGAGGTGACAATGACACATACAAAGTTTGGTTTCAAAATGTCAAGGCATTGCAGAGATAAAGCCTGAATAGTCATTTTGGCAGCATGCCTCAAATTTGATTCTGCGGTATACGAAAACGGTTTCGTCTATCGTCACAAAATCCATAACTTTTAGTCGGCACGGTCTGGAGAAGATACAATTCGATTTTGGTGAAAATCGGACGAATGGTCTAGAAGTTGTTCGAAAAAGAAGTTGTTGAAAGTAAATAACGATGGTGGACAGGAAGTTCATTAAAATACGTCAAACTTAGTATCTATGTTCTCGGCATGACCCAAGGAATCTATTAAGACCAGTGGCATTACAATAGGCATACTTATTCAAAAGTTATTAGCAGTTTTGTAAATTTAATTATAACTTTTGACCAAAGGGTGGCGCTGTCTGAAAATCTTTTGAGTATCTTCTGGGGATGGTGCTGATGTCACATTCTGAGTTTTGTAATGTTACACCAATGCATTTGTTAAGTATAGCATTTTACATCACAAAATTGCATTAAAGTCAATGGGAATTTAATGTTTTGTTCTATTATAGCGCCACCAAGAGGCAAAATCCCACAATTTTTTTCATGTGTCCTCAGATTGAGCCCATACATGTCTGTGAACATTTTGGTGAAAATATCTCAATTCGCTTCGGAGTTATAGACATTTATATGAAAAAACACGTCAAAAATGACTGACACGTGATTTTGATTGAATTTTACTACCCCTTACTATCAATATTTTGGCATTTGGGCACTTGCATGTTGTTAACAAGCTATGGTTCCAAACTTCTGACGGTGGTTTCGTCTCGATCGGACTAACGGTTTCGAAGATATCGGCAAATGTTTTTTAAGCGCTAAATCACAACGCTACACAAACCGTGAGACAAAACCTAGCAAGTTTGATATCTGTGGACTCGGCAAGGATTCAGGAACCTAAGGAGATGACTCCCGTGAAAATCAGTCAACCACAGCCAGAGTTATAAGCATTTGAAAAATAAATTTTACCACTAGGTGGCGCTGTTTCGAAACTTCTCAGTCTCCTTCAGGGCATTGTACTGATGACCCATACCAAGTTTCGTAACAATTCGTTCATGCGTTCAGAAAATACAGCATTTTAGCACATAATTCAAAATGGCCGACAGCCAAAATGGCCGATCTGGGAAAATTGGATATCGCTCGACTCAATATGACGCCCTGAATCTAACGAGACCACATTTATGATTTTTGGACAAACTGTTTAGAAGTTATAAGCAAAAATAGGCATTTTCTGTATCTTCGGACCAGTAGGTGGCGCTGCGCCGAAACGCAGCATGTAGCCTCAGGTCATGCTTGTGATGACATGTACCAAGTTTGGTCTGAATACGATTAAGCGTTGCGGAGATACAGCCTTACGTCTGTTTTCGCAAGCGCTACGTAAAATTAGTTTGTGCGTTTATCGAAAACGGTTTGACAAATCGACTTGAATTCCATAACTTTTTGTCGGCACTGCCTGGAGATGATCTGGTGCAATTTTGGTGAAAATCGGACAAACCGTCTAGGACGAGTTCGCAAAAGTATGTTTTTTGGACAATTCAAAATGGCGGCCATATTTCTATGACGGAAAATGACGTCATAGGGTGCGATCAAATCGTCATGAGCTCAGGAATCAGAGGAAAAAAGAACCTTACGGTTCAGAAGTTATTAGCATAATATAAGTGAAACTTTGGACAGGTGGTGGCGCTAGAGGGAATGAGTTAGAGACACCAAAATTGGTGCAATTACTGTTGGGACTGTCCTCTATCAGAATGTCAAACCGGAACAACTTTCCCGGAAACGGTTCTATGGGCTGCCATAGACGCCCAGTCGGAAGAAGAAGAAGAAGAAGAAGAATAAGAAGAACCGGAACAGATACAATAGGTGCCTCCGCACCTTCGGTGCTTGGCCCCTAATAAGAACCGGAACAGATACAATAGGTGCCTCCGCACCTTCGGTGCTTGGCCCGTAATAAGAACCGGAACAGATACAATAGGTGCCTCCGCACCTTCGGTGTTTGGCCCCTAATAACAATAAACCATGCAAAGAACAAAATTATCCAAACACAGGAAAATCCAGAAACTGAAATGACTCACACGAAACATCAGACAAAGAACATGAGAAACACTAAGGGGAGATTGGCGAACAAGACACACCTGGGAACAATCATGAACTAATCAACAAGAAAACTACAAAGGACTGCAAAACATGGCACAGAACAGGAAATAACATAAAAGTCCACACAAGACAAGGGGAACACAAGACAGGAATCATGACACAACTGAACCATATTTTATGTAGTTTGTTTTATGGTTTGTTTGTTTGTTTTTCCTCTTGCATAGTTCAAGGTTTGAGAATGAAGTTATGTGACTCAACCTGACCATATTGGCATCTGCACAATTTAGCTTGCTTCGACCAACTGATAGATGAATTTGTGCCAAAATACAGTAAAATTTGATTTGACATAACAAAAGATAAGCACTCTTAAAACACCCTCTATTCATTGGCATCTATGGAACCACAAAGAACCTTTAACATCCATGGAAACTTTCCAATGCACAAAAGGTACTTTATAGTAGAAAAAGGTTCTTTAGATTATTAAAACGTTCTTCGCAAATGAAAAAAAAAGTACTTTAAGAACTGTTGTTAAGAACTGAAAGGCTTTGGGGAACTCATATGGCATCGCTGTGAAAACCCTCTTTTGGAACCTTTATTTTGAAGATTGTGGGAAGCGTTTTCTCCTCCCTTGTTGATAAGCCTACCCTGTTCTATCCTATCCTTAACTGCACAGATTATATTGTAATTGAGCTGTGACCCACCAGTTGAGAAGGACTAATTTAGACTGAATATGTGTTTAAGAAAAAACATCATCTTTGAGTCCAAAACAGATGGAAGATAATTGTTTAAATATTGCAAATGAGCTGCTAAGTGTTTTAGTGCCATGGCTATAGTGGTACGGTTGAAGCAGACAGAACAGTATGAAGAGTCATCCATTAAACATAAACATCCCCTACAGCCACAAAAAAAGCTTAAATACATGGGAGGGCTGGATCACGGGCTCTGAGAAGAGCAGAGCAGAGAGGGGGTACAGGTTTACTCAGACTCTTTTAATGTGCTGTGGCTCTACTTAAACATTGTTTTGAGCTCAATCCATCTAGATTAGTGCCACAGGGGAAAGCCTGAGGCTATCTCTCTAATGAGCTTTAGAAAATGTCACGTTTTCATTTTTCATTATGGGGCCATTTTAGAGAAAGAGAATAAAGGCGCATCTCAAGGGAGAATCTGGAAACGATTTGCTTCCTCCTGTGTTGAGAAAAACATTTAAGAGATATTTGTTTTCTATCTTTTTCATTTGGTTGGTTGTTTTTTAAAAGGCCCAAACATCCTGGACCACAATACAGTACAGCCTCTGATAATTTCCTATTAATCAATGTATAAAGGAAAATTTGATAGAATTTTAAGGGTTAGTTCACCCAAAAATGAAAATTATGTAATTAATTATGTCTTTCTTTTTGATGAAATCTGAGTTCTTCTGTCCCTCTATTGATAGCCTACAGAACTACCACTTTCAAAGCCCCAGAAAGGTAATAAAGACATCATAAAAGTAATCCACGTGACTCCTTTTAACCCCAATTTTATGAAGCGACGTAAGTGCATTATTTGCGCACTGTCAGAAAATTATCGCAGGCTATCTTTGGTTGCAAGACCGTGATAACGGCCATCTTTGAAGCTCTCTCACTGTATGATGTAGGACCACTGTTTAGGAGCCACAACCACAGAAATCACCATGATTGGTCATCTTTTGTCTGGGACAAACCAAAATCGTATAATGTGTACCGGGCATAAGACACAATTGACTGTGTTTACGTAAATACTCGTCAAAAATTACATTTTGACATAATTTTGGGTCCTTCATTCAACAGAAGGTGCCAAGATTATGAAAACCCTCTACAGTCATTCCAGTGGCTAAAAATAATCCTCCAGTAACACTAAATAATATTAGGCCAGTTGCTTTGACGTCCTTAATAATGAAGAGTTTTGAAAGATTGCTGAAATAAGAGCTTTTTACAAAGGTGGAAGATTCCCTTGACCCTCTTCAGTTGTCTTATAGTGCTATAGGCAAGGGGTAGAGGATGCTTCGGCCACTTTGTATTTTTAATACAATACAAATTCACATTTTAGTAGAGAAGCTTTTAAGCTTTGGTTTTGATTTTAGTATTGTTGGTTGGATCCTTGACTTTTTAACTGATCGAATCCAGAGAGTAAGGGTGAATGGGTGCTTGTCAGAGGTATTGTCTTCATCAACATGGTCCCCTCGGGGATATATCCTTTCCCCACTCCTGTATAGTCTGTACACTGATGATTGCAGGAGCAGGCATGATAATAGATACAGGTCCTTCTCAAAAAATTAGCATATTGTGATAAAGTTCATTATTTTCCATAATGTAATGATAAAAAATAAACTTTCATATATTTTACATTCATTGCACACCAACTGAAATATTTCAGGTCTTTTATTGTTTTAATACTGATGATTTTGGCATACAGCTCATGAAAACCCAAAATTCCTATCTCAAAAAATTAGCATATTTCATCCGACCAATAAAAGAAGTGTTTTTAATACAAAAAAAGTCAACCTTCAAATAATTATGTTCAGTTATGCACTCAATACTTGGTCGGGAATCCTTTTGCAGAAATGACTGCTTCAATGCGGCGTGGCATGGAGGCAATCAGCCTGTGGCACTGCTGAGGTGTTATGGAGGCCCAGGATGCTTCGATAGCGGCCTTAAGCTCATCCAGAGTGTTGGGTCTTGCGTCTCTCAACTTTCTCTTCACAATATCCCACAGATTCTCTATGGGGTTCAGGTCAGGAGAGTTGGCAGGCCAATTGAGCACAGTAATACCATGGGCAGTAAACCATTTACCAGTGGTTTTGGCACTGTGAGCAGGTGCCAGGTCGTGCTGAAAAATGAAATCAGATGGAAGCATGAAGTGCTCCAAAATCTCCTGATAGCTAGCTGCATTGACCCTGCCCTTGATAAAACACAGTGGACCAACACCAGCAGCTGACATGGCACCCCAGACCATCACTGACTGTGAGTACTTGACACTGGACTTCAGGCATTTTGGCATTTCCTTCTGCCCAGTCTTCCTCCAGACTCTGGCACCTTGATTTCCGAATGACATGCGAAATTTGCTTTCATCCGAAAAAAGTACTTTGGACCACTGAGCAACAGTCCAGTGCTGCTTCTCTGTAGCCCAGGTCAGGCGCTTCTGCCGCTGTTTCTGGTCCAAAAGTGGCTTGACCTGGGGAATGCGGCACCTGTAGCCCATTTCCTGCACACGCCTGTACACGGTGGCTCTGGATGTTTCTACTCCAGACTCAGTCCACTGCTTCCGCGGGTCCCCCAAGCTCTGGAATCGGTCCTTCTCCACAATCTTCCTCAGGGTCCGGTCACCTCTTCTCGTTGTGCAGCACTTTTTGCCACACTTTTTCCTTCCCACAGACTTCCCACTGAGGTGCCTTGATACAGCACTCTGGGAACAGCCTATTTGTTCAGAAATTTCTTTCTGTGTCTTACCCTCTTGCTTGAGGGTGTCAATGATGGCCTTCTGGACAGCAGTCAGGTCGGCAGTCTTACCCATGATTGCGGTTTTGAGTAATGAAACAGGCTAGGAGTTTTTAAAAGCCTCAGGAATCTTTTGCAGGTGTTTAGAGTTAATTAGTTGATTCAGATGATTAGGTTAATTGCTCGTTTAGAGAACCTTTTCATGATATGCTAATTTTTTGAGATAGGACTTTTGGGTTTTCATGAGCTGTATGCCAAAATCATCAGTATTAAAACAATAAAAGACCTGAAATATTTCAGTTGGTGTGCAATGAATCTAAAATATATGAAAGTTTAATTTTTATCATTACATTATGGAAAATAATTAACTTTATCACAATATTCAAATTTTTTGAGAAGGACCTATATATTCTAAAATTTGCAGATGATTCAGCTATTGTCGGCCTCCTCCGTGCTGATGAATATGACCATGGCCCTGTGGTAGATGATTTTGTTTAGTGGTGTGACAGTGGATTCCTGTAAATAAATGTGTTTAAAACGAAGGACATGTTTGATTTTGGGTGAAATCAAATTGGCTTAACGAGAACAACCCTGCCGCACTATGGCAAAAGGTTGTAACTTAAATTTTTGGCGAAAATTATTTATTGTTATTTTTAGGACAATAAACATAAGTTTTATCATATAGACTAGCGTTTCTCAACGGGTGGTACCGCCCCCTAGGGGGCGTTTGGACAGTGTTGGGGGGCGGTGTGAACGAGGCAGCAGAGGCATCCTCTTGCTCCCCCATTTACTTGTGATATCTGCGCTGAGATTTCTGTGGATGACAGGCCTTGTTTTGCCATGTCTTGCCATGTCTAAAATCATAACTGAGTAAGGTTCTAAAGACATTTTATTCTGGGCTAAAGCAACACTGACACCCTGTCAAATTTGCCACTCTTGTCACGTAAGTGGTCACATCCGGTCTCGGAATGTGAACAAATGGGCCTTTTTTCGTTTTAAAGTTATTTTATTTTTTGTTATCCAAAATGGAAAATGAAACAAATGATTTTTAAAATTTCATTCATCCCTTTTTGACACTGAAAAAGAGAAACGCTTTGTAATTTAATTTAATTTATTTTTTTATACCCGTTTCTTAAAGGAAAATCAAATGACCAAAAGATACACGGACTGCGAATGACCACTGCTTTTTCATTGGTCATTTAGGTTACGTTATTGTTCACGTGATTGGTTAATCTTAAAAAAATGTGTGTGTGAGCCTGAATTTGTTTGAAATTTCTAAATGCATACATTTGCAATACCTTTCAAACAATCCATGTGTTTTTGCTTTTTTCCCAAACACAATATTTCTCAACTTGAGGCTTTTACATGTAGGTTAAATAAAATAAGCAACTAATGTTTAAGTTTTTTTTTTTTTTTACAAAAACGAAGGCTTCAGGTATCAGTGTTGTAATTGTTTGGCTGTAATAATATTTCAAAGTGGTTTTTTTTGGGGTTTTTTTTGTTTTTCTTTCGGCGTTAAGAGGATCATGAAGAGGTCAGGGGGGCGTTCGTTCAATAAAGGTTGAGAACCACTGATATAGACAAACATCAAGTTTCAATTTGATTGTTTTTTTGGGGGAAATAAGATGATGTTTTTGGCGTAATTTCAAAAAGCCAAGGGGAAACTGTGGTAGAAGCCCATAACGTTAGTTACGGCTTTATGCCTTCGTTTCTCGCTGCTCCTGAACACTCTAATGAAGTTGTGGGGGCGCTGCCCTGGAGTTACGGCACTCTGCCTTGTTCTGGCCGACCATCAAAGTATTGCCACGCTAGAGTTACGATGTAGCAATTAAATCACCTCATACACACACGTACATGTTTCCCAGTGATTGCTTTTGTTAGATTATTGAAGAATGGCATACTCTCGGTGGAAAATGATGGTGGAGATGGCTTTGAAACGTAAACACCAAGATCAAGTTAAGAATGACACACGACACGGGTGTATAAAAAAAGATCATCTTTAAAATCCAGTAATAGCTAGTGGTAGCCTTTAGCTAGCGATGCTACTTCACAAACTAGACACAAACACGTTTCGAGCCATAATCAACAACTTACCAAGTAACAAGCGCTGCATTCGAGCAGGCTTGTAGGATATCTTAATTCCCAGCCCGTAATACAAGGCTACATGTACAACTGAAATAAAATGTGCTTCTCATAGGCTAGCTCTCGCCTGCCAATGACAGTCCACTGACTGAAAACTATGCGAGCTGGTTGGTTGGAGCCGCAATGGCACACCCATTACACACCAGCAACAGGAATGTAGTAATTTAGAGCCTCCCTTTTGTTGAACCCTGGTTAAAATCCATGTCAAAATTAGGGCTGAACGATTATGGAAAATAATCTAATTGCGATTTTTTTAACCAATATTGCGATTGCGATTTAATATGCGATTACTTTAAGTTCTTTACCTTCTGTATTAGTCGACAAAGACAAGCAATAATTCATTGTAGGGATGGGAATCTTTAGGCAGCTCATGATCCGATCTAATTTTTTTCTTAATTAATCTTAATAACACTTAAAATATGTATTTAATTACATATGTAAATACATACTTAAAAAAAATAATATATATATATATATAGCACATTTAATTAAACCAATTACATGTTAAGAATTTTAAATGGGCTATAAACTAATATAGCGTCAAAATATAAAAGCTAGTAAATAAAGAGGAACAAAAAAAAAACATTACAAGCAATAAACAAAGAGTGCTTTCAGTATTTAAAAGTAGGCTGTCTGAACGTTTTCCATTCGAGAGCTGGAGTGATTTCCCCGCTATACGATAAGCTGCATTCACACTAATGCACATATCTCTTTTGAAATTGTAAATGTGGTTTGTCCTGTTGGTTTAAGATATAACTGACCGTGTTTACATTAATTTCGCGTCAAAAGCATTTTGAGATGCAAGTACATTTAACCAATGAGTCTCTCACAGCCGCATGCACGAGCACTTCACAAAGCGCGCGTAAGTATTTTAAAATGAAAGCAGCTTTCTCAGTGATTTTCATATTTTTAATATATAAGCCAACTGCATTCCAAAAGACATAAATGATGCCTTTGTGGAGCATTTGTAAGGAAAATTCCGGCGGCCAAGACCGCGCACTGCAAGAGTAACATCAAAGCGGCAAAACCTGTGCAATGAAGCCTGCGACTGTCCTTGTAATTCGCTTAAACCCCGAACTTTATGAAAGCTTATTTTTCGGAAGGTTCGAGCGGTGTCGTGTGTGTGTGTGTGCACGTGAGAGCGAGAGAGAGAGAGAGAAATTAGAAGCAAGCAGAATACGGTTGTTTCTAAAGCACGTGCAGCGTCATCACGCATCTGTGTTTAAAAACTAAGCTCAGACTCTGAAATTCTCTGAATCGATCCAGAATTGTTGGAGAGAGAATAAATAACACAATATCACATACATAAAAATTAAACTGTTCTTTCCTGTATGCCAGACCTATGCGTAGCATGCCAAGTTGATGCTTGATCTGCAGACTGCTTTTCTCTCGCGTGTCACGTGACCAGTGTAATCGCAGCTTTTGCGGTTAAAAAATCGCATTTCATCATATCGCGATATTATCGCAAATGCAATTAATCGTTCAGCCATAGTCAAAATCAAGCATCACATAAGTTCTGGCAGGTCACATTAGTCAAGCTCGCATCAGCTGACTCTCAGCTGATCCATGTCTACCTATAGGAATACGATGCCTATCACCATATACTAGAGTTGGGGTACTTGAACTCGGACTCGAGTCCAATTTTAAATGAACTCGGACTTGTCATGCACTCGGATGAATTTGTACTCGGACTTGACACGGACTCGGACATTTTAGACTCGGAAAAATGTCCGAGTCCAGTCGAGTCCGGGCACTAGAGGACACAATATTAATCAAAAACGAAACCAAACTACTTGTGTTGTTTCCGCGTTGAGCATTAGCCAATCACAGACATGTATATTAAGCGCATGAACACAGTGGCAAATCAGAGGCATTTTAGAGTCAACATGCGGAGAATTCGCTTAAAATGTATGTTCAGAATCAGCACAAGCTTTATCCTTTCGCAAATCCCCTCATAAACAAAGTCTTGACGCGATATAAATGAGAGATTCACTGTGCAGTGTGGACACTTCAGTGTTTATGACGAGAGTTTTAGGGAGAGTGCAGAACGCGGTAAGTGATAGCTTAAAGGGAGCGCTATCGACAATCTAAATAATAGTTTTGTTTTTCATGCTTCTAGAGGAACAGTGGTTACGTTCACACTGTAAATTATAAAGAGTGATAAATGCATTTAAATGTAGGAGTGAATCCGCTAAATTTTAGTCCTGTGAGTCTTGAAATTGCGATGATTGACATAGTAACCATAGCAACATGAGAAAGTGATAACCATAGCAACATTTTGGTGTCTAATAATTTAATGATTTTTGTTACATTTACACTTTAGTCATAAGTTTACATACACCTTTCAAAATCTCCAAAATGGAATTTTTATTTATTTATTAATAAGTAGGATCATAAAAACATTGTTTCTATTTAGTACTGCACTGAAAAAGCTTTTTCACATAACAGATGTATAATAGCCTAGTCCACAAGACAAAATACAAACACAAAATACAAGACAAATTACTTGATTGTAAATATCATTACCTGACAAACAATATTACAATCAAGTAATTTATCTTGTATTTTGTGTTTGTATCCACAACTGTTTTTTTTTTTTTTTTGTAATGGTTGTTCATGAGGAAAAATCCTCCAGCTCCTGCACATTATTTGCTTTTCCAGCATCTTCTGCATATTTGACTCCTTACTAGCAGTGTCTATGATTGTGAGATCCATCTTTTCGCACTGGTGACAACTGAGGGACTCATACACGACTATTACAAACCCTGCAAACACT
This sequence comes from Gila orcuttii, assembly GCA_026230005.1. Lineage (NCBI taxonomy): Eukaryota > Metazoa > Chordata > Actinopteri > Cypriniformes > Leuciscidae > Gila > Gila orcuttii. The sequence continues at coordinate 26,277,935 of JAPDVR010000011.1, forward strand.
TAGTGATGCTCAAGAAGTCCATTAAGGATGAAACTGGATGTAAATTGTTCTTATTTTGTTGAAAATTTATATTAATTTAGTCCTGCCCTTCAGAGGCTAAAAAAGATATTAGCATGTAAAACAAAATAAGAAAACTTTAAACATCACTATTTGCTCAAAAGTTTCCCCCTGGCTCTTAATGCATCGTGTTGCATTCTTGAGCATTACCTTGCAGATTCTGAAAGATGTACAATAGGTAAACGTATGACTTTGACTATACATTGCAATCATTTTGTAAGGTTTAAAATATTAATTTAAGAGCTCAGTGTTGAGACCTTTCGCCGGAATTTGATTGACAGGCGATCTGACCAATCATAATGCAGATACCGCCATTTTTGTCCGACAAACAAACCAAATCAGTTAGTAGATTAAAGTCAGTGGACTTGAACTTGAAAAATGGTGTGTATTGATATCTTTTTGCAGTTCTGATTTTCATTCATGTTTAATTTGTGCTATAAGAGATTATCAGTTCATGTGCTGCTTGAACTGAGGCCTACACATTAAAGCAACACAAAACAGGATTATTGTTTGAATTTCATAATAATTATAAAAATGTAAAAGATGAGACTTTATTTCATACCAAAAGTAGGCTGCTCTGTCTTGTATGTTGGCGCATATTCAGTGTCCTCTTTGCTCCGCAATATATTTTTCACTGTGTGAGAACATTTGGAGTGAGAGTGGAACAGCTTGTCGGACGTAGCAACAGCAACTAAGAGGGGCGGGTCTTTGTGAAAGGTCAATTTCAAATCATTTAAATCTTTGTGGACTCGGCTGGACTCGACTCGGACTCAGATGTTAAGGACTCGGACTCAAGTCCGACTCGGCCCTCTTTGGACTCGGACTTGGACTCGGACTCGATTGTCAAGGACTTAGACTTGACTCGGACTCGACAAAGGTGGACTCGGACCCAACACTACCATATACATATATAAGCTCCTTCAGTATTATCAACAGCTATCGCGTTTCTCAGGAGCTAATTACCCTCCATCCCCAGCTCCTCCTCTCGTCAGTCAGGATTTTGTTTTCCCCTTGAATCAGAATAAATTCTTGAATTATGTTGTACTTTAAATCTTGAATTAACGATATTGCATGCATTCATGTTGATTCTTTTCTGTTTACCCTAAGGGGGGTTATTGCTGTAGTTTATTTCTCACCCAGAACGGAACCATACCGCTAATCCAAAATGTATGCTAATTGTCAGTCGTATTTGACGATAGTGGTCCTGACGGAACAACCGACGAGAAAGCAAATCCATTACAATGCGGAACTACTAGATACAGTTCTTTAGGGACACCTAATCTGTAGCCCCGCCTTAGCTCTGAAGCTCTGTGACTATTATGAACAGGCTGCGATGTCAAGATTGCAATGCTGGAATATGTTGTGTGTGTGTGTGGCACCCGCGTGTGTGTGAGGGAGAGACAGGTGCGGGCGCGATCGAACAGTGGAAACATTAAAACATAATCTGTCGTTTTGTTCATACAGGACATTCCAACTATTATCACTACTTCAACTTATTGTTTATACATGTGAAGCCATTTTTATCATAGTGAGTCCAATAGGGTTAATATTGCTTACATTTTAATTGTTATCATAACATTCTGCTATAAAATAGAAGTTAAGGTCTTTTGCCTTAGTATGACCGATTGTCATTTTGTGGGCAATGCTAAGGCAGAATATAGTAACTTCCGAAAAAGGGTCAAAGGTCAAATTTGAGTTAATTTTTTTTTGTAGATAGGTTAATACAGGTATACACTACAAGATGTAAAAATTACAATATTATACCTATAACTCAATTGTCGGGACATTAAGATAACTTAAGTAATTTTTCTCAGTTTCACACTCTGGTGAGTTAATGTATTTTGCCTTAGTAGGGGCGGGACAAATAATTTTACTTCAAAATATTACTATTAAATCCTAATTTAATCATGAAAAACTATATATCATTGGAAAGGTCTAAGACTCCTAAATAGATATTTTAGCGCTGTTTTTTTCTTAAAAATTATGTATGACCAGTAATATATGAATTTATGACAAGAGTGCGCCTTTAAAAAATCGACGTCATTACAGGAGTTTCTGACCTTTGTCACAAAAAGTCGACGCTCACACTTTTAATAATTGAAACTTTGGTTTTTAATGCTAAAAGTTCATAATAAAACATAATCTAGTATTTGTCAATAAAAAAAGATAAAATAATATTTTAAAAAGTAAAGTAAAAAGTCCACTAAAAAGTAAAAAAGTCCACTATATATATATATATATATATATATAATTATTATTATTATTATTATTATTATTATTATTATTATTATATCACATATTTTAGTAGTTATCATAAATTAGGTATCATTGGAAAGCTTACGAACTCAGAATTCATCCTGTGAAACCCGTTTTGAAATTGGACGTTGGGTTACCATAGAAACGGTATTTTTTTATTAGGCCCCTCCCCTTTTGTGCATCATCTTTCATAATTTATTACCAAAACCTTTTCTAATCTTGACAAAACACATATTGTCAGAAAGGTCTGAGTCTCAAGGTTCCATATTTAGTGACAGCAGTGATATTTGGATAGAAATGTATTAATTTGTTATGGCAGAATGCATACAATTAAATTCAAAGGAATTCAATGGCACCCAGTGGCTATTTTTGGTATAACGCCTAAACAAAATCTCATGGGAACTTCAATTTTTGTGATATCAACTTTAAATTTGGAACACAACTTGGTTAGATATATAGTTTTCATTTTATAGTAATTTTATAGTAAAAAATATTTTGTAAAATATGTATTTTATATTAAAAAAATATATTAATAAAGTATATTTGATTTACTGTAAATTTAAACTTCCATAACTTTTTCATACTTTAATTATTTGAAGTGCTTTCACTTCAGTAATAATCTGCTGATTGTTTTCTTTAAAACAAGACCAAACTTAGGTCTATATTCCAAAGCATTCTTGAATTACAACCATTTAAGTTTGTATAATGCATTTTAATGTCAATTATCAAAAGGGGGGTGACACTTAAGGGGTTAAAGAGCAGGAGGTTGAGGTTGTGGAATCATATAAGTAAATGGGATGTGTGATTGATAATGTCACAAGGTTAGATGTTATGGGATGAAGGAGGTGTGAACTGGCGAACATTTAACAAACTTTAATTCTAAAATAACACAAATACAAAATGAAGGTAAAAAACAGCAGCATCTCACGGACAACTGCTGTCAAATATAATAAAACAAAACACAACATAAAACCAGGCCTGTTCCTCTCTCGATCTCCACTGTCATCGCTCCTCCTTTTATGCTTCCGCTCCTCCGTGAGAGATACGAGACCGGTGCGTCGCGCAGGTGTCGCTCATCAGTAATCACGCCACCGGCCTCATGCCGCTCTCTCACGGCCATCGGCCTCGTCCTGCTCGCCACAGATAACAAATTGAATTTTAATTTCAATGTGGAGATGATTTGTAAAAAGGGCCAGGAACGTCTGTTTTGTCTACTGAGACTGTCCAAGTTTAACGTTGATAGGTTATTGATTACTTTATGGCAGTCTTAGTGTGAAGGCAAAGACTGCCTCAGTGAAAATAGTTAAAACTAGTAGTAAGATTTTAGGAGTCATCCTACTGACCTGTTTTATTGCCAGGTATTTAGAAAAGCCCAATCCTCTCTAATCTGAGTTTCAGGTTTTAACCTCAGGATCTCAGTTAAGATTTCCCTCTGTTAGGAGGTAACATGCGATTCCCACTGCTATTTCCCTGTTAAATTTGGTCATGAGGGAAGCAGGGTGTAGCTTTTTATGTTATTTTTAATGTATTGTAAATTGTCCTTTTTTTTGTATACTGATCTTGCTGTAAAACCAATTACCCTTCAGGGAAAGAAAGAAAGAAAGAAAGAAAGAAAGACAGAAAGACAGAAAGAAAGACAGAAAGACAGAAAGAAAGAATGAAATTTTGTGTAGGCTACTTGTCCATTCAACCACGAAAGAGAGCTCAATTCAGTAGCTTATTCAGTAGCATACTCATGGGCTGACATCTGAGAGTTGGCTTTCTGTGTGCACACAAAACCAGGCTGAATTGACTCTTTTGCGCTTTTTCTCACGCTTTTCAGATTTGTCCATATGTCTGCTCTGCTCTTTCTCCCAGACATTTACATCTACCACATATCAGACTGGATTTCTTCCCAAATCGTCCCTCCCTAACAATTCATCTAATTTTATTTGTTGACGAAATGTCACTAGATTTTCGTCATAGTTTTTGTCATGCAAAAATGATCAATTCATTGTCATTCAAAAATGTCATTCATTGTTACTGACAAAAACATGATAAATTATTTGTTAATCAAATTAACACTGCCTAGTCTCAGACTAAAATGCATGTTTGAGTGATTTTAATTGAGAGAAACTTACACTGACATATCTTAAAATATGTCAGTACCATTGATTTGTCTCAAGATTCACACCAGTAATATTTTTAATGTTTTGTAATGTTTTTTTTTTTTTTTTTTTCTAAGGCAAGTTTATAAAAGCTACTTAAATGTCTTAATTGAACTAAGGTATAATCCTGCCTTAACCCTCTGGGGTCTAAGGTGTTTTTGGGGTCCTTGAGATGTCTGACATGCCCTGACATTTGTGCTTTTTTCAGTTGCTTATAAACATATTAATTGCAAATGTGTAATTACACTCTATTTAGCACAAACAGGGCTACCACAATATGTGAGCAAGATGTATGTACATGTTTGTATTTTTGAGAGAATATTGTTTATGCATGGTTATTGAAAAAACTAAAACTTAAAGTGTCTGATATAAGGCCACAAAACACATACTAAATATGTGTCCACAAGACTTTTGACTAATGGGTGTTGTTGCCTAGAATTTTTGCTTCAAAATGATCTGAAAATCATCCTGCCTAATCATTTACACAACAATACATTGATTTAAATTTTATAAGACACCTTTTGTTTGGAAAGGCAATATGCGTGGAGGCGTGTTCACACCTGAGAAGACAAAGGCCGGATAATGTGCGAGCTGCATATTAATGAGCCTTTCACACAGCCGTGTCACTGGGTACCAAAGAATGCGACCTCGGACAAAAAAAAAAAAAAATATATATATATATATATATATATATATATATATATATATATATATATATATTACAATTAGAAATTGTAACCAATTACAAATAGGTAACAATTACAACAACAATTACAATTTTAACAATATTTCAAGTGTATTCTTTCTTTGTAAACAGTATACATTTTATCATGCGTATTAAAAAAGGTAAGGATTCATTGGTTTGAATATTGGAACAAACACTATAATAACATCTTAGTTGATAATTCAATATACCTACTTTATTTTTGACAAAACATCCCATACTATAGTATATTTAACATATGAGCAGAAATTGGCGAACAAAAGCTTACCTATTTAATGTGACAGTAGTCTTTTTTTACAGTCAAAACTTTATAATCTATCCAAAACCAATCACGAAATCTTGTCTAAACATTCATATTTAGTCTGTAACATATCGTGTTTATGATATTATATTAGCATGTTAATTTGCAGTTTGTTGCTTATACAGACATTTTATTTCAACATATTTCAATCTATTTTTACTCATCTTAGTAGGCTATAGCAATATAGTTTGGATGTGTCCATGTAAAAATAACATGTTTACTAATGTAGGTGCGAGAGTGAATGAACGGCACAGACACGCGCTGTATAACTGAAGTAAACAACGCGCGCGCCTGTGTCGTTCATTCATCATTTAGCCTACACACAGACACTCAATTCATATTTAAACAGTCTTTTTGCGGTTTACAGACACTATTAAATATCGCGATTAGAACAAAGCACTTAAGAATAAATGACTTACTACATCAGCTGGATCCGTTGCTCCTCGACATGAAACTGCCAGCACTTCTGGGACATTTTCCAGGGTTATTAGATAGTATTATTCCTCACAGCGTAGGGATACGCTGTGTACACAGCGGTAGTAAGATACTTCCTAAACATGATGTGTTTTATAATCCAGCTGGTGGGCGTTGGCATGTTTGAATGGCTTGCCTTAGATCATTTGCGTTTGAATACTGCGCGCTCTCCGTGGGCGTGGCACATTAACGCGTAATGAGGTATAATGAGCTGGAAAGAAAAAGACTGACATCTCTCTCTTTTCATACAGATTACATAAACTGAGAATATTTGTTTTTTTATGTAAATTAATTCATTTAAAAGAAGAGAGTTCAAGCTTCATTATGGAAAAACACTTGTGCCTGTATGACAAGTATTCGCGGAGTTACAGTTAATTTTCGGACGCGTTTCAGAATGGACTTCACTGACAGAGAGAAGGCACAACTAGCATCATGTTTATTTTTCTTTATTTGACTAAAAGCACAATACTTTGTTTATATTGTGAGTATACACAAAAAAAATAGAAACTTAACAGGATCGAATGATGTATAACACTAATACGTAAGATCAAAATCAACAGAGTATTTTGAGTCTCTTTTGCACTGATAAGAAAAAAAGCGGCGCGATAGCCGACCTCAGAGGGTTAATTTAAGGCCTGTCAGTGAAACCAGGCCTCCATCTGTCAGACTAGTCATCCATAATGGGTCCTTCATTAGAGCTCACCTTAGTGACATTTCTGCAAATTTTACTTCTGTCCTGGCTCTTGCACACTCTGGCATCCTGGGACCTCTTTATTATGTGTCATTAAATGTTTTAAAGTGTGCATAATTGATCTCTCCCAACCCCCCCTCAATAAGTCCTCATTGATTTATTGCCATCTCAACTGCTAAAGGTACTTTAAAAATTCATAATAACTGTAGGTGCCTTCTCACAATCCATTAGCTGTTCCTGGCCCCCCAGTCTTTCCATTGATTGACCTTGTGCAGGGATTTTTGTAGAGCGCGTCTATCACTTTTAATTTCCTGCTACCCTTCAACAGTGTGGGAAGAGTTATGTTTCAGCATTTTTCCTTGATAGCTCCGCTTTGATTTCTCTCTCTCAGCCTTTTCCTCTGTTTCTCTTTTCCTGCCTGTATCTCTTGCGGTATCCCCCAGTTTCTCTCCTTTCTGTCTTTCTCTTTACTATCTCTTTTTCTCTAAATTGAACCCTTACTCAGAGATGATGAATAAATAAAGCATGTTCCATAAACAGCTTTCCACTATTATTTAAGCTTCCAGGGCCTCTCGCTCTGACAGCCTCCTCTCCCTGCCATCAAATTCAAGTGTGTAAATTTTCTAAAAGGCTCTGAATGTTTAATGATGATTTCAGGGAATGATGGAGTAATAGCTGAATAGTGAAGCTATTAGTTTTAATATTTATATTGAGTGCTTTGAATGATTAATGTGACAGGATGTAGAAACAGAGCTGCGGGACACATGTGCTTCACAACTGAAATGCCACTTGCTGGAAAATATTTGTTTTCGCAGTTGCAGGGACCAAACAGTAGAAGGAAAGACTTTAAGTTTATCATTTGGTACTTTCAATTTTAATATCACACAGCTGTTAAATTGAGCCATCATTTGAAAAGCGTTGCAATTCCTGGACAATTAAATCAGAATCCGCTAAAATACAGGACATTTTACTCTGCTTATAAACTGCATCAAAGTACTTTTAGTACTTCACCTATTTACATTTATTGCCACACACAAATGTGTTTACACTGTTATCTCAATTGCAGGTAACAATGTTTCACACTCTCAACTGTTGATTATTGATTTGCATGCACAATGGATAGAAAATGTAAACCTGCTGCTAACCCCCTGTAGCCCATCAGATTAAAATGTGTACTTATTTTATATTAACAATATATTAATATTTCAGCACAGAGACAATTACAGAGATTACATAAAAAAAAAACTATTTTAAAATACAGTATATGTTATATGAACATACATAATATTCAACAAAAGTTCAAGTGTACCAAACATAATATCAGTATAAAGAAATACTCATTATAAAGTTATTATTTTGTTTATTTTATCAAATTTACAAGGCCATATTAAAACACCTAAACCAATTTTGTATTGAGGGTTTAAGAAAATGATGCCTATAGAAGCGTAATCATATGCGAGTTGCATATTATACACAGCAATTGATTAAAATATAAATAAATGAAAGATTTGCTAAGCCATGAGCACATCATCAGTGTGCAAAAGTGAATAAAACTTCCCAAATTGCAACCAAGACCAAAAGGTCAAATCCCTGCTGTCATTCTTTTAACATGTTCCACTCTAATCGCCCGTGGGCGGGCAATAGAGCTACGTCATTATATTTAAACTTATTTTTTTTATGTTTCTGGAGATACTATCACCCCATATATATTATCAATTTAAATCTTAAAATCTCATCTTTACACAGAATATAATTATATGTGTGTATATGGAACACAAATAATTAATATAAAGCTTTAAATGTAAATATGAATATGTATTTTTTACTTATCTCACAAAACAGAAAAATCATATATCAAAAGAAAGCTCTCATTCTCAGAAATGTGACTGTGTAGTTTGTTTTATTGTTTTAACATCATAGTTCAAATTATCTTCAAAATAATCGCGCAGTGAAATATGATTTCTGTGAAAAAACAAAGACAAACGTCTCATTTCTACTTCTATTACAGGTGCTCTAAGCTAAAATCAACCACAAACTCTATATCATTTTTTACCTTAGGATGTTTTCTTTCAAATGAGCCTATTTGTACTTTTCTGTGAGCTCCTCTTGGTAAATAATCCACTGTTATGTCGCGGATGTCCAGAACACAAAGCGCGCTCGACGGGAGAAACACGCGATCTACACATCATCATCAACACGTGCAAGCGTCCTCTAGTCAGTGACGATGATATACATATCAGGCACGTGTTCAAAGCTGAGGATGTCAGCTTTCCAATCACATGTCAATCATCCATCTAGTCCAGTCAGAAGCTGAAACAGCCGACAAATCAGTGGAGCAGGTGGGCGGGATCAAGACGTTGGTGAGAGGCGCGTCATGTTTAGTGACAAGTGATTGGCAGCGACAGAGATGAGTGAGGGAAGATTTGTTGGTATATTTGTATTTTGTGAGCGTTTTAGATTTAAAAATGGCATCTGAATATGGAAAAGCAGCAAAAAAAGGTGTTATTTTACATTGAAGCGATATTACAAGAGCTTGAACGAGAAAGTGAGGATGCATCGTGCAGTCACTAGTAATGACTGAAGTAACGTTAGAGGCCGCTGCTTTTCGTGAGGGAGAGGACTCAGGTTTGAGGGCTAAGTTAATTTATTAACGCTACTGCATTTACAATGCTGATATAAGTATTTAAGAATTTTTATTTTGAAATTGAAAAGTACAGCAATTGAGCCAACTAATTGTTTCTTGACAGAAAATGTGGAAACTTGATTTAGCATTTATGTTTTATTAGCAAACATGAGTTGCGTATTCAGTATTTGAATAAAATCAAACTTGAATAAAATTATGTAATTTGGCTAATTTTGATGCATATATAATATTATAATATATATATATATATATATATATATATATATATATATATATATATATATATATACACACTCACCTAAAGGATTATTAGGAACACCATACTAATACTGTGTTTGACCCCCTTTCGCCTTCAGAGCTGCCTTAATTCTACGTGGCATTGATTCAACAAGGTGCTGAAAGCATTCTTTAGAAATGTTGGCCCATATTTATAGGATAGCATCTTGCAGTTGATGGAGATTTGTGGGATGCACATCCAGGGCACGAAGCTCCCGTTCCACCACATCCTAAAGATGCTCTATTGGGTTGAGATCTGGTGACTGTGGGGGCCATTTTAGTACAGTGAGCTCATTGTCATGTTCAAGAAACCAATTTGAAATGATTCAAGCTTTGTGACATGGTGCATTATCCTGCTGGAAGTAGCCATCAGAGGATGGGTACATGGTGGCCATAAAGGGATGGACATGGTCAGAAACAATACCCAGGTAGGCCGTGGCATTTAAACGATGCCCAATTGGCACTAAGGGGCCTAAAGTGTGCCAAGAAAACATCGCCCACACCATTACACCACCACCAGCCTGCACATTGGTAAAAAGGCATGCTGGATCCATCTTCTCATTCTGTTTACGCCAAATTCTGACTCTACCTTCTGAATGTCTCAACAGAAATCGAGACTCATCAGACCAGGCAACATTTTTCCAGTCTTCAACTGTCCAATTTTGGTGAGCTCTTGCAAATTGTAGCCTCTTTTTCCTATTTGTAGTGGTGATAAGTGGTACCCGGTGGGGTCTTCTGCTGTTGTAGCCCATCCGCCTCAAGGTTGTGCGTGTTGTGGCTTCACAAATGCTTTGCTGCATACCTCGGTTGTAACGAGTGGTTATTTCAGTCAAAATTGCTCTTCTATCAGCTTGAATCAGTTGGCCCATTCTCCTCTGACCTCTAGCATCAACAAGGCATTTTCGCCCACAGGACTGCCGCATACTGGATGTTTTTCCCTTTTCACACCATTCTTTGTAAACCCTAGAAATGGTTGTGCGTGAAAATCCCAGTAACTGAGCAGACTGTGAAATACTCAGACTGGCCCGTCTGGCACCAACAACCATGCCACGCTCAAAATTGCTTAAAGGGGAAATGAAGCAGTCAGTCAAGTTTACATGATTTACAAGATGGATGTCCACCATAATAAAAAATTATATAAGAAACATGCCAAATGTTAACATATAAAAGAAACACCGTTATATCTTTCGGGGCAAGGGCGCCGCCATTGTGCAGTATTATAACCTGTGACGTCACGGGGTTGGTTTGGTCTGTGCTGAGTTCAGTAAAATACAGTGAAAGATGCATGTAAGCTGGTCAAACCAGCGAACAACTAACGTTAGGTACAGTCATTGTTAGCTAACAGCTGTAAGCATGAACTAGCTAACGCTAACTTAGTGTTTAGCTAGTGAACTTTATTAGTACCAGACAAAAAGACGACGTCTAACGTTAACAAACTGCACATGGAAACATTGTTCGCGATGTCTGCCATCATATTCCTGTCTCTTGTCAACATCATGGTTGCAATACATGGTCAAGATCAGCGTCTTGACAGCAGATGGATCGTGATATCGTGGCGTAATAATCTGTTTGGTTGTAAAATGTACTTACCTGAATGAAATGAAATCGAATGTATCGTCCTATGGAATCATTCATTCACAGACAGCATACGAATCTTCCTGTTACGACTCCGAGTCGAGTGTGAATTCAAAGCGCTTCAGTGATTCAGTGCGTGCAGGAAACCGAACAGATCATTCAAACTGATTCACGAACCGAGTCTTTGAAGTCTTTGAACAGAATCGACCCAAAAAAAAAAAAAGAGTGATTCATTTGTAAATTGCGCATCGCTCATCATGCCCATAAAAAAGATACAGCGCGCTTGGAAAACTCATTCGCATTTATATACATGTTTGCATTAAAATAAAGTGCGCCGTTTGCATCCCTGCATATAACGAGATTTGGGCCATACAAATTACGGGAGTTTCACGGGAGAAATAACAAAACGGGAAGGGGGCGGGAGATGGATGTGAGAGACTCCTGGGGAAAACGGTAGTGTTGACAGGTATGAGCTACACCTAATACACCATAACACCATAATTTGTATGGTCCTGCATATAACGAGATTTGGGAGATCTGTCTAAATCGGTTCGCGAATCTCTGTTCGGTTTCCTGCACGCACTGAATCACTGAAGCGCTTTCAATTCACACTCGACTCGGAGTCGTAACAGGAAGATTTAAGAACATCAAGAGCGTTGGATGAAGTGGCCATGGACCTACCTATAGTATAGTCTAGTGAAAACAAATCTGCAAATCTATATTGTTTGCCAGCGATGAAGATCTTTATTAGTTGAACATCTTCGTATGCTGTCTGTGAATGAATGATTCCATAGGACGATACATTCGATTTCATTTCATTCAGGTAAGTACATTACAACCAAACAGATTATTACGCCACGATATCACGATCCATCTGCTGTCAAGACGCTGATCTTGACCATGTATTGCAACCATGATGTTGACGAGACAGGAATATGATGGCAGACATCGCGAACAATGTTTCCATGTGCAGTTTGTTAACGTTAGACGTCGTCTTTTTGTCTGGTACTAATAAAGTTCACTAGCTAAACACTAAGTTAGCGTTAGCTAGTTCATGCTTACAGCTGTTAGCTAACAATGACTGTACCTAACGTTAGTTGTTCGCTGGTTCGACCTGCTTACATGCATCTTTCACTGTATTTTACTGAACTCAGCACAGAGCAAACCCACCCCGTGACGTCACAGGTTATAATACTGCACAATGGCGGCGCCCTTGCCGCGAAAGATATAACGGTGTTTCTTTTATATGTTAAAATTTGTCATGTTTCTTATATAATTTTTGATTATAGTGGACATCCATCTTGTAAATCATGTAAACTTGACTGACTGCTTCATTTCCCCTTTAAATCATCTTTCTTTCCCATTCTGACATTCAATTTGGAGTTCAGGAGATTGTCTTCCCATTCTGACATTCAGTTTGGAGTTCAGGAGATTGTCTTGACCAGGACCAGACCCCTAAATGCATTGAAGCAACTGCCATCTGATTGGTTGATTAGATAATTGCATTAATGAGAAATTGAACAGGTGTTCCTAATAATCCTTTAGGTGAGTGTATATATATATATATTTTATGTGTATATATATATATATATATATATATATATATATATATATATATATATATATATATATATATGTGTGTATATATATATATATATGTGTGTATATATATATATATATATATATATATATATATATATATATATATATATATATATATATATATATAACCATGCAAACAACCAGTTTGTGTAATAAAAACAATATACTTTGTGTTACAGCCGAGACACATCCGAGAGATGGGCCTGAGACCCCCACACCCACCCTCATATTTCTATTTATGTTTTCAATTTGTACAAGTGGTCTGTTTTAATAGACCATATCAAATCTACAAGACTGTTTGTAAGTTATTAGTGTCTCCTGAAAGGAAAATAAAATGTTTGTGGTGCTTTTATTCACAAAACACAAACAATGTTACTTGGTCTCATTCATTTATGCCATTTTACATATTGTGTTTCTCAGATACAAAGATTAAACTTGAATGGAAATTAAGAAAATTGATTCAATAATCAAGTAAAGTACTTTAGCATATATTAAAAGTAGGATTTTTGGGGTAATGTCCTTTGTAAAAACTTTTTTTGCATTTGAGTATTTGAAAACTCCAAAGGACACATATAGGCGCTAAAAATTATACTTTGCCTCCCTTCGGTTACATTTGAATAACTCTTGCTCAGAATGTGATAGAGAAAAAATATTTTTTCTGGTGGATACTGCCACCTAGTGGAGTCAAACAATATAATCAGCAGGTCCCCAGAGCAAACAGGACTTGAATCACAAACTTTCAAAGACAGGATTCTGGGGGAAAAAAATAATAAAAATGGCCTATTTTTATGTTTATCGTAATATTTTAAACACATACTATGCTATTTATGAAGTTTTGCAATCTGATTTAGTAAATTTGAAGGGTTTTCTGTACAATGACACCAGTTTTTTAAATTTCCTACACTGTATATGTGTAGGGTGAATATTTAAACTTGGGTGTGTTAAATTCCGATGGCATCCATCCACTACAATAACTATATCACCCTAGTTGATGTAATCTAATATAATTCAACACGTCTGCAGCCGAACATGTGCAGCAATACAAACAAGAACAATGTTTTTATCAAAGCTTTTTGAAGCTATTTTGAGAACAGATGCTAAGGGGAAAAGAATGTTGACAAAGGGGGAAAAAAAATAGATGAAGGAATGTAACACTCAACATGATGACACAGAGCAAGTTCCATTATTCAGATCCAGCCACTGTGCAGTTTGTCTGTCAGTGCCTTTGGCATGTTAAAGAGCTGGCACAAAGTGCTTTAAGGGCTCAGTTTTCTTCTGCTCAGCAGAGCGCTGGATTTAAAGGCCAGTTGATTCTTGTGGGTATCAGACAGTGTGTTCCTGAGGGGCTTCAGCTCTTTCATGCACATTTAGTGCACTTGACTCAGCACGCAGAAGCTCTCAGATGGAAAAGCCATGTTTAGAGGATGTCGGTCAGACATTAAAACATTGCTTTCCCATTGTTTTTGGCTACTCTTAAATGCCATCTTACTCTCCTGAGTCTGCCGAGCACACGTCAGGCCATGTCCATGTGTTCTTGACGAAACGTCATTTGAAAAGTATTTTCACTCCTCCTATTCTTCCACCTGGGATGGAAGGGGGTGGTTATGGGTAAACACTGCTGCTGGTCAGGCTGTCATGTATGCTCTAGGCATGGCTGAGCGATTGAGCGAGGGATAGATGGAGACAGTGGGGGTCAGGAGGATCGAGAAAAGCAGTGATTCATCCCATTTCATTTTGTGTGCAGTGGGACGGTCCAGACAGCCAAATGCTCAGTGCACTCTGGCTTTGGAATATTGTGAAGTACATCTCAGCAGATACATATGATAGATTTTGTTGGCAGATTTGAAAGTGAAGGAAGCAGTGCTACATGAGGTGTCTGTGAACCGAAGTAATGAGCAATGTCTTCCTGGACAGTCACTTTTATAGTCACGCTGTATAGTTGAAACACTTGCTGAAAGCAGGACTTCAAATCCATGAAAGTTTTATTTAAATTCACAAACAGAAGACTATAGGGAAATGCAGGAGAAAACAGCTAAACTAAACAGCTTAAACAAGACTAGAAGATTAACAATGAGACTCAGACATGAACAGAACAGAACAGATCAGATCAAAAACAAACTCTAAACGTGAACAAACAAACTCAAAATATGACATATTTGTCCCAGGAATTGTTTTTTTTTATTACAGACTAACAAATTTCAAATCATTTTGCTACATGACATTTTAAACTGTCTTGGAAACTTTTTAACTTGACTTTATTTCTGCTACTTTTCAAATGACTTGTACACATTTTCTCCCATCCCATGACTAAAGTTTTTCAAAAGTTAGTGTATTGGGTTACCAAGGAGTGACAGCATTAATGAAAAAGCATAATTAATGAATGAGAATGAGAATTGTGATGTTCGAAGAAAAAGAAAAATCAAGGTAAATATAGCTTGTGAAAATAACCTTTTATTGTGTGTCAATTTATGTGCAGTGTAAATTCAAAGTTGAATCTACCCACAATATTTGAGGAAACTATATTGCACAAGCAATAAATCATTGAAAAAGGTTATTGCCTCACATCAACAGCTTTATTTAGGTTCAAACTGGTTGCCATTAAGTGTAATTGCTCCTTTCGTAGCAATGTTGTGATTCTTAAAAAAAATAACAAAAAATAAACGTTTTTTTTTTTTTTTTTACATTTCTAGCCACCTTTTTCCTATACAGCTTACTGCTTTTTAGACTGAGGGTGGCACCAGTTTAGGGAAATTACACTCAAACATACTGAAACAAATAATTTAAAATCTGCATTACAAATCATCGTTATCCATCAGTTTGACTGAATGAGCTGTCAAATTTCCTTCATGTTCTCATGTACAGCCTTCAAGAGAATAACATAACGCTTGGTATTTTATTGTGACATGGTATAACAAGAATATCTATGGCAAGAGCTCTTTTCAGTCTTTCCCTCCTGATGGTTTCTTTTTTCCTTTGTATTCCACTATAAAAGTAAGAAAAAGGACAACATATACTGTACATTTCTGCCCTACAAAGGCAAAAGACCTTAACTTAGGTCAATTAGAAAAATTACTTTAAAGAGTTTTTGTTGTCCTGCCATATTAATTATAGGTAGGACACTGGAAATCTGGCAATTATATGTTTTAGTAATGAAAATTATCTACATAAAATAATATTGAGCTCAAACTTGACTTTTGACCACTATTTTAAAGTTACTGTACTCTGCCTCTGTATTGTCAGCAAAAAGTGAGAAGTCATGCAAGGCAAAAGGCAGTAACTTCCATATTATCAATATTTGGTTTCTGATCACCATTAACAAAATCATTATAGTAACACCTGTATAAAATCTAGTGATCATGGCATTTATCATTTATCATTTTATCAAAATGATCACAATAAAACAGATCCTCATGCACAATCAACCCGGGGACTGGTTTATAACGGTGGACCTGAAATACTTTCACATTCAGATAGCCCCTCATCACAGGCGCTTCCCGAGATTCGTGTTTGAAGGTGTCGCGCGCTCCTTGTACGTTCACGAAAAACGCAGTGCTTTGCCCTTTGAGACTCAGTGTGGAGCGCGTTCTGGACCTAGACGACTAATGCATTTATAGCACAACCATCTGTGTTCTGCATCTTTTCAGTATGCGGTGGTTTTAGCTGTCTGCCCTATTATTGTGCTTGTGCACTTCGCTCGTCCCGCAGATTTATTCCCGACGCTGTGATTGTAGGTAGGCTATAACCCGGCTGTAACAGCTGGTCTGATTTTGTATGCACCAGTACACTTGTTGCTTCATTATGCTGTATGCACCAATATACCCTTATTGCTTCATTATTATCACTCCCTGTGACATATTAGTCCAGTGTTGGCTCGACCGTGGGCGGTGCTGAGGCGCCAGCGCACTTTTGGCACTCTGCCAGCTAGATGCATGAGCGTTTCAACCAGGTCCGGTACCCGAACTGGGTGAGGCGGGGCTTTAGTTCTTTGTTGTTTTCACCTGCTACGGCATATATCCTTCGCGATCGATATCGCACGTTTGTCGATGGAGCAGGTCCAGACCATACTAAATGTTCTGACCGCGTTTGTGCAGGACAAAGCTCTGAGGACATCAGAAGTTACAGGGACTGATGGCAGCTGTACAAAGTACACAGAGCCAGCGGTGGAGCCAGCGGTGAAACAGACACACACACAAACCAAGACTCCACCCGGCCCTCACCTGGGAGGAGAGAGTGGATCGATGATCAACTCCAAGTTGCCACCTGGCTTGGCAGCGCCTGGAGCGGGCTGGGCGTCCCTACTGATGCCGTGTCCATGCTGAGGCCTGGATGGAGCCTGGCAGGATGTGCCGGATGGCCTCCGTCTGTGCTTGGGCGGCGGAGAACTGTTGGGCGCAGTTCTCCGCCCTGTCGCTGACCAGCCCAACCTGGGAAATTGGGGAGACCAGGAACCAAACCTTGTCCGTGTCTGCCATACCAACCAGGCTGAGCCAACGATGGCACTCCTGAACCACCAAGGTGGACATCGCCAGTTTCTGGCAGAGAAAGCTGTTGTCCACAACCTGGTAAGCTCTCCATGCACTTCGGAAGAGAAAGGCACTGGGGTGGCGAGCTGAGAACCACCGCGGCCTGCCCCGAGATACCAATCCTCCAACCGAGACTGAACGGGACATGGTGGAGGACTCCACTCAAGCCCGGCAGCCTCGGCGGCCCATTTCAGCATAGCTGACAATTCTGGGTCCGGCTCGGGCAACGTTACACTCCCAGAGGGAGATAACGCAGCCGAGTCGTCATCTCCAGAGGCCAGCTCACTCTCCGATACTGCTATCAACATCCTATCCTCTGGGGGAACCCCAATTGAAACGGCTGATCGGTCCATTACAGAGGGACCAGCACGTTCAACAGGAAACTTCACCGGCTGCGGTGTGATGGAGGAGTGAAGTGCCCACAGGGAATGGTTACAGGGTGAGACATCCATTACTATCCTCCGATCACCCATCCCACACGGGGACTCCAGCTTCGCGGACGAAGGCAAGTCTCGATCTCAACACCGCGACAGTCATATTCCCGCAATGGGAACATGAACCGTCCACAAAAGCTGCTTCAGCATGCTGTAAGCCCAAACACGTGATGCAACAATTGTGACCGTCAGAGAGGAACAGGGAACGACTGCATCCAGAAATGCACAGGTGGAATGACGTCTTGAAAAAGACGCAAAAGCTACCGTGTTGCTCTTTCAGGAAATAGGACCCGTCACCAGTGCCGGAGCACACAGGGGAATGATCACGGCAACACTGACAGGGATGGTGCAGCCTGTACCAGTTAAGTACTCACTTTCTTCACCCTCAACCGGCCATCAGACAAACAAACACAATTTTTACACAGAATGAAGAAGAAGGCTCAGAAGGCTCGCAACCACCACTGCATTCACGCTGTAGAACCACCAGCACTGGGAGATACTTCCTGAAGAACCGCCGACACACTCGCTCATTTTAATATAACAACACTCTTCAGAGACATCGACTTGAAGACCGATCGGCTCCGAAGCGAAAGACAACTAGTGCGTGCATCCACTTCCGTATTTATACCGGCACCGTGGGGGCGGAGTGTGTGATGCATTTCACGCACGCCAATGTGCATTGGCTCTTTTTAACAGTACTTGAAGATGACAGGCTCCCTAAGTGTGATCCCAATCAGTCGACACGGCGACTACATTGAACGTGAGCGACTGAAAGGGAACTTCATATTGATGCATAGCTAAACAAAGGCAGAGTACCGTAACTCAATTTGAGCGTCCCAAAACAAAGGTATGTGTATGTGTCGATGACCCCAATTGACGATATGTTCGCGAATTATCTCGCAGCTGGAGAGGCACCGACACAGAGTGCTCCGGTCCTGCCTTCTAAGCCAATGAAAAAAGGACATTGTGCATAAATGGCAGGGCATACACATGAGCAGGTCTGGCTGGTGCTGCTTTGCACACAAAGGCTGTGTTGCAAGCATACCAAGCTGATCTGCTGAAAGATTTGGACCACAGTCAGGGTCTTTTCCCCTGATGCAGTGGACTAGCTGGACCTAAGGCTGGACTTATTATGAGTTATTCTTTCAATTTGGAACCCTTCTGTAGGTCTGGCATCGGGTTTGGTAGCAAGTGCGCTTGTAGAGAGGTTCAGAGTGTGTGGGTGTAGGAAGAAGATAGGGTCGGCGGAACTGGGACTCGCACTTTATTTACAGTTAAATCAAAGAAAACAAAAGGTGCGCTCGTGCGCCTTCACCGTAGTCACCACTACAGCAACAGATAAGAATCACTCTTCCCACTGTACCAGCTCACGCTGTGTGTCTCCAGCTCTCACAGTTCAGTCAGACGAACACTCTTTCCACTTTAGCAATACTCAGTCCACTTGATCAAATACTCTTTCCGATGTCAGCTTTCACTGCAGGTCGCGTGCGAGTCCCAAGTCCTCTCTCAGCAGCTCTCTCATTCTCAGCGGCTTATATGCGGTCTCTCCATGCCAATCACTGCAATCAGACACAGGTGTTCATCATCTGCACTTGACCTACTTACTCACCGCACAGCTCGCTGATTCCCCTCAAGCTACAGACTTCGCGAAACCACGCCCCCCCTCACCTCAGCGCTCTTTCGAGCTCTTAATGTTGATAGGCATCCAATGTCGTTTAGGCCATCACTCTATGGACAGCAGGTCGAGCTCTGTAGGTCTCCTCCCTTACGAGAGTTTTAGTAAGGTTGAACAGTAGACCTCGGTTCCCTGTTAGAAAGTAGTAAGGGGTATTACGTAGGGTTTTTATAGGATGGTAAAAATAGGGCCCTGAAGTTCCCATATATAGGTAGGCTATGCATACCCTTCCCATAGGCCTCCTCATATTTTAGAGTCGTCAGGCTTATGTAGTGGGTAGTGCCAATCTGTGGTAGTGAACAGGTTGGCTTTATTATATGAAAAATTCTCTAGTGTGGCTTTCTCCCTATCGATGGTTATTCTACTGAGGCCACCACTCTGTCAAGCTCCAGATAGAACTACAGTCAAGCATTGATAGCCTTGATAGCCACCTTATATTAGAGTAGAAGTTCTCCTCTCACTTTAGAAAGTCGTTTTGAGATTATAGCTAGGTAGCAGGCTATCTTCAAAAAGCCTCCCGTGCACATATCTCATGAGCGTTGTCAGGCCTTTCTCTCTAGAAAATAAGTTCTACCAGAAAGACTCGGGAGATAGATTAAATAATAAGCGTATATTTATTGACAGCTCGGCAAGCGTGAATTTATAAAGTTATTTGGCGTAGGCCCCGTCCTTAGCGAGCAAAGCGAGGGTAGCCAAATCTGCATGTCCTGCCTGAAGATGAAGGCAGGGGCGCAGCCGACCCCCCTGGAGGTAAGGAAGAGACCATCCTGGTGGTGGTGGGGAGGATGAAGCGGAAGGGACCATCTTGGAGGTGGTTGGGGAGGATGGAGGTAGCTGGTAGCGACAGTATCTGCGAACTCAGACAAATGTAAGTACCAATATTATATACTGTGAGTGTAAGCACCTGATTGGTTAGAAGAGAGGTAAGGCGTGATGCCCTGATTGAGTCTTCCTGACAGAACTTACGCTAAAGCTTTCATAAGCAGTATGCTCAGGCCTCCACCCTTTACAGCCGAGTATAATAGATGGCATATCCAGCAAGGCAAGTTGGAAAATGATGAGCCCCTTGAATAAAAGGAATTCAGAAGGAATTCAGAAGTCATAAGGTTGAATGCCGTTGGCCACTTACTGAGGCCTCCTTTCCTTTGGGTTTAGTAGAGAATATAAAGGATGTCTTGTAAAAAAATTCAAGATAATAGGCCTGATAAATTCCTCAGGGTCATGCTGATAGTACTTCTCTTGTTAGGGTCATTATTTAGAGTACTTTGCTAACCATAGCTCATATGTTATCACCCTTCACCACCCAGTCTCAGGTAGAGACAGATTAGTTACTCCCTCCCATTTGGGATGGTTAAGTGTGCTCCCTTAGAGCCAAAGCACTGCCAGGGCTGACGCCCATGACATTCGAAGCTGTAGGCCTTACAGTAGGCCTCCTTGATAGTCCGGTAGCGTAAGATTGTACACCCCTTGCTTTAAAAGGTCAATAGCACTTCTGCTGAGTACACTGCCTATTGACAATGTTAAATAAGTACACCCTAGAGCTAGAGGTGCTCCCCTTATTAGGATCCCTTTTAGAGTACCCAGCCTCCACAAGGCTTTGAAGCACTGTGTAGATCCAGGATCGAGTAGAGTTACTCCCCTCGTTTGCAAGTGTTTGAAAGCGCTATCCGGAGTTCTACTTTCCAGGATGCCTGTCTCTATGATCTGGTGTGTGAGTGATTACTGCCACTATCTGCAGTCCTCCCCATCGGATGCCTCCACAATTGAGGCAAATAATGTTATAGACTCTGTTTAGAGCCAAAGCACTGCCCGGGCTGACGTCTGTGACTTTCAAAGCTGTTGACCTAACAGTAAGCCTCCTCGATAGTCCGGTAGCATAAGATTGTACTCCCTTGCTTTAACCCTCTGAGGTCGGCTATCGCGCCGGCGTGATAGTCTCGCTTTTTTTCTTATGAGTGCAAAAGAAACTCAAATAACTCCGTCGATTTTTGTCTTACAGACAAGTGTTATACATTTTTAAAAACTGTTAAATGTCTTCTTTTTTTGTGTACACTAATAATAAAAACAAAAAGTTGTGTTTTTCTTAAAATAAAGAAAAAAAACATGATGCACGTTCTGTCTTCTCTCTCAATGTGAAGTTCATTCTGAAACGCGACATAAAATTATCTGTAACTCAGCCAATACTTGCCACCCACACATAAAAGTAATGTCTTTACAAAGTTCGAAGTCTCCTTTTTTAAATGAAGTAAATCATATCAAAAACAAATATTCTCGGTTTAAGAAATCCGTATGAAAGCAACGACATGTACAGTTTCTCCAGCCCGAGCTCATTAACTTTAATTTGACCACACCCCCACGCGCGCAGCTGTTCTCATTCAAATGATCCACGTGAAGGAACGCAGAGCTTTTAACGCCCTCATCAGCTCTAAACAAAGAGTCAGCGACTCCAGTATTTCTCTACTTTTCATCAGTTTGGAAGACTGTTTGTGCTGTGGATTTACCTTGGATTTACCTAAGAAGGACACATTTTTATTATGAGAACAATTTTTAAGGTAAGAGACATAATAGTAAGTGTTTTATTGTTGCATAAACTTTACATTGTAGCTACTAAACTCAAACTGGTGCAGCCTAAAATTTTATGAAATGAGATACAAGTAGGCCTATGCTAGTATGAGTGTTTATTCTAATATGGTGAATATTTTAATGTTTAGACCTGTGTTTACTGTTAAATACTGTGTTTGTGGATTTCTGCTCAAACGTAGATGTATAATGTAACAATAATGTTTCATAGTTTGGAGCGGCTCGATCGCTGCACGCGCTGAGTTTGGGTCTGAGTCGCGCTGTGTGTTTGAAAAGCAAAACACGCCACACATTAGGCTTCACGACAAACTCATCTCATTTCATAACGAATAGAAATATTTGAAGTAACATATGATAAACAATATATGTTTGTCTAGTGTAGTGTTACTGAAAAGTGTTCATTTTTAACGATTTATAGGCTGCCTGCTATCTAGGCTATTATTATTTTATGCAGCCCTACACATGCCTATATACAAGGCACAACAAACTAGGTTTTCCTATATATATTTACAAAATACATATACATAGATACACTGCCGTTCAAAAGTTTGGGGTCGGTAAGATTTTTAATGTTTTTAAAAGAAGTCACTTATGATTAGATTATTTTTCAGATAAATGCTGTTCTTTTGAACTTTCTATTCATCAAAGAATCCGGAAATAAAAATGTAAATAACTGTTTTCAACATTGATGATAATGAAAATGTTTCTTGAGCATCAAATCATCATATTATACTGATTTCTGAAGGATCATGTGACACTGAAGACTGGAGTAATGATCACAGGAATAAATTACACTTTACTATATATTTACATAGAAAACAGCTGATTAACATTGAAATATTATTTCACAATATTACTGGGTTTGTTTTGTATTTTTACTCAAATAAATGCAGCCTTTGTGAGCATACGTGACTTCTTTTAAAAACATTAAAAATCATACCGACCCCAAACTTTTGAACGGCAGTGTGTGTGTGTGTATATACAGGTCCTTCTCAAAAAATTAGCATATTGTGATAAAGTTAATTATTTTCCATAATGTAATGATAAAAATTAAACTTTCATATATTTTAGATTCATTGCACACCAACTGAAATATTTCAGGTCTTTTATTGTTTTAATACTGATGATTTTGGCATACAGCTCATGAAAACCCAAAATTCCTGTCTCAAAAAATTAGCATATTTCATCCGACCAATAAAAGAAGTGTTTTTAATACAAAAAAAAAGTCAACCTTCAAATAATTATGTTCAGTTATGCACTCAATAGTCAATACTTGGTCGGGAATCCTTTTGCAGAAATGACTGCTTCAATGCGGCGTGGCATGGAGGCAATCAGCCTGTGGCACTGCTGAGGTGTTATGGAGGCCCAGGATGCTTCGATAGCGGCCTTAAGCTCATCCAGAGTGTTGGGTCTTGCGTTTCTCAACTTTCTCTTCACAATATCCCACAGATTCTCTATGGGGTTCAGGTCAGGAGAGTTGACAGGCCAATTGAGCACAGTAATACCATGGTCAGCAAACCATTTACCAGTGGTTTTGGCACTGTGAGCAGGTGCCAGGTTGTGCTGAAAAATGAAATCTTCATCTCCATAAAGCTTTTCAGCAGATGGTAGCTGCATTGACCCTGCCCTTGATAAAACACAGTGGACCAACACCAGCAGCTGACATGGCACCCCAGACCATCACTGACTGTGGGTACTTGACACTGGACTTCAGGCATTTTGGCATTTCCTTCTGCCCAGTCTTCCTCCAGACTCTGGCACCTTGATTTCCGAATGACATGCAAAACTGAGCAACAGTCCAGTGCTGCTTCTCTGTAGCCCAGGTCAGGCGCTTCTGCCGCTGTTTCTGGTTCAAAAGTGGCTTGACCTGGGGAATGCGGCAACTGTAGCCCATTTCCTGCACACGCCTGTGCACGGTGACTCTGGATGTTTCTACTCCAGACTCAGTCCACTGCTTCCGCAGGTCCCCCAAGGTCTGGAATCGGTCCTTCTCCACAATCTTCCTCAGGGTCCGGTCACCTCTTCTAGTTGTGCAGCGTTTTTTGCCACACTTTTTCCTTCCCACAGACTTCCCACTGAGGTGCCTTGATACAGCACTCTGGGAACAGCCTATTTGTTCAGAAATTTCTTTCTGTGTCTTACCCTCTTGCTTGAGGGTGTCAATGATGGCCTTCTGGACAGCAGTCAGGTCGGCAGTCTTACCCATGATTGCGGTTTTGAGTAATGAAACAGGCTGGGAGTTTTTGATAGCCTCAGGAATCTTTTGCAGATGTTTAGAGTTAGTTAGTTGATTCAGATGATTAGGTTAATAGCTCGTTTAGAGACCCTTTTCATGATATGCTAATTTTTTGAGACAGGAATTTTGGGTTTTCATGAGCTGTATGCCAAAATCATCAGTATTAAAACAATAAAAGACCTGAAATATTTCAGTTGGTGTGCAATGAATCTAAAATATATGAAAGTTTAATTTTTATCATTACATTATGGAAAATAATGAACTTTATCACAATATGCTAATTTTTTGAGAAGGACCTGTGTATATATATATATATATATATATATATAGTGTGTATATATATATATTGTGTGTGTGTGTGTATATATATGTGTGTGTGTGTGTGTGTGTGTGTGTGTGTGTGTGTGTGTGTGTGTGTGTGTGTGTGTGTGTGTGTGTGTGTGTGAGTGAGTGAAAAATCTAAAATGTATTCCCAGAATCGTGCAGCCCTATAGTTTGTCTTGATATCAACATGTTTACAGGTGTTTATTTATTTATTTTTTTAGAAAGGGACCAGATGCCACTGGATGAGTCCTGCTGACTTCAACATTCACATGAGTCTCTGTACATGAACATGGTAAAATGAAAAGTCAAACACCTTGGACATGACAGGTATGTAGGCTACTATGTTTCAGGAATGGCACAAAGGTGTGTGACTGTTTAAGTCTTTGTCTTTACATCAGTGTGTTTACTAATGTGCTTTTTGTCCTTTGTTGTGTATCTTTGTATTATGTTGTGTTGTAAATAAATCCAGACAATCTAAAAGCCATTCTTTTTTTAATTTCTCCTCATTCTTTGTGCAAGGCTTCTCATGATGATAGGGCCTGATAGCCCCTAATAGGGCCATTAGGGGAGGGTCTTTGTCTTTCTCAGGTGTAAAATGCATTCATATTAATGAGAAATCCATGCCCCTTCGCATAAAGCTTTCTCACACAAAACACGTCATACAAATTTTAAATCAATATATTGTCTTGTCTAAATGAGTATGCAGGATGATTTTCACATAGTTTTGGAGCAAATATTCTAGGCTACGTGATACAATTTTCAAAAGTCTTGTGAAGAAATAATCACTATGGGTTTTATGACCTTATTTCAGTGACATTTGTTTTTTGTTTTTTCACAAACCACGCATAAACATTATTATCTTAAAAATACAAACATGTACATACATGTTGCTCACATATTACGGTAGCCCCGTTTGTGCTATATAGAGTGAATTTACACCTTTGCCATTAACATGTTTATAAATAACTGAAAAAAGCACAAATGTCAGAGCATGTCAGAACACCTCCAGGACCCAGAAAACAACTTAGACCTCAGAGGGTTAAAGGGTCGATAGCACTTCTGCTGAGTACACTGCCTGTTGGCAATATTAAATAAGTATAACCAGGCCTACAGAAATGTCTGTGAGTGCATCTGGCTTCTTTGGCTAGCTCTGCTAGCAGTCCCACTATCAAGTATTCCTTGAAGGACCCCCTGGCCATATTCCCTTCAATTAACCCCTTCCACGGAAGCTGTTGGTTCCAAGCCTTTGAACTGCCATGGTAGGCCTTAATTGTATCTGAGGCCTCTTTGAGGCTTATAGCTTGGGCAGTGGCCGTAGGGAATGGGTTTGTCACTGATAAGCATTTCAGGCACCGGTTCACTTGGAGGCGTTCCCCAAAACGTCATTGTCTTGTTACCTGTTCTCAGGGAACAAAGGTTACAGTCGTAACCGGAGACGTTTTACTGGAATGTTTCTAAAGCAGATAAATATAATATTAATTATTATCACTCAATGTTCCAGTTAATTAACATTATTGATTGAGGCAACATTACATAATACGGAAATATTACTACAGTAATATATAACAAGTTCGTAATAGTAGGCCTCCTTCGGTCGTTTGTCGACCATGGATATTACGCCCTAAGAGTTTGTGGTGTTGCGACTAAAACACCATCGTCGGTGGCTGGTGAGACCAATGCGGGAGTGACAGTCTCTGCTGCACAAAGTGCAGATGTAGTTGGTCGTGGTTGGATATCTGTGTGCGCATGCCTTCTGCCTGCCTCTCCTCTCTTCTGCTAGTTCCAAGATCTTCTCCTCGCCTGTAGGTCAGTCGTCCTAGGGTTGTTGCGGTCTTGCCGATGCGTTTGTTGATTTCGGCAACTAAGGACAGGTTGTTGCTGATGGTGGAACCCAGGTAGGTGAACTGGTGGACCACTTCAAGTTTGTAATTGTCGATGGTGATGACAGGTGGTGTGTCCACATCTTGGCCCAGCACGTTGGTCTTCTTCAGGCTGATGGTTAGACCGAAGTCTTTGCAGGCCTGGGAGAATCTGTCCATCAGACACTGTAGATCTTGTTCAGTGTGAGAGGTGACTGCTGCGTCATCGGCAAAAAGCATGTCTCTAATGATGATCTCACGCACCTTGGTGGACGTAGTGGGGCTTCTGCTGCTCCCTACACTTCTCCTGTAGTTGGCGAAGGGAGAAGATCATGTCCACTGTAGAACGTTCTGCTCGAAAGCCACATTGGGTCTCGGGATTGACGCGTTCTTCTAGCTGTTGAAGAAGCACTAACAGTACTCTTGCATACAGTTTGCCCACGATGCACAAGAGGGAGATGCCTCTGTAGTTGTTGCAGTCGCTCCTGTCACCTTTGTTCTTGTACAGGGTGACAATCTTGGCGTCTCTCATGTCTTGTGGAACATAACCTTCACTCCAACACTGGCAAAAGATGTTAAATAGAGGCTGCAAAAGGGTGGTCTTGCAGTGCCTGATCAGGTCTGGGGGGATGCCATCACTCCCAGGGGCTTTGCCGCAGGCTAAGCTGTTGATGGCTTTGCTGAGTTCTGCCAGTGTTGGTTCAGCGTCTAACTCCTCTATGGTGGGCAGAGGATCGATGACGTCCAGTGCTGATGTGACAACAATGTTCTCTCTGGAGTAGAGCTCTGAATAGTGTTTCACCCATCTCTCCATCTGCTTGGTTTTGTCTGTGATCAGCTTTCCGCAGCTGGTTTTCAGAGGTGCAGTTTTGCTCTGAGTTGGTTCGAGAGCTTTCTTGATGCCCTTGTATATGCCCCTGATGTTGCCTGTTTCTGCTGCATTCTGAATGCTGTGACTGAGCTCCTGCCAGTACTCGCTGGCACATCTTCTTGCTGTCTGATGTACTTTGCTCCTGGCTGATCTGAGTGCTTGAAGGGTTTTCCCACCTGGTGATCGCTTATATTCAGCAAGGGCAGCACACTTTGCTTCAATAACAGGGGTCAACTCCGCAGACTTGGCATCAAACCAGTTGCAGTTCTTGAAGGTCTTTCTCCCATAGGTAGCAAAAGCTGATTTCTGAATTGCCTCACGCAGGTGGTTCCATGATGCGGAAGTTGTGTTGCATGGGTAGCCTGCAGACAGAGCACCCTCAAGAGACTTTGTGAATTCCTCGAGCTTCTCTGGATGTTGCATCTTAGTCGTGTCAATGCGTGGCTTCCCTTCTTGTTTGAACCGTCGGAGTTTCTTTGGTAGCAGTTGATCTTGCAGCATACCAGTGAGTAATCGGAGTCTCAGTCAGCACTGTAGTATGAGCGGGCGAGAAGCACATGCTTGAGGCTTGTACGTCTAACAATGACCATGTCGAGCTGATGACAGTGCTTGGATTGAGGGTGGCGCCATGACACTCTTTGAAAATGATAGTTTTTAGTACATGTTTTAGAATATATTGTGATAGATCGTTATCGTGAATTATTTTGACCACGATGATCGTGTAGTGAAAAATCTGATATCAAGACAGCCATAGCTTAATTTCATAGCTGAACCTCAATTAAATATACTGATTTAACAGCCTATTTAATTAATGAACAAAATATAATTATAAGTTAAAGTACTTGCGGTATTAATTAAATTAATTACATTTGTATATTTAGGATACTTAAAATGTTAGTTATAGCCATAGAAAGTTAAAAGGTTTAAGTTGAAGTACTAAAATGACTAAACCTAAAGCTTAAATGAAAATATAGCTTAATAGAAATATAAAAACTAATAAATATGACAAAATTACATTAACAAATACTAGCATGCAAACTACATACAAAATTAAAAAAAACTCAAAATATAAAAACAAATGCTATTAAAAAGAATACTTCATTTGAGATGTTGTGGAAATGACACTGTGGTGAAAATTTTCATGACTTTTTGGGAAAAAAATGCCTGCAATTATACACTGTTAGGGGACATGGTTAGTGGAGAAACTAAACTAGTAAGAGTGAGAAAAGTGTTTGAGGGGGGTTTTAAAAAAGTTCTCATTTTTGCCATCTGTATCGATATGGTCCTTGTTTGATTAGTTTTGGAAGAATTTGCTATGTTGGTTAAAATCTATAATTTGAAAAATGTTCATGTAGTCACACTAATCCTAGCAAATGTCACTGCTGGATGGTCAAACAGCACCAATATTACACTAAATACTCCAGAAAATCAAGGTATTTCAGACACAGAAATCAAGTGTGGGAAGTCTTAAAGTGGCCCTAATTCTCACAAAGGCACCGTGACTAGAACAGAAGCTGGGGATACACTGCGGTATGTTGACGTGTGTGTGTAAGTGTGTGTTCTTCAGCCACTCTATGAATACATGAGAGGTTGTTAACTCCGCCTGAGCAGCACATTAACAGGCCGCATTAGAATGAGTTTCATGGGCTTCTGGTTGTACATGCCCAGGAATGATGATGGAGCCCATTAGCAGGAGGAATGAAGGCATTGCACAGGACGATTGAGGGTGCTGCGCTTGACTTTTCCTGATGCCTGTCTTTTCCGTCTTTCTTTCTTTCCCTCTCATCCACTCTCTTCATGGCCTAATTGCTATGAAGGCCTGCCGTTCCACACAGACACATATACACTCATCCCTATTCGGCCTTGCAGAATAAATCCCATCTTTCCCTTGCATGGGGTGGAATTTAAAGAGATGTATTATAATTTTATCACCTCCTGCTCCTCAGAAAGACACTGTGTATGATTCTTGCCCTCAACGTGGGATGAAGTCTAATTACATATTCCACAGGGGGTCCAAAGGAGCCATCGACCTGCCGAGACAATTCCGACACCATCAAAGAGCTTATCCTGTTCTTTGACTTTTTAAGTGGAATGAAGCAGAGAACATCATATGGTTTATGTATGCAGCAAAATCATGTTTGGAAATCATTCTTCAGATGCTGAATGTATTACAGGGTAATAACAGAATTACTGCCTTACATTTGGCTCTAGGCTGGATAAGAAATAACACTCATCCTTAGAGTGTAAAAAATAAAAGTTTAATGAGGTCAGGTGTGAGCCCAATTTTTAATAGGAGCATCATCTATTTGTTTAGAAAATGTTATATGCTATGTGTTTTTGTCTAGAAAATAAGCCTGACAAAATACTGTTCCCTTTTAAGGGAACTCATGCTGCATCGGAAGCTGCAGCGATTGCGTCTTGAAGCATGTGTGTAATCAGTCCAATGGCATGGCGGCACGTCATCCCCTAGCCTGCAATGTCACGACCAGGAAGCTATAAAGAGCATTTTGGACCAAACAATGTCAGCTTCTGCGCCTTCTGCAAGCGTTCTGTGTTCATAGACAGCATGCAATCACAAATTTGGAACATGTATGATGTTTTAATAAAATTATTCAGCGCAATAAGCTATGAAAATACACCCGACTGACTGACAGATTTTCCTCTTTGTTTACTTCCGGGAGTTCTGTTGGAATTTTCCCGCACGTTAATTCTGACCAATTTAAGTGCAGTTGTGGAAATATGTTCAAGACACATCTGGCCAACGAGTGATGTGGATGTTGTCACGTGACTGCATTTTGGTTCGTTTCATCAACTCATCAACTGATTCGGACCAGAGCAATCAGTGTGGTGTGAAAAGGAACCAAAACGCCTGAAAATGATACAAAGTATAATTTTTCGCCCTTAGTCCGGACCAAATGAACTGAACTATAGGTGTGAAAGCACCATCAGAGAATTTAGTTCTCTTTTGCAGATTATTGGGCTTAAATGGTCAAATAGATGCACAATAATGCCAAAATGCCTGTTGTGTGGAGGATTCAAATAAACATAGGCCCTGTCCCAAATGGCGCACTTCAAACGGACTTTCGGTCTCGTGGACTTAAATTGCGCGTGCTCGCCGAGTCTACGAGTCCGTAGGCCGTCCCATTTAGCATTTTAACGCTCTGAAGTGTGCTCAGCAGCGCCCCCTTTGTACCCTTGAAGCGGTCTTCCGCGAAGCCCACATAGATGCAGGCTCCACGCACTTTAACTACCCAGGAATCCTTGCGAAATGCCAATCAGAAAATGGATGGGAGGAGATTTCGCTCACAGACTGTTAAAATGGCTTTATGATATAGGCGTACATTTTACCAGTTGTTACTTACAGTTTATACAAACATTATCGACCAGTGGTTTATATATCAAACATAATAATAGCGTGTTAAATAATACGATCGCATTATGATTCATTACATAAATAGAACCGAATGTCATGGCTTTACTGAGTCATATAGACGTAGTATGAATATTGAAACCTATACATTTTTCTTAAACTCATTTACATTTTAATTTTGTGTTAAAATTGAACATTATGTATTATTATGTACAACTGTATTGATCATTTACATAACCATGACATTTATTCTAATGCCCAGGTGGCATATACAATTATAGAACTGTAAAAGCAGGCTGTGTAGTTCACATGGACATAAG
Organism: Gila orcuttii; assembly: GCA_026230005.1. Classification (NCBI taxonomy): domain Eukaryota; kingdom Metazoa; phylum Chordata; class Actinopteri; order Cypriniformes; family Leuciscidae; genus Gila; species Gila orcuttii. The sequence goes on from JAPDVR010000011.1 coordinate 26,308,874, forward strand.
ATTTGGGAAAATAAAATAAATCCTGTTCTCGATGCTAAAGACTGTAATTTTTTTTAATGATATTTGTGATATTTTTCTAATAAAGGGACTGATGAGATGACCTTTAAGTTTATTCAGCTTCGACGTCTGAGCTGAGACCTTCTTCCTGTTTCCGGCGTGACGACCGAGTCTGTCCCAAAAATACCTCTCAATGCGCCCTCGCGGACTCGCGCTAAGGGCCCTATAGGTCTGCACTACATGACGTCACCGAAGTGTGGACTCTGAGGAAGTCCACAAGTCCGGAGTGTGCCATTTGGGACAGGGCCATAGTTGGTTATGTCTTAAATTAACATAATTGGATCCGTGCATTAAGTCTTAAAGGGACAGCAGCATAATAAACTCATTCATGTTAATCAAACAACAAAAGACAAAGAGAATATTACTCACTGCTCTTGACTGAATCACTTTTGTATCTTTATTAAGCATTAGTTCATATTTGATTCATACAGTGTTTTAATTATACACTTGATTATTCAATTTCAGAAGTATTTCTTACTACAAGTTAAATAAACCTACTATAGCTGAAAATCTTACATTTATTTAATTTGTATCTTTGCATTTGTCCTTCTGTTTGTAATTTGATTCTTTGTTCTAATTTTTAATCAGGCTGGCTGCCTGATTCAACTCAATTGTCTGGTGTAATTATGATTATATTTATTGTGTGGTGTCATTATGATTATGAGTCGGAGCCTCCCCAATCCCACATCGTAAATGTTGGGCTGCCTCCGATGGAATACCTGCGATAGCCAATGAGAGCGAGCAAGCCTCATCAACCAGATGTTGCGTGCTTTTATGGCTGAAACATGGAAGCCACAAACATGTCACAAAGGGAAGCAATGAGAAAAAAATATCATATTCTTTTTTTCCTTTTTTGTTTTTCACTGCAAAACAGAATGCATGCCAGGAGAACCATCTGATGATGTTGATCAACCTCCATATTTGTTTTTCTTCTGAAGTCACATTTTATCACTCAAGTTCCCTTTCAGTCGATAACGTCAGACGTAGTCTACGTCGACTGAATGGGATCACACCAGGGAGCCAGTCATCTTTGAGTACTATTGAACGAGCCATTGAAATTGGCGTGCGTGATCACACACTCCGCTCCCGCGGCACGGGTATAAATACGGAAGTGGATGCACGCACTAGTTGCCTTTCGCTTCGGAGCCGATCGTTTGATGTCTCTGAAGAGTGCTGTTGTTTACAACAAGCAAGTGTTTCGGTGTTCTTCTGGAAGACTCTCCCAGTGCTGGTGGTTTCTACAGCATGAGTGCAGCGGTGATCGCGAGCTTTGAGCTCTCAACTGCTGTTTTAACAGCAACAAATTCTAAAGATTTGTGTGTGTTGACGGCTGGTTAGAGGGTGGAAAAGTGAGTGCTTCACTGTCTCAGTTCACTGTTCAGTGTTGCCGCGGTCATTCCCCTGTGCGCTCCGGCACTGGTGATGGGTCCAATTTCCTGAAAGAGCAACACGGGTGCGTTTGAGTCTTTTTCAAGATGTCATTCCACCTGTGCGTTTCTGGATGCGGTCGTTCCCTTTTCTTCTCTGACGGTCACAATTGTTGCATCACGTGTTTGAGCTATATATTTATGTGTATATAAATATGTATATATATATATATTTATATGTTCAGCACGCTGAGGCAGCTTTTGTGGATGGCTCATGTTCTCATTGTGGGAATATGACTGACGCGGTGTTGAGATCGAGACTCGCCTTCGTCCTCAAAGCGCGAGTCTCCATTACCATGCCCCAGCCCCGGGTGCCGTGTGGGATGGGTGATCGGAGGATAGTGATGGATGTCTCGCCGGTAACCATTCCCTGTGGGCTCCTAACTCCTCCATCACACCGCAGCCGATGGAATTCCTGTTGAGCGTGCTGGCAAGCAACAGCGAAAGCATTCCGGAGCGGGCCGCCCAGGGATGGAGGAGGATGCTCTTGGAGTTGGTCACCGATCCACTCCCTCCCCCCGGGTGAGGGCTGGGTGGAGTCTTTGTTTGTGTGTTTGTCTGTTCCACCGCTGGCTCCCAAAAGAAGCTGAGCAAGCGGTACCCACACTTCAAAGAAAGAGCAAAGTCATCTGTTCCTGGGTCCCAAGAGGGCCAGTCTGGCGGTGTGTGAGCCTGTATAGCCTTACACCCCTCAGCCCCCCCTGGTCGCCAGCAGGCAGCTTGGTGCGTTCGAGGACCCGGTCATCAGTCTTCTCACGCGCCCCCTGCCGCTAGTGGAGCCAGGTAAGTGTGGCACTGCACACTAACACCACATTCTCCACTTTGTTGCCCCACCTCAGGCTCGGCTATCCCACTCAAGTCAGTGATGATCATTACACTACGTGTTGAGCAGGCGTGCTCCTGAAAACTCAGTGATATTCATCACACCTAGTGTTGAGCAGTGCTCCTGACTTGTGCGTGCATATCTTGTCTTGCTGACGAAGGACTCCCTCCAGCCGCTATGAAGGCCAGTTGTTGTAAACTCGTTGAGTATTTCTCTTTCAGCTTTGGAGGTGGACTCTGTCCAAGACGTCTCTCCAACGAGAATGTGTTCAGCTGGTGTGTGTAGGAGTGAGAAAGGGTCCCACTGAAAGAACTTTCAGAGGCTCCTGGGGCATATGGCAGATGCAGCCGCTTGGTTTCCTCCATATGAAGACCGCTTCAGCGCTAGCTTCATGATTGAGTCCCGAGGTGACCGTGGCAGAGCAGCACACCCTGTGTGACAACAGTTCACCCCGGCCTGCTGCCAAACCCTCACCAACTGAGGGGCCATGTACAAAGGGCGTGCTTTAATGGAGGCCTGGGCGACCTCCGATTGCACGGGCATTCGTGCCTCGAGCTGTGGCAGTTCTCCTCGCTTTGAGCAACCGCTGCTCAGCGAGCTGGTACTGGTCTCAGAAGGCAGACATTGCGACCATTGCGTAAGCTTCCCTCGCAAGTCACAACTCACCCGTCACCTCCTCCTTGGAGTCAGAAGCTTCTGAGGATGCTTCATTCCACTATTTTCCCAGCCTACTCAATCGCCGACGAGCCTCACGACAGTTATGGCCAGAGAGAGTGGAGACTCCATCCCCTGGCGGTCCAGCTAGGCCGGGACCACTCCGGGGCCGCACAGTTACATCTGTTGCCTCTCCAGATTCGTCCCCCTGCCAGTTGCATATTTTCTGTCCGAGCGGACAACCCTTGGACAGACACTGGCTCTCAGCTGCCCCCGGCGCCCACAGAAATGCGTTCCCCAGTGTGCCTTCTAAAAAAGCGGCTATGCGATTCATTGTCGCTTGGCGCCTTCAGTGATTTCATCACACTCACATGTTGAGCAGAAATGCTGCTGAAGCTCAGTGAAGTTCATCGCACTCAGGTGTTGAGCAGAAATACTCCTGAAACTCAGTGAATTTTATCACACTCAAGTGTTGAGCAGAAATACTCCTGAAGCTTAGTGATCTTCACATGTAGTGTTGAGCAGTGCTCCTGTCTTTTGTGTGCCTGTCGCTTGCACCTACTGTGCCAGGTCAGGAGTGGAGCAGGTCTTGATAGTTGCCCCTTATTGGCCTAACCAGACCTATCTCCCCTCGACAGCCTTCCTGACTTCCCCTGAACACATTTTCAGGGACAGGGCACGATGACACCCGCGTTCTGACCCCTGGAGATTCCGGGCCGGTCCTACACTGGACGCGGAGGTTCAGGTGGCTATCGCAGGAATATGTGGTAGTTACCATCACTTCTGCGAGGACCCCCTGGAAAGAGGTAGTGTGCTTACGCATTAGAAGTGGAACCTATTTGTTGAGTGAGTCTTCTCTCCGTGAGGAGATCCTGTGAGCGTTCGGTCATTTCAGTGCTCTCTTTCCTGCGAGGTGGGTTGGAGTAAGCTGTTTTCCTCCACCCTCAAAATGATGTTGCCTCTTTTCTTGACGCACATCATGATGCAGAAGCTTGGCAAGCACGTCCTGATCGTCAGGTTCCTGAGGGAGCAAGGAAATATCTTTGCGCCCCACTTTATCCTCTTGGGCCTTATCTCTGGTGCAACTGCACTGCAGAGACCGCCCCTGAGCCACTGCAGGCAGTGAGTTAACAATTCTGTTTAAAACAGTTCTCCTGCTCGCATGGTCTCTACTAGAGGGTAGGGACTTGCTCGCTTTCGGTCAACGAGTTGTGCCTGGAATTGTGCCCAAGGTTCCTACCTCTCCCGTAAAGGGACCAGGTGGTGAGCCCGCAAGCGCTTCCCCGGAGGAGGCAGACCCAGCCCTGGCTTTCTCTGTCCGTCCGCTTCATTGTGGTTATACGTGTACAGAACGCAAGCTTTAGAACCTCAGACCAGCTCTTATCTGTTAAGGAAATCAGCAGAGAGGGAAGGCTGTTTCCAAGCGAGGTTGGCCCACTGAATGGTGGCTGCCTTCATCTTGGTGAAGATTCCGAGATGCACATGTCCACTTAGGTGGGAGCTCCTCTTAAATGAATGTGTGCAGAGTTGGGGGCTGGGCGACACCTATAATTGAACCGCTGCTTCCCGTGGGCTCCCTTCTCATGAAGCCAGTTTCACCGTGAGCCCGGTTCAAAATGTCGGCTTGCTGCGCCATTCCCCTCCTATGGACTGGATATGTGCGCCATTTCTACTCCAGTTGAGTTCTCCTTAACTGAACCCTGTTGAGTCCACCACACCCCTCCGACGTCGGATGTGCCTGATCTTCACACATTGCCTGTTCAGCCTGATCTTCATGTCATGCCTGATCAGCCTAATCTTCACGTCAAGCCTGATCTTCACGTCATGCCTCATCAGCCTGATCAGTAGGTCAGGCCGCGCCACCATGGTCGCCTGAACTGTCTGGTCCACCCTGGTCCCCTGAACTGTCTGGTCCGCCCTGGCCACCTGGACTGTCTGGTCCACCCTGGCCACCTGAACTGTCTGGTTCACCCTGGCCACCTGAACTGTCTGGTCCACCCTGGTCCCCTAAACTGTCTGTTCCGCCCTGGCCACCTGAACTGTCTGTGCCACCCTGGCCACCTGAACTGTCTGGTCCATCCTGTCACCCTGAACTGTCTGGTCCGCCCTGGCCCCCCAAACTGTCTGATCCACCCTGGTCCCCTGAACTGTCTGTTCCGCCCTGGCCACCTGAACTGTCTGTGCCACCCTGGCCACCTGAACTGTCTGGTCCACCCTGCCTACCTGAACTGTCTGGTCAACCCTGGTACCCTGAACTGTCTGGTCCGCCCTGGCCCCCCGAACTGTCTGATCCACCCTGGTCCCCTGAACTGTCTGGTCTGCCCTGGCCCCCCGAACTGTCTGATCCACCCTGGTCCCCTGAACTGTCTGGTCCGTCCTGGTCGCCTGCACAGCCTGCTCCGCCCGGTTCGCCTGCACCGCCTGCTCCGCCCTGGTCGCCTGCACAGCCTGCTCCGCCCTGGTCGCCTGTTTGTCATGTGATCCTGCCATGTGTCTTCTCATTTGTTAATTGTCTGATCATTGTCCACAGGTGTTCCTTGTCTTGTAATTAGTCAGTGTATTTAAGCCCTCATGTTTGCCCTGTGTCTTTGTCGTGGACTGTATGTTTCTAGTGTTGACTGTTTCCTGCCGTTGTTCTTGTCTCATGCCTTGCCATGCCCTTGTTTTATGTATGTTTATGTTTTGAAAAGTAAAGTTTGCATTTGGGTCCTCACCAGCTTGCCTCCAGTGGTTTGATTGCGTTACACTGGGTCTGGGGTGGAGTAGTGCATTTGACGTGTAATTAAACTCGAGGTTTGGAATTGATCCATTCTAGGAATGGATCAATTCCATTCCTAGAGCTTCCGAATAAATCTTTGGGGTGCGGACTGATGGGGCAGTGAACTCGAGGTTACCCCGTGAGTCAGTCCAAAAGCTCTTCCTGTCTGATTTTATGGAAAAATCGGGTCCATCGGAGACGTCCAATAGATTTCTTAGGCGTGCCGAAAGAACACCACAGACACAGTGTAATCACCATGGGAAAATCTCAAAGAAAAACTGGGAGTTGTGAAAAATATGATACACTGGTGTTTTGCCAGATGAGAAGTTTATCTATGTACCATCTTTTCACTCTTTTAATTAATTGTATAACTGTATCATAATTGTCTTTTAATTCCTTTTATAACTGTTTTAATTTCACTTGCTTTTATTTTGTGATTATTTTAATTCCTTTCTGTGTAAAGCAGTTTGAATTGCCATAGTGTATGAAATTTTCTATTTAAATAAACTTGCCTTGCCTTACAATCGGTAGGTGTGGTCTCACGCTCTGGATGAATCGTCAAGTGTATATGCATTCGGAGGACTATAATGATAAAAATCAATTGAAACGGACCTTATTTCTGTGATCTTATAGGGTTTTAAAATCGGTTAATATTTGAAAATTGGCTAGTATGTCCCAGGCCAAAGTGACTTGTGAAAACACTCTCAAAGATGGAGGACATTGCTTGAGTGGACTGCCAAAATGAACCCCAAAAGAAACTCCCACCTCCTTTGACTCATATTTGTCTCAAGGATGCCTCCTCTCTGTGCGTTTTTCTATTAACTCTTTCCCCGTCAGTGTTTTTTTTTTTAATTGCTCGCCACCGTGAACATTTATGATAATTTTCACAAAAGTTGCATGGCCCTCAGTTGTATGAATATCTGATATATCAAAGCAATATGCAATATATTAAAAGAAGGAACAGACCCTCTACTTTTAAACAAAAAAAACTGTTTTATTGTAGCTTAATGCATCTATTTTTTATCAACACTCGAATGTTGGGTAAGTTTCATAAAAAAAGCAACATTTTGAGCAAAAAGCTGAGAAAATCACGTTTTTGTCAAAGACTACGCTTGGATCGGATTCAGAACGATAATCAAAACATAGATGGAGTAGATCGAGTCCATCAACACCAAAGCTTCACAGTCATATACTGTAGCTTGTCCTGGGTTAGGCTTGTCCTGCCATTAGGCAGTTTTGATTTATATGCTGTTTAATGTTGATGATTGTATTATTTTACATATGCTTACATATGAAATTACAACTTTCTGCTTCTTCTTCACCTGTGTTTTGATCAGGAGATTCAGTACTCTTTCAGAAGATGTCTAATAGCTTATAACAGTGAAAACGCCCGAAATTTCAGTCAATGGCGAGGAAAGAGTTAAGACTAAACATCATTTGAAAAACATGGGTTCCCAAGTAATATATCTTCAAATCGCTTCATTAAATGTGCCTATAAGCACTTGATCAGAGTCACACAGGAACACTGAAGTGCATTATCACTTTTCCAGCTACTCAGTAATGTAATTATCCATTTATAATCACACCAATATATAATAATAATAAGTTATAATGATAAATGAGTACCTTGCCTCTGCAAAAAAAAAAAAAAATGCAGATTCAAGCACAACTAACATTTTATAAAAATACAACACAAATTCTAACCATTAGAATAGATTTTTGCTTAACTACTAAAGTGCTAAAACATGTAATAATATATTATAAATTCTTAATAACACCATCCTAAAATGTGAAAAGCCTTTTTTTTTTCTTCCTCCATAATGGTGGTATTAGTCTACAAGGGCACATGCATTTACATTTAATTAAAACATTCCAATATGTAGTGCGTTTTAGAAAATCCTTGAATTTGGGATGCCTGCTAATAAGCAAGGGGGCCTGCTGTACACCGAAGTTCCACATCTAATATTTCTTACATGATTGACACACTCCCTTATGTCCACTGTGAACCCCTGAACCTGCTTAATAAAACATTTGCCCTCGAAGAGCAGACGAATGTGGAGGAGGAGATGGGTTTTAACGGCAAAATAATGCCGGCACTCTTTCATTTTCTTTCCTTGTCTTTCTGACCCCCCCCACCCCCCAGACCAGAGGAAGTGGTCCATCCCCTCACTCAAAGCTTGGCAGGCTCTGGGGTATCAAACTTTGAGTAGCGCTTGCTGGTGAAATTGCAAGCAAAGGCCTCAGATCAGTCAAAACAACATTGTGTTAACATTACCTTTGAGCAACCTATAACTACAGCACAGTACTGTCCAGCTTGCAATAGCCATTCTGAAATGATTACAAGTTTTATGATAACCATTTGGTGCATATTTTGTTGGGATAGTCATGCTGCTTTGATATCCCTAAGAATGAAATTATGAAAATTTGTCTCTCAATGTTTGTGTTGAGAGTAAAAGGGGAAGTTCATATGGTTTGATAGTGCTGCTGACGTTCTCAATTAATGGTTAATAAGAGATTAGCATGCCTCTGTTTAATGAGGACACATTGCCATTTGGCTTAGCATAGATTCATATCCAGTAATTGCTTTCAAAGGCATTCAACTGCACTCTTTGGGATAAGCATGCTCCTTTATCCCAGGGCAGAGAACAAATGTTGTGAAGAAATGCTGCTAAAATGTATAATTGGGGTTTGGCAAAGCAGTTATTTATTGAACAATTAATTTTTGATGATATTTTTTTATTGTTCACTCTTTTGTTTAAAGCGTGTAGTACAGTATGCTCTTGCAAGTCATTGCGTTTGTTCAACTGTCTGTGGCTGGTCGCATACATTTCATCTTTGCCGAGCTTTTGTTTGCATTGGGCCTTGGCTTCTTTCCTAGTTGTGTACTAATGGTTGGAGCTTTGCAGCAACAGTAAAGCTATCATTATGTGTGTGTGTGTGTGTGTGTGTGTGTGTGTGTGTGTGTGTGTGTGTGTGTGTGTGTGTGTGTGTGTGTGTGTGTGTGTGTGTGTGTGTGTGTGTGTGTGTGTGTGTGTGTGTCAGTATTCTTCCAAGGTCTTTACTATGAAGCATGAGGTCTACAACAACCAAATAAGTGCAATAGTGAGGTGAGATCTACAAGAATATATTACTTTATATAAATGAAATCTAGCAAGGATATAGTGATTTGTAATTATACATAAAAAAAATTATTGACTCTGAATTCTGCAGGTTAACTGCTTTTGTGCCTGCCATCTTATACTGTTTGAATATTATAGCTGACTTTTGTTTCTGACAGTTACACATTAGCTAATGCTAATGTGAATCATGATGTCAGAACTGATGTACTTTCGAATTTCCCACTCTTTAACCAGGCTTTGAAGGACATTACAAAAATTAAGGGGAAAAAAACTATTTGGTGCAAAAATAAATAAAAAAATATTTTCAGCTTAAAGTAGAATCTCTGATCAGTTTTCTCATTTACACTAATTTGGTGAATGCAGCATAACACTCACAGTAAACAAGCTGCTACACTAACACTGAGATATACTAAAAGTATGTAACACGCAGAAATGTGTGAAATTATACATTTTAATTAAATGTTTTGGGGTACTACTTTATATTTTCACTTTTTAGGATTGTATAACAACATATGATTTAAAGGGAGGGCTGTTAATGAGAGAAGATAATTAAACTGCAGCAGACCTACTAGTCTGTGAAGGTTGTTCAAACAGCCCTCTGGCACCAGGTGAACAGACAAGCTGGGAAATCAGACACAAGACTGGATGAAACAAGCATGACAGTGACCAACATTCAGCAACTACGGCATCCTTGCCTCCCTTAGCCTAGCCGGAACATTCGTGCCCCAAGATGGCAACACTGCCAACCAGTCAACCTGCCAGCCATGTGTGGATAATTAGGTATGGGACTCTCACATCTCTCTAGCTCTCTCTCTCTGGCTATCTTCTCTGTCACCATTTCCAATCGAGAAACAGAAAGGAATGAAACTACAATTGCTATGATGTTCTGGATATCTCTCAGTTTGCGGTGCTATCATGAGGGCAAGAGGGAAGAGGAAGAAGAAAACTCCTCGGGAGGAACTGACATTGCTGGACACTTCCAAACACACACTGCATTCTGGGTAGGCTTGCCGGCATCTTCTCACAGCAAGAAAATCCTTCCTATCATAATGCTCAGGAATCTTTGACACCTCTTTTACATGTTTTTTATCATAACTTGTCAAGAGGAGGTAGATGGTGTCCACCTAAAGCACGACCTGGCCAGACATGAATTTGATTTCTCCATGAGCAATTCATCTCTTCTCTGTTGCTGAGTCTTAGAAAAAGATAAGAGAATAGAAAAAAAATAGAAAACTTGTGACTGTACTTAACTCTTCAATGTGGTAACTCATGGAAACAAAGAATGCTTATTTTTGTCAATATTTTTTTTATTAAATAAATAAAATTGTGATCACCTGTTTACATGGTTTGAAAATTCTGTAACACTTTACAGTAAGGCTTCCGTTAAAATTTGTTATTTTTGGAGCATTTATTAATCTTTCTTAATGTTAGTTAATAAAAAATAGTTGTTCATCATTTATTCATGACAGTTCACATGCACACTTGATTTAAAAAAAAAGTATTAGTAAATGATCAATTAAAATGAATAAATACTGCAGAAGTATTGTTCATTGTCAGTTTTCGCTGATAATGTTAACAAATGAAACATTACTGTAAAGAGTTACCAAAACCCAAAAGTAATTTATATCTAAAAAAAGGGTTTGCAGCATAAAACACATCAATATATATATATATATATATATATATATATATATATATATATATATATATATATATTTATATATATATATTAACATTTTTGATATGTGGCATTACAAGCCTATGAATGTTAAATGCAGATACTTTTCTGTTAATAAAGAAAAATGTTAATCATTTTTTAAGGCACAGCTGCAGAGAAAATCCATGCTGAATTCAAGACAACAGAACCATATGTTTGGTGCTAAGAAGTAATTATCATAGATAATATAGATTATTTTAATAATCAGAAAACAATATGACCATTTTAAAAGGTGTTATCCTTTATCTCAGTAAGGTGTTACTCTCCTCAGAATTCAGGTGTTAAGTCTCTATTCTGTGTAAACCCATCTGTTTTTTAAGATATTGATGTTTCTTGTGCGAATGATTTCAAGATAATTATATATGCATTGTGCTGGCCAGGTGAGACCTAGCTGCCTTCTGGTCTAAATTATGCCAATACATATGTTTGTTGCAGTGATACCACATTAATAAATGATGGAGGAGTCTCTCCATGCTGTGGCAACAGAGCAGAACAGTAATATGCACTATATGGCAGAATCATTGAAAGACTATGGTACAACAAGAGTGCGTTTTGGCAGATTTACAGATCATCATCTATAATACATTGTTAGTCTTTCAGCTATGCACAAAAGCCAGATGTTCTTTTTATCAGTCAGTCTCTGGGTTGTAAACATGCTGAAAGAGAGATGGTGAGGAGGAGAGAGGGAAATACGTTTTAAAAAAACGTTTTATGTTATCAACACAGGCTGTTTGGATCTAACAACAAAAGGATTTTTTGAGTTTGCGAATTGTTAAGAAAAAGAGGAGCTTACGTCAAGGCAGATCTATCATTTGGCTAATTCACACAGGGCCGGTGGGCTGGTTATTTTCAGGGCCCAGCTCTGCTTATTTCAAGTTTCTGTCTTCATATAAACAGACCTGAAAACAAGGGTCAACATGGGAACTTACTATGACTGTGTGTAAGCAATCACCATTTCAAGGGGTCCGTTTGAACACCATCTTGGCAAGCTGACAGTGTAGTGTCCCAGAGCAAAAACAAACAGCTGTGGACATATGGGTAGGAGGTGCAAGACGCTCCTAATGCAGACTGCCTTGGGAAGAAGGGCCAGATAGATGAATGCGAGCTGCTGCGTTCTCTTTCTAATGGCCCGCGTGGTGGTAGAGGGCCCTGGTGGAGAACTCAACATTTATGAGTGTGAATCTTTAAGAGCTGTTCTGATGAAAGCCAACACTAGGCGCCAACTCTGATGCCACGGCTATAGATGGGTTTTGGAGGGGGGGTGGGTCCATGCCATGAAGATCCACCCCAGGGCATCCTCCACACAAGAGTCGAGATAGACAGAGAGACCTGATAAATAAATCAACTTAAAGGACTGCAGAGGGTTTGAGGCCTATTTCTCTTCTTGAACCCTAGTTTTGAGACAGACGGTGGGAGGGAGCGGGGAATGAGGGTGGTGAGGGGAAAGCAGGCTTCTTCATGGCTTCGTCCCAACAGGCATCAAGGACCAAAGACACCAAGTCTGTGATTCTTTCAAGAAATTAAATATATTCACTTATCCGAAAGGCCTTGGCTCAAGATCCTCATCATTTTATCTCCTCGTCCGAGATAAAAGCGTAAGGACTTTCCCATTGGCTTTCAATCGAAGAGTGCTTTGAAAGCTCATACTTAATTTGAAGGTCTCTTAGAACTTACTTCGGACAACAAATTCTGAACTGCCCCTTTTCAAGTTGAGATGAGTAGAAAAGAGATTTTTTTAAAACATCAGGGAGCTTTCAATTACCACCCCCTCCCTCCCCTTAACTTTAGAGGCTGCAGTACTTATTCAAACTTAATTGAACAAGACTAGAGTTTTTCCAGTGGTCTTATCCTCAGTCTAATCCACTCTGAACAACTCTGGTTCAGAACTTTTATGTGTTATTATTTATTCATAGCAAACGCATACTGCAAAGTTCAAAACAGCGACAATAACAGTATTGTAATTAATGATAAACAGCTGTGCGGAGGTGAGATGCATTTACATGTTGACTGATGAGGTACCTGTTTACATCCGTTGGTGCAACTCTTCTAGCAACACACTTTAACAGCAGGTGAAAATCTCTCACAATCAAGGAATCATGCAGAGGAAAACAATAGACAGTAAAAACAAAAGGGAATAGGAACGAAAGCGAATATTTACATTTAATTAAAATTTGATCTAGAGACAATTTAGAGTTGTGTCCATCCATTCCTGTCTAAAGTTTTGTTTCCTGTTATTTTCTATTATCATTTTATTTTTTGAATGCTTAGTCATTAAGTAATGATAGATGGATGGATGGATGGATGGATGGATGGATGGATGGATGGATGGATGGATGGATGGATAGATAGATAGATAGATAGATAGATAGATAGATAGATAGATAGATAGATAGATAGATAGATAGATAGATAGATAGATAGATAGATAGATAGATAGATAGATAGATAGATAGATAGATAGATAATCAGCTGGCAATCATTTGACAAACTCAGGAAAGCCATGTTTACGTGACATTTTGAAATGATCAGGTTTGCTCCAGTCATGATGTCAAAACATCTTCTTGACTGATCCAAAATATCGGTGGGAAACTGTCAGGAGTGATATCATGCCACCTTCCCTCATCAGGTGTAGCATGTTTTTTTTTTAAGCATCTAGCTTCTCATTCAGCTGTATGAGATGAGGACACATGTATACATGCATGGAGCAAGTTGTAGGGTACAATTCTTTACCTACTCCCCATCAAAACACCCACTCTTGCTGGATGTGGACCAACAACAAGAAACTAATAGGAGCAAGTGTTCTTGTTATAATTCTCAGATTACGAAAGGAATGATTGCTAATTCCTGCTTCCAATTTATTGTGAAATGTTCTTGTTAGTCAGACACACAGATGACAGGCTTTATTCATTAAACAGGAGCTTAATAAAAATATTAGTAAATTGTTTATAAATACATTCCCATGTACATTTTCCCTTTAAATTGTTTCATGTGCGACGCAAACAGAAATAAATTTTGTTTCATAGAAAATGACCATTGTGTGTCCTACAACTAAATGCTGAGAAGTATTAAAAATAAAATAATCATAATAATAATAAACAATTGTTGACATGCAACAATAATATAAGATAATTCTTATTGAGAATGTGTGTTCTCCATTTGTTTTCTTCTGTTTGTTTTCTTCTGTTTTGTGTCTTGAGTCTGTGTTTATCGGATCACATAGTTCAAAACTGGTTGTTTTCAAATGTAATATAAATACATTTGACCTGACTTAAAATCGATCTATTTTTCTGTTTGCTGTTGTATTGAATGCCGGTTGAGAGGGCAGGTTTGCAATGCTAATACAGGTAAACAAAGGATCTGCTTAACAGCGCTATTCTCTCCAGAATTTCATGTGTATTACAAGTTTTGGCTTGTTTCTGCAACACGCACTGGCAGCAATGTTTGTTTTATTTTGCATTTTTAGGTGATGATGCCACAAATATACCTGCAAGACTTCTGTAAAAGCAATTGTAGTAGGGCAGAGGAAGGAAAATAAAATATATTCTCACCATGCTACTGTCACATGCTCACTGACAGCAATTTTGATGCGGCAACAATAGCTTCTGATTCCTTTAACAGCTGCTAATGTACTTTCCTTTTATTCAGTGATCCAAGAGCAAGGCGTGAAATGAAACCCCGCTTTCCATTTTCTTTATAAATTATATAAATTTTTTATTTATATATATTTTCACTTGTGTCTGCAACCAAAGTCATTTACATCTCCCAGGGCAAGGGGGTGGCGTTGAGGAGAGTGTCGGGCAAAAAAAAAAAATTCACATAATCTCTCTCTCTGTCTTTTACTGTAACAAAAGCTTATTTAAACTGAGGTTTACTTACTGCTCAAGATCCCTGGCCTCCTTCTAAGGTCCCATTATGAGAGTGGCTGCTACCTAATCAACAGAAGCACCTCTTCATCAATACATTATTAACCAGCCTGTTAGAATGCAATGCAGGAGAATGGCCCTCCTCTAGGAATAGAGCTAAGAGGAGAGAGTCAGAATGCAGCGAGTAAGTGAGATAGAAGAGTATACGCAGGCAAGAGATGATCTGCATGTTTGTACTAGCAGAAATAAAGATAGATGGACCTGTTATCTAAAATGCTGAGCAATTGTCCTCTTTAAAATTATCATACCTAATGAATTATTAGCTAAAATATATCAATTTAGAACTCAGACATTGAATGGAAAATATATTTGGTTACTTATTATTTTAAGGTGACATTGTTACACTGCAATTACACAAATAAGTTCTGAGTTATATTAATTTATATTAATTAACTACATTTACTCAGTATGGGGATAAGATTAGGGCTTGGTTTAGGTTTAGTTACTGGCAATTCATCTTAATTTACAGTTATATACAGTGCCCTCCACTAATATTGGCACCCCTGGTAAATACGATCAAAGGCAGCTGTGAAAATAAATCAGCATTGTTTATCCTTTTGATCTTTCATTTAAAAAAATGCACAAAATTCTAACCTTTCATTGAAGTAAAACAATTGAAAGTGGGGAAAAAATCTCATTATGAAATAAATGTTTTTCAAAGTTCTCGTTGGGCACAATTATTGGCACCCAATTATTGCAACCTCCTTTTGCCAAGATAACAGCTCTAAGTTTTCTCCTATAATACCTGATGAGTTTGGAGAACACCTGACAAGAGATCAGAGGTCATTCCTCCATACAGAATCCCTCCAGATCCTTCAGATTCCCAGATCCATGTTGGTGCTTCTTCTCTTCAGTTCACCCCACTCATTTTCCATAGGGTTCAGGTCAGGGGACTGGGACGGTCATGGCAGAAGCATAATTTTGTGCTCAGTGACACATTATTGTGTTGATTTTGATGTTTGTTTTGGATCATTGTCCTGATGGAAGATCCAACCACGGCCTATTATAAGATTTCTAGCAGAAGCGGTCAGGTTTCAATTTTTTATCTTTATGTATAGAATTAATGATACCATGTGTCTGAACAAGATGTTCAGGGCCTCCAGCAAAAAAAAAATAATAATAGCCCCGCAACATTAAAGATACAGCAGTATATGTAACCGTGGGCAAACCTATATGGTGGGTTTGCTGCTAAAAAGCTCTTTTTTTAGTTTCATCTGGCCATAGAACCAGGTCGCTTTTGAAGTTCCAGTCTTGTCTGACAACTATATGCTAGAGTTTGTTTGTGGATGAGCGAGGAGGATTTTCCTTGAAACCCTCCCAAACAACTTGTGGTGATGTAGGTGCTGTTTGATACATTTATTTGAGGCTTTCTGACCCCAAGACTCAACAAACTCTCTGCAATTCTCCATCTATGATCCTTGGAGAGTCTTTGGCTACTCAAACTTTCCTCCTTGCCGTGCATTAAGACAATATAAACACACGTCCTCTTCCAGGGCAGATTACTAACATCTTTAGTTGATTGGAACTCCTTAATTCTTACAGCCTGTGAAACTCAACAATATTTTTCTGCACAGCAGAACTATATTCTTCGGTTTACTCATTGTGATGAATGATTAAGTGAAATTTGGCCTTTGTGTTTCCTCACATTTATACTCCTGTTCCAGGAAGCCATGACTGTACAATTTCATGCTCCTAGTCTCTCTGGTGTGCTAAAAACAAAAACAAAAAACACCTAAATATGAATGGGAATATACTTTACTCATAATCATTTCTAGGGGTGCCAATAATTGTGTCATGATCCGGGTCTTTTTGTTTTGTCTTGTTAAAGGACTTTTATGTTGAAATGCATCCTGAGTTTCCTGTCTTTGGTTTCCATTCATCTGTGTTGTCATATTAGTAACCATGGTCACATTCATTAGTTCCAGCTGTTGTTAATTATCTACTCATTGCGTTGTGTATTTAAGTTCTTGCTTTTCAGTTTTTATGAGTCATTGCTGGTGTTGCATGTAGTTTACCTGGGGTTTTCATATGTTCCTGGTCTCCCTTCTGTGTTGTTTGGAATATTTTTTTATGCTCTCATTTGGATTATTTGCCTTGATCTCTAGTCTGGATTATTTATCTTTTGCCTTTTGTTATTAAATCTGTGAGAGCATTTGGATTCGCCCTGGCCTCATCCTTGCACACCTGTTACAACATGCATTAGAGAAAAACATTTATTTCATAACGTGAGTTTTTCTCCACTTTCAGTTGTTTTACTTCAATAAAAGGTTAGAATTTCGTGAATTTTTTTAATGAAAGATCAAAAGGATAAACCATGCAGATTTATTTTCACAGCTGCCTTTGCTCATATTTACGAAGGGTGCCAATATTAGTGGAGGGCACTGTACATGTAATATGTAACTCCGTCACCTTAAAATAAGGTGTTACCAAATATTTTATGTAAAATTACATTACATTTTAACACATTACCAGTATTAATAAAAATTAAAAAGTACTTCAAATTTACTCTGGAATTATAAAAAGAAAAGTATTACCATTACAATTACAGTATTTCTTATAAACATTACTTTTAAAAAATGTAAAGAATGAGCCAACTTTACTCGAATCAGAGTATTCCCAAGTAAACATTACTTGAAAATGTATAATGAAATTTACCAAGAATTGTATGTAGCCTGTACTTGAAAATTGTGTCCTAGATTTTGTGGAGTAAATCATTTGACTATATTCTAAAAAATACATTCAAATACAAAACTCATACATAGAATAACGTCTCGGTTACGTATGTAACCCTCGTTCCCTGAGTAGGGAACGGAGACGTTACGTCAGATGACGGAGAATGGGGGTTTCGCCAGAAAGCCTATCATCTTCAAGTATTCTAAAACGAGCCAATGGCGATGAAATGCCATGGGTCTGCGGAATTTGCATAGCGTATCTCCGCCCCAACGCGTGGGTATATAAGGAGAGACGCCGGCAAAGGCAGATCATGTCTTCGCTGAGGAGCCGAGACTGAACTCAGGCGTCTACCCAGCGGTACAGCGGAAGTGGCAGGGAGACGTAACGTCTCCGTTCCCTACTCAGGGAACGAGGGTTACATACGTAACCGAGACGTTCCCTTTCGTAGTCACTCCGAGTTACGTCGGATGACGGAGAATGGGGGTCCCCGTGTAATCACGCCACCTTCACAGCTGTCTTCCAGTGCCCTGCGGAAGTCTGATCTCCCTGTCGTGATACTGGCACGGACGAAGGAGTCCTACTTAACACAGGAATACCAAGGTACACTGGGAAGCATATCTCAGAGGAAATATGCCGCAGCATGCCTACCCGTAGGGGGGACTTAGGAATACACATATGGCCCGAGGGGGCTTCATATGGAGGAACACTGGAGTGACCAGCCCGAAGGGTGGCAACTTTCAACTCTAGGAGTGGCAAGGTGGCTTGCCGAGGGAAAGACACATGCTCAAAGAGGCTTACAGTGGAAATACACATGTGGGGGTTACTCAGGGGAGGAACCATGCACACGGAGGCACCTAGCCGACGCACAGGCAATAGACACTGGCGTCAGCGTCAAAAGTGCTGGAGGAACTCAGGGCTTCAGAGAGGAAGGTTCACCTGAGGAAATATCGCACGTATCCAGTCCGTGGAGTGGAATGGCGAGCAAGCGAAGACACCTGAGCGGGTCCAGTACTAGCTGGCTGAAGCGAGTACACGAGAGGACACAGGCTCCACTCGGAGATTATAAAATCTGGCGAATGTGTTGGGTGTCGCCCAGCCTGTAGCTCTCCAGATGTCTGCCAGCGAGGCGCCATGCGCTAGAGCCCAAGAGGAAGCCACACTCCGGGTGGAGTGCGCTGTCACACCAAGGGGGCACGGTCGGCCTTGCTGTTGGTAAGCCAAAGCAATGGCGTCCACTATCCAGTGAGACAACCTCTGCTTTGAGAGACCCTTTCCCTTCAGTCTCCCACCATAACAGACAAAGAGCTGGTCTGAGGTCCTGAAACACTGCGTCCTGTCTACGTAAGCATGGAGAGCGCGTACTGGACAGAGCAGTGCCAAGGCTGGGTCTGCCTCCTCCAGGGGCAGCGCTTGCAGGTTCACCACCTGGTCCCGGAAGGGAGTGGTGGGAACCTTGGGCACATATCCAGGCCGGGGTCTCAGGATCACGTGAGAGTGACCCGGCCCGAATTCCAGGCACGCTTTGCCAACGGAGAATGCGTGCAGGTCCCCTACCATCTTGATGGAGGCCAATGCAACCAGGAGCACTGTCTTCATTGACAGGAACTTAAGCTCAACTGATTGCAGAGGCTCAAAGGGAGCCCTCTGCAGGGCATTTAACACCACTGAGAGGTCCCAAGAGGGAACGAGAGGAGGGCGAGGAGGATTCAGTCTCCTCGCTCCTCTCAGGAACCTGACGATCAGGTCGTGCTTCCCCAGAGACTTACCTTCAACTGCTTCGTGATATGCGGCGATAGCGGCCACATACACCTTCAGGGTGAAGGGAGACAGCCTTCGCTCCAACCCATCTTGCAGGAAGGAAAGCACGACACTGATCGAGCATCTCCTTAGGTCCTCTCGGTGAGAAGAGCACCAGTTGACGACGAGGTTCCACTTCAACGAATAGGCATGTCTCGTGGACGATGCTCTAGCGGAAGTGATGGTAGCCGCCACCGCTGGTGGCAGGGTACTCAAACCTGCCTCGTCCCATCCAGGGGCCACATGTGGAGCCTCCAAAGATCGAGTCGAGGGTGCCAGAGGGTGCCCCGTCTCTGAGAAAGGAGATCCTTCCTCAGAGGAATTGGCCAAGGAGGTGCTGTCGCGAGGAGTATCAGTTCGGAGAACCAGGTCCGGGTGGGCCAGTACAGCGCAACCAGAATGACCTGCTCCTCGTCCTCCTTGATCTTGCACAGGGTCCGTGCGAGAAGGCTCACTGGGGGAAACGCATATTTGCGTAGGCCCCGCGGCCAGCTGTGCGCCAGTGCATCCGTGCCGAGCGTGCCCTTGGTCAGGGAGTAATACAGGGCGCAATGGGATGAGTCGTGGGATGCAAACAGGTCTACCTGTGCGTCCCCGAACTGGTCCCAAATCAGCTGGACCGACTGGGGATGGAGTCGCCATTCGCCGGAGATGTGCCGAAACCGTGACAGCTCGTCGGCTGCAAAGTTCCGATCTCCCGGAATGTAAATAGCATGAAGGGACCTCAGGTGCTTCTGACTCCATAAGAGGAGGTGGCGTGCGAGTTGCGACATACGGCGGGAGCGTAGACCACCCTGACGGTTGATGTACGCTACTGTCGCGGTATTGTCTGAACGGACTAGTATGTGTTGACCCTTGAGCAACGTGCGAAAACGGTGCAGGGCAAGGCGTACTGCCAGCAACTCGAGGCAATTGGCAAGCAGAAGGTGCTGGGGTCCTGTCCAGGAGCCCGCGGCAACATGTCCATTGCACATGGCGCCCCAGCCCGTGGACGAGGCATCTGTGGAGACAACAACATGCCTGGAAACTCGTTCTAGGGGAACTCCGGCCCGTAGAAAACTGAGGTTCCTCCACGGGGTGAAGGTCTGACGGCAGGTCGGAGTCACTGGGACTCGGAGCGTGCCATGATGCCATGCCCACCTCGGGACTCGATCGCGAAGCCACAGCTGAAGCGGTCTCATATGAAGAAAACCGAGTGGCGTTGCCACGGCTGCAGATGCCATATGCCCCAGGAGCCTCTGAAACAATTTCAGTGGGACCGCACTCTTGCCATCGAACTGTCGAAGACAAGTCAGCAGTGAGTGTGCGCGCTCGCTCGTAAGCTGCGTGGACATGGCGACCGAGTCGATCTCCATACCGAGAAAAGAGATCCTCTGCACGGGGCAGAGTTTGCTCTTCTCCCAGTTGACCCGAAGGCCCAGACGGGCTAGGTGCCGGAGCACTAGGTCTCTGTGTTCGCAAACCTGATCTCGAGAGTGAGCTAATATTAGCCAGTCGTCGAGGTAATTCAGGATGCGAACCCCGTGTTCACGTAGGGGAACAAGGTCTGCCTCGACGACCTTCGTAAAGACGCGAGCAGACAGAGCCAGCCCGAATGGGAGAAACGCGTACTGGTATGCCTGCCCCTCGAAAGCAAACCGAAGAAACAGTCTGTGTCGAGGTAAAATGGAGACATGAAAGTAGGCGTCCTTCAGGTCTATCGCTGCAAACCAATCCTGTGGCCGCACGCATTCGAAAATGCGTTTGGCCGTGAGCATCTTGAACGGCAGCCTGTGAAGGGAGCGGTTCAAGACGCGCCGATCCAGGATTGGCCGCAACCCACCGGTCTTCTTGGGGACATTGAAGTACGGGCTGTAAAACCCTGACTTAATCTCGGCTGGAGGGACAGTCTCGATTGCACCCTCCGCCAGCAGGGTAGCAACCTCTGCTCTCATGATAGGGGCATTGCCACCGACCATAGTGAAGCGGACTCCCCTGAAGCGGGGAGGAGACCGTGCGAACTGAATCGCATAGCCGAGCCTGATAGTTCGGGCGACCCAGCGGGACAGGTTGGGAAGCTCTAACCAAGCTCCCAGAAACTGAACCAGCGGGGTCATGCGAACCACAGACGTCCCCCCGGAGGGGCAGCGAAGCGGAGTGACCCGCCCAGGTGTGAGTGGCAATTGGCCCAGTGCGGGGGCGCGGTCATGCTCCACGTCCTGACAGAGGAGACCAGGGAAGGACCAGCGTTCCACAGGGGTCTGCTCTGCCAGGGGTCTGGCGACAGAGGGGGACTAGAGTGGTGAGGTCCGGAGACGGCACGCACTGTCATCCGCGCCCTCTGGGACAGAGGGGGACAGGAGTGGCGAGGCCCGGGGGCGGCGCACACTGCAGTCCGAGAACTCTGTGACAGAGAGGGATGAGCGCGGCGAGGCCCGGGGGCGTCGCGCACTGTCATCCGGCCCTGTGTGCTCAGTGATAGGTGTATCGGTTCTTTCTTTAACCACAATAGGGTCCAATAGAACAAAAGATTCTCCCCCTGCCCTCCACCGGGGGAAGGAGGGGGCCTGCAACCACCTCCTGGGAAAAAAAAACGACACCATCACTGAGCAGCCTGTCTCAGGAGCGCCGCTTAGCCTGGCGTTTAGCGGGGTGCGGGGCTGGAGAGGGCTGTGGCGCCTTCCTGCGGCCTCCTCCACGACGCGGCCCGGGTGAAGGCTGCTGCTGGGGCCGTGCGGGAGGGGAGGGAGCCACAGGAGGGCGCCCTCGGCGGCGAGCAAACTGAGGCGTCTCTACCGACGGCTGGGTGGAGGCAGCAGCGGGCCGTCGGGGCAGAATATGCTTAATCGCCTCAGACTGCTTCTGTGCGGTTGAGAACTGCTGGGCAATGTCCTCAATCGCTCCGCCGAAGAGGCCAGCCTGGGATATGGGGGCGTTGAGCAGATCAGTCCCGCCCTCGTGCATATCTCTGAGCAGCTGGGCCTGGCAGACCTTCAAAAGGTGCTCATTCCATGCAGAGCGGCAGCCGCCTGTCCTGCAGCTATGTGAGATCTCGCCACCAGGGTAGACAAAAATCTACAGGCCTTGGATGGGTGCTTAGGAGTACCGCGAGAAGAAGCACTCTGAGGACACAGTTGCATCGCAAACAGAGCGTTCAACCGGGGGAATCCCAGTGTACCCATGGGCGACCGCCCCATCGAGGGGAGGAAAGGCGGAGAAAGCTGTCGAACGTACACGGGAGGTCAATGGAGCCTTCCATGACTTCGACAGCTCCTCATGCACTTCCGGGAAGAATGGTATTGGGGTTGGCTGCGGCCGTGAAGCCGCAGCCGCACCCAAAAACCAATCATCCAACCGCGAGCGCTTGGGGCAGGGCGGAGGGTTCCACTCCAGCCCGATGCTCGCGGCGGCCCGGGAAAGCATGGCCGTCATCTCGGGATCTGACACGGGCAACGCTGGCACTCCCAAGGGAGGCAACGCAGCCGCATCATCACTTCCCGATGACTCCTGCCCGCCTTGTGATGCCGCGATCGTGTCCTCCTCTGGAGCGCCGAATGAAACACGCGGGGCATCCGAAGATGGACCCGGTAGAATCACTGCGGCACTCGCGGGTTGCAACACTGTAGAGGGGGGCGTGGTCCAAGTACGCATCGTCGGATTGTTCCACACCGTCACCCTCAAGTCACCCTGTCCACCAGCCGAAGTACCACCTCTCGTGGAGGGTGTAGATCGGGGTGTGGATGAGGGGACTCTCTCCCGAGTGAGATCATTGAATCTCGACCTCAGTGTTGCGATGGTCATGTTCCCACAGAAGGAACATGAGTCATCCACAAGCGCTGCTTTAGCGTGCTCTAAGCCCAGACACACAAAGCAGCGATTGTGCCCATCAAAGGAAGACAGATATCGACCGCACCCAGAAGAACACGGGCGAGACATCTTTAAAAAGACGTGCCACGTGCAGCTCTTTTTGTGAGAGGAAAAACTCTGCGGATGCTGAAGCGACCAGGGAGAGACACACAGACTGGAGACCACTGCTCAGATCGCAGGCAATGTGAAGCTCGCTGGATACCGCCGTCACACCAACACCTGGAGAGTTCTCGTCTCGAAGAGAAATGTCACTGAATACTCAGGATTTTGGCTTGTGGAGTGAAGAGATGCTCTTGGCTCCGAAGCGAAAACATGATCTGCCTTTGCTGGCATCTCTCCTTATATACCCACGCGGTGGGGCGGAGATACACTATGCAAATTCCGCAGACCCATGGCATTTCATCGCCATTGGCTCGTTTTATAATACTCGAAGATGATAGGCTTTCTGGCAAAACCCCCATTCTCTGTTATCCGACGTAACTCGGAGTGACTACAAAAGGGAACTTGAATACACTTCTACTATAATAAATATTTAATTTATGAATTTGTAAATTTGTAATTTTCCTGACAACATGACGAAGAACACGATTTAAAAAAACAAACTTTATTAAAGCACTTTGGGGTAATTCTAATTTCTTAAAGGGGTCATATGATGATATTTTCAAAGATCATTATTTTGTGTATTGGGTGTAATAGAATATGTTAACATGCTTTAATGTTCAAAAAATGCATTATTTTTCACATACTGAACATTATTGTAGCTTCTCTATGCCCAGTTTGTCTAAAACGCGTAGATTATTATGATGCCCCTCTTTCCGAAAAGCGCAGTATGCCCTGATTGGCCAACTGACCCAGTGCTTTGTGATTGGCCGAAAACCTCAAGCATTATATTTCCACACAGTGAGGTAGGTATGTGAGGGAGAATTCAATTGAGGCATTTTAGCTAGGTCTGGATCTGCCTTCTCTTTTAGATAGAATAAATCTTTTTGTGGGAGACTTTGAGCTTTGTAACTTTACAGATCTTATACATAACACAAACACAAACAGCTACATAACGCACTAAAGAATAAGGAAAACATGAAAACACATCATATGACCCCTTTAAAAAAATGCTAAAAGTTTTATTAAAATATGTAAGATGTATACAATCACATGTACTGAATTGAAAATATAATTGAAAATGGCATTTAAAAAAACAACATGAATTACTGAGTACCTCTATAAGAGCTAAGCTTTTGATTTTCTAATTGGACAATCGTATTGGTCATTGGCACAAGTAAGCCATTTAAAGGTTAATTTCTCTGAAAAAGTGTAAGGGCAGGGGCTCTGTGGCACTATCATACAATTGCTCTGTTGGTTTGAGCATCCTAACCAGTTCAACACACCAATTTGTGTGAGTGCGGGCAGGGGCAGGATGTGTCTGGATGACCAATGGCAGAAGTTGGGGACTGCATGTTCAGGAAACCTGGAAAGAATCTTTTTTTTTTTCTTTTTTTTTTATTCTGTTTGGTTGTTAATACACTAGAAACACTAGACCTTTAAACATAACAATTAAGATGTTGTAAAAAATACTGATTAAAAAAGTATATCTTGCCTTTCACAAAAAAGTTACTTTTTTTCATCTTAAACTGGCCTAATTAATTGTGATGTTAATATTGCATTAGTCTTTGCTTAGCTGCACTTCTAAGAACTCCATTGAACACAGCTGCTGAAAACAATGCTTATGATATGATAACTCTATTTAGAATTAGAGGATTATTTATCTGGATGACTAAAGTCATTCAGATTTGATTCCATTTACACTATAAAATCAACTGTTAAGGCCATACAATTAAAAAAAAAAAATGATGTCCCTGAAAAGTCTCTAGCCTCTTTCCCCACAAGCTCTTTGTTGCATTTCCATTTACGATGAATCTTTTTTTTTAACTTTGCCTGTGCTGACCTCCATTTTAGCCATCAGACTTGCCTCACCCCCTGCTCCGTGTCTTGCATTCATATACTTTTCTTCATTCCTCACACATCTAATTGACTTCATGTCTGATCATGTAAAGGATGCTGTTCTCCACCTGCTCCACACACTAACACTGAATCCTCTAGTGCTCTCACTCCATTAACGAAGAACAGCACCAAAGTTCTGCTCCCTGCTATCAAACCAGCGACTGCTAAAATCTCATTTTCAACTCAATTTAACCTGCTACCCCTCAAGGGTGGTGCGATTATAGCAAACCTGCTCTGTCACACATAAATTAGGACAAGATCTACCTATAATGCTAAAGGTTACCTAATGACAGACACAATGCATTTCACAATGCCAGACAATGTCTGAGCTTTGTTTGTATTTTCTACCAAAATAAATTGAATGTATTTCATCCTCTCTTTTTTATGGGTTAATGCAGCATTAGAAATTAGTATAATTTACCTCTACTTATAGGCCATTTTCTCATTAGTCTCATGAGATCTAATTATGGATCCACTTTTTACGCAACCCTCCTCATTAAAGATCTGGTACGTATGCATTTATGACACAGGATATGACAATCCCCTTGTGAAGGACCCAATTCTCTAATGACATATATGTAATATATGTGTGCATAAAGACAACACATGTTGTTTCCAAAGTTAAATTATTGGATTTTGTTGACATTGTAAGCCAAAATTGTTAAAATAATATCTAGAAAAAGATTCACTTTGTATCACATTTTCTCTGCCCAGTATTACAATACAAGAGAATAATATATATTTTTAACACCTTTCATTATATATATATATATATATATATATATATATATATATATTTAAACAAAATGAAATACATATACACACTGTATATTAGTCATATTTATTAATATAAATAGAATAATTGTATTTTATTTTCATATTATTTGTATTACTTAAAAATGCTTCTTTTTTTTTTCTTTTTTTTTTACAAATTGATTATCCTACATTTTTAGATAAATAGATAATAGATCTTTTTTTCTCAAATGGTCAAGTCCACAGATCCCCTAGTAGCCCAGTGGAGTCCCCAGACCCCATTTTGTAAACCCTTCCCCTAAAAACTATTCCTGGGATACATGTAGCAAATAAGTTGGTTTCTTTCTCTCCTCCATATCTAAAGTATGTCCATTCTTAATAATATTTTTTCCTATTTTTCTTTAAAAATCGATGTCTTGGATTGCCATTTAAAATAAAGGACAACTCCTTTATATTTCTTGTATATTTTTATGACACAACAAAGGTTGGTAATATATGTTTGCACTTCATTCAATCCAGTCTGATTAGTACTGTCAGGCCTCATGTTCCTACCAGCATACTAATAACATCTAGATATATTCATTGGCACTAGTTGCTTGGTGTTTACAATAAAACTTGCTATTCATCTGCTTTGATATATGTCATTCACATAGCATATGGGTTGATCTTATCTCTGTGGTTCTTGCTTTGAGCTTGCCTTAAGCAAATGTATAGAACACCCTCAGAAACACTCAATATAATGATGCCTCACACCTGACAGGCCTGACAGGCCTGTCTGTGGATCTGTCTCTCAGTCTAGGATTACCTACTATGGGCGTGTCTATAACCAGATTTAACCTACACAACAATAAGTTACTTTGGGCCACAATAACACACATTAATTGTCTGTTCTTCTTATAGTAAATTAATAATTTATACTCAGGAATAATTTAGAGAAGTGATGTATCCTAACATTTTTTTAACAAACCAGAGCTGGCTACATAGAGATCACTAGTGGATGCTCAAGTTGGAGGGTCTCAGCAGGTCTTTGGGCCTTTTCATTCTCACCTCATTCACAGCTCATTCACGCTTGGCGAAGCGTCTGCTTCCCATTAACACTGGGTCATACTCTTTCTCCACACTCCCCATCTCATACTGACATCCTCAATCTGCATGCAGGACAGCAGTCTAAGCAGGGCCAAGCCACCCCACAAACAACACTTACTGTCCTCACAACCATTAATAGCAAATCAGCTCTACAATGAACATTTATCTGTATTAGGATATCCTAATTTTGAAATAGTATTTTACAGAGATATTATTAATTAATTAATTAATTAATTAATAGTTTTACAGAGAACGGGGAGGATATCTATTTGTATATATGGCATGACTTATGTTTCACAGGACTTACCAAGTGCAACGCTGCATTTGTTGGGCTACCAAGAAACTTGGCAACTATTGTGTCAGAAAAAACGTCTCAGGTTACTATTGTAACCATAGTTCCCTGAGAACAGGGAACGAGACGATGCGTCGATCGACGCCATGGGAACGCCCCCAGCGTGACTGCGTCTGAAGCATCTATGTCAACTAGTCCAATGGAAAGAATGAGCGTCACGGGCGGGTGACGTCATGACCAGGAAATGATAAAAGCACATCCGGTGCAAACCGACATTAGCTTCGAAAATTGCCGAAGCAAGCCGATCACAGGGATGCAGGAAGTATGGCAGGGTGACGCATCGTCTCGTTCCCTGTTCTCAGGGAACTATGGTTACAATAGTAACCTGAGACGTTCCCTTACGAAGGGAACTCAACGATGCGTCGATCGACGCCATGGGAACGAGAATACCCAAAGCGCCAGAATTCCAAGTACCTGAGTGTTAGTCTGTTGTAACTAAGCACTAAGCACCTGAGAACCTGGGGCAGCATCCAGGTCCAGGCAGTAAAACCTAATGAATGTGAGCGGTGAGGACCAGCCTGCCGCATCACACACATCTTGAAGAGAAACTCCAAGTAATAAGGCTTTAGAGGCCGCCATACACCTCGTAGAGTGAGCTCTGACCGCCAAAGGACACGGCTGGTCAGAGTACTCGTATGCAAGTGAAATAGCCTCAACTATCCACTTACTAACCGTCTGTTTAGAAGCAGGAAGACCCTTCTCAGGTGATCCAAGCAAATAAATAACTGGTCGGACTTCCTCATTGAAGATGTCCGATAAACATAAGTATCCAGTGCTCGCACTGGACACAAGAGGTTCAGCCTTTCCTGGTCCGCAGTGTGCCATGAAGGAAACGTGAAATTAGGGGGTCTCAACCCAACGATGTACCCCCCACAGGGCGTGGTAAGCCGCAATGGCCGCCACGTAGACCTAAAGCGTGGAAGGACATAGACCTGACGTAAAACGCTCCTGCAGGAACTCGAGTACTGTGTTCACAGAACAGTTAACCGGATCCCACTGATGTCGGTGACACCATACAGAAAAAACTTTCCATTTAAGCGCATATAGTTTCCTAGTAGCTGGAGCTCTGGAGCTTAGAATGGTCTCAACAACCTCAGTTGAGAGACCACTCTCTATGAGTTGGGCCCCCTCAGAGGCCAAACCCACAGGTTCCAAATCTCCAAATATTGTGCCCCCAGCCTAAGACAGAAGGTCTCTCCTGATCGGGATTTCTCCAAGGGAGGACCGTCTAAGAGATGGATCAGGTCCGCAAACCAGATCCGACTCGGCCAGCGTGGTGCTACTAGCAGTAGGCTTATTCCGTACTGGCGAACTCGCTCCAGAACTCCTGGGTGCAGAGCAACAGGGGGAAATGCATACAGACGTAGCCTCGGCCACGTCTGCACCATAGCATCCAGCCCAGGGGGCTGGGTGAGTAAGGGAGAACCAAAGTGGACAGTGCGTCGTATGCTGAGACGCAAACAGATCCACCTCTGCTTGGCCGTAAAACTCCCAAATAATCCCCTGGCCTCAGCTCCTGCCTCGACAGGATGTCTGCTCCAATATTTTGGTCCCCAAGAATATACACTGCCCTCAGGGAGAGTACCTTCCCCAGAGACCACAGGAGGATCCTCAGACCCCCCTGACGGTTCAGATAAGAGACCACCGATGTGTTGTCTGTACGGACGAGCACATGATGACCCCTCAGGTCTGGGAGGAATTGCTTCAACGCATTGAAGACAGCCATCATCTCCAGGCAATTTATGTGCCACGAGAGATGATGACTCTTCCACAGACCCTAAACCGAGCGGCCTTCCATTACCGCTCCCCAGCCGGTGAGGGAAGCATCTGTCGAGATAGTAACTCGATGGCAAAGAGCTCCAAACACCGGACCCTGGGTTAAGAACCAGTGCTTCCTCCATATAACTAAGGCACGAAAGCAACGCCGCGTGACCTTGATCATACGAAGTGGGTTTCCCCTCGGGGAGAACCCTCTGGTCCTGAGCCACCACTGTAAAGGCCTCATGTACAGCAGGCCAAAAGGTATCCCGTTGGACGCTGCTGCCAAAAGACCCAACAGTCTCCCGAACTGTTTTACAGTGTGTGACTGGCCTAGCTTCAGTTCTTTTGTGGCTGACAGGATAGCAGCTACACGAACGGGCGATAGGGTGGCCCGCATCGTCACTGAATCCCATACCACACCAAGGAAAGTGGTTCTCTGTACTGGAGAAAGCACACTCTTCTTGGTATTGAGCCTCAACCCCAACATCTGCATATGAGCGAGAACGACACCTCGGTGCCGAACCGCCAACTGCTCTGATTCCGCTAGAATCAGCCAGTCGTCGATGTAGTTCAGAATACGTATGCCCTGCAGCCTGAGCGGGGCTAGAGCTGCATCTATGCATTTCGTGAACGTGCGGGGTGATAGAGCTAGACCGAAAGGAAGTACCCAATACTGGTATTCTTTGCCCCTGAAAGAAAACCTTAGGAACCTCCTGTGCTGAGGGAAGATGGAGACATGGAAGTAAGCGTCCTTCAGATCTATCGTGACAAACCAGTCCTCGGATCTGATTTGAGTCACGATTTGTTTGAGTGTCAGCATCTAGAACTTGAGTTCCTGTACTGAACGATTTAACAGACGAAGATCTAAAATGGGACGCAACTCTCCATCCTTTTTTGGAACAATGAAATAACGGCTGTAAAAACCCGACCTCGGTCGGGTGAGTACACCTGTTCTATAGCTTCTTTCGCTAACAGGGCCTTTACCTCTTGCTCCATTACCAGAGCCTGCTCGGGATGCACCACAGTGGGCAACACCCCGCTGTAACGAGGAGGACGTGAACCAAACAGGATTCTGTATCCTTTCTCTACAATCTGCAGGACCCAACGAGAAATATTCGGCAGAAGCTTCCACGCTGCCAGAAAATTTACTAAGGGAACCAGCCTCTCGAGGCTGGTCTCTGGTGTTAACGAGACAGCCAGTCCCGGAGCCTGAAACATAATGGCAGGAACTACCTGAACTGGCTGCTCTAAAACCCCCCTCAGAGGGCGCGAAACCGATGCAGTGCCGCAGCATAGCATCAGCGACTCGCTGGAGACCGCTGCGCCCCGAAGCACCAAGGGTGACGGGGTTGGCAGAACGGTCCCGTGAGGACCCCGAAGTGGAACGGGCACCGTATTCTGAGGTGTACACCGCTCCACTTCGGTCGGGGCTGTCCTCACAGGTCTGACGCCAGTGACGTCAGGACCTCTTTTTTTTTTTTTTTTTTTGAGCCGAAGTCTTCTTCGCCTGAAGAACGGTCCTCAGATCCGGCTTCGACTTAGAAGACTTCGACTGAGAGTGTTGCGCCTGTTTCCATTGTTTATGTGGAGGTGCACGAGACGAAACACTCTCTTTCTGTTGCACATGATATGATGAGCTCGACGGCTGAGGCTGCTCACGCCCAGCAGCCCCAGGCGGCTGGACACGGCGAGGGATAAACTTTTTAAAAGCGTCAGCTTGCTTCTTAGAATCCTGAAATCGCTCGACGACCGCGTGGACTGCGTCGCCAAAGAGACCAGAAGGTTCAAGCGGAGCATCTAATAAAAAAGCTCAATCTTTTTCTTTAATCTCTGACAGATTTAACCATAAGTGTCTCTCAGTAGCTACCAAGGCTGCCATAGACCGCCCAATTGCTCTGGCGGTCTCCTTAGTAGCCCTGAGAGAAAGATCGGTAGCACGACGAAGTTCTCGAATATCGTCATGAGTAATTCCCTCACTACTATCCAGATCCCCCAGCAGGTCAGCTTGATACGCCTGTAGCACTTTTTTTGCCATTGTATGCAGACATGCTCCAGCTTGACCTGCTGCCGTATAAGCTTTGCCCACTAAAACCGAGGTGGCTTTAAGCGGTCTAGTGGGCAAAGCCGAGGCTTTCAGGGACGATGCGGGACCAGGCGAAAGATAGCTGTTTTTTATGCTAAATTCTGTTCCGCCTGGGGCATCGCCTCATAACCATACTCTTTTAGCCCTCTTATTCTCGAATAAGTGTTAACTTGAGGGCTAAAAAGTCGTGAAGAGTAAGGTTTATTCCACGATTTCGATATTTCATTGTGAAGATCGGGAAAAAAGGGAAGCTCTCGTGGTGGAGATAATGTAGTGGATGATAAAAAGCGCTCATCTAATTTACTTTTAGGACGAGCGCCTTTATTCTCAGATGGCCATACAATATTTAATTTTTTACAGCCCGTGACATAACATCCACCAGCTCATCATATGCTGGGGAAATAAATTGTGAATCTTTTTCCCCCCTGTGTGTGCTTTCACTCTCCATACTCATAACATCGACCTCCTCGGAGGAAGAGCATTGAAGTAATGGAGGGCTCTCTCCCCGGGCGGAAGAAACCGCAGAGCGTGCTTCCGACACCGGGGGGAGAGCGCTGGATCTTCCGGGTAAGGAAGAAGAAAAGGCCAAGAGACCCGTCTCCAACCCCTCCGAAAGATCCTTCCGCGATCCCCAGGAATGCATTCTCCGCGCCGCATCGGCAGACGCGGGTCCTGATCCCTGAGGATCGCGAGCCTGCCCACTCTTTACATCAAAGAGTGACAGGCGAGAGCGGAGCATGCGGAGCGGTATTCGCATTTCACAGTGTTGACACTCAGCCTCCTCGAAGGCTGAGACCGCATGCTCCACTCCCAAACAAATGACACAAAGCTCGTGTGTGTCCCCACCCGTTAAATAACGCGGGCAGGGAGGAACACACTGCTTGTACACTTGTTTCGCCATAACGTTTCCGAATAAATTGCAACAGACAACAATAAATAGACAGAGACAGTATAACACAGATCGCTTGCTGAGGCAACAGAAGCTAATGCCGGTTTGCACCGGATGTGCTTTTATCATTTCCTGGTCATGACGTCACCCGCCCGTGACGCTCATTCTTTCCATTGGACTAGTTGACATAGATGCTTCAGACGCAGTCACGCTGGGGGCGTTCCCATGGCGTCGATCGACGCATCGTTGAGTTCCCTTCGTAAGGGAACATACAGAGCTGGATATAAGATGCAAACGTGAAAATGTATTTGTTTACAAATTATGTGCAATGGTGTGTTTTGAGGTCATTACATAATATTGAGCAAAAAAAGTGCCTTTTTTAATCGATAATTTGCCTTGTAATTATAATTTGTGTGAATAGGAATAAAAGTTGTTGTTCCTATTCAGTCAGTCACGTTCGACATTACATTGATACTGCAGAGCCGGACAGTAACGGAGTACATTTACTTGAGTACAGTACTTGATTACAATTTTGAGGGATCTGTACTTTACTCGAGTATCATTTTTGGGGATTACTCATGACTTTACTCAAGTACATTTGAGAGGCAAATATTGTAATCTTTACTCCAGTACATTTCTATCCATAACCGTGAGTACCCGTTACTTCTAAAAAAAAAAAAAAAGGAAAAAAAAATCTCGGAAACCCTCAATTTGTTGTTTCCCTCTCAAACGTGATTGGATTGTGCAGGCGCCACTGATTGGGACAGCCTATCAGCAAATCACCTTCACCTTCAGCTCTGAACTGACGCCAAAGTAAACTCCATGGTCAGATTTATGTGGGTTCAAATGTGGGTGCAAAAAATCCATTAAAACTCTAGCAGAGGTTTGTCAGAGCATTGCCATTGTGCATTGCCTTGTGGGCAAGTGAGAAATGTTAAATAAAGCAACATGGTAAAAAGATGAAAATGACTTGAATTAACTTTCAATTCCTTTTAGATTATCAAAGGTATTAACATTACCATTTTTCATAACTCCATGTAGGACGTTTCTGTACATAAATGTAAGCACGGTTAGCGTACCTACCCCGAAGTGATAAAATAAAATTCTGTATCAAATTTATAGGCAAAGACAAGTAGTTTGTTTAGGCATGGTTTGTAGGGAATTACAAACCTGCACACATATATTCGAACACACATAACTATAGAATCAATTCTTAATGCGCATGTGAACGCCATCAGCGATTATCACAGGTTCAGTTTAAAGTCTGTTTAGAGAGAATGGTGTCATCTTAGTGGCCCCTAATTTAATAACAAATGATCATTTCGACGGAAGTGAATCAATCAAAACTAACTTTAGCTGGAAAATAACATTATTCAAGAACCGCTATAAAACCAAAACAATCTCTGTTACCTTAAATTATATGTTTATCTCTGAAAAGCCGCTTTGAAACAATCTACATTGTTAAAAGCGCTATATAAATGAAGATGACTTGACTTGACACTGTGGCAGTAGTAATGCAATATTTAGAAAATTTACTCTTGTACTCTTGATACTCAAGTACTTTTAAAAACAAGTACTTCAGTACTTTTACTTAAGTAGACTTCTGACTGTAGTACTTTTACTTGTACTTGAGTCAAATTTAGCAAGGGGTATCTGTACTTTTACTCAAGTAACGAAGCTGTGTACTCTGTCCGCCTCTGTGATACTGACATATTTTGGTATCACTAGGGAAAAATTGCAAGTGAGATTTGCATGCCGAGCCACTCCTTCCGGACATGTAGGAATATAAGTTGCGGGCAGCTCACTCATTCAGATTTTTGGTTTGGAGCCGAGCGATTGTGCACAGTGATCACTCTCTTCCAATCGCATCACAAAAGAGCTTTGTTCCTGATCGAAAGAGCATTGCTCCTGATCTAAAAGAAAATCACACTCAGCTATATGATTCAGTTTACCAGGCATCCCCCCAGGTTTAGTGGCATCCGGTTTACCTCGGTGGCAGGCAAAGACACCCCTGTCCTGTGGCCCCGCTGGCGAAGGACCCAATAGAGCCTGTCCCTCCAGCAGAAATGAAGTTAGGGGTTTACAGCGTTGTACCCAAGGAAGACGGGGGGTAATGGGCGATGTTGGATCAACAAATCTTGAACCGGGCTCTTCACAAGCTCCCGTTCAAGATGCTAACGCAGAAACGCATTCTTACATGAGTTCGCCGGCAAAATTTGTTTGCAGCGATCGACCTGAAGGACGCGTACATTCATGTCTTGATTTTACCTCGACACAGACAGTTTCTCTGGTTTGCTTTCGAGGGTCAGACATACCAGTACAAGGTCCTCCACTTAGGGCTGTCCCTGTCTCCCCGCGTCTTCACCAAGGTTGCAGAGGCTGTCCTTGCCCCGCTAATGGAGGTAGATATTCACATTCTGATAGATAGATCAGATATAGATAGATAGATATTCTCGACGACTGGCTCATTCTAGCCCACTCTTGAGATTTGGGGACAGTTGTGGCCAAATGCTTAGAGAGTCGGATTTGTAACCCGAAGGTTGCAGATTCGAGTCGCAGTACTGGCAGGAAATGTAGGTGGGGGGAGTGAATGAACTTTCAATTCCACTCTTATTACCCACAAGGAGCAAGGCACCTACTCACACCTGTGTATGTGTGAACTTGGATGGGTGAAATGCAGAGCACAAATTTCGAGTATGGGATGTCACGTCATTTTCACTTTCACTGTTGCGAACACATGGACCTGGTGCTTAGGCACCTCAGCTATCTGGGGCTTCAACTGGGAGAAGAGCAGGCCCTCCCCTCTGCAGAGCATATCTTTAGTCAGTATGGAGTTGGACTCATTCAATATGATGGTGCATATCATCAACGAGGTCACACAGTCTGTGCTGAACTGCCTGAATACATCCAGGGGGAATACAGAGGTATTCAATTTCAGTGGAATTTCAGGCTGCTGTGGCATTTGGCATTCGTGGCTGCGGATATGCTACTTGGATTGATGCATATGGGACCGCTCCAGCACTGGCAACATGGCCGAGTCCCGAGATGGGCATGGCGCCGCGTGGTCATCACTCCGATCTGTCGCCGAACATTCAGCCCCTGCTCAGACCATGCCTTTCTATGGGCCAGAGTGTCCATAGAAACTTAGAACAACTTAGAGCTTAGAACAAGTTTCCAGGCACATTGTTGTTGTACAATTGTTGCACATTGTCCAAAAGAGGACTCCAGAATGGGCTGGGGTGCTGTGTGCTTTGGGCATGCAGCTTTGTGGTCCTGGATGGGACCTCGACTGCAATGGCATACCAATTGCCTAGAATTGCTGGCAGTGCTACTCACCCTGCTGCAGTTTCGACCATTGCATCAGGGCAAGCATGTATTTGTCTGCACGGACAACACTACGACAGTTGCGTACATCAACCGCCGAGGCAGGGTATGTTCACATCGCATGTCACTATCTCCTCCTCTGGAGTCAGCAGTGGCCCAGGTCGCTGCTGACTCCCATTCACATTCTGGGTGAGGTCAATCGTGCACGGCCAACTCACTCTCATGGCAGCTCACTCTTCCGGGAGAATGGAGACTCCATCCCCAGGTTGTCCAGCTGATCTGCAATCAATTTGGGGATGCACAGGTAGACCTCTTTGCCTCCCGGGACTCCTCCCATTGCCCACTCTTTTACTCCCTGACGAGGCACCCCACGGCACGAATACATTGGCACACAGCTGGCCCAGGGGCTAGTTGGCACACAGCTTTCCCCCAGTTAGCCTGCTTGCACAGACACTCTGCGAGGTCAGGGAGCATGAGGAGCAGGTCTTGATGGTTTCAGGTCCTTATTGGCCCACCTGGACCTGGATTTTGGACATTTTGGATTCGCGACAACCCCTCGCTGGCAGTTTCCCCTGAGGACCGCACACAGAGCTTTAGAAGCTCTGAGCAGCTCTTTGTCTGCTTTGGAGGTCAGCAGAAGTAAAAGGCCGTCACCAAACAGAGGTTGGCCCACTGGATAGTGGATACCATTGCCTTGGCGTACCGATCCCAAGGCGAGCCGTGCCCCATCGGAGTGAGGGCTCACTCCACTCGGGGTGTTTCCTCCTCCTGGGCGTTGGTGCGTGGCGCCTCTTTGGCAGATATCTGCAGAGCTGCGGGCTGGGCAACACCTAATACCTTTGCGAGATTCCATAATCTCTGGGTGGAGACGGTTTTTTTCACATGTGTTGGGTACAAACAGGTAAAGTGCGGAAAGGCACAATCTCGTTTACAGCACCATTCCCCTCTAAGTGGGGATAGGAGTACCTTCTTTGCTCTCCAGGTGAGTTCCCCATTCGGCAAACCCTGGATTGAGTTTCCTCCGAATATCCTTCGGCTGTCAGACACGGCGGAGACGTCTGACACCAGGGACAGTACTCGAGTTGCATGCCTGGTAGTCAGCCCTTATAGTAGTTGCCCCTATGCTGCAATTACCTCTCGGTAATCCCATATGTGTATTCTTCTATGGTACGATTTCCTTGTCTCTGCGTCTGTAGTAGTTTCATCCCTGTCTAGGCAGGACGTACTGCAGTGATCTTTCAATATGTTTCACTGTCCCACGGGTCCACATGCTCTCCATGTCCCTCTCCTTTGGACAAGATACGCTTTCCCAGCGTTACCCACACTAGTCATGGCTGATAAAAAAATGGGAATAGGGAACCAAGGCACTCTTCCTGTGAAACAACATTTAAAAGGAACAGCAGGCTACGATCGTCTCCATGGTAAGCCTAGTCCCTTCCATCCGGTTGGTATGGAGGACTATTATTCTTTGGGCTTAACTGGGGTGCTGGGTAGGTTATGGCATTTGCCAAAAGGGCACGCTACAGCTTGCCAATATCTGTGTCTCCAACACTCGTTACACAGTTCAATGGCTGTGGCGCTTTCAATAGGGAACATGACTGACTGAATGGGAACGTCTTGGTTATTGATGTATACCTCGGAGGAGATGAAGACGTTATGTCCCTCCTGCCACAACCCTGAACCACCCCGCTGAATGGCCAGGATCTCTGTCTCGGCTCGGCATAAACCTAAATGAGTGAGCTGCCAGCTAGCTTATACCCATATATATGGGAGGAGTTGCTCTGCATGCAAATCTCACTCGCCAATATTCAATGGCCCATTTTCTTACTACTCAGAGGTGATTGGGGCTCCCAAGTGAGAGCCAAATGGCAGTATCAATGTAACGTCTTTGTTGCACAAACTCAGTTTTCTGTGGTTTTAGAAAAAATTGTGCTCTGAAAAATTAGCATTTACTGAAAATTTAGAACTCTGAGCTTATAACTGAATATTGGATATAATGACTTATTCACGCTCTGAATTAATCTGTTTATAAATGCTGATCATAAAACACTACAATGCTTTAGTTTAAGAAAAGGCAATGTTGTAAAAAAAAAAATCTGCAGCAATAAACATACTATTCAATGACTTGCTGATTTTAAAAAGCCCCAGAGAGACAGTGCCCCAGAGAGACAGCCCCAGAGAGACAGCCCCCCTCCTGCGAGCGGCTCCGGAAGCGAGGACCAGTGCGACGCCGAGGTCTTCCACGGGGTCTGGGGGCAGGTCTTGTGGGATGGTTTTGATGAAACTCGGTGGTAAGTGCGGGATCCAGTATATCCTGTGATTTGACCCAGGATCTTTCTTCTGGACCATACCCCTCCCAGTCGATCAAGTACTGTAGCTCCCTGCCTCGGCGTCTTGAGTCGAGAATCTCTTTTACACGGTAAGCCTCCTCGCCCTCGATGATGATGGGAGGGGAGCTTGTCTCCGCAGCCTCGTCCTGGTCCCTCTCTCCACTCGGAACTCCGGCAGGTTTGAGCAATGAAACATGAAAAGTGGGAGATATGCGGTAAGTGGATGGCAATGCTAGACGGTATGAGACTGGTGTAATTTGTCTAAGAATCTTATATGGACCCACGTACCTAGGGAAGACGAAGACGGAGGTCCCTGGATGACAGCCATACCCATTGTCCCGGAAGGTAGTTAGGTCCCCTTCTCCGGTGACGATCAGCCTGTTCTCTGACTCTGCGAACTGCTCGTTGAAGGTGTACGTGAGCATTATTCCAGGTCTCCTCACTTCTTTGTAGCCAAGCGTTAATGGCCGGGAGATCCGTAGGTTCCCCAGACCAGGGAAACAGAGGGGGTTGATAACCTAGCACACATTGGAAGGGAGTGAGGCCAGTAGAAGGTTTGCGCAATGAATTCTGGGCGTACTCGGCCCACATGAGAAAACAGCTCCAATCCTGCTGATTTTGATGACAATATGTACGTAGGAAGCGGGTGAGCTCCTGATTTAACCGCTCTACTTGCCCGTTAGACTGTGGATGGTAGCCAGACGTCAAACTGACATTGATGTTCAGCTGACCACATAGCGCATGCCAAACCCGGGAGGTGAACTGGGGACCCCTATCCGATACAATATCCTCAGGTAATCCGTACAGTCTGAAGACCTGTTGCACTAAAGCCTCTGCTGTTTGTAAAGCTGTGGGTAGTTTGGTCAACGGAATAAATCTGCAAGCCTTCGAGAATCGATCAACCACAGTCAGAATGGTCGTATAGTTCTGTGAGGAAGGTAGATCAGTTATAAAGTCAATAGCAATGTGCGACCATGGACGTTGTGGTACAGGGAGTGGTTGAAGTAACCCGGCTGGTCTCTGATGGGATGATTTGGCAATGTTACAAGTGGTGCATTGATGCACAAAGGTTATCACGTCGGCCTGAAGCGTTGACCACCAGAAACGATTCATTACAAGATGAGTAGTAGCTGTGATCCCGGGATGTCCTGCACTGGGAGTATTGTGCACCCATTGTAATACTCGTGTGCGGAGACGGGTAGGCACGTAGGTACGATCTGGAGGGCATTCAGGCGGTGATTGTTCCTCACTCTGTGCGGATGAAATTTCGGTCATTATGTCCCACTGTACTGGAGCAAGAATAAGTGTCGTAGGAAGTATAGGATCAGGTGAAAGAGGGCTAGAGGAGTTGTCAAACTGACGAGACAAAGAGTCGGCCTTGCCATTCTTGGAGCCTAGGCGATAGGTTACCTTGAAATCAAATCTGTTGAAGAAGAGGGACCACCTGGCCTGTCTGGGGTTCAGTCTTTTGGCAGCCTTAATGTATTCTAAGTTACGGTGGTCAGTTAGTACCGTGAAGGGCAGATGAGCTCCCTCCAACCAGTGCCGCCATTCTTCCAATGCTGCCTTAATTGCCAGAAGTTCTCTGTCACCTACATCATAGTTGCGTTCAGCTGGAGTAAGTTTGCGAGAATAATAGGCGCAGGGGAAAAGTTTCGCTGGATTGCCCTGCCGTTGTGACAGTATAGCCCCAATTCCTGTATTGGAAGCGTCTACTTCCACAATAAACTCACGTTCAGGATCTGGGTGGTGCAGAATGGGGGCTGTCGTGAATTTCTCCTTGAGCTGTTGAAATGCTGCAATACTCTTGGATGACCACTTTAACCGTTGTCCTCCACCTTGAAGTAGGGATGTGAGAGGTGCTGCGATGATGCTGAAATTTCTAATGAACCGACGATAGAAGTTGGCAAAGCCCAGGAAACGTTGTAATTCTTTCACATTGGTGGGCTGTGGCCAATTTACAACTGCTCGTACCTTGCCGCTGTCCATGGTTACCCCCTCAGCACTGATGATGTAACCCAAGAAGGTAATCTGTGTCTGGTGAAACTCACATTTTGGGAGTTTGGCGTACAGTTGGTTCTCAATGAGGCGTTGCAGCACTGCTCTTACATCTCTCACGTGATCTTCAAAAGTCTCAGAATAGATCAGTATATCATCAATGTAGACGATGAGGTTCTGATTGAGCATGTCTCGGAAGACCTCGTTGACAAAGGACTGGAATACGGAAGGACTGTTGGCCAGCCCGAACGGCATAACGTAATATTCATAGTGCCCTGTAGTGGTAGAAAAAGCTGTCTTCCACTCGTCTCCCTCTCTGATCCGGATAAGATTATAAGCGTTTCGCAAATCCAACTTTGTGAAGTACTTTGTGCAGTACGTAGCTGTTCGAGGGCAGCTGGAACTAAAGGCAAAGGATAGCGAAACTTCACGGTGATCTCATTGAGGCTGCGGTAATCAATACAAGGATGCAATCCTCCATCTTTTTTTTTCACGAAGAAGAATCCGGCTGAAGCAGGAGAGGTGGATGGTTTTATGAATCCTCTGGAAAGCTGTTCCTCTATGTAAGTGTTCATGGCTTCGGATTCGGGCTTTGAGAGAGGGAAAATTCTTCCTCTTGTGGGAGTGGCTCCTGGGATGAGATCAATAGCACAGTCATGGGATCGATGAGGAGGAAGTTGAGTGGCTTGGCTCTCACTGAAGGCTAGAGAAAGATCCTGATACTGAACAGGAATCTTCGGCAGATCGGGATTCTCAGAGTGGATGGAATTTGGAGTGATTTTGGTAAGTGAGTGCAGACATTCTTCTTGACAGGTTTTAGACCATTGGGTTATCTGCTTCTCGGTCCATGAAATTACGGGGTTGTGCTTCTCCAGCCAGGGTAAACCAAGAATGATGGGGTGTCGTGGGGATTCGATCGTGAATAGTTGAATGAGTTCAGCATGAAGAGTACTGGTGTGTAAGATGACCTCTTGAGAGATGTATTGGATCTCTCCTGTTCCCAACGGGTGCCCGTCTAATGCTGCCACAGCCAACCGGGATTTACATGGAAGAAGAGGAAGATGATGAGTTCTCGCGAAAGACAGATCAATGAAATTACCTGCAGCTCCAGAGTCTATTAAAGCGGTGGTATTAACCGTCTCATTATCAAAACACATGGTAACATCAAGTTCAAAGGATTTTGAAGAACTGGAATGGGAACTCACCGCAGCAGAATCTCGGGAGATGGGACGTTTAGGACAGGTTGCCCTCATGTGTCCGGATTGTCCACAGTACAAACATAAATGATTGCGTAATCTCCTCTCTCTCTCTTTGGGCGTTAGGCGAGTGTAGCCGATCTGCATGGGTTCGGTATCTTGACTAACGGCTGAGTATTCAGTGACTCTGTGCATCTGCGGAGCTCGCCGAGCTCGCATCAAATTGTCAAGACGAATGGATAGATCCATGAGCTGATTGAGTGATTTCCCCTCATCCCGACATGCCAATTCCCCCTGGAGATCGACATTGAGACCCTTGCGATAGAGTAATTTCAGCGGACCCTCCTCCCAGCCAGTTTGTGCGGCTAGTGTGCGGAACGAGAGGGTGTAATCTGCAGCCGAAGATCCGCCCTGATGTAGCGACAGCAGAAGTTCGCCCGGTTCCTTTCCACCGGCGGGATGCTCAAACACCTCTCTGAACTGTTGGAGGAAACTGTTATATGAAGGAAAGGATAGATGACCACCCTCCCAAAGTGCCGTTGCCCACTCCAGAGCTCTTCCGGTCAACAGTGAACAGATGAATGATACGCGACTATCGTCAGTGCGGTAAAACTGTGGTTGTTGGTTGATAAAGATTGAGCATTGCAACAGAAATCCTTTACATCTGGAGGGACATCCATCATATTTGTCTGGAAGAGATAGTCGAGGATTGTTGGATGGGTAACTCACACTTGGAGTGGGTTGATCCGAAGTTGCCGCGGCTGTAGCTGGTGCGGGGGTACGTGCAGTGAGTGTCTGCATGGAATTCACAAGCTGTTCGGTAAGTGCAGTCAACTTGACGAGTTGTTGCTGGTGTGAAGCTAGAACAGACGCTTGAGAAGTAACCTCAGTAGTAAGACGATACATGGCTGCTGGATCCTGTGGTGGCGAAGTCTTCTGTGATGCAGAGTCAGAGACAGTCGGATCCATTTTCAGTGGTTTATTCAGGATAGTCAAACAGGCAGAAATCAGACAACAGCATAGACAATGTAGCAGGCAGTCCAAGAGCATAAACGATACCAGGCAGTGATCAGGGCAGGCGGCAATATCCAGAATCCAAACGATAACAGGCAAAAGGTCAAGGCAGGCAGCAGGCAAGGAGACAGGAGTCGATGAAACAGGCAAAGATCAAAACACGGGGAATCA
The DNA here is from genome assembly GCA_026230005.1 of Gila orcuttii. NCBI lineage: Eukaryota > Metazoa > Chordata > Actinopteri > Cypriniformes > Leuciscidae > Gila > Gila orcuttii. The sequence continues at coordinate 26,350,623 of JAPDVR010000011.1, forward strand.
ATAGACAGTAGATAAACGCTTGGTAATGTTAGCCGGGGCAGAACAAGACTTCGCAAAGTGTGAGAGTCAGAAGGCAGTTTATATGGAGAGGAGAAGTGGGAACACCTGTGCAGATAATTAGACCTAGGTACGGGGCTTATGGGAAATGCAGTTCAATACTCTGGTGACGGTGTTCTAGGATGAGCGGAGAGAGCCACAGAGGTGCGATCTATGACAGACAGAGACATCCTGGGTTTAAATGACACATGTGGTGTATCAACAAACCATACATTTTACAGCAAATTTCAGTTTGTGCTTGTAAAGTAATCCCTACCAACAGTGGGTTATAGCGTGAAAATCTCTTCCCGCCATTAGTGAAGTGGTTAAGATGATGAGAACTGTCCCTCTACTCCCAAAGCTGTCCCCAACGGCAACGCCACATCCCTGTGTTCCCCTCACCTTCTTTATCTGCAGACTTTGACAAGAGAGATCAGAATCTCGCAGATCTATTTGGCATCATCACTGAGTCACTCACAATATGTAAATATATGAGAGGGGATCTTACCTTCATCCATTATAGATGAAGGGAACCCACAGCCGGGAAATAGGCCCCTTTAACCATGATTCTTGGGCCCTTTGTGCCCGTGGCTACAGAGCCAAAAACTAAATTTTAAAGCTATTCACTGTACATTTTTGATGGCTTATTCGTATTAAAGATGGCCAAGACTGACTTATAAAGTTGTTACAACTTGCATGCAAATCTACTCATTGATATTCTGCATCTGTAATCCACAATTTAATTTGTATTATTACATTTTAAATTTTGTATCAAGATTTCATTTATTTTCTGAAAATAAGATACCATTATCTATGGCAGTGAAATCATAATATTTATAATAATGGTAATTTGCTAAATATTAAACTGTAATTTTCTATGTTTTGTAGTACTTTTGGACTGTACTGACACACAAGCTTATAGAAATTTTTAACGATCAGGAACTAAATTCTTCCATCCAAATGCAGCACAATATGCAAATTTGGATGTAACTGCTTAATAGCACCATAAAAACATGCAGAGTCTCAAGGCCTTCAGTTCACTAGCATGTATCATGTGCAACTAGCTGTGATGTGAAAAACAACCAATAAAGAAAATGTATAAGATCACTTTTTCAAGGATGCGCTAAAAAAGTATCACTGTTAAAAGGGTCAATAACAAAAAAGTGTGTCCACAATAAAGAAAAGGAAACATGTTTTAAACATCTATTTTAAAATGTGTACCAACTTCCTAGAAACTGTTTGTATTTATATTGGTTTCATATTGTTTCGAAAAACATTTACAAATGTTTCAAGAATTGTTTGAATTTAATAACTCTAAAAATACCATGTGTTAAAAAAGTAATAGCATATCCTCAAGGTATAACTTTCTTATACCTTGAAAACATATAATTTTTATAATAAGTAAAAAAATAAAAATAAAATATGTTTATAAATGATGTTTTTCATGATTAATTAATTCATAACATGAATATCAATTTTAGTCAAACCAAATGACATTGTACAACCTGGCCTAATCTTATCATAAATAAGTCAAATGATTATATATTTCAAGAGACTTATTGACCTTGACAAGTTGTCATTTGAGGTCTGAATGGGTCATCTCTATGATATAGTGTCGTTTCTTGTTTTGTGTTTTCAAAATGGATCAAAATCACTTCCATTGAGTAAATTCTAAAATGAAAATATCTGAATCTGATTAGCCGTACATGCTAATGAACTTTTAAGCCTGATAATAGTCAAGTAATTTCTGTTTGATGTTTTAACAGGTAGAGACAGCAGCAAAGCTCTCATTATGTTTTCAGTATCAAAGCTTTCCTGTGTAAATGCAGGTTTGCCTAAAGCTGTCAGAGCCTCAACTTTGACAGCTCAATTAGATTTAGAAAATGAATGTTAATTATCAATAGTTAACACACACAGGCTCATTATAATTTAACACAATAAACCCAATTTTCTCTCTAAGTTGAATTTGAAGACAGTTGATAATACTGATAACTCGTGCTTAAAAGCAATAAAACTGAATATAATCTCGCTCTCGTCAAAAAAAAATGATGTATGTTTGGAAGTGATGGTCTCATAGATCAGTAAACATCCAGCATAAGTCCTCATACAGACCAATTGTTAATGAGTGCCACTCTTCGGGTAATGAGCTGGCTCCATCTCAGACAGCATAAACAGCGAGCTGGTGTAGGGAGCTCGATTTGAGCGACGGGGTCACGCACCTCGCCTTTAGCTGAATTAAAAGAGGATCGCCAGTGACGATGTGCAATATTGAAATGCCCGTTTGCATATGTGCAGTGATATTAAAAGGGATCAGCTTCATCTAGTGAGACACAACAACCAACGTGAAGGGAACAGGATGTTTTAATATCACAAATTACTCCCAGAGAATGACCTCCTCACTTTGAGCTTGATTACAGAGCCTTAATTAGAAGGGATTCCCAACTCTCTCCAACCCTCTGTCTCCTTTTTCTTCTTTTCTGCTTACGTAGAGCTGGGAGTTTAGTCACAAATTCAATATTTACCTTGCACTACTGTGCTTGTACCAAGTGTGGGGGGTGTGGGGGGGGATGAGTGAGAAGGGGGAGGGAAGGAGGGAGAGAGGGAGGGGAGGAAGAAATTAATAAAAACCTGCTCTTCAGGATTCAGGTGCAAACCAATTTACAAGCTGGCATTTAAAAGGACTTTAATTAATATTTTGTCACAGATGAAATTCAATGAGCTTAAAAGCCTTCCTAATGATTATACACATAGTACCGCCATGCTATTTTTTACAGCAAAAGAGGTTGAAAGTCCATTTCCTGACCTGTCTCAAAAGCTGAGGTGCTCAATTATTTTAACAACAAAATCAGTTCAAATGGAAATCATTTCTCTAATACAGCTTTTGAAGACTTTTTATTTATTTGTTTATCCTACGTAATGGGACAGTGAGTGCAGTGAAAAAAATAACATTAGAACCTATATTTTATTGTATGGACAGCACAATACTGCCTATTTTGGATGTATCTCTTAACTTAGAAATTACAATAAAATGTATTAATGTTATATTAAAGTAATTAATTATTAAGCAAGAAAGATATCACTAAATTCCTCCTTTTGATGTTACTTTACAATATACACCAATTCTGAAAGGGATGAGAGGGATGGGATGGATTGGATTAGAATTAGGGCCCTATGAAATCTGTTTTATTTATTTTTTAATGTTTTCAATTTTAACAATCAAAAAGAAAGTTTAATAAAATGTTTGTTTAATAAATTTATAAAAGAAATTACAATATTAGTGCACTATGAAATGTATGTTATTTTTTCACTAATTCTGTGCTGTCTGTTTTAGTTTTTTGAAAATAAATGCATAGAAATGTAACATTTTATTTAATCTTTTAAAATGTAATCAAATTAAACTATAACAATTCCTTTTATTTTTTGGCAAATGAAGTGTTGCACAATGGAGGTTTACTGTTTAAATAAAAATAAAAAACACTGGTAATGTGAACACTCAGAGCAGCTCTAGAGATTAAGTTCATGTGGAGTGGCCTCATATAGTGCAATGGCAAATGCTGAAAACACCACGATCCTCGCGTGTGCTTAAGTATTTGTAGCGGACAAAACTGCTCCACTCATTTTCACAGAGGCATAAGTGAACTGTGTCATGGAATAGAATGGATTTGATGGGTGAATGGATGGATTAGTATAGTAATGCATTGTAAAAAGTGTCGCAATGCATGCGTCAGTGTTGATCAGTGTAATATCGAATTTAAAGATATCAAGATATCATCATCAACAGCCAAGGTTTACTTCATGATGAAATCTACATAATTTCACATGCATGTGCATGCAAAATTTTGATAAATCCCTAATCAGCCGCAGAAGATGAACTAATGTGTAGTGTGAAACTATTCCAAAGGCACGATCAAGCATAAACCTGGAAAAGATGGAGAAATCTGGCAACAGACAGAAATAGGCTGTTTGATGACCTTGGTGTCCTAGAATTCTGGATAGAATATCAGAACATCAGATCATGTGGTGTCAAGCCACTAGTCCCTTAAAAACAAAACCCAGTGTTGGGTGTAATGCATTTCTAAGTAATTAATTACTGTAATGTAATTGCTTATTGCTTTTCCTTTGAAAAAGTAAATTAAGTGATTACTCTTACATTTTCTGTTATGTACAGTTTCTTCTGTAATTGCATGAAATGCTGTATAGACAATGGAACAATTCTATATAAAACAATATTATTTAACAAAAAAAAAAACAATGTCTAATAATGTTAACGTATGTTGTTGTTTTTTTTTAAGTAACCTTTTCCCTTTAAATACGTTGGTCAGTTTAAGAATAATTTTATATTATTTATTTGAAAGAATTAAAGGAGCAGTTTCATGACTATCTTTGTATTGTTTAAGTGGTCAAGATTGATATGGGATTTAGAAAGTAATTAGTATCAAGTAATGCAGTACTTTTTAGAGAATGTAATTAGAACAGAAATCTAATTACACTGCTGATGATGTAATTAGTAGCTAGTAATTTTTTTTTTTAGAGCAACTTATAACACTGAGACTAAACCCTATATTGAACTAGAAGCCAGTGAAGCGACGCCATTACAGGAGAAATACTTTCTCTCTTCTAGTCAAGACAACTCTGAACCTCTTTGCCAGAACTTGCTCTTACAGCTCAGTTTGTTCAGTTTTGTAGGCTTCAGAGTTTCTCCAACCCCTCAACAGGTAAAAGGACACAAGACCTGCTGGGGGAACTGCTCTTGTGACTCTTTTCACCTGCTGCAGCTCTCCAGGGTGAAAGGTCAACTGTCACAGAGGCCAGGGAGGTTCCCCTTGGGGCATTCTGCCTGGAGAACTTCTCTTGAAGCTGAGACACCTCTGCCTGGTTTCACAGTGCTGCCCCAAACTGCCCTGGGGCATGAATGCAATTCGGTATTTATGGGACTGCCGGGCTATCGCTGGACGTACAAACCGCAATCCCTGTCTCTGTCCCAAAGGAGAGTGCCTTATCGCCCTCCTCTGAAAGAAAGCTGCTGGGGCCTGCCCTAAAGTCCTGAGATTTATCAACATCCTGAATCTTTATGATGTGTCCACCCTTAATATTGATATGATGGAGAAAAAAAAACTTTACTATGATCATTATTTAATAATAGCTGAAGCCACAGAATGTGATATCTGCTACAGCTACTGCATAAGTTATGTCAAAAACTGATGTGGTGGTTTATCTCATCCCACACTTACAAGTTTATTTTTGCAGTGAGGGACTCCATTAAAACAGATCTTTCACAGATTTCACAGATCTTAAAACAGTTTTTCACAGATTCACTAGATTGTCCATTCTTTGTCAATATCTGTAGATCACAAAAAAACAACACTTTTCCATGCAGTTACAATGACTAGAGCGTTCAAGCTTCAAAAAGTTTCACAAAAGCACCATAAAAATATTATAAAAGTCATCTTGTGAGCTACATTCTGAAACCATACAATAGATTTGTGTGATAAAGAGCCTAAATTGTAATTTCTTTTTCACTGATATTCCTCCCTAACCACTGCAACAACTCAGTGAGAGGAAAGAATCAGTCAAATTTATCAATAAATCATTCATTTGTGAAGCAGATGAAAAAAAAAATGTGTTCATGAATCTGAATTTTTTTTCTGAACGTATCAGAAAAGTCTAGGACAGATGTCAAGATTTTCAGTGATTTAATGTATTTGATTTTTAATTTCTTAAAATTGGTCTGTTCATTTAAATGTATTTTATGGCTTCAAAAGAAAATAATATATAATGCACACATTATGAGGACTGCATTAATCTTTTACACCCATTAATTGTAATATCCGGAACATTCAAAGTTTTACTGGTTTGGACCAAAATGAGGGTGAGTAAATGACACAATAATCCTTTTTGGGTAAACTACTAATTTTAGGCCTTGGTTGAAGACTTTTAAAGACGGAACTGCATTATCTTCTATTTTTGCAACCCTTGCATGATTAATGGAGCCATTCAGTAATCTACTAACTCGGAAGTAAAACTGTTTGCTCAGTCCGTGCCTGGAAAAAAGGGAAACATATTAGCAAAATTAAATGTTGGTGAGTGCTATAAAGAGGCCGATTATGTATGTCTCAGGCAAATTGGTGGTAATGAGTCAAGAGACTGAGCTGGTTCACATATATTAAAACAGCGATCATTAAGGCATTTGGGCTTAGATTAATCCTGTTAATGACATGCCGGTGCCACTGGGAATAAGAGAGCCGGCCCCAGATGTCGAGGCTGTGGCTCAACTCGACACACAGCAAATCTCTGCCTCTCCCTAACGCATACTCCGCACTCTCTCCATCTTTTCACTCTCATGCAGAAGGGATGCTCCTGCACAGAACCACCACTTCAAATGCAAACGAAGGGACACCATCACAGCAGACTACTAATGAGAGCAACACAAGAAAGAGAGCAAGAGAGATGTGGCTGAGATGAGAAAAAAAAAAAAAAAGAAGTGATCTGAACTGCAGATAAAAAGCGGCAGCAGGAACCCTGATGTCCCCAATTAGGAAAGATGTCACCCCCTGTCCACAGAGCTGTAATAAAACCCTCACTCTGTATTCTCCATCACACGGCTCCAACACTGTTAACATTTTAATGTCCTGGGCGTGCATGGTAACACTAATTACTTGGCCATTTGGCTTATTCCAGAATCCTCCAAATGGAAATCTGATCTCGGGCTTAAGACCGTTACATTAAAAAATAATAAGTCATATTTACTGATCTAGCCAGTAGTCATACTTATGATTCAACCGGTTCACTCTTCTTATTGACTGATAGCATCTCCAGTCATAAAAGGAAATGACTGTGTGAATTTTAACAAGGACATGATCCCCGATTGTTATCCCTTTTCCCTTCCCCTCTCTTCCTCCCATCCAGCCCATATAACCCTGCTGTTTGAGAGAGGCCATGGCACATTTAGATTTCATCACAGGTGTTTTAAATCTATGCAAATCCTACCATTCCAATCTTAACAGGCAAATCCAATCATTTAAAGCAATCTCCAGAAGCCATTTCTGCCAACATTAAAATGTATGGTCACTAGTAGAAATTTTTGAACCGTATTGAAAAGGCATATCTGTGTCTGATAAAATCCCATCATCTGTAGACATTCCTTCTGACTCCTGCTCGGGGATAAAACACCTTCTTCTGAGGACGCCCCTCAGTTGTGGCAGATTTGAAATTACACAGAAATGAACAAGCTCAGGTTTCACCCCCGCCGAATTAAAGACACATATCTTTCGGATTCAGCAACCAGTGTATTGTTTTAGGGCCAGGTGAACCCCAAAAAGAAAGGGTAAACTCATTTTTTTCCCTCCGAGTGCTGTGTACTGTTTGGCGCCAGTAATACAAAAGGAAACCTTCGATAAAGGCAAGAAATTAGATTCTATCCCCACATGTGGAGCCGGTAGCACCAGCAGCATGAGATAGAAAAGAAGAGGAGCGAATGTAATGGTTGTATTACCGTGCTCAGTCATGTATTATTAATGTTAACGTGATCAAGGCAGGTGGACAAGCCCAGGAGACATCGCTGCCTAATGAACACAGCCCTCTCTCTCTCTCAGTGGAGCAGGCCCTGGCAGCTGTTACTGTTTTAGAGCAAGTTGTTAGCCTCTGTACCTGAGTGGGCCTGGCTACCCCACCTCCCCCCAAATGCACACACATTTAATTTACAAATAATCTACAGCCACCCACAATTGACACTGTTCATACTGAAGGGCTGGTGTCCGCTAGGTGACTATACCAGAATGCATTTTTAATGCACAGATGACTAAAAATGCCCAGGAGGTTCCCTATAGAAAACAACATGGTGCATTTATTTAAACAGGATAACAAACCACTGATCATATTTGTTATCTGGTATGGCCATATATATATATATATATATATATATATATATATATATATATATATATATATATATATTTATTTATATTTATAAGATGTTACATGGAATGGTGTGTTAAAAAGGTGTCAGTTCACAGGATAATGATGTATTTGCAGGGTGGGAAAATCTGAACAAAGTCAAACTACAGGCCACTGAAGTCTTCAAAATTATTAGAACTCCTCTAGATCGCAGATTAAATGTATTTACGAGCAGGTGTTTAAAAACTGGAGTCTCCTATATACTGTACTATAAAAAGTCATCAAATTTATACTTTACTTTTTAGGAAGGGGGTCCTTCACAGAATAATCGTCATATCTGGGGGTTCTCGGTATTTAAAAAAAAAACTGTTTTAGATGATGCATCACTTAATCGCTGTCCATCATCTTCAAGGAAAGCGATAAGCGTGAGCTCTAAGTTTGCTCTATCCCGTTAAGAGTCGGAGGACGCTGGAACTTTGGAATCCTTAATTATTCATGTGTGGGCCGTACACTATTTATAAAGCATAAAAGGTAGCCATGAAAAACTGCAGCACAGCATCCTTTGTCAAGGCCTTCAAAAAATGTTGAATAGAAACCTGTGCACAATACCTGCAGTAACTTGCAGGGGCTTACATCATTAGTTGAGTACGAAGCAAACACACACACAGGAAGAAAAAGAAGAGTGTGTTCAAAATCAATCCCAGACAGACATACACTCAGTATATGGCACAAATGATCCCTTAAAACTGTACTGGACTTGCAGAGATTGGCCTTGTCGGTTGAGTTTTGCTTTTCTGCATGGTTGAAAGACAAAGGTCTTGCAAGCTGTGTTTTTAGGTCACATACTGCCCCCTGGTGGAATGAATGATGATGACAGTTATAAATCAGTGCAGTTGTCTCTGTGTACTTCAGTCAGGGTTAACCAGCCATACTAAAGACAAATCGTAGCTTTTAAAAATGAATGCACAGGGCAAAATATTTTTGTCAACTTTTAAGTTTGTGTGTCTGTTTAAGGAAACATGCATTCTTAGATTAAATAAATCATGTTGCCAACATATCCAATATACATCTGGATGAAAAAAATCAATAAAACAATTTATTACCCATGACTTACTACTGATATTATTAACTGAAATTAGCCACATCATTTAATTGGTTTAACTGTTTAGTGATTAAAATAAGGAATAAAACATCAATTGTATTTTAAAAATTAATCAATTCATCATATTGTTCATCAGTGTTTTTACTGGAACAAGCACAAGAACTAACTGCATTTTCCAACTGGAAAATTATATTTTCCAACTACATCAGCCATGTTAGCACTGATCTTCATTCCAGTGACATTCTAAAAACAAGCTTGGCACAAAACACAGTTTGAAAGAGTAATGTCATTAGTTTACATTAATTAACTTTATTTTTCAATGTTAAGTGGTTTCAAAATATGCATGGGATAATAGCAATAAATTGGAAGGAAGGAAGGAGGGAAGGAGGGAAGGAAGGAAGGAAGAATATTATTGTTTCCTGATAATGACCCATAAAGAGCTGCAGTCAGGGCTGGTCATCTTATTTGCTTCACTTAGATGTTAACATTAAGTATTACTTGAACATTATTTCTCTATATATTTAAAAGTTAATATTGTCCCTTTAAATATACAGAACATTTTTTTTATTGCAAATCAGTATTATCTGACCATACGATAAAAGTTAAGCCAAGACACATTTTAGCCAAGACACAACAAACTATTGCCAGAAGGATTACTTAAAACACCACTCCTCAAAATACAAGTCACATTATCATAGGGTACATTTTGGAGCTGAGGTAGAGATGGTCTGAATATTAAATGCTAAATTTTCCAGGTCTATACATAACAAGAGCCAACTAATGTATAATAAAAGATACACTTTCATTTGAACAGAATCATGGATACACACAAACATGGAAAGTTTGTAAATGAGCCTCTATAATGGACTTCACATCTTACAGAGGGATCAGATCTTTCTGATTAGCTAAAATATGATTCATAATCCTCCAGCTACCAGTTTCTATCAAACATACTTTATTGCATCAGGTATAAAACAAATCAATCCATGGTTGGAGTAATTACTGATCTCACTGAATTTAGGTCAAACTACAACGGTTGAACCACTGAGATGTTTCTTGATTGCATTCATCGTCTGATCATACATTGTTAAAAAACAAAACCAATCCTCGGAATGATTCGCAGCCAAGTCTCAAACAGAGACAGCAGAATCAAACAGACGCCCTCATTCGCACAAACACAGAAGGAGAATCTTATTAGCTGCTCTACAGACTTTCTGCCAACAAACGAAATGTCAGTTGATCCCTGTCATTACCTCCCAATAAATCAAATATGAAATGTTGCCATGTGTCTGTGGTGTACTGATGGTGGATTTAAGCAGGATTTAATTAAATTGTATGTATTCTATCTGAGATTTTTTACAAAGTGTCCATGTTTACTTTTTTGCATGTTTAAGCAGCATGTGTAGTCTCTCATGCATCAGGTTTCTGGATAAAGCAATATTTCCAATAAACTGGGCTGTAAATAAAACAGACCAGTTTCTTCTACTCAGCTCACCGTATTATGCAAAAGCCTCTTTAGTGCTTATGTATTGCAAAAGCTTAGAAGAACAATATCACACATCCTGTTTCTGTTGGACTAAGCAGATACAATAGATAGCAGCAAGGCAGTGGAATATAAACACAAAAATTGTCAGGCCTGCTAGGAAAGAATAATCTGACAGATACAAAGCAATTTTTTATGTGATAACCAAAAAGTTAACTTTCGCCAGCTACAAGATCACTGTGAGTGTGTCCATGTTTGTTACACATGTCTGTGTGTGGTTGGTATGATGGCGGTGGTGAGGTCACTAGTCACTTATCATCAGTTTGTTGTACAGGCATTTTGATCATATAGGTATGCTGTCCTGGGATGTCTGTGTCAGAGCAACAGTAACAAAGCCCATGCCATCAACCTGGCTGGAGAAAAATACTGAATATTTCATTACCTGCTCCAGGAGAAAAGAAAAGGAAAAACACTCTAGGGCCTGCCATTTCATTACAGATCTGAGTACTACAGAAAAGCTATGGGTAAATAAGCAGGATAAATGTCACTTTCCATGGATAGGACTCTCCAAAATATGACCTGAAATTCTTAAACATAACAGTGATAAAAATATTGTTCTTTTTCAACAAATGGTCATGGCAAGTAGGTGCTTAACAAACAGGAATGCTGATCATCAAACATATTAGGTAAAAGTAAATAAGTAAGTAAGTAAGTAAGTAAGTAAGTAAGTAAGTAAGTAAGTAAGTAAGTATTTATTTATTTATTTATTTATTTATTTATTTATTTAGGCGTAACAATTTTTTCAACCCTGCTTGTTTTTTTATTTAAAAAATATTATTTTATTATAGCTTGTTTATTATTATTAATTACAGCTTACAAATTCCACAATAACTTGGGTAACAAAGTTAATGGCTGATGATTGAAGTAAATGCTCAAATCTGTGTATGGATAAAATTGAAAGCAATTCTACAAAAAAGGCAGAAAGGAACCTAACAATAATATTTCATGGGTGTCAAGATGTGGTAACAGGGTTTAATATGAGTTCTATAGATTGTCTCAAATAAGACAATGTTGTATGATTTTAACTGTTGGATACATTTGAATGTGAAGACAGGTGTGACAGGCCAAAATCCCTATTATTTGATTGGTTTAAAACTACTAGTTATCTTGATGCACAAAACTGCACTTCACAGATAGAAAACCGTCCTAGCAAGATTTTCACCACAGTTCCGTGGTACCAAATGGCCCAGCTCCATTGTCGACGATAGCCAGAGCAGAGCATCTATTTGAAGAAAGTCACCTGATCAGCAAGGAATTCCTAGTTCGGTAATTGCCGTTCTTATCGTAACAGGAAAATGTAAAAGGTTTTCAAAACCCTGAAGGCCCGAAAGCGAGATGTTTAGCTCGGTGTGACTTCTGTGTGCAAACAGCAATCATGTCTCACGTCCTGCTCAGGGCTCCAGTTGTCATGAGGAGAGGGGCTGTCGCTGACAAAACTGCACAGGGGAAAATCCCTCTCTACTCCTCCACCGTTCACTCCCTAATCAATATCAGGAGCAACAACACACAGGAAGGCGAGGCCAAGAGAGAAAAACGAAAGCAAAGCAAACAACACATTTTCAGTGGGGGAAGAAAATTAGCGTGCAACGAGATTCTTCCACGCACCTGTCATCATTCGCTTCGGCTCTTAATGAGAGCGCTTCTATTCCTGATCACATCATATTTGTTTTATACAAGACCCTTTGAACAGCTCGGAGATATTGAGCCTTCTTTGATCATTGCATCTTTCTGAATTCCAAATAAGAAATGAGTCTCTCTCTCTCTTTGTCCCATTCTCTGTCTTTCTTGCTTTGCTCTCTCCTCCCTTGCTGCGACTACTTTGTTTGTTTACTACACAAGACCCATTGCCAGAATTAGCTAGAGAGGAGAAAGAGTAAAATAATGATAGAAATAAAGATGAAAAAGAAAAATGAACAGAGAAGGAGGGAGGGATAGAGCTCAGGAGCATTGCAGGAGAGAAGCGTGGGGCGTGAAATTTTCTTCATTAATGTTTATGCACTTAACAAAGAGAGAGGGGTCTAGAGGTATAACATTGCCACGAGACATCGCAGTTAGCAGGGATTTTTTGAAGACAGTCATATTCTAATGATGACCCTTGGCATGCTGTGGCACTTGGGACTGCCTCCTGTGTGAGTAAGGCTGTTGAAAATTAATCCTTTTTTCATTTCAAACAGAATATCACCCGGCTCCTGATCACAGCGTCAGTGCCCCTTTCGTAAGGCCCATTGAAAGAAAAGGCATTATAACAACCCCAGATCTTTTCAGGCGAGTCCACGAGTCCCACCAGTCCTCCACTATCACCACTGCTTCTGGAACACACAGTGACACTGTGACCGAGGGACGGGAGAGGTCTGGATGTTCTCTGGCTGCTTAAAGATTGAAACCATTGGTGTGTGATGGGCTTCTTTGATGTTTGCCATGCACAATGCCTGGGTGCAGGAAAGTAAGGATAGCGAGAAAGGGAAGAAAGGAAAGATCGAAAGAAAGACAGTGGTAAAAAGTACATGCACAAATGGGGTAGTGAAATAGAGGTGAACTGAGGAATGGCTTTACCAAAAGGCAATCATCTTTCTCAAAATCACAGTGGAAGTGAAAGACTAGAAAGAGGAGAGGAGGAGGGAATTGGAAGAAGCAGTGCAGCCACCCTGACAAAGGAAGATAAAAGCATAGAGGTTGAATCAGGGGCCATGACTGACTATGAAGAAGAAATTACTCTGCCAGAGACCACAAGTTCTGCTGCTTCTTCCACCACAGAAAAACTTTCAACGCTTACTACGAAAAAATAAATCCTTTTTCACTCTGATTTTGCAGAAGGACAAGGGATACTTGCATCCAAAGTCTTGGAATAGAGAGACCATAGCTTGCTATGGTAAAGTGAGCATACCTCAATTTGGGTAACGATATCCCTTGGATGTGAAGACCTTCATTACTAGACCTGCAGGAACAAATAGAAATTCACCTTCGTTTCTATGTAAATTGGGCTTTACCTTTGCCTTCACCTTGAGAAGCTAGTTTAAATCCAGGAAAAACTGCCCGATGGGCCCCAGTCTAAGTCCCAGAGGCTGTCCAACCCTATAGGCTGGTGAGATCGGTTTCTCGCAGATGGAAGCAATGTCCAGTGATATCATGGTATCAGAGATGCATATTACGCAATGCCCAATTTTAGTCAAATATTGCCATTTCGGAAAACATGTATCTTAAAGGAAAATATTCTATAAATCTGCCTAACAAGCATTTTTGGACTTTATGCATGTTCATTACTTAATTGCAAGAGGGATTTCTTTACCCCTAGTACCATTAGAATAGTATCATCTGGGAATCTCTTTTAACTTGACTCCATGGGGATCGATCTCCATCAAGAAAAACTCCTTAAAACTTATTTCTCCCAAACCCTCCATGCTGTGTGCCCTGTCCAATAAATTTTCAGACAAATGGGGCTTAATTTACTGCCTGCTTCTTTAAAGCTACACTGTGTAAGATTTTCTCCCATCTAGCGGTGAAATTGTATATGACTACCAACTGAATATTACTTTCTAGCCCCTCCCATTCCGAGGGTGTTTTAACTCCTGCGGTGGCCGCAATGTCGTTTTAATTCTCTCTTTCGCTTCCTTGGCAACTCTGTTAAATGTCCCCAAGAATGGGCGTGATCCTCCATCTTCAACAGGCTTTCAAATCTGCCGTCAGTCATGAGTAATCTCCCCCTCACATTCGTCGTGCCACTGACTGTAAAAGCACGAAAGGCGGAGCTTGAATTTCCAGGTATGTCCCTCTTTGGCTAATGTATTTTCAAGATGGAGGCGCAACATGACTGCCGCCATTCGAGCGACTCGCTCGTATGTATTCTGAATGGCAGATTCTACACTTACGAGAATACTTGATTAGTTGGTGGAAGTAATTACACATGAATGAGCACATATAATTTTGAAAGAACAAACTGTTTTTTGCTAAGAATCAACTTAAAAAATGACACAGTGTAGCTTTAATTAAAATAAGACCCTAATTATGAAACAGTTGAAAATCAGGGAGAGTGGAATAAGATATGACAGTGGATGAGTTGTCCCATTATTCTAGTGAACTTAGCACAATTGTGTTAATCACTGAGAGATGCACTTATAGAAAAAAAATAATTTCTTAATGCAAAAAAAAAAAATTCATAAAATTAATTGGCAGGTAAAATTAATTGTCAAAGCAAACGTATATAGACACGTAAAAAAATATTACAAATGTACATAGTACATTTTCAAATTGTCAATGTCTCACAGAAGACATATTGTACACAATGTATTCACAGAAAGAAAATGTCCATATATGTACATTTAGATTATACACATATAAACCTAAATTATACTTTATAACTCTGACTAGACTTTCGGTTCAGTTAATAATAGACATACTGAAATACAATTAGACATATTAGTTTTACTTCAAATATTAGTCTTCTTTGTTTAAAATGGCCATTATTCTCTACATTCCTATTACTTTAAAAAGCAAAGAGTAATTAGTTTTGTAACTTTTTTTGAAACTGATAGCATTTTCAAAGTGCTAAGACCCCTAAAGCAAGAGAGTCAAACAAAGAGCTTTGCCAGTTCAAAGCCTTGCAGAGAGCTATCTCTTCTTTAATTGCTAATCTTCACTTCTTTAGTTTGAAGTAATCACATGACAGACTTGGTTTGAGACATGGTGCTCCTGAGGTTTGCCGCTTGTTTTCTTCCCCCTCCCCTTTCACACATGCCCATGCAGATTGTTTACACTGATCCTAAAGTGGTGTAAATTGAATTCCAGTACATCATCTTACCAGTGGCCTCAAGTGTATAGTGGTGTATGCACCCTCTCTGGACATTACTTCTCTACAGTTTTTGTTAGATTTGCATAATATCTATCTAAGAATCCATTCATCCATCCTTAACTAAAATAGGGCAAAGCAACAGCACACATTTATCAATCCTAGTTATTGGGTAAATTATAAATAAAAGTGTCCATGATAAAATAAACAATTATGCCAACTACACAAGCTTTTTTTTTAACTTGGCTGATGGATTGATTATATCAAGACAACTAACTCATTTTTGATTTTGTCAATAAAAAAATCAAAATCAATTTTATTTCAGCAATTAAAACAATCCTCATTTGTAGTACTTGTGTATTAAAGTATTTTTTAAATTAACATATCCATATAAAAAATGTGATTGACCCTACATTGCTTATTTTCAACCACATCATACGTTGGTAATGTTTACATTATTGACTATAAACTTGACATTATAAATTTGACATAGTGTTTCTACCATCCAAGGACAAAGCTAGTGGGAATGGTAATATGTAACATTTAGCATCAGATTATCAGCATGATACCATGATATCAGAACATATCTTCCAGTGATAGCTTTTCTTTGTCATATTAAATTGTATATGGATGGATGTGCTAGTGCAATGTGACAAAAAGTTCAAATTGTGTGCGTGTTAGCTTATTCACATCAAGGTCACTTGCTGCATTGAGAGCAAAAATGCATCTTCAGAAAGGTCTGTGAAATGTTAGTCTCTTGTCTTGTCAAAGGTCTTGATCAAACGAACCACTGGAAAGGACAGATGGTGGCTGCACTAGAGGGGGTGGTTTGGGTGCTGAGCTATGACAAGTCCTCTGAGCTGGAAGAATGGTGGGCCGCTGCACTTAGGTGAGTTAGGGATCAAATGACAGCAAAGATGTGAAACCAAAGGGAACATGGCGTGGTCAGGCACCTTTATCCATTTAGAGACAGGTGAGTGGGAAACAGCCTTTCAGTGTGGATGGAATGGAGGGTACACGCAGGTCAGGAGGCAATCATCATTCTAACACCTTCCTGCTCAGCGTGTGGTACCTTTCATCAGACAGCCTCTCACTCTCAGAGTAGCAATGTTGCAGTGCAAAGATTGTGCAGGAAGTCATGGATTCAACCACCACTGACAACAGACGTGAAGTCAGAGTAAATGTGTGAAGTACGGCTGGGAAAATAACATGCTAATTTCTGTGAGTATTGTGAACTAATTAAGGAATTTTCAATATATTTACTGCTTTACATTTAACTAAAAGTGCTTTACTGTAGAGTCCAAGTTCAAAAGTACAACGAAAAAGGAAGCCGAGGAAGTCCTCACAGAAGTATGTATTGTATGTATGTATCAGGAGGAAGCACAGGGACCCTGGAGGCCACAGGTTTAAGCTTGGGAATAGTTTGGTTCCAAAAACATCTCAGATCTGTTCTTCTACAATCTGGCATCTCCACAAAAAAAATGACATTCACACTTTTCACATTGGGGCAGCAACCACAGCAGCCCAAAAAGGCCTCTCACAGCAGCAGATACAAGCTCTCGGGCAATTGTCTTCAGTCACTTTTAAATGCCACAGGTCCAATCGATTACACATAAAAAAGCCCACTAAACCCTCATTGGCTAACTAGCCCACACCTACAAAACTATGGAAAAAATCTTCGGGTTGCTATCCTCGGTCAACGTATGCTTTCTCTGTTCGACTGCCGGCAAGGAATACCCATCCAATGCCATGAGAATTGAACTCCCATCGGATGCTGCAAGAGCCCTCCTGGTCGAGCTACTATGCTTTTCTTCATCCGACTGCTGGAAAAGGCTTACCCGTCCGATGCCGTGAGTACTGAACTCCCGTCTGACACTGCGAGAGCTGTCCTGGCCGGGCGCTTAAAATTTGTTCACCCCGTCATCGGCCGATGGGCCCTCCCGCCGGTCAGGTGGCTCAAATCACGATGCACCTTGTCATCAGCTGGTAGGGTCCACCCGCTGCTCCTTGTTTAGTGGCCGGTAGGGCCCACTCATCCAACACAGTGACCTGCTCCCGTCAGACGCTGGGCGGGCCCTCCTGGTCGGGTTTTTCCAGCATCCCTCCTCCACCACCTCTTCTAACTTCTAACTATTCCCATCCCAACCTGGGAGGGGGAGTACTCTAGGTTCGGGCCAAATTCCGAGCTCTGAGCCCTCTCCTCAGACAGCACGCCAAATATGCTAAACCTTTACTCTATCTGATTATATGTACTCATGAAGGGATCATGAAGATTATCATGAAGAACAAAATGTGTAAGAATAAAAAAAGTTTTGGTCACAGAGCTTATTTTCTGCAATAACCCTAAAGCCAATTAAAAATATCCTATTGGATTTTTGTTGAGAGAACAAGATGATGCCAACTTCCCAAGTCGTCACTACAGCACACTAACAAGGTACTGTCTAAAATTATCTTAATTTTGTAACCTGGTATCAGCAAATATTGAAATATGATTAATTGTGATTTACAGTAAGTGATATATATATATAAACATAGTGCATTTTAATTGCTTCAATTCATTAATTTGATTGACAGTCTTAATTATAAAAATTACATTAAAATTAAACTGTTATTAAACTAATATGGATTTCGAATAAGTGGGACATGCAATAGAACACACAGAAAGGGAAAGGAACAAGAAATTAACAATTAGTAAGCAATCCCTAAAGAGAAGCCCCGTGTTTAACAGCTAATGAAAAACAGAAGTTGGACTAATGTCACTGCTGACCCCAGTTGAGACTCTGACAGGACCTGTGCTAGGGTGAGAGGGTGGACGGACCTTGACAGTGCTAAGCAGTCTCTATTGCATGAACATTAACCCTGCGCTGCCCTCCCCTCCAGCACACATCTGGCAGAGAACTGGACTAGTACCAACTATCAGTGGGCAATGCCCTTCTTTACCAAAGCATGCTGGGACAGATTGGGTATGAGTGTGTCAGTGCCAAGTTGCTATATTTACAGACGTAGAGAGTTTAATGCCAACTACACTCAACCTCATTTTCAACATACAAAAGGACATTCACAATCAGTACATCCTTTCAATAAAATACATTTCTTTTGGCTATTCATTTTAAACAAACAACTCAGAGCTTGATTCAAAAACTGTAGTGGTAAGGACTAAGGGATACCACCCAGGTTTTTAATTTTTTTTAATTTAGTAAACTAAATGAAAAATAAATTTATTTTAATGAGTTACTCATCCTCATGTTGTTCCAAAACTATATAACTTTATGTTTCGTGGAACACAAAAGGAGTTTAACAATTAGGAATGCACCAATACCACTTTTCCCAGAACAAGTCCAATACTGATACTTTCATTTTTGGGACTTGCTATACCAATACCCGATTTTCACGGCATTTGTAATTTTTAAATATATTGGCAGAGGTGGGTAGTAAACTCTCACTTTTAAGAGTAGATTTAAATGTGGGTACTTTTACTTTAACTCAAGTACATTTCTAATGAAAAAACTGTACTTTTACGTTACGGTGGGCGAAGTTCCTCTCGTTACTTTAGTTTAATGTAATACATGTTAAGAAATGCGTATAGTTATTCCAAGCGCGCATTGTCTCTTTTTTCTGGGGCATGAGTGATGCCACATTCACAAATGAATCACTCGTTCGAGTCTATTCTCTTCAAAGACTTGATCAAACTAGTTGACAAAACTTTCTGAATTGATTCGCGAATCAGTTTGAATAATTTGTTCAGTTCCCTGTATGCACTGAATCGTCTGAAGCAGTTTCTCACTCTGGAAATTTAAGAACATCAAAAGCGTTGGATGAAGTGGCCATGGAACAGTCAATTAAAAGCAAATCTGCAAATATATTCCATTGTTTACCAGTGATGAAGATCTTTATTAGTTAATTCATTCAGGAAATACATTTTACAACCAAACAGATTATTACGACTAAATATCACTACTACAAAGTATGATATTACCAGTTATATTTGGACATATACCTTAGTTTACCCGTGCCTGCAGAAATATACATTTGATTACATTTTGGAGAACAGATGGAAGAAGATCCAAACAAACTACAAACTTTTCACTGATGTCTGTGAAAAAGGGATGAGCTCGTCAAGCTTGTGCGTCTGTGCCGCTGCGTGCTTAATCCACTGCACGTTTTTTGCTTATCAGCTCACGAATCAGTTATCTTCAGTTAGTTTTGTTTTCATGAATTCTCCATTTATATTCCTCAATTGCATGTTTCCTGTGTTTCTAGGGTGACCAGACGTCCTGAAAAATTCGGGACAATCCCAAAATCTAAGCTGTTGTCCCGAATCCTGAATCCGGCCCTACTTGTCCCGAAAGTTATACTAAAGCAAAATCTTGAGTAGTTATTGTCTAATAAAACATTAAAAACTGTCCGTGGAGGTTGAGTTGTCTTGCAGCCAGCCCCCGCCAGCTGCAGCATCTTTTTAGTTCCCTTTCGTTGTCACTCCGAGTTACGTCGGATGACGACGAATGGGGTTTCGCTTAGAAAGCCTATCAACTTCGAGTATTACAAAACGAGCCAATGGCAAAGAAATGCCATGGGTCTGCGGAATTTGCATGACGTAACTCCGCCCCACCTCGTGGGTATAAAAGGAGGAAGTCCGCAACAGCAGTTTATGTTTTCGCTTCGGAGCCAAGTTTATTCTTCTTTCCACAAGCCATCTCTGAATTGTCAGCTTAACAAACGAGTACCTCGAGTGTTGGTGTGACGGCGATCTACGGCAAGCGTGTGCTTCCTGCTGATCTGTTGCAGTGGTCTGCTAGTCGGTGCGTGTCTCCCCCGGTGCTTCAACACTTGAGTTTTCTCTCACTAAAAGAGCTCGCACGCGGCACGTCTTTTTAAAGACGGCTCGCCCGTGCATTTAAAAAAAAATAAAAATGAATGGTGCGGCAGCTTGGTATCGGACTCTGATGGGCACGATCGTTGTCTAGTATGTTTGGGCTTGATCATGCTAGAGCAGCGCTCGTGGATGACTCATGTTTTCTCCGTGGAAACATGATCATCGCGTCATTAAGGTCGAGACTCGGTGAACTCACATGAGTGAGAGTCCCCTCATCCACCCCCCGATCTTCGGCTGGTGGCCAGGGTGACCTGAGGGTTACGGTCTCGAACAAGGTGCCGACTATGTGTCCGCGACCCCAGCCCCCCTCTTTAATGACGGTGCCCGCTAGTGAACAGGTGATTCCCACGGGTGTACCCTCTGGTTGCCCGTGTGTTTCATTTGAAGCTACAGAGGATGATATTATGTTTGTAGCAGCTTCACTAGGTGGGTTTCGATTTTCCTGGAAGTGACGACTCGTCGAGTCTGATCCGGAGATGACGGCCATGCTTTCCCGGGACGATTGGTTTTTGGGTAAGGCCACCGACCCTCGTCCACGGCAAACCCCAATACCATTCTTCCCGGACGTGCATGATGAGATCAGGGACCGCTCGCTGATCTCATCCGCCTTTCCTCCCCTCGATGGGGCCGCTGCCCATGGGTACACTGGGGTTCCCCCGGCTGAACGCTCTGTTGCGATGCTATGTGTCCTCAGAGTGCTTCTTCTCGGCGCAATCCTAAGCACCCGTCCGTGGCCTGTAGTTTTTTGTCTACGCTTGTGGCAAGATCCTATAGCGCCACGGGACTGGCAGCCGCCTCACTGCATGCCATGGTCATTCTGCTGGTCTACCTGACCCAGATGCTCATGGACCTGCACGAGGGCGGGACTGACCCAGGGCTCTTCACTGAGCTGCGCGCCGCCACTAACCTTGCTCTCCGAGCGACGAAAGTGGCCGTACGCTCCCTGGGTCAGGTGATGCTCACCATTCTGTGGCTGAACCTGTCTGATGTGCTGGATGTCGCGCGGACCCGTCTGTCCGACATTCCCATATCCCAGGTCGGCCTCTTCGGCGGTGTGGTTGAGGGCTTGCCAACCGCACCGCCGAAGAGCAGACTGATCTCAGCTGCCCATGAGCAGACTGATGTTGGTTCTGTCCCGACGGCCCCGCCGTCCGCTCAGATCCCTCGGTCTGCCCACCACCGAAGGCGCCCTCCCGCGGCTCCCACCCCGCCCGTTCACCCGGGCCGGCTCTGGGGGCCGCGGGCGGACGCCACAGCCCTCTCCAGCCCCGCCCCCCGCTACACGCCGGGTAAAGCGGCGCTCCTGAGACGGGCTCCTCGGGGATGGAGCAGGCTGAGGTTGACTCTGTCCCGACGGCCCCGCCGTCCGCTCAGGTCCCTCGGTCTGCCCACCGCCGAGGGCGCCCCCCCCCGCGGCTCCCACCCCGCCCGTTCACCCGGGCCGGCTCTGGAGGCCGCGGTCGGACGCCACAGCCCTCTCCAGCCCCGCCCCCCGCTACACGCCGGGTTAGGCGGCGCTCTTGAGAGGGGCTCCTCAGAGATGGGACTCAGTTCTTTCCAGGAGTTGGTAGCAGGACCACTCCTTTCCCCGGTGGAGGGCCGTAAGAATCCTTACTCTCCAAAGAACTGACTCTCCCGTCTCTGAGCACACAGAGTTCTCAGACGACACAGAGCGCCGCCCACTAGCCGTGCTCTCCTCGTCCCCCTCTGTCCCAGAGGTGGTTGACACGGCGTGCCGTCCACGGACCGCTTCGCCCCTGTCCCCCTCTGTCGCCAGACCTCTGGCAGAGCAGGCCCCCGCGGGACGACCAGCCTGGTCCTCCCTTGGCCCCCTCTGCCAGGGCGCGGTTGCTAACTGTGCCCCCACACCGGACCGCTATGCCGTCCACGTCTGGGCCAGTTACTCCGCTTCGCTGCCCCTCCGGGGGGACGCCTGTCGTTCACATGATCCCGCTGGTTCAGTTCTTGGGAGCCTGGTTAGAGCTTCCCCGTCTGTCCCGCTGGATCGCGCGGACCGTCAGGCTCGGCTATGCGATTCAGTTCGCACGGTCTCCTCCCCGCTTCAGGGGAGTCCGCTCCACTTTGGTCGGTGGCAATGCCCCCATCATGAGAGCAGAGATTGCCACCCTGCTGGCGAAGGGTGCAATCGAGACTGTCCCTCCAGCCGAGATGAGGTCCGGCTTCTACAGCCCCTACTTCATTGTCCCCAAGAAAACCGGTGGGTTACGGCCAATCCTGGACTTGCGCATGCTGAACCGCTCCCTTCACAGGCTGCCGTTCAAGATGCTCACCGCCAAACGCGTTTTCGAATGCATTCGGCCCCAGGATTGGTTTGCAGCGATCGACCTGAAGGACGCCTACTTTCATGTCTCAATTCTTCC
This sequence comes from Gila orcuttii, assembly GCA_026230005.1. Lineage (NCBI taxonomy): Eukaryota > Metazoa > Chordata > Actinopteri > Cypriniformes > Leuciscidae > Gila > Gila orcuttii. The sequence goes on from JAPDVR010000011.1 coordinate 26,373,234, forward strand.
TCGACACAGACCGTTCCTACGGTTTGCTTTCGAGGGGCAGGCATACCAGTACGCGTTTCTCCCCTTCGGGCTAGCCCTGTCTCCTCGCATCTTCACGAAGGTCGTCGAGGCTGCCCTTGTTCCCCTTCGGGAACACGGGGTTCGCATCCTGAGTTATATCGACGACTGGCTGATCCTAGCTCACTCTCGAGATCAGGTTTGCGAAGACAGGGACCTAGTGCTCCGGCACCTAGCTCGTCTGGGCCTTCGGGTCAACTGGGAGAAGAGCAAACTTTGCCCCGTGCAGAGGATCTCTTTTCTTGGTATGGACATCGACTCGGTCACCATGTCCGCGCAGCTTACGAGCGAGCGCGCACAGTTACTGCTGACTTGCCTGAGACAACTCATGGGCAAGAGTGCGGTTCCACTGAAACACTTACAGAGGCTCCTGGGGCATATGGCATCTGCAGCCACGGTCACGCCGCTCGGATTGCTTCATATGAGACCGCTTCAGCTTTGGCTTCGCGACCGAGTCCCGAGGTGGGCATGGCAACTAGGCACGCTCCGAGTACCAGTTACTCCGACCTGCCGTCAGTTCTCCACCCCGTGGTCGAACCTCAGTTTTCTCAGGGCGGGTGTCGCCCTGGAACAAGCTTCCAGGCATGTTGTTGTCTCGACAGATGCCTCCACCACGGGCTGGGGCGCCATGTGCAATGGACATGCTGCTGCGGGCTCCTGGACAGGACCCCAGCGGCTATGGCATGTCAATTGCCTCGAGTTGTTGGCAGTACGCCTTGCCCTTCACCGCTTCCGAGCATTGCTCCGGGGTCAACACGTACTAGTCCATTCAGACAATACCGCTACTGTAGCGTACATCAACTATCAAGGTGGTCTACGCTCCCACCGTATGTCACAACTTGCCCGCCACCTCCTCCTATGGAGTCAGAAGCATCTGAGGTCGCTTCGAGCCATTTTCATTCCCGGAGCTCTGAACTGTGCAGCCGACGAGCTCTCACGGCTTCAGCCCCTTCCTGGAGAATGGCGACTCCATCCCCAGTCGGTTCAGCTGATTTGGGACCAGTTCGGGGACGCACAGATAGATCTGTTTGACTCTCACGACTCGACCCATTGCGCCCTGTATTTTTCCCTGTCCGAGGGCACGCTCGGCACGGATGCACTGGCGCACAGCTGGCCGCCGGGCCGCAAATATGCGTTACCCCCAGTGAGCCTTCTTGCGCTGACCTTGCGCAAGGTCAGGGAGGACGAGGAGCAGGTCATTCTGGTCGCGCCGTATTGGCCCAACCGGACCTGGTTCCCCGAACTTGTACTCCTCGCGACAGCACCTCCTTGGCCCATTCCTCTGAGGAAGGACCTTCTTTCTCAGGGACGGGGCACCCTGTGGCACCCTCGCCCCGATCTCTGGAGCCTCCACGTGTGGCTCCTGGACGGCTCGAGGTAGGTTTGAGTACCCTTCCACCAGCGGTGGCGGCTACCTTCACTTCCGCTAGAGCGTTGTCCACGAGACACGCCTATGCGTTGAAGTGGAACCTCTTCGTCGACTGGTGCTCTTCTCACCGAGAAGACCCCCGGAGATGCTCGATCAGCGTTGTGCTTCCTTCCTTCAGCAGGGGTTGGAGCGAAGGCAGTCTCCCTCCACCCTTAAGGTCTATGTTGCCGCTATTGCCGCACACCATGACCTGGTCGAAGGTAAGTCGGTAGGGAAGCACGACCTGGTCATCAGGTTCCGGAGAGGAGCGAGGAGACTAAATCCGCCTCGCCCTCCTCTCGTTCCCTCTTGGGACCTCTCAGTGGTTCTAACTGCCCTGAAGAGTGCTCCCTTTGAGCCCCTGCAAATAGTTGAGCTTAAGTTCCTGTCAATGAAGACAGCGCTCCTGGTTGCACTGGCCTCCATCAAGAGGGTAGGGGACCTGCACGCATTCTCCGTCGACGAAGCGTGCCCGGATATGTGCCCAAGGTTCCTACCACTCCCTTTCGGGACCAGGTGGTGAACCTGCAAGCGCTGCCCCCGGAGGAGGCAGACCCAGCCTTGGCACTGCTCTGTCCAGTACGCGCTCTTCGCGCCTATGTAGACAGGACGCAGTGTTTCTGGACCTCAGACCAGCTTTTTGTTTGTTATGGTGGGAAGCTGAAGGGAAAGGCTCTCTCCAAGCAAAGGTTGTCTCACTGGATAGTGGACGCCATTGCTTTGGCTTACCAACAGCAAGGTCGACCGTGCCCCCTTGGTGTGACGGCCCACTCCACCCGGAGTGTGGCATCCTCTTGGGCTCTAGCGCATGGCGCCTCGCTAACAGACATCTGCAGAGCTGCAGGCTGGGCGACACCTAACACATTCGCCAGATTCTATAATCTCCGAGTGGAGCCAGTGTCCTCTCATGTACTCGCTTCAACTAGCTAGTACCGGACCCGCTCAGGTGTCTTCGCTTGCTCGCCATTCCACTCCACGGACTGGATACGTGCGATATTCTCCTCAGGTGAGCTTCCCCGAAAGCCCTGAGCTCCTCCAGCACTCCTGACGTCGGCGCCAGTGTCTCTTGCCTGTGCGTCGGCTAGGTGCCTCCCATGTACATGGTCCCTCCCTTGAGCGACCCCGACATGTGTATTTCCACTGTAAGCCTCTCTGAGCATGTGTCTTTCCCTTGGCAAGCCACCTTGCCACCCCTGGGGTTGAAATATTCCACCTGCGGCTGGACACCCCAGTGTTCTCCATATGCTTCCTTCGGGTCATATGTGTATTCTCTAAGTCCCCCCCTCTGGGTTGGCATTAATTGCATACTTCCCCTAGCTTGGGATATGCTTCCCAGTGTACCTTGGTATTCCTGTGTTAAATGGAGTCCTTCGTCCATCTATGACAGGGATCTCTGTTTACGCAGGGCACTGGAAGACAGCTGAGAACGTGGCGTGATTAGACTGGTAACCCCATTCGTCGTCATCCAACGTAACTCGGAGTGACAACAAAAGGGAACGTCTACGGTTACGTATGTAACCCTCGTTCCCTGAGTAGGGAACGGAGACGTTACGTCTGCCTGCCACTTACCGCTGTACCGCGGGGATTGCCTGAGCTCAGTCTTGGCTCCTCAGCGAAGAAACATAAACTGCTGTTGCGGACTTCCTCCTTTTATACCCACGAGGTGGGGCGGAATTACGTCATGCAAATTCCGCAGACCCATGGCATTTCTTTGCCATTGGCTCGTTTTGTAATACTCGAAGTTGATAGGCTTTCTAAGCGAAACCCCATTCGTCGTCATCCGACGTAACGTCTCCGTTTCCTACTCAGGGAACGAGGGTTACATACGTAACCATAGACGTTTCTTTTTTTTAAGTTCTACAAAGATACCGTAGGCGCGAATTTAGATATGCATTGATAAGCTAATTTTCATTAATTCGTTTCGTTGACATGGCTGGTGTACCGGAACCCCAACACACCGCTAAAAAGCAAAAACGTCTCTGCAGGTACTGGGAGGAGTGGGTGGGGAAGTATCCATGTATCCATAGTAGGCCTAAAATTTGGTTTGTTTACAGTTTTTGTTTTCATTCCTTCAACCGGTTCAAAGGCCTACCCATAATACATGGTAGCCATGTGTTTGTGTAGCGCAGAGCAGCACTATCACACTGTAAGACATGACACACAACTAGTTTTCCAGTCCGGTTTAGTTCACACAACATGGGATATCTGAGAATGCGGTTGTCTTTGTGAGTCCTAAAAATTAACTGTTGTGAGTAGGTTTATATAATGCGATTGTCACTCCTGTTAATAACCGAACTGTGTGCGAACGTAACTGTATTAAGGATTCAAATACAGGACTGACAACTGTATTCTGCTGCTGTGTGAATGTGGCCTATTTGATATCCTTGCCCAGTCCACATTAATTTTCATTCAAAAAAAGACTGACATGAACATTCTGCTGATCTTTTTCTTTTTGTGTTCAACAGAAGAAAGGCAATCATACTGGTTTGGAACATGAGGGGGAGTAAATTATGCCAGAATCTTTTTTTAACTATCCCTTTAATATGGGACTTCAGATGTGCGAGCATCAAATGGATTGTTCATAATTATATTTTAACTGCAAAAAATATGATATTATAAATTTATTAAATTATATATATATATATATATATATATATATATATATATATATATATATATATATATAATGAAATCGGCATGAAATATATAGCTTCAAATGATTGAAATTGATAATTGGCATCCATCATCAGCAAACATGCATCATGATGTTCCAGGTTGATGCGCTTTGACATTGAAGAGCTGAAGCCCTGATAGTATTAAATAAGGTCCTCACAGGCACGGATCGCAAGCACAGCAAGAAGACTGAACTCCCTCTAACAGGGCCTTGTGGCAAGGTTTTGTTAAACCTCATTTTTTTAACATGGGCTATGGGGAACTTTAATCCTATCCATGTCATGCACTATCAAATCTGAACCTGTGGGCATAGATTTGATTGTTATTCAATGTAAAGCATGAAGAGACTTACTAAACAGTGTAAACATGCACACTATCCCTGTATGAGACATGAATTCTGATATAAAATTCCTGAACTCTGGAAACTGTCCCTGAGAAGGGCACATCTTCCTACAGAGAAAGATCTAGTTACACAGACGTGAGACAGAAACAACTGGTTCATCTCTTAAAACTTTATTTGATCGGCCCTGATCAAGATTTAAAATAAAAATCTAAATAAATACTGTATAAATGGATTTTATCATGTGAGCAAACAACTTAATTACGGGTTTCAGGACTGTTAGAAGCCAGTGTAACCATGCATTTTTTAGTACTACCACATCTACCAAAGCATTTGCCCATAAATATGTCTGGAGGTCTTGGATTAATTTTTAATGGATGAGCAGAGGAGATGAAAGAGAGAATGGTAGGATCAGGGGGACGTGAGCATCGAGCTGCTGGCACAAAGCAGAGAGGCCGCTCACCTCCAATCTTTCTCAGTGACATCCTCTATGTCTTATTGCTGTAATTACCCTTTAGTTTGTCACAAGCCCAGTCTCTCATTATCAGGACAGGGAACAGGAGGGAGAGCAGACCCATGGGCCAGTCAGACAGGAGGTGCTCAGGATGTCACCTTACACAGGATTTGCTTATGATGTTGAAGCCTAAATGCATATGGTTCAGAGGGAGAGGAAACAATGCTATAATGAGAAGTGAGTCATAGCCCTTGTTTTAGACACAGAAAAGAATAGTTAATCGTTATATACTTTCTGTCATTCAGTGTAATGCAAATTCTTTGTTACACCAAAGTGTCATCCATTACACTGAATGACAGTATCACAGTATAAATAACAATTTTAGCATCTTATTTATATTACAGATAAATGAGGAATGTTTTGATTTGCACTGACAAATATGTGTTAAACTTAATAAATATTAATATTTTAATGCATTTTTGTACTGTTCAATTTGTTTTATTGATTAATTTTAGATGCCCATGAAGTTGAAAGGCAAAATGCCTAAAAGTAAATGCAGACCCAGCAGCTAGGGTGGCACTCTTAAGGCCAATTCACACCAAGAACAATAACTACTGTATCATTCTAATCATGTGCTGCAGGTTTGTCGTCTGCCACTTTAAATGCTGTAGCTCTATAAATGTTAAACAATAAATGTTTTTAATTGTAAATGTAAAAATTGCTCTGAAAGTGATTCCACTATACGTTTCTCTGTGCCGTTATCATTATAGCTGTGGTGTGGACTCTACTATTCTTTCATATTTAGAATGATTTTTTTTTTTTTTTTTTTTTTTTTTTACTATATCTTTATCATTATAGTTATCATACTTGGTGTGAACAGGCCTTTAGCAAGGAAAAGAGAAAGGTATTCAGGATAGCGATTGTCAAAATAATAGCTTACCAATGATTTTAAACAAAGAGTTCCCCCTCACTACGGTGTGTCACAAGTTCAAAGAGACCATTGAAGGGATTCTCCACCCAAAATACTCATCCTGATAAATGCATTTATGGTGGCAAACAAAAAGTATTCATATAGCTGTAAGGAGTCAATTGTGAAGCCGAGCAAGTCAGAAACAGAGCGACAAGCTAAGCAAGCACTGTAGGGAGCATCAGAACAGTAGAATAAAATGCTTATTAATTTTCAACATCTGCTTCTGCCATCATTTACTCGCATTATTATTAAAACTAATTTAATGATAGAGCCTAATACTAAAAACATTGCAATTAAGCAAAGCTCGAAATTGCGACCATTTTGGTCGCATATGCTCCTGAAATTTAATCTGTGCGACCTAAAAATATATTTGGGAGTATTTGTGCAAGTGCAAATAATGGTTGTAGTGCGACCTGTTTTTATTTCTCTACAAAACGTTCACAAATTACTGCACAGTGTGCACCTTATTTGCGCTGATACGCGGTGGCCAGACCATCATTCTATCCAACGATTATATCCAATCAAACTTCATCCTTACGTTCTTAACTTTAAAGCAGATTTTAGATTGGTAAATATTAGCTGTCAATCACTCCCACTCACTTTCGCTGCGCTCCGTTGTCACGTGCCAGGGAGCTGACTACCGTGCAAAATTTAAAAGGCTGAATAAGAGAGAAGATGAAACCATAGACAGTAAAAGAAATGGACACAGCGACCCCCTTGATTTCAACGGAGAAAACTGAAGCCCATTAGAAGCACTCACTTCCTGATTGCTGAGCGTACTGTGCTGGCTCAAACTGAGCTTGACGACAGTCTGACTGTTGTAAATCTTCTAGTAGCTGTGCCAAGACAAATCTGAATCACCTAATTCCTCAAAAACGTTGTTGAAATATTTTGTCCCGTTGCTTTTATGGACTCTCTATCTATGTGCTTCTCCCTTGACTTTATGCCTCTATGTCCCCCCGATTGCCTCATAGACAGTACAAGATTGTCTGCGAGCTTCTCCTCCTGTATATACGGTAATTTCTCTACAGTGCGACAGAGAGTCGCGTGGTTATGACGCAATCGTTAGCCTATTTTTACAAAAACGGCTTCTACGGGGCCATAACATAAGAAACAAAGTAATGGAGCCTTTTATACATTGTATAATATATTTCTTTAGAAATAAATAATTGACAAATTAAGTCTTTGGACGCCTCAGATGTAAAGTTATTCGCTGTCAAAGTGATGACAAAATGAATGGGAGTCAATGGAATGCTAACAGCAGGTGATGGTCTGCTACAATGGCGGCCCCCAGGGAGGCTTCAGTTTCCGGCTGATGGATTACCCCCTTGGATGAAACAAGGTTTTTCCTGCATTGAATTTTTTTTTGGCCACCGCCAAAGCCTTATTTGATTGGTGAGTGATAGATGACTGACTGCTGTGCTTGTGACAGGGCACATGTTATTGAAAGAACGAAAATAGAGAGAGAGACGGTTGCGCGCGCGCGCGCGCACTCTCACCGTCTTCAAACTGTCTTGCTCTCCCTCCCTCATGCATATTAATCGAAATCAATTGAGAATTGACACGATGATAAAAGGTAAGAAGACCGAAGTTTCACGTGGAGCATTCAGAGATTTTTCTCCTGAATTACCACAGGGTGTGAATTGTGCTAAAAAAAAATGTTGCCTTATCTTCTCTTAAGCGTTCCGCACATTCAGCTGACATGAACCACAATTTCAATAAACAAAACAAACTATCCAGTGATGAAATGTTTTCTGTGTTGACACGAATCTTGTGCTATGTCCTAACTGCTGGGATAATCACACAACAATGCATGCCGTAGCATACACGTCCGCTAATGACACGTGCGATTCGCGAACTAATGACTCCTTTGAATTGATTCCATTTAATGAATCAAGAAAGGATGACAGTGTCCGTCGGCCACCACCGAAAACCAATAAATTTTAAGCGCAAGAGCTTGGTTAAACAAGGAGAGAGTGCCAAGCACAAAAAATGCAGGGACAAGTGTGTGGAAAACAAATCAGGATCGATTATTAAGGCTTCTAATCACCAGAATGCTGCTGGTCGTTCCACTCTGGCAGAGCTAATCGTCAAATTTGGTGGGTGCTCCTAAATTGTTGCTGGTGCTCCTTACTTTTTGAAGTTGGGAGCACCAGTGCTACCAAGTACAAAAGTTAATTTCGAGCTCTGACATTAAGGGAACAATGGCAATATTATCTCCCTTTTTGGCAAAATGTCACTCAGAGTAACAATCCCTGGTCATTCAGTGTAAGAAATATATTAATGTAAAATGAAACAATACACTTGTTCTAAGCTGTAATTTTTAACGTATATAAAGGAATATATGATCATACTAAATTTTATCATTATTTTAAATGAGTTTCACTTCCTTACAAAAACTTCTTGCTGATAATTGGTTGGTTTCACGTGACGTCACAACACGAAATTCAGATGGCGGGCAGGAAGTGAAGTAGCTGAGGATCTGCCGTCTGAAAAAATGCTCATGTTTTGTGTAGTTTACGGCTGCTCCAATCGTTCTAACCAAGAAAAGGGAAAGGGGTTTTATAGAGTACCAAAGATTGTCATTCATAAAGGTGAGAAATGTAAAAAGCTCACAGAACAATGCGTAAAAAGTGGATTTTAAACGTACGTCTGCGGTCAGAAGGAGCAGAGTCTGCTAATGCCTGTGTCTGCAGCGACCACTTCGTCGGAGGTATGTTAGCTAGCCAACTTGGTTTTTGTGGCTGTGTTTATATAGCATTAGGTTGTCATTAAATGCTCATTTACTTAGTAATGATTATTAAGTTACCGGTAGTCTAATATGGACTTCATTGGGACTTTTTAGGCTGCCCTAGCGCTTTGGGTGACGTTGAGTCGGTAGACTGGCCTCCGACGGTCAACCTCAGTTACATAGCCTACATAAATTACTTACCCTGCCATGCAATTGCAATGACTTCTCCATCCTCCTTCGCAATAATCCAGGTCTTCAGAGGTGTTTCGCTTTTCTGAGAGTGGTTTACCTTGAAACATAAACGACTGTCAGGCAAATTTCATCGTTAAGATGTGTTGCATGTTTGTTGACATTATAGCTGCTACTGCTAGCATCTTAACACATAAAACAATATAAGAACAAACACTCACCCTGGCGAAGACCAAACGTGATGAGTTTGGTAAGAGTAAATGGCTGAATCAACTTTAATCTCTGCCTATAGTTTTGACTGCCATGTATATCATCATGCGTTGTGCTTTGTATGTTATGAGCAGCTCGTCATCTAAACAGGTTTTTAGAACTGTCTTAATTTGGTTGTCCATAGTGTTTCTCATCTATAATGAAGTCATAGTCTAGCTAGCTAGCTAAAAGTTCACGCATCTCCTGAAGCTCTCTGTACCAAGCAAATATTGTCCGTAACTTGGTGAAACTAAGCCAAGAATGGTTGCATTAATGCAAGCAGTTGTTTATTATCTCACGGACAAGGTTGTTGGATGGAAACGTGCTCAAATGTGCGTGTTTGAACTGCTACAGAAGCTTTCACAGAATTTCGCATATAGATTAGTGGTTCTCGTGAGTAAGCCTATATAAAATGAAGAGTGACGTCACCAGTCGAAATAGATGTACCCCCCGAAGCTCACGGTATAATTCAAACACTGCCTTCATTTGCTGTCTGATGTAGTACGATGTCTGAAGGACCAGATAGATGGTGATGTCAACAGCCTCGACTGTCGGCAAATCTTTAAGTTCTACCGAAAGCTCACTCATCTTCATGAGGTATGGATCACGTCCAACATATCTGTTAATTAACTCCTTGTATCTATGTCTTGAAACTGGATCTAAATCCGTACAATATGGACTCTCTGCAACGGTTTCCTCCATAGACGTATTCTCCATGTTTACTTTCTGTCCTCCATCTAAAATCGCGCCACTTTCGTGCGTTATCATAATCAAGTGACTGAAACTAAGCTATTGGGTAAAACCATAGACTGTAAAAAAAGATGGACGACACCCCTTCGCTCTCTTCCATTGGTGAGAAGTGAAGCCGCCATTGTCCCGATATGGCGCTGACATCTTGGGACTTGAGTCTGCGCAGTAGTTGCGATTTCGGGACCAGACCTGCGCAGTAGTGAGCAGGAAGTAAAGCCGCGAAATCAACGCCCCGCCCTCACTCTCGCTGAATCAATCGCAACCACACGCCCCAGCACTTTTTTTAAGTGGCCTGTCTGCTCCATTCTGATCCAATTTTGATGTCTGCTGATTGCAGTACCTCGTTAAAATAAGGTAAATACAACTACTAACTACATAGTCATACTTAAAAAGTAACCCATTAATATATCCTATAGTATAAGATATATTAATGTGTTAATATAGGACCTATACTGTAGCCTAAAATACGAGAGCCTACTTATATTACTGCAATTAAACAACTATCACAATTTGGTGGACAGCTAAATCAACTTCATATTTAGCTCATGTAGTCTGTTTTAGCTAGGTTAGCATCCTATAATTTATTAATTTATTTTGCATGCGCAAAAAACTCAAAGATTGATCGGACATGCCAGATCGGTTAGCACATTCTACTGCAGAACAACCCATTATGTCGGTGAGAAATAATTAATTACAGAAATTTAGATATTAAATTTAAAGCTCCAACCTCCTCAGTCCTCCAAAGATCCAGAAAAAAAGTCTGTTGGTGCTTCAGTGACTACTTCGATCTGAGAACCTGTCAATCATGACGCCACAGCGCCGTTTTTATAGCATCAAATAACTAACTACAAACTTATTTTAAAAACAAACACTTGAAATTACATCAGCGTGATAAAAACTCCAATAAATTACAGAAACTATCTTTGGAAAAAAGATATGTGAAGTGTAATTTAATTGTTTAGTTGGTCTCACGTCCCGTTGAATAACATGGGGAGGCGGGGTTTATTACCTATACTAGGACCGGTCACCGGGGGTCGATCGAGACGCTTTGGCTTCACTTTTCAGGGCTTGTGCGGCACGCTTGGGTAAAAAAAGTGCTTTGAAGGATATTAGCGTAACACTTAGATCCAATGAAGATAGTATAACACAAGGCTTAAAAAATGACAATTAATTAGTATTTGGTGGCTGCACTGTGATCCTTAAATAGAGTATTTTAATATGTCATCAAATTACTCCTGTTTTAAATATGCCTAATACGACTTTCTGATACATAGTGTTATTCTGAATTACATTTTAGTGGGTGTCTTCTATAAAACATGGTAAAAAATTTATGATAGTAATTATTTTTTTGCTCAGAAAAAAATGTAATGTAAATAAAACAAAATTTAAAGCTGTATTACACATTTATTTTGTTGATGCTTGTCTATGGCCCATTTATAGATTTATCCATCTTGGTTTAAGTTAATCCATCCTTCTCACACTTAAATGTATTTAGTAAAATAAAAATGTCATTAATAATTAATATTTTTTAAATTATATTAATGTAAAAAAAAATAAAAAATAATAATGTTGTATTATTTATTGGATAGGCCTGACTCTAAATTCTGACTCTAAATAACTGACTTTTATAAAATATCAACATTTTTTTTAGGGTCCCTGCTCCATCTTTCTATCCACCAAAAGAACATTGCTTTATATATGTTATGTCACAGATGAACGATCACATCACATTTAATAAACATCAGGAATCATTCAAAGAAACATCAACTGAAACCTTTAAAACAAGACAATGAACAGAGGATGACATATGCAAGGAGTTTACATATGCAAGATGACAAGGGGTTAAATGAAGGACAGTGGTAGGTGATTAGTTGTCATGGTAACAAACAAGGGTTGCTATGGAGACTAAGAAGACAGCAATTGAAACAGGAACTAAACCACAGGAACTAAACATAGGCAAAACAAGACAAAAGAATATCAAAATAAGAGTCCATGGCTGCATCCAAAATCGCATTCTTCCCTACTATATAGTAAGTGAAAAGCAGTGTGTGACAAAAGAAAATATGTCCGAATTCAAAGAACTCATGAAAGAGTAGGCAAAAAGTACCCGGATGACCTACTTCTTCTGGCGAGATTCTGAAGTGTGCAAACAATGGACACTTTACTATCCCATTAGGCCACGGGAGAGGATTTATGAATGGCAGTGAAGCGACGCAACAGACGCTGGTAGGTCACATGATAATGACAACATGGCGAATGTAGTATGTCCAGATTACATTCATACTACACACATTTATACTAGGGATGTGACAGTGAGGAAATTTTACCACCGGTTAATCGACGTGTGACAACACCGGTAATACCGGTATCATCGGGGGGAGGGAACTCTTTTGCACCTTGCTTTTAAATAGCTAATTCTAAAGCAAAAGTAAAATGCATTCATATGCATGTGCATTCATAATGGTGCAGAGCTGAGCGAGTCTTTTCAATTAATTCCCATGGAAGTTGAGCTTCCATAGGAATGAGCTTACAATGCATGCTCTGCTCCGCTTGCTCCGCGCCAGCACGCACCGTTATGAATGCCCGTGAAGCTGTGCGCATTTTAGTTTTGCTTTAGAATTAGCGCAATTAGCAAGTAGACCACCCAATTTTACAATTAGTGGTGGGCAAGTGATGTAACCGGTGTTGCGGCTGAACACCGGTAACACCAATAACACTGACTATCACAGCAAGCCTAATTCATACTATATAGAACATAATTTTTTAGCAGTTGTCAAGTAATTACTAATTAAAAATAAGTACCTACTCAAGAGAGTAAGCAATTATGGTTTATGCGATTTATGCAGCCCATAAGACAGAGACAAAGGGAATCGTGAAAGAGATGGGTATGGAGATAGATGTACAAATCAATTCTAAACATTACAAACATTTTTATTCATTAAAAAAATGCCTTTGTGTTCCCTTTAAACATGTTTAGAGTTAAATAGTTAATTTTCAGTACATTATGTGAGCACTTCTTGTGTCCTTGTGCCTAAATCAGATTACATTTCTTCACTCATTTTTCATTCTGGGCCGAGGCCAGAGTAATTCAGGAGAAAAACATCTGGCACAAGGATGACACCGCAACAGTATCCCACCTGGGATCTCATCTACACAATCCATTACATGCCTTTCAGTCCCCCAACAAGCAGCTTAAATTACCAAACACATGCCAGAGCTTGCAAACAATAACACCAATAGTCAGCGACGCCTTGACAATGCACAATTATCTTTATTAGCCATTGTCAGTGACGACACACACTTCCTCCTGTAGCATCTCATGTGTTTTGAAAACCAACCAAGTAATAGTAGCTGTCAGTTAGAAATCATATTCTTTTTGGTCACAATTCAAAGCATTCCTATTGTATGATGTTGGTATTATGTTCAGGTTTCAAACTCTTTACCACTTTTGGCACTTGGTTTAAGATCACATTTCAAGAATCAGACTGAATGTAGGGTGGGTAGCCATGCCTTGGCAAGCTATGGCCAGGTTTAGACTAGTATGCTCTTGTATTCATTAATTAATGTGACTGGTAAAATGCAGCACTACAGGCCATTGGTTTTAAAACTGGACTCCCAGAAGGCCACAAGAGGATTCTAGGGGTTCTAGGAAAATTTGAGAGAGAAAAAAAAGACTGGAACTAGACTTTACAAAATACATTTTTAATGCTGTCTATACATTAACCGTAAAACTGTGTTAAAACATTATTTAGTGTAAAAGGGGCCATACAAATACATTTGAATTAATTTATTTTTTCTAGGTTTATTTAGCTAATATTATTTTAATAATGGAGTGAAAAATATACACTGTCAACTTAATACAAAGTTTAAAACAAAAATCCCAAATAATATTGTAATAATTTACTTTGACTTCAGTTGGTCACTGTGGCGAACAGGACGGCCGAGGGTCATGAGAGAACGGCGCGAGGCCGGTGGTGCGATTGCTAATGAGCAACACCTGTGAAGCACACCGGTCTCTCACGGAGGAGCGGAAGCATAAAGGAGGAGCGACGACGTTGATGATCGAGAGAGGAACAGGCCTGTGTTTTGGTTGTGTTTGGTTTTTGTATTTGTATTTTATTTTGGGTAGCCAGCACTCGTCCGCGAGGGGCTGCTGGCGGATCCTTTTATGTTTATTTTCTAATGAGCAATGTATTTGTATTTTATTTTGGGTAGCCAGCAGTCGTCTGCGAGGGGCTGCTGGCGGATCCTTTTATGTTTATTTATGGTAGCCAGCAGTCGTCCGCGAGGGGCTGCTGGCGGTATTTATTTTTGGTTTGTTTGTTTTATTTTAATAAAGTATTTTGATTGTTTGCCGGTTCCCGCCTCCTTCTTCCCTGAACATTGCTACACTGGTGCCGAAAACCCGGGAAGAGGGAGGAACGCGCTGTCAGAGAGTCCTCGCCGCTGTGGGGAATCCGCGGTGCCATCGAGCATGGTGCGCGAGTCGCCGCCGCTCTCCGTGGCCGGAGGGGAGCGAGGGAGCGGGGGACTCGCGTCCATGGACGCTCGAGGCGGTGCGCTGGAGTGAGTTTCCGGTGGGACGGTCGAGCTCGCTGCCGGCCGCCTGGGTATTGGAGGGGCGGCTGCCATCCGGGAGGGAGAGGAGGAGTGCATGCCGCTCGCAGTGGGCCGGAGCCTGCTGCCGTCCACCAGTGAAGGGGAGGAGCAGGGAGCAGGGAGCGGGGGACTCCTGCCGTCTGCCCAAGGCACCCGAGGAGCCATCACCGTCCACCGGGCGGCGGAGGAGCGTTGAGCCGTCCACCGAGGGCTACCCAGCATCACCGCCAGGCACCGCGGAGGAGATCGCCCAGCTGGTGGGGGACCAGATGGCAGCGCGTTGTGGGAGCCGGACCAAGTTTTTTTTTTTTTTTCTCTCTCCCCTCTCTCGATCTGTCGCTCCTCATGCTTCCGTCTCCGTTTCCCTCGGCTCGTCGGCCGCCGCCGCCGGGGGGGATGGGGGGGGGGTGGGCACAGTCTCGTGGGTACCCCCGGCCTGTGAGGGGCGATGGGGGTATGTGGCGAACAGGACGGCTGAGGGACGTGAGAGAACGGCGCGAGGCCGGTGGTGCGATTGCTAATGAGCAAACACCTGTGAAGCACACCGGTCTCGCATCTCTCACGGAGGAGCGGAAGCATAAAGGAGGAGCGACGACGTTGATGATC
This sequence comes from Gila orcuttii, assembly GCA_026230005.1. Taxonomy (NCBI): domain Eukaryota; kingdom Metazoa; phylum Chordata; class Actinopteri; order Cypriniformes; family Leuciscidae; genus Gila; species Gila orcuttii. Next base: position 26,388,260 of record JAPDVR010000011.1, read on the forward strand.
GAGAGAGGAACAGGCCTGTGTATTAGTTGTGTTTGGTTTTTGTATTTGTATTTTATTTTGGGTAGCCAGCAGTCATCCGCGAGGGGCTGCTGGCGGATCCTTTTATGTTTATTTTCGGTAGCCAGCAGTCGTCCGCGAGGGGCTGCTGGCGGTATTTATTTTTGGTTTGTTTGTTTAATTTTAATAAAGTATTTTGATTGTTCGCCGGTTCGCCTAGTCACATTTGGGAAACCCTTGACATTAAAAAAGTTTAAAACCCCCTGTTACAATTTTTAAGTTATTTGGGTGGCAAACATCTACTCAATGGCAGCTAACTAATACATGTTTATATTTGCACCTGACAAACTTTGTAATTCAATATAAATATATGTTATAAAAATATAAATATCAATTTGTTATCAATATAAAAACTCATGTTTTTACTAATGTAAAATAGGACATATTTATTTATTGACTACAGGCATTCAATCAGTCAGTTTGTCGCTTTGCGTATCCAAAATACTTTATATTATTGTAACCTTACATTTGTTAATTAATTATTTTATTTCACTATTTGTTAATTCATTCTATTGTTATAAAAAAATGTATAGGGTAATGAATATAACCCCAGTTCCCTGAGAGGGAACAAGACGCTGCGTCAAAACATTGACACTATGGGAAAGCCCCCAGGGCTGCCTCTCTGTCTCCCTTAACTTTTTTTCTGGAGCACGTCTCTAAACTTATACAAAGCTTAGCGAATACTATTCACCCAGGCATGAGCAATATATCTTTATAATCATTGAAGTTTGTACTTTTAAAATATCTAATTCAAAACTAAAATAAATATTCTCTGTTTATGTAATCTCTAAAAAAAAGAAAGAGGTGTCAGCCGATCTCATTAACGTTCTCTCAGCTCATTATTCTACTAATGTGACACGCCCACGGAGAGCGTGCGCTATTCAAACGCAAATGATCAGATACAACACATGCAAACGTGTCAACGCCCCTCATAAACTCGATAACACAACAAATTTAATCGTCAGATTAATGTACTATTTCGTCTTGTGAGGCTGTGAGGAATAATCCTGGGACATTTACCTCAGAACATGTGCTGGTTTATTTTCATTTCGAGGAGAAACGGATCTAGCCGAGAATTGTGAACAGTAAGTTTTTTTATTCTTGTGCTTTGTTCTAATCGCGATATGGAATAGTGTCTGTAAACGCAAAAAGACTGTTTAAACTTTAATCACGTTCTGTGTGTGAATGAATTAAGGGAACATATGGGCGCTGTTGTTTATGTTACAGATGAAATATGAAAGACAACATTTCGTAGTTTTGGATAGATTATAACGTTTTAATTCTAAAACAGACATCAAATAAGCTTTTGTTAGCCAGTTTCTGCTCATATGTTAAATATATAGTAGCCTATGTTCTGTCAAAAATAAACTCATCAACTAAGATGTTATTATAGTGTTTGTTCCAATGTAAGGGTATTTAAAAAAAAAATACTTTATAAGAAATTTATGGGAAAAGACAATTTTCTTTTCAAGATGTTTCCAACTCTAACTTTGAACAAATTCTGTAGAATGGCTCATATAGCCTATTTGAACAGGATATGTTTCCAGGTATGACTATGTGCTAAACATGTGGTTTTGACTTTTATTTATATTTGGATTATATATATATACACACTGCCGTTCAAAAGTTTGGGGTCGGCATGATTTTTAATGTTTTTAAAATAAGTCACTTATGCTCACCAATGCTGTATTTATTTAATTAAAAATACAACAAAAACAGTAATATAGTGAAATATTATTACAATTTAAAATAACTGTTTTCGATTTTAATATATTTTAAAATATTATTTATTCCTGTGATCAAAGCTAATGATGCTGAAAATTCAACTTTAAAATCACAGGAATAAATTATATTTTTAAATATATTAAAATCGAAAACAGTTATTTTAAATTGTAACAATATTTCACAATATTACTGATTTTTTGTTGTATTTTTAATTAAATAAATACACCATTGGTGAGCATAAGTGACTTCTTTTAAAAACATTAAAAATCGTACCGACCCCAAACTTTTGAATGGCAGTGTGTATATATATATATATATATATATATATATATATATATATATATATATATATATATATATATATATATATATATATTTTTTTTTTACTTTTTCCTCCTCACATTCTTTCTTGTGTGACACCTGAATGAAAAGCTCATTATGCGAGTCTTTGTCTTCTCAGGTGTGAATTATTCATGGTAGGGGTTGGACCATTCACGCCCACACGCACATTGCCTTTCCAAACAAAAAGTGTTTTACAAAATTTAAATCAATGTATTGTTTTATGTGAATGATTAGGCTGGGTGATTTTCAGATCATTTTGAAGCAAAAACTCTAGGCCACAACATCCATTAGTCAAAAGTCTTGTGGACACATGTTTAGTATGTGTTTTGTGGCCTTATTTCAGAAACTTTAATTTTTAGTTTTATCAATAACCATGCATAAACAATATTCTCTCAAAAATACAAACATGTATATACATGTTGCTCACATATTATGGTAGCCCTGTTTGTGCTAAATAGAGTGTAATTACACATTTGCCATTAATATGTTTATAAGCAACTGAAAAAAGCACAAATGTCAGGGCATGTCAAAACATCTCAAGGACCCCAAAAACACCTTAGACCCCAGAGGGTTAAGCATCTCTCGGGAAATCAGGATTATATTCATAACCTAGGCGTTCCTTTTCAAGGGAATTCAGCGTTGCGTCATAACGATGACGCTATGGGAACGTTCGCCATGCTGAACAAGTGCCTGCTTCACTAAGCTGTGAAGATCTGCACATGCTCCCAGGGGAGCCTATAAACCCCACTTTAACACCCAATATTCTCCTATTCCCATAGCTCTAGCGAGGAGGACATAAAGTAAGCCGCCACAACGCAATGCCACTTTTATACGTTTATACATCATTCATAATCCTCACAGACCTTAGGAAACGTTACATAGATCCACTAGTTCCAGACTAGAGGGGCGACAGTTGATGAAGTGGGACACGAGAAGCGGAATAGCCCACTTTTTTTCATGCCTGGCAACCCATATGCAAATACATACCTGTATTCATTAAGGAGAAGTGGCATGTAAGGAAGTGGAACATGAGAAGCAGAACTAAACTTCTGAATTCGCCACACTTTGGAGACAACAGCTGATGAAGTGGGACGCGAGAAGCAGAATGATAATAATAATAATGCATTTTATTTAAGGTGCCTTTCAAATCACTCAAGGTCACTATACATCAAGTAGCAGCAACAATAACATTATTAAAAAAAAATAACAGTAAATAACAATGGCAATAAAATAAACAGTAAATAAGGGAAGAGCAACAATTACAAACATGACAACTAAAAACATTTTTTAAATAGAATAAAAAAGTACTAGATTTGAGTGCATAAAGTAATCATGGAGGGAAAGCAATTCTGAATAAATGAGTTTTAAGTTTGACTTTAAATTGAGATAACGAGTCTGAATTACAGATGTTGACTGGGAGAGAATTCCAAAGGCGAGGAGAAGCACGGCTAAAAGCCCAATGGTCCATGGTGGTTAGGCGAGCAGAAGGTGTATGGAGGAGACCCAATGAAGAGGAACGGAGAGTTCAAGAAGGAGTGCAGGGCTGTAAGAGATCTGAAATGTAAGGTGGAGCAAGGTTATGAAGAGATTTGCAAGTGAGGAGGATATTTTAAAATTCAATCCGTAATTTGATAGGAAGCCAATGAAGCTGTTGAAGTGATGGGGTAATATGTTGAATAGATGGAGTCCGGGTTATGAAACGAGGTGAAGAATTCTGAATCAGCTGGGGTTTATGAGGAGATTTGTGTCGTAAACCAGATAAAAGAGAATTACAGTAATTAATGCAAGAGGTGACAAGCGAATGAACAAGAATAGCAGAACTACGTAGAGTGAGAAATGGACGGAGGCAAGCAATATTGCAGAGATAAAAAATAACAAGACCAGGTTATGTTGTTAATGTGAGCTTTAAATGAAAGGGTGCTGTCATAGATGACCCCCAAGTTCCTAACCTGGCAGGAAGGAGAAACTGAAGAACCGTCAATGGAAAAAGAAAAACTGCAGGACCTAGAGAGAATATAATTAGTGCCAATAAGGAGTACTTCAGTCTTACAGAAAGTTGGCAGAAAACCAGGCATTTATTTCGTGAAGGCAGTTGGTAAGACAGGCAGGGGGAGAATGGAATCAGGGTTTGTAGATACATATAGCTGTGTATCATCAGTGTAACGGTGGAATTTAATACTGAATTTGGAAAAGATATTACCAAGTGGGAGAAGGTAAATTAGGAACAATAGTGGACCTAGGACAGAACCTTGGGGGACACCACAGCTAAAAGAAAAAGGTTGGGAATTACATTTTTTAGTTGTACAAACTGTGTACGGTTTGAAAGATATGATATGTGAACCAGGCATAAGGAATACCAGTGACACCAATATACAAGTTATTATTACTAAGGTGAGCATGAACCTGTGCTCTTGAAATAAAAGGAAGATTTGAGATGGGACGGAAATTATCTAGATTGTTAGAGTCTGTACTAGGTTTCTTAAGAACTGGGGTTATAGCAGCTATTTTAAAAGATGATGGAATGCCGGAGCTTAGAGAAGTGTGAACAATACGAGTTATAAGAGAAGAAAGAGAAGGAGAACAGTCGTTTACCAAATTAGTTGGTATAGGATCAAGTAAACGTGGAATAAATAGATTTGTAAATGAACTGAGAAATTTCTTCTTTGGATGGCAAGTCGAAAGCTCATCTTACCTCACCAATGCCAACCAGTGCAGAACTATAAACGTTAGAAGAGCATATTGCTACTACTTCCGAATTCGCAACACTGGGGCGGAATAGCCCAACTCCCTTCAGCTATGACTGATAACCCTTCATATGAGAATATGAAAGGAGCATACACTTCTATCTCCGTATTTGTTAAGGAGAAGCGGCAAGTGAGGAAGTGGGACATGAGAAGCGGAACTGCCCATCTTCCCTCACCGATGCCTGCCAATGCACAACTATAAACAGAGAAAGAGCATATTGCTACTACTTCCGAATTCTCAACACTGGGGATATAACAGCTGATGGATGAAGTGGAGAAGCAAAATAGCCCATCTTCTTGGGAACTTATGTTAAAACATATTTTTCATGTCGTATGCAAAGTTTTATTAGTGAGAATGCTATTTTGTGCCCCTGCCCCTTTAAGGCAGAACATGCTTGGGGGGGGGGGGAGAGAAGCAATTTGTATATGAGGTAGGTGTCTGTTATGCCGATGCATCAGATTAAAGAAAGAAACGTGAATAATCACCCTTATAACCCATGTTTTATTTATGCTACCCACGGTGAAGAGACATGAGTGTTCGCCCAAATGACATAAAAAAATAAGGGTTACAGACTTTCTGGAAGTTTTGCGGCAGATGCATTCAACTAAGACAGCACATTTTAATGCATCACAAAGCATAGTGGTGAGTGAACATTGATAAGGCATTTGGTCCATTTAAAGAGACTATTTCATCGCTCACTCCCTTCAAAGTTTAACAGTATCTAAATTAACAGAAAGATTTCTACTGATTGAAGCATGCGCTTCATCTCCCAAAGAGAGCGATGATGACGAATTGGACACTATACTGTAGCTCATCGTGCAGAGAATGTGGCTTAGGCTAATCACACTTCAAAGTCAATCTTCCACTGTGTTTCCATGGGGACGGTAGGGATAGACAGTTTTTCGTTATGGAAAGTCCGATTAGAGCTTGTTGTTAAGGCTTGTGCTAATCCACACATACAAGATTTGGCTGCCATTTTGCCCACGAAGTTCAGTGGAGATACTGTAGCTGACTGGTTCTCCCTGTCTCCTGAGATACAACAAAACTATGAACTGTGTTGCTGCATTACATGGTGCTTTTGGAAGGAAGCAATTCTTTCTGCATTTTCAGACTTTTGTGAATGCCAGACCACAAATGCCCAAAAAAACAATTAGAAGCAGTTGCTAAGATCACAAGACTTGTTTTGAAAGCATTTCTAAATTATGTCGAGTCCACCATTGCTATGGAAAGATTTAGATGGCTTATAGCTGGCCTTGTCCCTCTTCTTCAAGCAAAATGTCACGAACATAGCGTTACTAGCCTAGAGGAAGCTTTAGCCATTGCTTTTAAGTGGGAACGGGCAGAGGAAGTCCTTTACTATCTCAGTCAAAAGCCCAGCCAGACACCAAACTCATCTACAACTACATCCAGTGCGGAATTGCTTTCAGCTATGGTGTCCACAAAGACAGCATCACTAAAAGACATTTCTTCTGAAATCATGACTGCGGTAAAGCAACTAACTGCTGAGGTTAAGACTCTCAGGATGTAAGTCAGTCTATTAAAGAGATAGCATGAGCACAGTTTTCAACATGCTTCCTCCCATATTCCAATTGTTCCACAACACAGGCCATTCCTACACTTTTGCATTCCAGGACCAGGTCTATCAGTTCTGTGTCCTCCCGTTCAGCCTTTCTCTATCCCCACAAGTCTTCACCAGGTGTATGGCGGTGGCACTGGTTTCAATCCAAGCCACAGGACTACAGGTGCTTCCGTACTTGGACGACTGGCTCCTTTGCTCCCACTCTCAGGAGCAGGTGGTGGTGGAAATCACACTACTGCTC